>CM076688.1:92487187-93087187 GCA_038501925.1 Xenopus petersii | reverse complement strand
CGTTCTTAGTTATTTATTTATTTATTTATTTTTTTGCATCTAAAAATCATGTGTAGTCAGGAGGCATGTCAAAATATAATATATAATATAATATCCCCAATGTGATGCCCAAAATGATGTAGACACAAAAAGAAAGGCTTGTGGGAGCACTCCAAGGTTACCGTACATAAAATGCAGTGGAAGTGTGACTGATCTGGCCAAGTGAGCTACAAACATACAAAAAAGAGGGGTTTGATCAATGCACATTCCCTGGTCCCCAGTTTCACTTGTAATTTAGTTTTATACAGGTGCATCTACTTTCAAAAACAGGGGATTTTAGTAGTTACAATCATAAAATTGACAAGCCACCACAACCTCATATGGTGGTCCTAACTATTTAAAGGGGGTGTTCACCTTTAAAACGCTATTTTCAATGCAGTTGTTTTTAGTTTGTTCCCCAGAAATAATGACATTTTTTAATTACTTTCCATTATTATTTTTTTACTTTTTTTTCCCAATAACTAAGTTTAAAGTTGAATGTTCGTGTCTGGTGTTTGAATTTGACAGTTCAGTAATTGTAATGCAGACTCGGAACTGTTATTGATACATTTCTCAGAAGCATCTCTAGAGTATTAGCAACTATTGTATTTATATGTGTTGAAGATTTTACCTTTCTTCAGGGTCGGACTGGGCCGGCAAGACATAGGGTAAAAAACCCAGTGGCCCCATCGGCCCAGACCTGCTCCCTGCCTTTGTTGCTAACCATGTTACTACTCCTCCCTGGCCCTAGTTGCAGTTGTGAGTTGAAAAAGTTATGTTCCAGGGGGTGGAGGGGGGTTGTGGATGGGATGGAGGGGGCTTTGCAGCTGGGGCCCCATGGGGGTGTGGTGCCTCTGAGGCAGCAGTCCTGGTAGGCCCCAGGCCCCCCAGTTTGATGCTACCTTTTTTCTCAAACCATCAATTGTTAATAAGCAGTGTTGAGTGAACTTGCTCCTTGACTGTTATATAATATATAAAGTTATATAATAACTAATTAGGCATTCCTTTACTTTTCTTAAAACCTTTACCTAAATTTGACCGGATTATATTTTTACTGAAAATATTGATTATAAAGTGCTTTTTGGATATTTCCTAATAAAAAGGAATGAGTATACCTCTGACTAGGTAAAATCAATTCAACAACAGGCTTAATCCTGTTATTAAATTTAATAATAAACCAAAGCATCCACTGGAAATTAGTGAAGAACTCCCTAACCTAAACTGTGTTTGTTTCAATTGTTCACGAGATGGTCACTGACTCCAAACTGGTTCTAGGAGGTCCCCCATAGGCTAAAACAGCAATTCAACAGATTTTAGAAGGCGAATGGTTGAATTTTTAAAGAGACAGTACATGATAAATTTCGAAATTTGAATTTTTTTCAAATTTGGACTATTCTCTAGTCGAAGTACACAAAAATTAGCTCGAAATTTTTTAAATTCTAATTTTCACCTTTGATAAATCTGCCCCTTGGCAGAAGAGGACATTTTAAAAATATGTGCTTATTTGCTATCACACTATTGGCTTCCTGTTTAATAGAGCATAGGAATTGGAGAAGGGGGATAGAGTAGTAGTAGCCACAGCCATTGAGGCAAAGGAAATGCTGCTTTTAGAAGAGGAGATACAGTATGGTGCCATTAAAGGGAAAATGTAACTTTTTATAAGTAGAATTTCCTTATTTTTATATACGACACTGGTTGTTCTGCATAGAGTCTCGTGTATCTACATATTCAGTCACATTAAATAAATACACATCCAGCAAGTTCAACCTTTGCCTCTATTAATTCTTCCTTAGTTTAGTTCTGTTTATTGATGTGTGTGGTTAGATGACAATAACTATGTACCACCACAAACAATACTCCCATCTACTGCCCTCCATTCCCCCTGTCTATAACAGTCTATAACATGAAAAGCATCCCTGTTTGTATATCAGACACAGAGCATTTAGTTGGTGCCATTGGCAAAGTGATTTGATGATATATAAGATGGTGTCTGTGTTTTGCTTTTTAAATCCATGTTTACTTGAGTAATAGTATTATCATAATCTTTGTTTCCCTGCGTCATGCATTCTGGTTGAACATTTTATACATGATTATCTCCATGTCCCAAGCAACTCTCTCTCTCTCTCTTTAATTCATTTATGCAAGCATTCTCTGTCTCTGGTCTCAGTGTATATACAATGGTATACCTGGCCCTGCTCTCTTTATATATACACAATTGTCTCTACCTCCTCCCTCTCTATATACAGGTGTGTCTCTGGCACTGCTCCATCTGTGTATACATCTGTCTCTGGTTCTGCTCTCTTGCTATGTAGGGGATCTCTGTTTCTGTTCTCTCTGTCTATATACAGACCTGTCACTAGTCCTGCTATTTATGTTAATAAAGGTATGTCTGTGGCTTTGTTCTCACTGTATGTACAAACCTGTCTCTGGCCCTGCTTTCTATGTATATACAAGTCTGTCTTGGACCCTGCTCTCTATGTATATACAGGCCTATTTATGGCCTTGTTCTCTATGTATATACCAACCTGTTTCTAATCCGGCTATGTAGAGGCCTGTCTCTGGCCCTGTTTTTATGTATATACTTGTCTGTCTCAGACCCTGTTCTCTCTCTCATAAATATATATATATATATATATATATATATATATATATATATATATATATATATATATTCATGCCTGTGTATGGCCCTGTTTTCTATGTGTTTACAGACCTGTCTCTAATCTAATGCTTGTCTCTGACCGTACTCTCTACAACATACATGTATGTCTCTGACCCTGCTCTCTATGTATATACAGACCTGTCTATAATCCTGCTATGTAGAGGCCTATCTCTGGCCCAACTCTCTACATATATACATGTCTGCCTGTGCTATCTATATATACATGCATGTCATAGACCCTCCTTTCTGTGTGTGTGTATATATATATATATATATATATATATATATATATATATATATATATATATATATATATATATATACACATATAGGAATGTACCCTTTGTATATTTAGGCTTGTCTCTGGCCCCTCCCTCTGTACATACAGGTTTGTCTCTGGCCCCGTTCCCTCTGTACATACAGGCTTGTCTCTGCCCATGCTCCCTCTGTACACACAGGTTTGTCTCTGGCCATGCTCTCTCTATACATACAGGCTTGTCTCTGCCCATGCTCCCTCTCTACACACAGTTTTGTCTCTGGCCATGCTCCCTCTCTACACACAGGTTTGTCTCTGGCCATGCTCCCTCTGTACATACAAGCTTGTCTCTGGCCATGCTCTTTATGTATCTGCAGGCCTGTATGTACACGAACAGGTCTCCCAATGGTTGTATGTACATGCTTATACCAGATCCAGCACTCTATGTATCTGCAGGCCTGCCTCTAGACCTGCTCTTAAAGGGGTTGTTCACCTTCAAACAACTAGTTGTTTTCAGATAGAAATTAGGACATATACCAATTAGTTTCTATTTTCTATGTGTCACCGTTTTTCTAATATTGAAATGTAAAGTGTAATTTTTCACCTTCTAAAGCAGCTCTGTGAGGTGTGTCGCTGCCCCTGTAAACTGTTCTAAATTGATACATTTAATTAATACATTTCTTATCTTTGTCCCTGCTGGGCAGAATCCCTGGGTTTCATTACAGGCAGTTATTAGCATTGATACAATAGTTGCTAATACTGCAGAGATGCGGCTGAGAAATGTATCAACTAAATGCTGCAAAATTGTAACAGTTCAGAGTCTCCACCTGAATTTTCTGAGCTGCCAGACTCAAACACCAGAGACAATAACATTCAACTTTAAACTTAAATTTTGCAAAAACAGTAAAAAATAAATAATGGAAAGTAATTGGAAAAAGTCTTTATTTCAGGGGCACAATCTGAAAACAACTGAACTGGACAAGTGTTTTGTAGACAACCCTATACTCGCATGCCTGTAGTCCTGCTGTCAATGTAATTTGTCTGATCTATACAGGACTGTCTCTTGGTCTGATCATTATGGGTAAATTTATCAAAGATTGAAGTTCCGCCACTAGAGTGAAATTCCGCAGCTCTCAATTCATTTCTATGGGATTTTGAAAGGCATATTTATCAATGGGTGAAGTGAAAGTTCACCCTTTGATAAATACGCCTATAAAAATCCCATAGAAATGAATGGAGAGTGCCTGAATTTCACTCTAGTGGCGGAACTTCACTATTAACTTCACTCTTTGATAAATATACCCCTATGTATCTGCATGCCTGTCTCTGACCCTGCTCTCTGTATAAACGTGTGCAGGTCTCTAGCTCTGTCTTACACTAGTACACTAGTACTAGTTCACTGTTGGTTCTATCTGTGGTCCTGCTCTTTATATACAGGCCTATGTGTGGTCCTGCTCTTTATATACAGGCCTATGTGTGGTCCTGCTCTTTATATACAGGCCTATGTCTGGTCCAGCTCCTGCTGCATATCAAACACACGGCCATGCAGAGAATTCTGTAAATACGAATATAAATCTGAATCAGGCCTTGTAGTCTCTGTAGTTGCCTGTTTGTATACATGAGGCGCTCACGCCTCTCTCTTGACAAAGTCCTCAATGAACTTGGCCACATTTCCCTGTTGTTACATACGGGTACTTAGTAACCAATCACAGATAACGAAGCCTTAGAGACTTGCGTTCAAACTCGCCGAAAGGGGCCAATCGGCTGCGTTCAAGCACACTTTCCATTCCCAAGCCAATCAGCGATCGCTCTGCCGGTGTCTGCGCTCGTCAACACAAGCTTTCAGCCAACGAGTGTCATCCAAAACATCAAAGTAGGCGGGAGTAATCGTGCGAAATCAAACTACCAATCACAGCGCACCTACAGCCAAAACAAGGCGCTAAGGCCAATGGGGTGACCGATGACGGAGAATAGCAAGAATGAGCGGCGTTTTACTTGTCGAATAGGAGCATGCGATGTGTTTCCAGACCCTGCCCTTGCTGTGAGTGACGTACTGGGTCAGGTGGCGGAGGACATAGCGAGGCAGGCAGGCGGTCTGGAGGGAGGGGAGTGCGGCGCGGGGTGAACCGGGATGTCGGTGAACATGGAGGATCTGCGGCACCAGGTTATGATTAACCAGTTCGTACTAGCGGCCGGTTGTGCGGCGGACCAGGCAAAGCAGCTACTACAGGCGGCGCACTGGCAGTTCGAGGTAAGAGACAGACACTCGCAGTGTTCCATTTAGAGATGTATATACATATATATAAACACACTGTCTCATGGCACAGGCGCACTGTGCTGCGTGGGATGGCAATGCACCACTGTCACTCAGGAGCCCATAGCTTTCTGTACTCGCACTACAATTCCCAGCAGTCTCTCTACACTCACTATAAAAGCCATGCTTGCAATTGTATTCATTCCCAATAAGGCTTAACCTGCTTGGATTCTTATTTAGCTCCAGTTCATCACTTGCCTCTCTTTGTAACCTGCCTGCCCTTTAATGTGCAGCTCAGTGATCCCAAGAAACACGAGCACATTTCTACTGTACATTAGAATCTGCCTACTGCCTGCACACAGCATTATTATTGGCTCATCCCCACCAGAATCACCAGAACATCTACAGGGCCTCAACCACAGCACACACTTCCTAAAGGGCAACCACTACCCAAATACTCTTTGTATAACTAGAAGAAAATGTGATTATGAAGAACTTCCTAATATATATTAATTTCAGTGTTTTTTTTTATTTTTTTTTACAATAATTGCTATTAAAACAGTATTTGTTTATCCCTTTCTCTTCCCTGGATCTGATGCTTGAAACAATGTATCAAAAGTCCGTTCTCCTTCTGGTTTTGTGCATCATTGTTTACGTTTCAGTTGCCATTAGATTTTGCACATTACTTCGAATCCAGAAAAGGTTTTTAACAAATCTATAGTATACTGTTGCTTCGGGTTACTTTTTCTTTCATTGTGCAAAAAGCAGATTTTGGGTGGAGATCCTCTTTAATAATATATTTCTTTTATTTACAAAACACATGTTCCATAACGGTGTCTCGGCAATAAGAGATTGCGAAATAATAGAGAGCGTTTAGAGACTGCTTCTGCACGCCCCTCTTAGCAGAACTCCCGTTAGGCACGGCCAACTCTATAGCATACTCTACTTCAGGGGAGTAACTACAGAGGAAGCAGACCCTGTGGTTGCAGGGGGGCTCAGGATGTATAGGAGCCCCATGAGTCCCTAATTCATTTACACTTCCAATAAATATTTGTCAACCTCTATACATTTTGGGGACCTGAAAAATAATTTGCTGTGGGGCCCAGTAATAGCTAGTATTTATAGAGTGTTTACAATGTGCCTACATATATTAAGCTGGCCATAGATGCAAAGATCCGATCGTACGAATCATCGTACGATCAGACTTTCCCATCTCCCGACCCGCCACTAACCATTCAGATCAAAGTCTTACCAGTCAGATTAGTTAAAGAACAGATCAGCAATGTTCTGCCCCTGACAGCAATCGTACGATATCTATGTCCAACCAAAGCTAGTGACAGTCTCCCACTGAAAATTGTACGATCGGCAATACACACAGAGATATTATCGGCAGCCGACAGAAATTTTCTAACCTGTCCGATCGACCAAACGACCGATCTCTGCCGGACGAAAAATGTCGGGACTCTCCACACACGATCCGAAAATCGTACGAATCCTCGATTCGTACGATCAGATCTTTGCGTCTATGCCCAGCTTAATCCTTGTGAGGCCTCAACTGTTCCTCAGAGGCAACACCTAGGCCTCACCTACTATACACATCACTACTGAATAATTCCAATGTAAGGCTTTGTGGCACTGCAAGTATTATACTATTTTATACGTATATTTCATAACCCCGCAGAAACTTGTATCCTGCACAGATGCAGTGTGCTTTACATGTATTTGTAGTGCATCTTCTGATGCCTCTTCCACAATAGCAGGGCATGCACATAAGTACAAAGGGGTTTGCTCTTATATAGGAGTTATAAATGATGGCCTTTCTAATGTTTTTAAATTAAGAGCTCTTTTGGGCAGGTCACCTCTTGTATCAGTTATTGATCGCTTTGTATGTAAAGCTGTGCATTCAATGTATACACCCATTAAGTGTACAGCGCCCTAGAATATTTTGGTGCTTTATAAATACATGGTAATAATGGTAATGTACAATGTATTCCTCTCTTTATACATTATATTTTGATGTTCTGTACAGCAGAAGAAGGGTATACACAGTGAAACCTAAAAATACAGCTTGGAGGGTTGAACCCAAACACATCACACAGTTCTAGTCCACTTTATTTTCAATGTCTGCTCACGGACTTATGTAATTTCATGTAGCAATGCTATTTGTATCTACTAATTATATGCTACAATCCATTTAATATAATTGCTTATTGTGTGCGCACACACACAGACACACGGCTGTCTTTACAAATCAGTGCGTGTGCATAAATATAGCTGTATATACACACACAGACACATAGTGATGGCTCTTGTGTGAGTCTGTATATATAGGAAGAGCTATAGATATATAAAGCTCT
This sequence comes from Xenopus petersii, assembly GCA_038501925.1. Lineage (NCBI taxonomy): Eukaryota > Metazoa > Chordata > Amphibia > Anura > Pipidae > Xenopus > Xenopus petersii. Next base: position 93,079,640 of record CM076688.1, on the reverse strand, counting down.
TTTGCGATTGCCTTTGTTTGTTTAACCAGCAGGCAGTTTGAGTTGTCGTTCCCCCCCCCCTTTAGGCATGCCGGTATTGTACACTCCCCAATGTTTCTTCCCCCTCCACTATAATATCTGTATGATATCTTATTTTCTGTAAATATATATATATATATATATATATATATATATATATATATATATATCTATCTATCTCATCTATATCTGTACTTGTACTGTCGCACTAGTAGCTGTTTAACCAGCCTGAGAGCAGTGTGTTGATATACACACACACACACACGCATTTTTTGTATGGCACAGTGTTTATGTAAATACACAGTTATCATGGTATTAACTATCTAGACACACTGTCCTTTTGTTTAGGCTTAGACTGCAAACACAGATTAAAAGAGACGTAAAGCTGCTTCTTGCATCTATGATATGTCAGAGCTGATTTGCAAGCGCACACCACCCTATGCCTAAGAACAAGCTGATTTGTTTCATTTCAATTTATAACGTCTATCCAGTTCAGGGCCACCTCAGTCCCTCTGTTTTTTATTGTATGGGACAGTTAAAAATATATTTATATTGTGTTAACTTTTTTAAATGTTAAAGTCATAACAAAAAACAAAACATATATAATTGTTAGGCTATAAATAAAAATCTGATGTTTCCCTTTGAGATGTGGGGGGGATAATACAGCTGCTTTGAAGACCACCTCTGACAACAGATGGTAGTGTACCCTGCCATAGTGGCAACATTTTTAACATTCTTCTGAAACATTGTTTTTCATACAAGCCACTGTATTTTCAACCTTCAAATTGGGTATAATATATTTTGTGTGTGTATATATATATATATATATATATATATATATATATATATATATATATATATATATATATATATATGTATGTGTGTGTGTATATGTATATATGATCATCGTCTCTGTACCATAACATATATGTGAATGCAGCCGTAGTATGTATTTAAGCAATGTTATTTAGCTTATCTTCTCTAACACAAACAAAAATATATTTAGACGGAAACAATAGGATTTTTTAAGAAACTGGGTGACTGTGCTGCACGGTGGGGGCCAGATATAGAGACCCACGTGATCAGAAATGCTGATACAAACAGTAGCATTATACAGAGTGCATGAGACAGACCAGTGAACTTGTCTCTACATATTCTTTGTATGCGTGACGCGTGTGCCATGTATGTATCAGGCCCCAGTTCTTTCCTCAGAAGGCACATTAACAGATTTCCAGCCGGAAGGGTCTCTATATAATAACAGCAGGGCCTTTTTTTAGACAAATAGCAGTGTTTTTTCCTAGAGGTGTAAAGGGGTCCCTTTGTTTTGGGGTGTACAGCAGGTTCCGACTGTGTCTATTCTGAAGATCCTATAGAGGAGGGTGTGGGGGATGGGTGAGTGTTATGAAGCCCACGTGTCTATTTATAAACACAGTAATTGTATCTCCCACGTATATGTGCAGAGTGTTCTGAGCCCAGAATATAACCATCCAGGCCAATCGTGGGGGTTATGTCATAGCAGAATAGAGGTGCCACTTTATGGTCTATAATCTTATATTATGAGTATTAGTATCTTTTATATATTCTGCGTGTAGTATATTGATCATTTCAGTTAAGTAGCTGCCCTTCAAGGGAATTAAGACCAAATGCAGATTAAAAGGCTGACATAAATGTGAAACCCCTTACAGGTTAGGGTGGGCTAACCATTCCTTGCTCAAATAAAAAATATTGTGTTGTTCCCTGCACTGCAGCTCTCTCTATTATCCAGAGAGGCACTTTCTGCTGCTGCTCTCTGTTAACATACACACTTCACATTCTTGTCTTTGTCCCCTCCTGCAGTATGTTGTCTCCCCATCTGGCAGTGTATAGGTTAACCTGCCCCCCCCTTTCATTATTACTAATGCCCGCAGACACACCACCCTTTTGTTATTGTTGACAGATTAGTCCCCGCCTTGTTCTGCAGCACCCAGATACATGGTCCCACTCCAACCCACAGCTCCTCGTTCTCTCCTACTGTTGTTTCAGGGCTCTTTATGTTGCAGCAATATTCCTAGCTACAGTGATGTATTTACATATTAAGTAGAGCCGTTGTAACACAATTGTGATAAGCTGTTGCTTAGTTCCAGTGATTGGTCTTATTTTCTCTTTAAAGGGTTGGTTCACCTTTGAGTTAAATTTTAGTATGTTATAGAATGGTCAATTCTAAGTAATTTTTAATTTGGTCTTCATTATTTTTTATTTTTTTAATTATTTGCCACCTTCTTACTTTATCTAGCATTCAAATGGGGGTCACCGACCCCATCTAAAAAAACAAATGATCTGTAAGGCTACACATGTATTGTTATTGCTACTTTTTATTACTCATCTTTGTATTCAGTCCATCTCCTATTTATATTCCAGTCTCTTATTCTCTGTGTATGTACAGAATTGAATCTGTGCCGAGGGGCAAATGTATCATTATTACATGTATGTGTGTGTCCCGTTCTATGTGCAATCAGCTGTTACATGCAGACCTAGGCATTGTCACCTTCAATTAGCTGCGTATAACTGACTTGGCAGCACTGTATAACATACCCTTTTTAATTGTTACTGTATTGCTTTAAATAGGCATAGCTTAATCTGTACTTGGAATAATCTATTTTTATTCTATGTTTGAGCCACTATATTGATTGTTTTACCTTTGACCCTAGTAGTCCGATATAAGTGAAGCTGTTCTGCTAAAGGCTATAATGTAAATGTCTGAGCTGAGGTGAGCAGACTAGCAGACACACCTTTGTGTAAATGCTTGAAAGCATTTTGAGCAAAAATGTTCTCTGCACAAAGATGCTGGGACGGAATGTTCTGTGCACATAGTAAGCTATACCCTGATACTGTACAGTGCAAACAAGATGGCAGCTCCCTTCCATATGTATACATACAGATATACAAAGAATGAATGTTCTGGACACACAATAAGCTATGCCCTCATACTGTACTGTCTAAGGAAAACAATATGGCAGCTTCTCTCATATGTACTCTGATAAAAACAAATTGGTTGCTGCAAGTGTCAACTTTGAGGCAATTTAGCCCCTCTTTTAGTAAATTAGCCCCCATCTTCCAGTTAGGTCAGTGCTATGACTGCGGGCTGCATCCGGCCTGTGGCCCCCCCACATGTAACGACACAGGCACACTCGCAGATCTTTGCCGCATTTTCAGCACAGTCCATGCAGTGTTTTTTAAAGAAAGCCGACCACCACATAAATACACTAGCTGGTTCAATCTTAGGCAATGGCACATGGTGCTAGCGTATTCACTCGGTGGTCAGCCAGGTGGTGCCCTTAGTCTGCCTGCTGACTGCTTACCATATGTAATCTTTAAAAGGTATCAGTGCTGAGATTAACTGACCCCTGCATTGTTTACACCTCAAATTCAGACAGTAATCTCTAATGTTCACACCCGTGACACCTCTATTATTCACATACCTAAAGCCCAGCACTGTTCACCACTTAGACGGAGAGTGACAGTGCCCACATTGTTCACCTGTTCACACCTCATACAAACTGCTGGAGGGGCACCATCAATGTGTCACTGTATGTAGCTCAGTATGAACTGTTCACCTTAGAATGGTCATGATAGGTTTCCCCTCTCTCCTGCTGTATTCCGCTTTCCCTACGCTCCCTGTATGTGCCATACTCTGCCTGCCCTATGCTCCCTGTGTGTGCGCCATATTCTGCCTGCCATATGCTCCCTGTGTGTGCCATATGCTCCCTGTGTGTGCCATATTCTGCCTGCCCTATGCTCCCTGTGTGTGCCATACTGTGCCTGCCCTATGTTCCCTGTGTGTGCCATATTCTTCCTGCCCTATGCTCCCTGTGTGAGCCATATTCTGCCTGCCCTATGCTCTCTGTGTGTGCCATACTCTGCCTGTCCTATTCTCCTTGGGTGTGCCATACTATGCCTTCCCTATGCTCCATATGAGTGCCATACTCTGCCTGCCCTATTCTACTTGGGTGTGCCATACTCTGCCTGCCCTTTGCTCCCTGCTTGTGCCATACTCTGCCTATGGGAGGTGAACCAGGTGGGGGGTTAATAGCATTTGGAAATACTTGATAAGTGTTTAATCATGTGATATGAGTTGCTGCGTTATCCACAGAGGAGGAGGATGAGGCATATGGTATGGGATTGTCTTAATATGACTAAATAAACTTGTTTCACATACGATGATTGATATCCCTGCAGTGAGCACCAACCATTAGGTTTTTTGGTGTGCTAACAACATTAGTGTGGACATGGTCTTAAAACATCTTGTGGTAACATGGGTGTGATTTAAAGTGGATGTGGTTCCATTATCGGCCCTCCACCACATAGGCCAGAAAAATTCAGGCCCTCGATACGACAGAAGTTTTATAGTACTGAATTAGGGGATGACCAGAAGCAGTAATAGTTTTAATACCCACCAACCAATGTACTTTCTTTTTTTCCACAGACTGCTCTTAGCGCCTTTTTCCAGGAGTCCAATGTCCCAAGCGCCCAGCATCACACACACATGGTGAGTACTATCTGGCCTGCTTTCTTACTCCTGCATCCATTCACATTCCATGGCAGGGGTGGAAATGGTTAAAACATTTTCCAGGCTTAGAATTGAATAGTGCCTTCAGCGAGTGTGCACTGGTGTGGTTTGTGTGACTGTCTCCACTGGCAGGAATGTGTAATACAGATCAGCAAGCGGGTGACACCATGAGGCCAGGCAGCGCTTGTAAACACAGCAGGGGCTGAGTGTTTAGCCACAGCAATAAAATGGCTTCCAGGAAGCTGAGGGGAAGATGAAAGGTAGGCGGCTGGGATGCAGTGTACGGGAGACCGTATGTGCTTGTTTGTGTGTAGGTGCAAGATATCACTGTTTTTCTTTATTCTAGCCTTGGTAATTGTCATCTAGGAATAACCGCACCACTGTGTAATAGTGCCATCTCAGTCTGATATTAACCTGTAACTAACATTAAGCATCATTTAGTATTCCTTATAACACAGGCAGTATCCCTCCACCTGTCCGCGTATGCCTAAAGTTCTAATTAAACATCATTATTTCCCTGTATTAACTCAGTGTCTATGTTTAGATCTCTAGCTATTGTTATAATATGGCTTTGCTTGCATAACCTTGTGTAACGGCTATTGAAACTGTGGTTTCCAGTTTACACCAGCCGGAGCCTCAGTTTCCTGGTTACAATTACAACGTTTAAACCAGTGGCGAGCTGCATTTTTCTATTATCTCCAGCTGCAATTGTAGCTGCAGCTTTCAACCATATCTGTTTTTTTGGAGAAGTAACAGCCATTGTGGCTACCACAGTGCAGAGATTATTCAGCTCAATGCAAAGATTGGGGCACCCCTCGCCAAATTATATGGTAGAACTGTGCTCTACTTCTCACTCGTTAACTAAATGTGGAATTTGACAGGTGGCGCCCAATCTTTTGGCATTTGTATGTACATCATTCCCATCAGTCCCAGCCCCAAAGGAACTTACGACCTAATGTCCCTGTCACATTTACAAACCAAAGGTTCGGTGTGATCAGTAGCCGTTTAACCTGCGGGGATGTTTTTCGGAGGGTGGGAGAAACTGAAGTACCTGGAGAGCATGCATACAATTCTTGCAGATGGTGTCCTGTACCCCAGGATTTTAATGCAGTATAGATAATATGCTTCAGCTTTTATTCATAGTTTCATTTAAAGCAGACTTTGCCAAAGGATAGAAAAAAATATGTTAAAGGACAATGAGACAAATTTACCAGGGATGGGTGCGGTTTCCATACGTTAGGCACCCACAGTATGTTCACTTGCAGCATTTTTTGCATGGCTAGTAAAGGGGTGCCTAACACATTTGCTTTACTTTGTCCTTTAAATAGCAGATTTAAAAGTAGGGGTCAGGCTGCATGGCAGGGAGTATGTTAGTCCAGTTTCTCTGTTTCCTCTGTTGACCTTTGATTGGCTCCGCCTGTTGGTGTTTCCACATTTGCCTCACAACAACCTTTGCTCCCACACAGTATCTGAAAAACAAGTCGGGAAGGTGCAGACGAGAAGCAGCTTGGGGGTGAATCCAGTTTTGGTGCTGCACCTGTCCTATAATAAACCAAAAGACTGAAATAGCTTGGGTATTGTCACTTCACAGCAGTGCTGCTGAGATGCAAAAACATAGTTACCAACAAAGAAGCTGGACCCTGTTAAAGAGGTTGTTGGCACAAGATGTTTGACAGATACTGCCCTTTGGCAGCAGGTGATAATTTGCTGCAGTGGTTATTTGCTTCAATCTTAGTCCACACAAAGTACCATATATTACATGGCCATCAGTGAGACAGTAGGTTGCAATGGCTTAAGGCAAATTGGGCCTGAATAATTGGAATAGCTGGCTGCTCATGTCGCTGCAAGCTTTCAGTGATTGGTTCATCGGGAGCAGCTTTATTTGCAGGCAGTTGCTCATGCAACTGATTGACTTGCAGATATGTAGTGTCTCCCTAGTGACCAGCAAGCAGGCAGCTACTGGCAGCTGGGTTCACAAGCAAGACTGGGTTATGCTTTTCTCTAGTTGGAACCATAGACATGCATAATGCAGTTTGTATACACCATGGGGTGTCAACCTCCTGACATTGGGCTAAAGGGACTTACAAAGCTCTTGTGTTTGCTGTTGAAAAATATAAGCTTATTCTGTACCTTCATCAGTCTAGTACTTCTTTAATTGTGTCTTTTGTACCTGCTTTCAGATGTGTACCCCAAGCAACACACCAGCCACTCCGCCCAATTTCCCAGACGCTTTAGCCATGTTTTCTAAACTGCGCACCTCAGAGAGTCTGCAGAACAGCAGCAGCCCTGCCGCCTCCAACGCCTGCTCCCCACCAGGCAACTTCAATCCCTATTGGGCCTCCTCACCACCCAACCAGCAACCTGTCTGGCTTCCTCCAGCCTCTCCCACCACACACCTCCATCACCACCACCACCACCCTCAACCTGTGTGGCCTCCCAACTCCCAACCCACTGGGGGTCCTCAAAAAGCCATGGCTGCTATGGACGGGCAGAGATAAGACTGGGCACAGAAACAACATGGAGGGCCAAAAGGAGGGAATTAGCTTGTGCTTTGCTCCCTCCTTTTTGTGCCACTCCCCCTGCAGTTTTCTGAACTGACTTCATTTTTTCTTTTTTTTTCCCCACAGTCTTTTTGTTTTATTTTATAAACAAGAGGTTGTTTTTTTTTTTTTCTTTTCTCCAAGGCCGGAGAAAAAAGGGGAAGGGGCAAGAGATTTGATTGTTCCCTTCCTTGGCTTTTTTTTAATATATAAGTATAATATATAAAGATAAGAATTTATGTAAGGTGCCGGAGATGGGAGGGTAAACCCTGTTTTTGTTTTTTTCTTCCTAAGCTTTTGCAGGCTTAGAGGATGTAATACGTTCAGTATCTTAAAGGAGTTCCAGAAGGGAGTTAGTCAAACCTTTAAGAGGTGGGGTATGTCTCTCACTTGGCTTATCCCTCCTGCCTTCTCACATGCCCTACCTCCTTCCTCTAATAGAGGAGCGATTTGATTATATTCCAGTCTTGCAGATCAGAATTATAATTTAGAGACTTGTTGGGCATCCAGATATTTGCTACACCATTCCACCATGTTGACCTACAGAAAGAAAGACTGACATTGGCTTCAAAAAGAAATTATTTCAAGTGAGGAATCCTGTAAGCTTATTGGGGAGTTCAGTGTGGATTCTCTCGAGCATGAAAATGGAATCCAACGCAGTAAGAATAAATGAAGGCTTGGGACTGTTACTAAGGATGCACTCTCCAATGTCCATTTGGACCTCCAACTACTTGGAGCTGTGATCGGACACCAAGGACAGACATAATGCAAATCCTTCATATTGTGTCGAGGTTGTGCCCCCAAGACCATGCTGCGGATGGAGGCCGGGGACACAGAGGCCTTTTTCTTGGTGTTGAAGGGGCTATGCTTTTCAGATGTAACCATAACATAGGCTACCTCTCTTCGGTAGCATCTGATAAGTGTTAGTAAAGTGGCACAACCTTGGGCAGTCACTCCTTCTGCCTTCAACACCAGTGTTTCTGAGTTTCACAGCAATAAAAATGCCATTTGTTCATTTCACCAATCAGTGGGCTTTTTATATGCCAAGCTTTGTTTGGGTTTGTATTTCATTGGACCGAGTCTCTAATCACGCTGCCCACATCTGACCCTACCAGTCTGTTGTGCAAGAACTGTACAATGTACAAAATCATTCAATATGACAGCCGATGGGGGAATTTGCTTGACCTGTTTTCTTTACCTGCTGTAAAACGCGCAAACTTGTTTGACCCCTGTATTAAACTCACAAACATTTCATTTGTCCCCAGCAGTTTTTTCTTTCTTTTTTTATTCTTCTAATCCCTCACACTAAGCTTTGCATTACCCGCAACTGGACTTTCTGTTAACTGAGGAAGTTCTGGAAGGATCTTGAGATAAACATGCTGGAGAAGAGGAATGGGAAGCAAGAGTCAAAAACAGCTTTTTTGCAATTGTTATTTGGGCTGAAATCAATTGAGGGACTGCTGTGAGTTCTTAAAAATGATTATTACATTAGTCCGTTATGGGTCCCTTGAAGTCAGGCAACCTGCAGTTTTACCAACACATATATAAACAGGATCCATTATCCGGAAACCTGTTATCCAGAAATATGCTAATTACGGAAAGGTATTTCCAATAGACTCCATTTTATCCAAATAATCCCAATTTTAAAAAATGATTTCCTTTTTCTCTGTAGTAATAAAACGATACCTTGTACTTGATCCAAACTAAGCTATATTTAATCCTCATTGGAAGCAAACCCGGGTCTATTGGGAATATTTAATGTTTACATGATTTTCTAGCAGGCTTAAGGTATGAAGATCCAAATTATGTAAAGATCATTAACCGGAAAGCCCACGGTTCCTGAGCATTCTGGATAACAGGTCCCATACCTGTATATATGTGTGTGTGTATATATATATATATATATATATATATATATATATATATATATATATATATATATATATATATATGTATATGTATGTATGTGTGTGTGTGTGTATATATATATATATATATATATATATATATATATATATATAGATATATATAACCACCAATCCCACCATCCCTGGCTGAAGCCCGATGGTTGTCTATCTATGGTTTAAGGCCTTGTTCGCATTGTTGAGATAAATGCTACTGATGTTAAAATCCAGTTTGGCCAAGGCCTTTATCTGAGATGTCTGCTGTAGTTCTGCAGCTTGTTAAACTACAATTCCCAGAATCTTTCTTGAGTTATCCAAGAAGCTAGTAGTTTTAGTGCAGTAAGAGATGTGGGACAGTATTGACCTGCCTTGTGTGTTCTGGAAAAGGAAAGTCCTTCACGGGAGACACAGGGAAGAGTTAGAAGTTGAACTAGGGAAAGAGGGGTAGCTAGAGCTTGTATTTTTAGACTGTAAGTCAGATATTAGCAAACTGGCACTGACCTGTTGATTAAAGGTACAAACCTAATTATTAGGATTGGCTGTGGATGCAGTCAGTAGTGAGGATTTGCAGTATGTAGGGCAAGCATCGGCTGTCTGGTTTCAGATTATAGGAAGCCAGTGTCTCCGCTTATCCAGTAATTTAAGATAGACACTCGCTGACTTTCATAATAGCCACAGAAAGCGTTTTAGATGCTAGGCTGTTCCTTTAGAGAAGGGCATTGGGAGCCTAGGACATAAGTGCTCTAGTCAGAAGTTTAGTGATCTGAGTGGCAAGGGCAAGTGTAACTAGAGCCTAGGCAGAGAGGTAGCTTTTGTAAGATTATAATCGGTTAATGTACAAGACCCGTTAAAAAGCCACTATCCTGTGGGGGCAACAGCCACCTGGGAGGGAATTTCGCATGCAACAATTGGACAAAATTATAGGAAGTCTATGCCCCTTCCTCCTCAGGGTAGTACCAGGTTTATTGCCCAGTTTCTGAAAAAGTTCATGTTGTTTTTAATTTAAAGGAGTGCAAATAATAATAATAAAAAAACCTTTTCTAACCCAGTTATCACGTCTACATTTATAAGTTCAAAAAAGTGCATTAAGAAGTCAGTAGACATGTAAAATACACAGTGAGGGGTGCAGGTCTTAGACTGTTTGTGTAGCAACAACTTTCACTATCCATGAGATTCCAAGAATGTAACCGCAAGTGGGTGGCTGCAGACTCATCCAGAGCTGGGCTTTCCTATCAGGGCAAACCCTCATTTACTTTAAAGAAGAAGGAAACCCTTTCGGCGCAAAACCCCTCCCCCGGTAGGCCCTCCTTCCCCCGGCCTACCTCCCCCCCGGGCAAATGCCTCTAACTTGTTAGTCACCCCTCCATGCAGGTCCTCTCTTGCTGAGTTCACGGGCAACATTTTCCAATCGCTCTTCTTCCTGTATTTGGTGGCGCATGCTTAGTAGGAGGCATTTGCCGGTTGGATCTACTGCGCATGCGCCGAAAGTCACAAAGTTTCCAAAAAAAGAAATCGGAAACTTCGTGAAATTTGGGTGCATGCACAGTAGATCCAACCAGCAAATGCCTCCTACTGCGCATGCGCAGCCAAACACCATCATCAGTACAGGAAGAAGAGCTTTCGGACGAAGATGGCGCCGGTGAACTCTGCAAGAGCAGACCTGCATGGAGGGGTGACTAACAAGTTAGGGGCATTTGCCTGGGGGGAAGGTAGGCTGGGAGGGGTTTTGCGCCTAAAAGGTTTCCTTCTCCTTTAAAGGTGGGTGATGAGCATTTTGTTACCACTTGTGTGCTTGAAATCACCCTGTGTGACATGATCTCAGGTTTAGGTGCTTTGTGTTTTTTAGTAGCCCAGAACCTACGGGATATTTATTGCCCAAGATTAATCTTGGCTACAGTGGGTGACAAAACATCCCTTGTTTCCGTACTCCTGGCTAACCTGCGAATCACCACCAAGGAAACCTACAGTATGCAGTGCAGAGTTGCCTCATGGGGAAATGTGGAGTTCATTTGAAAGTAGCCATTCCACGTATGTTCCCCTGGCACATGTTTCCTGGTGGAAGAAACCAGGGACATTTTGTTGCCTGCTGTAGCTGAGATTAATCCTGGGCAACAAAATGTCCGTCTGTGATTGTCCTTAAATTCCCTGGAAACGGCTCCCCATGGAGTTATATTGAGTTGTTAATCCATACCAATCTTAAAGGAGAATTAAATCTTAACTAAAGATGTAGCTAGAAATGTTGTACATTATGTTTTGAGCTTCTATACCAACTCAAGGCAACCACAGCCCTTTATCAGGGAAGATCTGTGCCCGCGTACCATTCACCTTGGCCTCTTATTGGATAGAGAAGAAGTGTAGTTACCCATTCTGTATCTAAAGCTCACCGTTTCCTATTTAGAGAGGTATTCATCTGTGGTTACTTGTTTCTGGTTGTGCCAACCACCTTGCTCCTTTTGGACAGGGTATATCTGTGGGGACTTAATCTGAATGAAGCAATCCCTATTATATATATAAATATAAATAATCAACTTCCCCTCTGTCTGAGCAGGCTCCATCTGTGGTCATCCATTCTGTGTTTTATATTTGCATTTTGTATCTATCGCTCAATTTGTTCTGTAACTAGGCAAGATATTTCTGCAATTAGTTTACACTATCCTCTTCACTCACCTTTGAGTTCCTAATCAAGGGAACTGCAGCCAACTTTGTATATTGCTCTTCAGAGTTATGCAATCTTCCTTTGTAAAAGTGATGCCCCTTATCCAATAAAGAAGAATCCTAGGGTAGCAAAGTTATCTGGTAATTAGAAAACGTGACCCAGGCCTACAATGATAAGGCTTAAAATGCACCAGCATAGAATATAGTTTCTGGCTGATAGCATTTTGGAGATTACAAAATTTCCATAAATGACCAAAATTCCATAAATGACCACAATGATCTTCCCACCTCAAGGTAGAGTGGCTGCTTTCTCTCTTGCTCCTGAGCGTTTGTAATGGTTGTTACAAGCGAGTACCAATGTGTGGGGTGCAGCCCCATTTATTGTGCCATTGGCCCTATACCCATGTGCAAATCTGAATATCCTATCCTTTAGTAGTACCTACAGTATGTCAGACATGGGGGTTCTGGATGTTGTACTACAGTTTGCAGTATCTCAGTGCCAGCAATCTGATCAGGATTTTTGTGACCCGCACCTGCCTCCTCATATATTTATAGCCCCCTTCCGACCAATTACTTTAAAAAAAAGGGGTGTGTCATGGCTAATGTACGCCTATAAAAATAGAAGCGGAAAGCTGGCAGTGTAAGGTCTCAACCTGAACCCACCCGCAAAGGAAGTGCTGAGGTCGGCGGGTCCCACGGGTGTTGGGCCGGCCCACACATCACTATTGTCCAGTCCTTTGATCTACTCATCCTGGCCTCTCCACCTGCTCTCTCGAGTAACAGTCAGCCATATGCTCCTGTGTGTCTTGCTGACAGAGCTAAACATAAACAGAGAGAGAGAGAGCTCACAATGTTCCTAAGGGACACACTGCTGCTACCTGTAAGCTCTTTTACTCTTATACTCATAATACTATAATCACAGCCACATTGCAAGCTTACTATGCAGAGGGCATCTGTAGGATGCAATCTTTCCTTTGCACAGTCCTACCTCCGTCATCTTCCTCTATTGTGTCCTTTCAAGCTATGGGATTTATGTGGTATATGCTTAGCCCTTATATCTCAGCCAGTGGAGCAGCACTCAAATTCTGCCCTGCTGGGTCCTGTTGACTTACATGGGAAAATCACTGTTATTGACCAAAAATGCCCTATGGACTTTACCAGCACTGATACTCATTTCCTATTGAGTGAATGGAAAGCAGCAGCAGCAGCAGGTTTGGGTGTCTGTATTTCAGTATGCCATGTGTTCTGTCAGCCTTAAAGGAGAAGGAAAGGTTAAAACAAAGTAAGCTTTATTAGAAAGGTCTATATAAATACACCAGTGAACCTTCAAAATAATGCTGCTCTGAGTCCACAGCATTTCTTTCCTACTATTGTGTACACATGGGCTTCTCTATCAGACTTCCTTCTTTCAGCTGAAACCTCCAGGGCATGGGCTTGAGCATGCTCCCTTTGCTCTTCTCTCCCTCTGAGCCCAGAGCTATGAGTGAGCAGGGAGAGACTCAGGCAGGAAGTGATGTCACACCAAGCTAATATGGCAGCTGCTATCCTAAACAAACAGAGAGCATTTCTAGAGCTGTTTACTCAGGTATGGTAAAGCGTTCTGCAGCATAAATATAGTGTTATAACTTGTACTATTGTGGCTAATCTATTGGCAATAAATTGCTTCGGTAGCTTTCCTTCTCCTTTAAAGCAACATGTCTCCTTCAGTCCAACCTGAACACACATTATTCACCTGCCTAGTAATAAAACTTATTAAAGGGGCAATATACCCCTTTGTTCAACATGAGTGCAGTAATTATGCCTTGTGCTGAATATAACTTTTGCCTATTGATTTGGTCACAAAAAAATCTATGATTTGTATTTTTTGAGCTAAACGATGTTTGGTCCTTGTGAGGCAGATAATTAGGGCACCAGAGCTTACCCTGCATAATGGACTTTCTGCTATGAAACTAGAACAGGGTGAGGGAAATGTTTTGTTTACTGGCAATCACAAGGACCAAGCATGGAGTTAATTCAGTTTCCCTGTTCAGCTCAAAACGTAATAAAGATTAAAACAAGAGGCAAAAAGATGTTAAGCAAAAGCCTTATTTATTGCACTTATGATGAACTAGCAGGTATTATTGTTGTAATTTCCTTACAATAAGAAAATCAATTGTTTAATAAAATCTTCATAATTCACAACTTTAAAAAAGGAAATCTCCTGTTATAAAATATGTATATGTGTAAGGATATTAGAAGTCACTGAGGGGTTCTGTGACCATATAAAGGCACAAGGCTGCAGGCTGAGTTATACAGGGAACTCTGAGTATCACTAATGTATTATAAGGGATAATGTACCTCCTACTGTAAATTATAAGGATATTAAAAGTCACTGAGGGGTTCTGTGACCATATAAAGGCACAAGGCTGCAGGCTGAGTTATACAGGGAACTCTGAGTATCACTCATGTATTATAAGGGATAATGTACCTCCTACTGTAAATTACAAGGATATTAGAAGTCACTGGGGTTCTGTGACCATATAAAGACACAAGGCTGCAGGCTGAGTTATACAGGAGATTTTTGAGTACCACTCATGTATTTTAAGGGATAATGTACTCCCTACTGTAAATTATAAGGATATTAGAATTCACTGAGGGGTTCTGTGACCATATAAAGGCACAAGGCTGCAGGCTGAGTTATACAGGGAACTCTGAGTATCACTCATGTATTATAAGGGATAATGTACCTCCTACTGTAAATTATAAGGATATTAGAAGTCACTGAGGGGTTCTGTGACCATATAAAGACACAAGGCTGCAGGCTGAGTTATACAGGGAACTCTGAGTATCACTCATGTATTATAAGGGATAATGTACTCCCTGCTGTAAATTATAAGGACATTAGAAGTCACTGAGGGGTTCTGTGACCATATAAAGACACAAGGCTGCAGGCTGAGTTATACAGGGGATTTTTGAGTATCACTCAAGTATTATAAGGGATAATGTACTCCCTACTGTAAATTATAAGGATATTAGAAGTCACTGAGGGGTTCTGTGACCATATAAAGACACAAGGCTGCAGGCTGAGTTATACAGGGAACTGAGTATCACTCATGTATTATAAGAGATAATATACTCCCTTAATGTAAATTCTAACTATATTAGAAGTCCCTGAGGGGCTCTGTGACCATAAAGGCACAATACTTAAAACCATATTTCAACAAAAAATTTCATCCATTGTTTCATAAAAAAATGATTGGAAACTGTATTGAGTAGAAATGTATTACAAATAATCAGGGCTGGAGATATAGTAGAAGAAACACATATTAAGTGTGAACCCTGTGGCCTTTGCAGACTCCAGTACTTGTACCTGAGCTGAACCCTGTGTGTGTGGAACAGATTCTCAATATTTGGCCAGGCTGGGACAGATGGCTTCAACCTTCAAACCCTGCTCAGCACCTGTACGTGTATTTCAAGCCAACGGTATTACCCGCTCGGCTTCCGACCCTTCCTGGAAAACACGTGCAAATAAACCACTTGCTTTCTTGGTAAACATATCCTTGCTGATAAGAGATAGCTGACCAAGGGAAAGTACTGCAGGATTTTGTTTTGGTTGTGGGTGCTGCCATATAATCATGTGTGCCAAGAACATTCCTTCTCTGTATATTTATATGTATGTATTTTGGAGGGAGCTGCCATAATGTTCGTTCATACTAGGGTTGCACCGAATCCACTATTATGGATTCGGCTGAACCCCCGAATCCTTTGCGAAAGATTCAGTCGAATACTGAACCAAATCTTAATTTGCATATGCAAATTAGGGGTGGGAAGGACAAAACATTTTTTACTTCCTTGTTTTGTGACAAAAAGTCACACGATTTCCCTCCCCAACCCTAATTTGCATATGCAAATTAGGATTTGGATTCGGTTCAACGGGCAGAAGGATTCGGCCTTATCCGAATCCTGCTGAAAAGCATGCCTAGTTCCAACAGAACCGTTTTGGGATAGGATTTCCTTTTTTAGTATATTAGTGGTCACAGTCAAATGTTACCGGTGGCTGGATTACCCAATTCATACCAGGAATATCAACTGTTGTGGGGTTACGTTATGCAAGGCAATAGAGTATATTTATTAGAGATGCACCGAATCCAGGATTCGGTTCGGGATTCAGCCCTTTTCAGCAGGATTTGGCTGAATCCTTCTGCCTGTCTGAACTGAATCCGAATCCTACTTTGCATATGCAAATTAGGGACGAGGAGGGAAAACGGGTGATTTATTGTCACAATTAGGATTCAGTTAGTTATTCAACTGAATCTTTAGTGAAGGATTCGGGGGTTCGGCCAAAACCAAAATAGTGGATTTGGTGCATCCCTAATACTTATGAAAGAGTGAAGTTAGAGTTCGTCACAGTCTTCTAGAGTGAGATTCCGCCACTCTCCATTCATTTCTATGGGACTTTGAAAGGCGTATTTATCAAAGGATGAACTTTCACCCATTGATAAATACTCTTTTAAAAATCTCATAGAAATGAATGGAGACTGTGACTAGCTTTAACTTCACGCTTTGATAAATATACCCCAAAGTGATTGAGTGGAGTGGAGGAGGCAATATGAGTTCTTAGAGAGATTTAGTTTTGCCCATATGAGCCTTGCTTGCAGCCATATCCGTGCATTAGCCGCCTGTTACCAGGCAGGACAGCAAGTCATTAATCAGCTGCTTCCTGGACACCGACATTTCGTCCATGATGCAGAATTTCTATCAAAGGCTCACGTGACAGGAACACAGTCTTTGTATGCTCTTAGCGTGAGCTTATCATGCCCTTGTGTGCTCCTCTGCTTCTCAAATAATATTCTCAGACTCTGTCTTAATTTGTACATGAAAATACGCTCAACATTTAATAAATTGTCCTGAATACAGATTTCAAAGTGAATTGTACATGCGATTTTCATACAATAGCACAAAATGCACTTGTAAATCAGTTGGTGAAATAAAAGCTTTGACCCTGTATAATAGCCAATCAGTTGTAGCCTTAAGAGGGGCCCAATCAGTAGCCAACATTGCCCCCAGCATAACAGCTTTGCTCTTGCCAACTCCTTAAAGGAACCGTAACAGCAAAATGAAAGTGTTTTAGAGGAATGACAATAAGTCAATGTTGCCCTGCACTGGTAAAACTGATGTGTTTGTTTCAGAAACACTACTATTGTTTATATAAACAAGCTGCTGTGTAGCCACTGGGGCAGCCATTCAGGCACAGGATACACAGGAGATAAAGATAAGTTCTGAAGAATCCATTTACAGTGGTGTGCAAAACTATTTGCCCCCATCCTCATTTCTTATTCTTTTGCATGTTTGTCACACTTAAATGTTTCTGCTCATCAAAAACCGTTAACTATTAGTCAAAGATAACATAATTGAACACAAAATGCAGTTTTTAAATGAAGGTTTACGTTATTAAGGGAGAAAAAAAACTCCAAATCTACATGGGCCTGTGTGAAAAAGTGATTGCCCCCCTTGTTAAAAAATAACTTAACTGTGGTTTATCACACCTGAGTTCAATTTCAAAGGTTATAAAGCCATTTCTAAAGCTTTGGGACTCCAGCGAACCACAGTGAGAGCCATTATCCACAAATGGCAAAAATATGGAACAGTGGTGAACCTTCCCAGGAGTGGCCGGCCGACCAAAATGACCCCAAGAGCGCAGAGACAACTCATCCGAGAGGCCACAAAAGACCCCAGGACAACATCTAAAGAACTGCAGGCCTCACTTGCCTCAATTAAGCTCAGTGTTCACGACTCCACCATAAGAAAGAGACTGGGCAAAAACGGCCTGCATGGCAGATTTCCAAGGCGCAAACCACTTTTAAGCAAAAAGAACATTAAGGCTCGTCTCAATTTTGCTAAAAAACATCTCAATGATTGCCAAGACTTTTGGGAAAATACCTTGTGGACCGACGAGACAAAAGTTGAACTTTTTGGAAGGTGCGCGTCCCGTTACATCTGGCGTAAAAGTAACACAGCATTTCAGAAAAAGAACATCATACCAACAGTAAAATATGGTGGTGGTAGTGTGATGGTCTGGGGTTGTTTTGCTGCTTCAGGACCTGGAAGACTTGCTGTGATAGATGGAACCATGAATTCTACTGTCTACCAAAAAATCCTGAAGGAGAATGTCCGGCCATCTGTTCGTCAACTCAAGCTGAAGCGATCTTGGGTGCTGCAGCAGGACAGTGACCCAAAACACACCAGCAAATCCACCTCTGAATGGCTGAAGAAAAACAAAATGAAGACTTTGGAGTGGCCTAGTCAAAGTCCTGACCTGAATCCTATTGAGATGTTGTGGCATGACCTTAAAAAGGCGGTTCATGCTAGAAAACCCTCAAATAAAGCTGAATTACAACAATTCTGCAAAGATGAGTGGGACAAAATTCCTCCAGAGCGCTGTAAAAGACTCGTTGCAAGTTATCGCAAACGCTTGATTGCAGTTATTGCTGCTAAGGGTGGCCCAACCAGTTATTAGGTTCAGGGGGCAATTACTTTTTCACACATGAAAATGTAGATTTGGATTTCTTTTCTCCCTAAATAATAAAAACCCTCATTTAAAAACTGCATTTTGTGTTAACTTGTGTTATCTTTGACTAATAGTTAAATGTGTTTGATGATCAGAAACATTTTGTGTGACAAACATGCAAAAGAATAAGAAATCAGGAAGGGGGCAAATAGTTTTGCACACCACTGTATATACTATGGAGCTTATCTGTTATCTGCTGTGTATCCTGTGCCTGAATGGCTGACCCAGTGGCTACACAGCAGCTTGATTATATAAACAATAGTAGTGTTTCTGAAGCAAACACAGCAGTTTTACCAGTGCAGGGCATTATATTGTCATTCCTTTACACTTACATGTTTAGGTGTTACTGTACAATACTGTAAAATACCTTTAATAGACAAAATCTTTATATTAAAGGGGAACTATCGCGACAATGAAAATTTTAGATAAGCTTCGGCATACAGAAATAAGAAACTTTGTAAATACAATCAATTAAATAATCTGCATCATTTCTGAAATAATCAAGTTTATATTCACTATGCCTCTCAGCATCTGTTTCTCTTCATTCTGTCTTCATGCAAGAGTTGGAGTGTTGGGTGTTAGATTTTCATTGACAGTTAGATCCAATATATCGTATAGGGGGGGGCTCCTTTCCTAGCAGATGAATTAGAGCTCACTTCAAATAACTGATTCCAGTACAAACAAATCTAACAAAATAACTGCCTTTTGCATAAATTCTGCTTGTAGAGAGACAGGGTGGCAAATTTACTAAAGGACGAAGTGACTAAAGCGGGCGAAAATTTGACAGCATGACGTAATTTCGGTACTTCGCTGATTTACTAACGGGCGCAGGGTAACTTCGCTAGCAAAGGAGATAGACTGTAACAGTACTTCGCTCCCTAAGTCTGGCGAATTTGCGCTCTGGTGAATGGACTTAACTACGCAATTTCACTTAGATGTGGATTTTACTGAACGTTACCTCTTGCGCCAGACTTGCCTTCGCCACCTCAGACCAGGCGAAGTGCAATAGAGTAGATAGGACTTCCTCAAAAAATAGTTGAAAAATTTTCTAAGTCCCAAAAAACGCTAGCGTAATTTCCTTTTTTCAGGGTGATAGGCTGCAAAAGAGCGTACATTTTTTTGGGGTAACTGGCTTCCCCCCTACATTTCCTAACATATGGCACATAAACTATACACTGGGCTCATGTGTAGTGCAATATAACAACTCTATTTTATTATATTAAGCTCCCTGGGCTTGTGTAGTGTAATGTATTTGCTGCAACATATACGTCCATTCAACTTTAACTTCCCTCCGTATGCAAATTAGGCAACACTAGTAGCGTTTGGTGCCATGGACACAACGTCGGATTTTAGTAAATTAGTGTTATCCTGGCGAATCTACGCCTGTCGAAGTGTTGCGATGTGAGCAAAGCCGTCGCTGGCGAATCTTCGGAGGTTAGTAAATTTGCCCCATGATGTTTGGCGATTTTAATAGAATGAGCTCTAATACATCTTCTAGGCAAAAGGAGCCCCCCTATAAGATATATTGGATCTAACTGTCAATGATTATCTGACACCCAGCTCCTGCAAAAATACAGAATGAAGAGAAACAGATGCTGAAAGATGAATGGTGAAGAGAAACTTGATTATTTCAGTACAGAATTTTTAATTGATTTTATTAAGAAAGTTTCTTATTTCAGAATGATGACGCTTATATTAAATTTTAATTTTCATGATAGTCCCTTTATGCCCTTTAAGGACATATTTAAAATGTTGTTATGCCACTTGTTACAAAAACGACAACTTCCAACATTCCCCACCAGCACCATGATACATAGTCCTACATGTGCATCACACGCACATAATACTGTTGCAAACACACGCTCACGCTTGAAGGGATCTGTATAAGAGGTCTGAGGTCTGATGTGTTCCCAGCCGCTCCTTGGGAAAATAGCTTCTCATACACACAGACAGGCTAACAGTATGAATTCACTGTTTTGTGGGGCTCATCTCGCAACAAGCAGATAAAAAATTGGCAACAAACCCCTCTATGGCAACGTTCTTGTTTTTATACCGTCATTTGTTTATCAATCGATTTGCCTTGTTTGCACAACTGACACACACATTTCACAATCACAATTTCCTCTTGCTGTGTCACCCCCATGATGTAAGATTTCATGCAGAGAGACAGTCACAGATCTTTGGCAAACTTTAGAACAACTCTTTTGCCTATGCACTGTTATATCATACCTCCCAACGTTTGGAGATAAAAAGAGGGACAAAAAAGTTGGCATGCGTAGCGCGGCAACATTTATTTTGACCACGCCCGTTTTTGTGGGCACACCCCCTAATTACCATGTTGATTTTACAAAATTTGCCAGGTTATGAAAGTTTGAGCAAATTTCTGTGATTTTTTTTCCAGTTATTACAATTTTGCTAATGAAGGTGAATTGCCCTTTAAGCTGTGAGTCTAATATTTCCCATGGGACCTGTTATCTAATATTGTTACAATTACCGTACTTTTCCTTATTTCCTTTATTTCCTTATCTCGAAATTGTTACAAAAGTTTCTTATCTCCTGCTCTGGCTGTTCTGGGCTCTCTTTGTTTCTTTTTCAGAGAAAAACAGGACTTTTCAGTACAAACGAGGGACTGCAGGTTGAGCTGTCAAAAGAGGGACTGTCCCTCTAAAAACGGGACAGTTGGGAGGTATGTAAACTGTAAATCTACAAGACTGTTGTAGGTAGAGACAGGCACAATTAACAAAGACTGTTACATGATTTTAAAATATCTCTGTTCTGATATCAGTGTCAGACTGGGCCAGCAGGACACTGGGAAAAAACCTGGTGGGCCCCACGGCCTAGACACAGTCCTTGCGCAGAAGACAGAAGTGACTTCCAACTTCCCTCCCTGGCCTCCAGTGCAGCTGAAAAAAAAAGAAGATAGTTGTGGGGGGCCGGGGGGGGGGAACACTGTCTGATATTCTAAGCTACACTTCCCCCCCTTTAACACAATGATGGTAACTTCCTGGTACTTGGTGATTTGGTCTAGTGTTAGAGCTTAGCACTGCTTTAACACCCCATAGAACCAATGGCCTCCTACTATGCTCTTATGTTTAGAATCCTATTTCAATATGCCATGGACTTGACCCAAAATCAGAGACATGGCATCACTTAAAGGGGACCTGTCACTCAAAAAAATGATTCACATTAGCCAATCAAAATAAACTTTAATTACACAATATAAATGATTTGAATCTTGTTTCCTTCAGTCTGGGAAGTCATAATTATAGCAAGCAGGCAGGAGCCATTTTGTGGACACTGTTATTAAGACAAGCCTTGCATCATCTCAGAATCGTGTTTGTGCACCAGAATAGGGAACCTGATGTCCATCCCCATAATTACATAATTACATGGTGACGAGAAAGGGGGAATGTGGGGAGAGCAGTGACATTTAGTAAGTGCTGAATGGAAAAGTGAAAGTAATTGTCTGCCCCGCCTCTATACCTCAGGCATAGAGGAGGGACAGACAATATTTGATTGACAGCTGAGATTTTTAAATGAGCTTACAACAGCTGTGAATGCTTTAATAAAAAAAATTAGAAATTGGATTTCATGTTTAATTTGAAAAGGACTTTTATTATACAGATTTTTGTGTTTGGGTGACAGGTCCACTTAAAGGCAAAGCTTTACAGAGAGCATAATTCCCTGGGCTCCCCATACCTAGTGAAGAGAGATACCATGAATTTGAGCCAGCATAGACAAACTCCTTGTACCAAACAGAAATATGCTGGAAACAGGTGTACAGTGGCCCTTTAAAGTGTGTAATTCATTCTGCAATGAGCAGATAACCATATATACATCCGAATCCTTCTGCCCGGCCGAACCAAATCCGAATCCTAATTAGGGGTGGGGAGGGAAATCACGGGACTTTTCGTCACAAAACAAGGAAGTACATATTTTCCCCTTCCGACTCCTAATTTGCATATGCAAATTTCGGGTTCGGTATTCGGCCAAATCTTTCACAAAGGATTCGGGAATTCGTGCATCCCTTTCATCTCATGTTTTCTCAATAGGAGACCCAAAATGTAAACTCTCACTGCTGATGAAGAACACCCCCAGATTTCACCTGCTGTCGTTCACTTGTTCCTCAGTCTTTAATGTGTCAAAATAAAACAAAAACTCATCCCGTGGGTGATTGACCAAGAAACGAGTTCAGCCTACTACACTGTGCCCAGTGAATGGAAGAGGTAGGGCTTTTCTACACCGATGGTACTGGGCACTAGGCATATGGCATTATGTTTTCTACTTCTGACTAGTGCTTGCCAGGTGGCTCCGAGATATACTGCATTTAAATCATTACACTAGCAACATTCGCCTGGCAAAACAAAGACACCCACTATCCACAACCAGGAACAATATAATGAATCAATCAGCTAATGGATTTGTGGTGCTTACGTGTGTCTGTAACATGCATCAATGCAATTTCTACAGCAAGTTTCTATATAGAGCTTACTAAATGGGCCGTTCATGGCAAAATCTTGTCAACTGAGCAGATCTGCTGGCCCATATGCTAGGCTAAATCAGGCCGATCATCCAGGGGGGCACATCTGCGCCCCATATACAGGCCAGTAAGTTGCAGCGGTCTGGAAGGACTGCGCTACAGGTATGGAACCCATATCCAGCATGCTTGGGACCTGGGGGTTTCTGGATAAGGGATCTTTCTGTAATTTGGATCTTCATACCTTAATTCTACTAGAAAATCACATAAACATGAAATAAACCCAATAGGCTGGTTTTGCTTCCAATGAGGATTAATTATATCTTAGTTTGGGTCATGTACAAGGGACTGTTTTATTATTATTACAAAGAAAAAGGAAATCATTTTTAAACAAATTGGATTATTTGGCTAAAATGGAGAGATAGCCTTTCCATAGTTTGGACATTTCAGGATAGTGGTTTTCCTGATAACAGATCCCATACCCGTAGCAGCTTTTATTAACTCGTATATATGTCCACCTTAGGTTTCGTTTTACAAGATTTTGGAACATTTCCAAGATCGTTTCAGGGATCACACCATCAACTTCATACCTCCCAATAGTTCTGATTTAGGCATGTCCTGTATCACAGACCCAATGGGCCTTACCAGAAAGCGAAGGGAGTTTTTTGTTCATCAGGAGGCTGCTGCACAGAGCTCTGTAAATATTCAAATTATGGAAAGGATAGACTGTAACTTAATCATTGAGTTACTTCTTCCCAATACACATGGGCCAGTCCTTAAAGGGGTTGTTCGTCTTTCAGTTAACTATTAGTGTGATGTAGATCGTGATATTCTGAGATCATTTGCAATTGGTTTTCATTTTCTATCATTAATGGTTTTAAGTGATTTAGCTTTTTAAGAAGCAGCTTTCCAGTTTACAATTCAAGCAATCTGGTTGCTAGGTTCCAAATTATGATAGCAACCACGCATTGATTTGAACAAGAGACTGGAATATAAAAAGGAGAGGCCTGAATTGAAAGAGGAGTAATAAAAAGTAACAGTAAATTTGTAGCCTTCAGGTCAGTGACATTTGAAAGCTTGAAAGAATCAGAAGAAGAAAACTATAAAAAATAAATAATGAAGACCAATTGAAAAGTTGCTTAGAATTGGCCATACTAAAAGTTCATTTAAAGGTGAACCACCCCTTTAAAGAAACAGTAACACCAAAAAATGAAAGTGTCTTAAAGTAATGAAAATATAATGTACTGTTGCTTTGTGCTGGTACAACTGGCGTGTTTGCTATAGAAACACAACTATAGTTTATATAAACAAGCTGCTGTGTAACCATGGGGGCAGCCATTCAAGCACAGGATACACAGTAGATAACATAAATTCTGAAGAATCCCATTGTATTGCTTTTCTGTTATCTGCTGTGTGTCCTGTGCTTTTCTCCTTTATTCAGCTTTGAATAGCTGCCCGCATGGCTACAGAGCCGCTTGTTTTTATAAAGTATATTAGTGTTTTTGAAGCAAACACACACGTTGTACCATTTCAGGACACCAGTACATTATCTTTTCATTACTTTAAGACTCTTTCATTTGTTGGTGTTCCTGTTCCTTTAAGTAGCCCTATTGGTTAACCAATGCCCAACATAGGTTTGTCTGTGAACCCTACAGCACAGCTTGTTGGATGGTGGCTCTGGATTGTAATCTGGATGAATGCAATTCTTGGATAAAGTGATAAATACCCCAGTTTCATTGAAAACTGATTTCTAAAGAAAATAAACTGACCTGCATTATGTAGGGCATTATCTGATTAAAAACAATGTGTCTGTTACATTTTACCTGGGTGAAATATTGGGAATTTCCCGGTATGTGTGTCAGTGCATGGTCATTTCCAGCACTATTTACAGTGCAGCCACACCTCTCACACTCAGTTAAACTTTGGTTTATGGCAAGTCAGATATTGACACATCAAAGGCTCCCTCTGGTCATGGTGTTCCAGTTTATCATGTTTATATGTACAGTCAGAGAACTGGGGTGGGGGGGATACCAATCTCTGATGGGCAGGAGTAGATATTTAGGGTAGGACTTTACGGACGATTTCCGTACGATCCGACACGCTGCACAAAAACGCAGGCGCCACGTCGGATGCAACAGAAATAAGGTAAATAATGGAAATGTCGGATGAAGTCGCAGCGTTGATCCAACGCGACACGACTGTCGGATGCTGACGCAGCGTGCATTCACTTACCTTATTTCCGTCGCATCTAATTTGACGCCTGTGTTTTTGCGCAGCG
The DNA here is from genome assembly GCA_038501925.1 of Xenopus petersii. Lineage (NCBI taxonomy): Eukaryota > Metazoa > Chordata > Amphibia > Anura > Pipidae > Xenopus > Xenopus petersii. Next base: position 93,054,675 of record CM076688.1, on the reverse strand, counting down.
TGTCGGATCGCTCCAAAATCCTCCCTTATTACTTGTTCTTGAATGTCCAACCCGCAGCTCTTTTGCTGTTGTTCTTAAACTGCAACTAAGCCTTCTATGACAGTCCTATAGGCTGCCCCCTCATTATATTGAGAGGGAATGTAAAGGAGTTACTTTGCAGCCCATACATGTATCTCTGTAACGACAGCCCTACACAGAGGGGCGAAGTGACTAAAGCTGGAGAAAATTTGTGACATCATTTTGGGACTTCGCCGATTTACTAACAGGCGCTGGTGTAAATTCGCTAGCGAAGGAGATAGACTGTAGCGCTACTTCGCACACTAATGGCAAATTGCGAATGGACGTAACTATGCAAATTCACTAATATGCAGATTTTACTGAATGTTACCTCTTGCGCCAGACTTGCCTTCGCCACCTCAGACCAGGCGAAGTGCAATGGAGTAGATAGCAGTTCCTCAAAAAATTTTGGGAAATTTTTCCCAAAAAAACGCTGGCGACTTTTCAGTTTTTCAGGGTTAGGCTGCAAAAGATTGTACATTTTTTTCAGGGTACCCGGCTTCCCCCCTACATTTCCTTCATATGGCACATAAACTATACACTGGGCTCATTTGTAGGGCATTATAACAACTCTATTTTATTTTATTAAGGTTTCCCGGGCTTGTGTGGTGTAATGTATTGGCTGCAACATATACGTCCATTGAAATGTAACTTCCCGCCGTATGCAAATTAGCCAACACTAGCGCAACTTCGCTTTGCTTTCCAAATTAACGATAGTGAAACTTCGCCATTTTTCGGCGCTCTGGACGCAACTTCGCATTTTAGTGAATTAGCACTGTCCTGACGAATTTTCGCCTGGTGAAGTGTTGCAAAGTGAGCGAGGCTATCGCTGGCGAATTTTCGCTAGTTAGTGAATATGCCCCAAAGCCTACAGCTTTTAAATCTACAACCCCCCCGAACCACTTTGAGGGAATAATAGGGACTTGAGCTCTCATAAATCGGGACACAGAGCCAGGATCGGATGGGGGGGGGGGTCAGAGCCCACCGGGGCTGCCACATCAGGGCCCCCCTCCCCAGTCGTAGGACCCCCTCTGTCCCTCTCAGCCCCCCCCCCCAACACCAGCACGTACCTGCTTCGCGGAACAGTGACACCAAAAAAAAAAAAGTGTTTTAAAGGAATGACAATATAATGTAGTGTTGCCTGCACTGGTAAAAGCAGTGAGTTTGCTTCAGAAACACTACTGTAGTTTATATAAACAAGCTGCTGTGTAGCAATGGGGGCAGCCATTTAAGCACAGGATACACAGTAGATAACAGATAGGGTCTGAAGGATCCCACAGACCTGTTATCAGTTGTGTATCCTGTGCTTGAATGGCTGCCCCCATGGGCACAGCAGCTTGTTTATATAAACTAAATATATTGTAGAGTTTCTGAAGCATCACAGCAGTTTTACCAGTGCAGCACGACAGTAAACTACATTTTCATTACTTTCATTTTTTGGTGTTACTTTCATTTACTCTGCTTCAGAGATGCACTCCCAAATTGACCTCACCTCTACGCCTCTCCCTTTGTTTTGTTTTTTATTCCAGCCCCTTCACCTATTCTGCACTTTCATTTCCCCGAATCCACCCCTCCCTACACACAAGCACATGGTTCCACCCTTCCCTACACACAAGCACATGGTTCCACCCCTCCCTACACACAAGCACATGGTTCCACCCCTCCCTACACACAAGCACATGGTGCTCACAATTCTATTTCACTTTTCACCTCCTCCTGTTTCTAAGAAAGAGGAAGTTGAAGTGGGGTTTTTCTCACAGGCCTGATCTGCAGAATGGGGAGAAAGATGCGCTGCTGCTACTAATCCTGGGCTGGTTACCTACCCCCACTTATCTAGTGTGGAGTTTTATTTTAGCATATAGTGTAATCCCCTTCCCTGTCAGAGCACAGCCAAGCCCTTTGCAGCTTATGATCCATTACCTGCTGTTATAGAAGCACATTTATAATGAGGAGAATTGCAAAACAGAAAGAAATCTGTGTAGGACGTCACAGAAATATTATCATTGAGTTCTGAGTCACTAATTCTGTAAGGCCCAACTAGTCATAGGGGTTTCCCACCACTATATACTAATCTGCCAGGGCCACCCCTAATGTCAAGGCATGCCCAGCAGGAAGCATTACAGGTGGGAGTCAGTTCCCACAGGAGTTTTATTTCACATAACAGGCTCATCCGCACACTGGGGTTCAATGGCTGTATCCAGTCTGATCTCGAAGGACTCCTGGCTCTGGACAGGCCACTGCTGGGCAGATCCTTGGCGCTCCAGAGAGATCTGAGCTAGTGCTACAGGATAGAGAGAATGAAGGTTTGGGGTTGGAACAGTTAAAAATGGCAGGTGGTTCACCTTTAAGTTAAAGATATAATGACTAATTCTAATCAACTTTTCAACTGACCTACTGTACATGTTTTCATTTTCATAGTTTTTAATTATTTGCTTCCTCTTCTGACTCTTAACTTTTTAAATGAGGGGTCACTGACCCCATCTAATAAACAAATGCTCTGTAGGGCTACAAATGTATTGTTATTGTTACTTTTTTATTACTCCCCTCAGTGTCGGACTGGGACACCAAGGGCCCACCAAAAAACCTTAGACCAGGGCCTCAGCCTCAGTACAATTTCCTTCCTCTCCTCACTCAACCTCTAGTCTCCTAGTCTCTTTTCTTTACATACTATAATCTATTATTCCATCTATTTAACCTCTTTGTTCTCATAGAAATAGGGAATGGCCATAGGGTTGCCACCTGTCCGGTTTTGACCCGGACAGCCCGGTATTTTGAGGGGCTGCCCGGGTCTATACTTCCTGCCCGGTTTTCCAAATAAGGAACTGACACGGTGATCGGCCAATCGCTAATTGCCGCGTCATAGCCCCACCCACTGATGTCACGGGTCCACCCACTGACGGCATAGCCCCACCCACTGACATCACAGACGCCAACTAACGTCACAGACCCCCCCCCAGTCCGACATTGAGTCCCCTTTCTTTTCAGGCCCTTTTCTATTCCTATTCCAGTCTCTTTTTCAAATCAATGCATGGTTGTTAAGGTAAGTCGGACCCTAGCAACCAGACTGCTGAAAATGCAAACTGGAGAGCTTCTGAATAAAAAGCGAAATAACTCAAAAACCGCAAATAATAAATAATGAAAACCAGTTGAAACTTGTTTCAGAATATCACTCTCTACATCATGGTTGTTAAGGTAAGTCGGACCCTAGCAACCAGACTGCTGAAAATGCAAACTGGAGAGCTGCTGAATAAAAAGCGAAATAACTCAAAAAACGCAAATAATAAATAATGAAAACCAGTTGCAACTTGTTTCAGAATATCACTCTCTACATCATACTAAAAGTTAATTCAAAGATGAACAGCCCCTTTGAAGGGGTGGTTTACCTTAAAGTTAACTTTTAGCATGTTATAGAATGGCCAATTCTAAGCAACTTTTCATTTCACCTTCATGTTTTCATTTTTAGAGTTTTTAACTATTTGCTTCCTCTTTTGACTCTTCCCAACTTTCAAATGGGAGTCACTGACCCCATCTAATAAACAAATGCTCTGGAAGTCTACAAATGTATTGTTATTGTCACTTTTTATTACTCCCCTTTCTATTCAAGCATCTCCTATTCATAGTCCAGTATCTTATACAAATCAATGCATGGTTGTTAAGGTAATTTGGACCCTAGCAACCAGATTGCTGAAATTACAAACTGGAGAGCTGCTGAATAAAAAGCTAAATAATTCAAAAAATGCAAATAGTAAAAAATGAAAACCAGTTGTGAATTGTCTCTATCACTCTCTACATCGTACTTGAAGTTAATTTAAAGGTGAACAACTCATTTAACACAAACTAATCAGATGCTGAATCAGTCTGCTTTCATTATTTTAACTACTTTTAACCAGTGAAAATTAAGTGCAGTTTGGTTGCTACTTCATATTCTTCAGCGCAAGCTTTCCGTACTTTTACATATACCCGTAGGAGTTCACCCAGTGTAGAGGGCACCAAAATCTCTACTGTTTCATGCGTGTCTCGCCTATAAAGCTCCCAGAGACTCCACCAACCCTTTCCCTAGGTACCTGTAGGACTTCGTCCAGCAGACGTGGCACTTTGGGGTCGAGAATCACAGGAAAGAATAGATTTCGGTGAAGTCTGGGAACGTTTCAGCCTTGCCCTGGAAAGTCCTAAAAAGAGCAGAGATAAACAATCAGTGCAGCTTTTAAATACACATGACTATTGGTAGCTGATACTGTATTTCTCTTGTTGCCATTCTCTAAATATTCAGTTGCTGTGGTTGGCCATACAGACAGCCTATGTACAGTGTCAAACCAACTGACTTCTTACTGCGTTTGGGTAACATATGTTCACCATCAATAGCCTAACTAGAAGCTTACGTGAAAAATCTGGTCCCTTCTTCAGTGTCCCTTACCCTTGCATGCAAAGTTGTATGTGGACACCTTTATACTGCAGTTTTCTGCCTTTTTGCTGATCCAAATTAATTTATCTATGATCAAGGGTCCCTTCAAATCCAGAGGTTCCAGTGCAGGTGAAACCCCCACCCCCTTGTAGTTCACAATCCTACTTACCATCCTTGATGTTATAAATGGCCGGTAGTCGAGAATCCATCCTTCCTCTATAGATGTGACCATCCAGCCCAAGTATATCTACTTCCTCGATCTGAGCACGTGGAAAAGAAAGTAAGAAAGAAAGAAAGAAAGAAAGAAAGTAAGAAAGAAAGAAAGGGGTGTTAGTGCGTGCTGTTATAGTAGTTATAAATAGGAATACAATTTGAAAAATACCAGGACTGACTCTTTGTCTCTGATGGAATGGAACTAGTTGTCAATCCCCCATATGTAATAAAAGGCACTAAGTTGGCACAGGAGCAATAACCCATAGCAACCAATAAGATGTTTGCTTTTAGACAGGTGACCATTAAATTCTACCTTCTGAATGGTTGCTAAGGGTTACCGCTCCTAGGCACATTTAGTATATTTTATTACATAATCCCCAATGATTTTTATGAAAACTCTTGACCAATCTATTTAAATACAAGAATATCTTTCTCAAATATGTGTACCCCCCTCCTCCACCCACCTTCTGAGCAAATCCTATGCTGCCTTCTTCTGGAGACATTTTTGAGGTGATGTTTTGCAACTTGGAAAAGCGACGATGGGAGTAGGTCAGCGTATGGCTACCCCCACAGCTACGGGCACTGGTCATGTAGTTATAATCAGCCAATTCCTGGGCACGATCACTAAAAGAAGAGTCACATCAGGTTACATGTCATCAAGTTGGTTGACAACTCCACAATCCTTTGCACATGACAGGGAACGCTTCCCTATTTATTTCTTCACTATCTTGTCCCATTGAGATTTCTGGACTACCCAGAGCATACAGGGTGACCGGTCTCTGTAGTCTGAATTAGACTGCTGGCTCAGAGAAGAGAGATAGAAACAGCTGGTCTATTTATCAAAAAGTATGTATAATAATTACTAAGGGGCAGATTCACTAAATTCGAGTGAAGGATTCGAAGTAAAAAAACTTCGAATTTCGAAGTGTTTTTTGGGCTACTTCGACCATCGAATGGGCTACTTCGACCTTCGACTACGACTATCGAAGGATTCGAACTAAAAATCGTTCAACTATTCGACCATTCGATAGTCGAAGTACTGTCTCTTTAAAAAAAACTTCGACCCCCTAGTTTGGCAGATAAAAGCTACCGAAGTCAATGTTAGTCTATGGGGAAGGTCCCCATAGGCTTGCCTAAGTTTTTTTGATCGAAGGATATTCATTTGATCGTTGGATTAAAATCCTTCGAATCGTTCGATTCGAAGGATTTAATCGTTCGATCGAATGAATAATCCTTCGATCGTTCGATCTAATTTTCTGCGCTAAATCCTTCGACTTCGATATTCGAAGTCGAAGGATTTCAATTCCTAGTCGAATATCGAGGGTTAATTAACCCTCGATATTCGACCCATAGTAAATCTGCCCCTTAGTGTATGCTGGACAAAAGAGGGTTTAAAGGACAAGGAAAATCGAATTCATTGGGGGGTGTGCCAGTTTGTTTTTGACGCCTCTGATACAAGAGCAAAAGTAATTCTAAATTAGGTAAACTGATTAAACAAATCTTATTTAATAAATATTACATTTTCAAGCTATTAAGTCCACTTTGGCGAATGGCCAGAGTAAACAGGATTCTGCCCCCCAGTTCCAAGGGCATAAATCACAATTAACAAAAAGAATGATCCTGTAACTCAAAAACAATTAAAATTTACATGATAATCCACTTTACGCATTTCATAACCTTCGGTACGTAATCATAGGTAATTCATTTATAATTACCTATTGTACAGATTATTTTTGGATCATAAAGTTCCTTTACATTATATTTGCATTCTCTGTCTTTCTCTTACACACTCACTTGCGGAAGTGCTGGCGGATGTGTTCCAGTTCGTACATACTTTGTGGCCTCGTAGAACGATGAACTGGCAGGCCGGGAACATTAGGAATGCTCAGTACTGCTCTGTATGGATCGAAAGGGAAAAGTAATCTATTTATCACCCACTACTTCCTTATTTGTGGTTGGTGGGACAGTTTAAATACTTATTTACGGTTTAGGATATCTTGGAACTATAGAAAGTTGAATTTTACAGCTTTGTTTTCATATATACATGAACCTAATATGTGATAAAGGAGCCCAACCAAATGGGGAACTGCAAAGATGGACCTGAACTTAACAGTACATCTTCTCTAAACTTTTTTCACACTAAAGCAGGAAAAGTATGGTCTTTGAATACCTCACAATTTCAGCATTTAACCTAGACCATTTACAGTTGATCAACTACACCCCAAATTTGCTAACACCCTGCCAGTTATACGTTCCACAGCTTTCAGTCTGACTTGAAACTGTTGCCATAAAAAAGGGAGATGCTGAAAATGTTAGTATTGAAAATAATTATTGGGTCAGCCCCTCCCCAAAGTTCTCCGTAGGGGTAGTTCACTTTCCAATCCTTTTTTTTTAATTAGATATATCCTCTTCCTCCTGTCGGCAATTTATGGAGCTTTCTGGTGCATGCACAGTAGGTGCAAATGTCAGACTGGTTCCAACTGCACATGTGCGAGAAAAAAGCCCATTGGCTGCGGTCCCTTAGCAGAGAAATTTAAAGATGGCGCCCACGAGCTCTGCTGCTCTGCACTGCATATAAAGGTTAGTGTTACATCCAGGGACACTTTTTTAAAATAATGGACTATGCAGGGAGGAAGCAGGGAGGGAGGGCAATGGAGGGTAGTGGATGGGGGCTTTCTATTTGGGGAGGGTTAAATGAATTCCCCTTTGCATTAACTTTTAGTATGATGTAGAGAGTGATATTCGGAGACAATTTGCAATTGCTTTTCACTTTTTTATTATTTGTGGGGTTTGAGTTATTTAGCTTTATATTCAGCAGCTCTCCAGTTTCCAATTTCAGCAATCTGGTTGCTAGGGTCCAAATGACCCTATAAACCATGCATTTATTTGAAGAAGAGACTGGAATACAAATAGGAGAGTACCTAAATAGAAAAACGAGTTATCAGAAGTAGCAATAACAAACAACAATAACAAATAACAAACAATAACAAAAAATTTGTAGCTTTACAAAGCATTTGCTTTAAGATGGGTCCGTGACCCCCATTTGAAAACTGGAAAGATTCAGAAGGAGAAGACTTTTTTAGCAGGATTCAGATTCGGCCGAATCCAAGTTCCTGGCTGAGACGAATACTTAAAATCATGTGACTTTTCATCACAGAAACAAGGAAGCAAAACAATTTTTTTCATATACAAATAAGGGGTTGGGATTCGGCGGAATCATTCAAGAAGGATTCTGCCAAATCTCAAAATAGTGGATTCAGTGCATCCCTATAAAAAACTATAAAAAATAAATAATGATGACCAATTGAAAAGTTATTTAGAACTGGCCACTCTATAACATACTCATTGAACATAAAGGTGAACCACCCTTTTAATTGAAAAGTACAGCTTCTGCTTTTGTGGAGGTATGCAGATCATTTTTGCATTTTCGGGCCAAGCCCCACTCTCCGTGCTTGGACACAAGTGGAAATTTTTTTTTTTCCCAATAACAGTATCCCTTTAAGTGCAGATCAGCTGAGCTGGGGAAGTGAGCGGATCTGTTTTTCTCAGCCTGCAATAAAAAAATACAGACAGAGCAACAGGGCCAACTATCTGTGTGCCCTCAGCATAAAGGCAGCTGTTATAATTGATATACTGTAGTAGTTGCTAATATTCCACGTAATGTATGCATTAATGTAGCAAATTGTAACAGTTCAGAATCTGAACCTGGATTACTGAGATGCCAGACTGAAACACAGGAACATTAAACTTTAAACTTCCATTTTGGGAAAAAATGTTAAACAATGGAAGCCATTGAAAAAAGTCTTTATTTCTGGTGAGTAATCTGAAAAACGTGTTTGGAAGGTAAACAGCCCATTTTCACAAAGGAAACAAGAGTATAACAATAGGATCAGCTGACCTGAAGCCTGCCAGAGTAGATTATAGAGGGCCCAGTGCAGGTCCTTACTTTTCTTGATGGTTTGCTTGCTATTGGAGGGAGGCTTAAGGGTCAGGGCACACAGGCAGAGGAAACTTCGGGTGACTTCGGAAAACAAATCGCAATCCCACTATTGATTTACATTTTTGCCGGGGGGAAGGCAGGGGAGGCAGTTCAGGGATATTAGTCACCCCGAAGAACAGGAGATTTGTCGCCAGGCGACTAATCTCCCCGAATCTGCCTGTGTGCCCTGATCCTAAGAGGGCAAAGCAATGCTGCTTTACATCAGAATAAATTGGCAGGGGAATAAAGAGTGGTCACCGAATCCCCCCCAAGTAATTTTCTGTCTATTTTGTTGGATTTTTTTGGGAGGGATAGATCTCCTTCTCATAGATTCCTGTTTCAGCTCTACTGAGAATATTTTATCATGTGAGGATCTTACCAGACACTGTTTTGTTATCAGGCTTCTAAACTGCCACTTTGAGGATCTGTACTGAACACACACACTATAGAGAAAGGCTGTGTTACCAATTAGGAGTTGCCATTGAGAACTTACTGGCCCGGCATGATGATGTCCAAAGGGCGGTCACAGGAGAGGCAGTGGAAGTGGGAAATCAGCTGCCTGAGGATGACAGATGAAGAGAGTCAGCAAAATGTCTTTTCGGCTAATGCTGCATCATTTAAACTCCCCTTATTTCTAAACTAGATTATTAATTGACTCTTTGTTTTGATTAAAATACACCTAAGATATAAACATTGATAGTGTAAAATGTTTATATAATCTGCACATAATAGATCATCGCTGTAATGTTAAGCCAAACTTTGTATGTATAGTGTATATGACTGATCCAGAAGATCTAGTTAAATGAGATACAGTTTTTGAGCTTCCTTTACTCATTCTGGCACATCATTATTTTCTGTTGCCAGATGCCTTGTCACCCACAGCTGAATTTAACACATGTTCATTTTATACAAACCTTTTAAATAAACCCACAAACAGTGATTATTTTAACAATATCCACAAATGGAATGCATTGGGTTTCTCTGAATGGGGTCCATAGTTCTTGTATACCCATAATGCTGTGCTTCTTCCCTACTCTTATTCTTTTGCCCATCTCTTTGTAACTTCTTACTTTCGTATGCCTGCGGCCTCATCCGTCTCATACTGGGGAGAGCGTTCTTGCAACTGACGACTTATAGACTTCCATCGCTCCTCTAGCTTCTTCTTAAATGGGTCTAATTCCATACGGTCTAACTAAAGAAGAAGTCCGTATTATATAGAAAAAATGATGCATGCACAGATACTAACAGGAGAATAGGAGAAACTAATAGGAGAAAATGGAATTAATGGAAAAGGCAAATATTAAGGTTATGAAAATGGAAAAGGAGAGGTGGCAAGAGATATAGAAAATAAAGATAAGTGGCAAGTTAAATTTTTGAGAAAACAGCTGATGCTTCATGGAGAAAGAAGATTTAAGCATGTATATAAGGGCACCAAGGAAGAAAAGAAAGTGTTGTGGTAGGTAGGGAATAAAAGTAATTTGAGAAAGAAAGAATAAACTAACAACTGAGATCAGAAGACATAAAATGTGATGGTTAAAAGCAGATGAGGATGGAAGGATGAAAATATGCAGTCTGCAGCCCACAACTTCCTTACTTTGTTCTGCATCTCCATATTGATTTTATCCAGAACCTTCTGCCAGTCTTGTTCCTGTCCAGTCACTCGACCCAGCAGCTCTTGGACTATGTTGTTCAGTTGCTCAGTGGTGGCATCAAACTGGGCACGGCTCACCTTTCCATCCAGAGCCTGCTTATCTGCTTTCTGTCCTCACATAAAGAAAAAGACACATAAGAACAGAAATATGTAGGGGGTAAAAAGAGGCCATACATGGGCAGATTTAAGCTTTGGGCCCTTTAGACTGATACAGTAGTTTATTTGCTAGTTTATGGGGCCCTCCGATGGGCCCACCCAACCAATATCTGCCCAAACTCAGCTAGATGCAAATCTGCTATTTTATATTGATGGCTTGTATTACCATCATTATAATGCTGTTGTTTGACCCTAGCGCCAATGATTGGATTAGCCCAATATTCCTCTCCAACCTCACCAAACAAGCAGATCCTATAGTGTGTGACCAGCTTTACCTGGCATCAGATTTATTATCACAGGACAGCTCCATGCTAATTCTGGAGACTATCCCCAGAATGGTGCTCACCACATCTATTTCCAGCTCAAGATGTTCCTTGTCAGCTTTCTTCTCCTCCATTTCCTCCAGCTTCTGGTAGAGAACCTGCAGGTTGAGAATGAGGAGTAAGTGTTACACAACTGAATAACAGAGAGAGAGAAAGTTTGATAAGCATCAATATTAATGCAAGAATACATATTCTGACAAACTGATATTCTCAACTCACATCAATGTGTTTCTGCGTCTGCTTCTGCTCTTCAGCCAAAGACCTTTCCAACTTCTCACACTCTCCTTGGAATGTTAGCAGCAAATCCCCATCCTGAGAGAGTGAGAGAGAGAGAGAGAGTGTATCTGTTAGAAGGAAGAAACAATTACAAGACAAGAGGAGAATATGTAAAAATTGATGGAGTCAGGAGAGGTCAAAGACAGTAGGACATAATGAGCATCCTTGTGCTATTAATTATTTTGTCACATTGGTTTCTTTAAAGTAGAACTAAACACTAAAAACAAATATAACTAGAAACGCCATATTGCAAGCAGAAACTGAGGTTTGTCTGTCATAGAAGCTGATGCTTACAGGGTTGATTATTAAATCCTGATGTTAATTGGGGTGGTCTCCTAGCTGTGAATCACAAGGAAAGAAGAAGAGGGACTAGTGGGCATCTTAGGAGACACAGATCTTTACTGCTAAAGGACGGTGGTTGCAGTGCCAGGCCAATCCAACTGGGCGCCCTAGGTGACCTGGCTGGCCAGCGTGCTCCCCTCCGTGCTTGTGCACGCTCCCCTCCATGTGCGCGCCTGAACACAGTGTGCACACACATGCGCAAAGCACTTGAGGGGAAGACAGGGCAGAGCGCTGGAGGTGAGAGGGAGGGGAAAGCGCCAGAGAGGGAGGGGAGAGTGCCAGAGGGGAAGGGAGAGGGAAAAGCGCCAGAGGGAAGAGGAAAGAGCTGGCGGGAGGGAGAGCAGCGAACATGGACTAGTGGTAGGTAGAAGACAGGTACCTGCCCATCGCCCCATTTCATTGTGCCCTAGGCAGGTGCCTCTTCTGCCTACCCCTAGTTCCGGCAGTGGGTTGTTGCCATGGGCTGGTGCAGAATCCCAAAACATTATGGCAGCATTTAATCCCTATTTATTTTCTCCTTTAGTGTACCTTTTTTCCTGGCTATGCCGATACACAGCAAAACAGCTTCTCTGTTTTTTGCAGACTCCGTTAGACCCCCCATTAGTACTATTATGATGTTGTCAGGTGTACATTGTATAGATCAGGGATCCCCAACTTGTTTCACCCATGAGCAACATTCAGAAGTAAAAGGAGTTGGAGAGCAACACAAGCATGAAAAATGTTCTTGGGTGCCAAATAAGTGCTGTGATTGGCCATTTAGTAGCCCCTATGTGGATTGTCAACCTACATTGAGGTTCTGTTTGGCAGTTCACCTGGATTTTATATAACCAAAACTTGCCTCCAAGCCTGGAATTGAAAAATAAGCACCTGCTTTGAGGCCACTGGGAGCAACATCCAAGGGGTTGGGGAGCAAAATGTTGCTTGAGAGCTACTGGTTGGGGATCACTGGTATAGATGATGTCATATCCTCTCAGGAGGGCCTGGCCCATGATATTATCAACATACCCCCAAGCATCCCTATTAAATAATCAAGCTATGTTATGCCATTCTATGAATGTATTGTGCACTGTGCTGCATGAACAATACATTCATGAGGAGAACCTGAAATCTTGTACTGGGTTTGAGTGCCACCCAGTGTCTATATTTGCACGTACAACATGGCTACACTTCAGTACTCCAGAATACCTCCATTACAGGCTTTCATTATATACCAAATAAAAAAACAAACCAATACAATAAGTATTGTAGAAGTGATACCTATATTGGCTAACAATAAAAATACATTGCAAGCTTTCAGAGCACCAAGGCCCCTTCCTCATGCAAAATACAAATGAAAACTAGAAAGGCACTGAACGGTGAAAGGAAGATTTAGGAATTCAAATGTATGTTATTTAACACATTAAGACAGGGAAGGCCGGTATTTTTATCCAGAAAAGGTGGCAACCTTAGTTCTTACCCTTTATACTAACTTTATACTACTATACTATTACTACTGTTTCTATAACGTCCTCAATTCCCTGATATCTTACCTTTTTCCTCTCTGCTTTCATTTCCTGCAGAAATCTAGAAATGTTCATCTCCTCCTGTAGGCTGGCGACATTGTTACTGCCACCAGGTACTGCTATTTCCCCTGAAAAGACAGACATTCCAAGTTTTCTTCTTCCATCATGTGTCTAAAATGTTTTTCTGTATTTTTGGGTGGGAGAGGAAGAAGTACGAAGAGTCGACTCTTCGTAGGGAGGTTATTCTAGTCACGTACCTGCTATACTTGGCTGGCACATTTTTTCTTCAAAAAACAAACTAGCCCGGGTACTGTTTGCCAAGTACTGTGCTGTTACCCGGATTGGTTTTGGTGAGCACTTCCAAAGTGCAGAACTTTTTCTAAGATTTCTGTACCGCATATGAACTAAAACTGGAGTCACCCATGAAAACAAAATAAGATAGTGGAATGTACATCCCCCTGAGGTAGCAGGTAAGAGACTAGGACTACTGGGACACCCCCACAGTGAATTTTACCTTTACTTCTCCTTATGAAAGGCTTGGGTCACCATCTTGGGGAAAGGAAATCAGGGGTGGTGACTAGCTGTCAGTTTGCCATATGAGCCAAGGCTATTTCACTGTTAAGTTCTGTTATAAAGAAAAGCATACCTTACCTCTTCCTTCTAAAAGTGCTTTTAGTTCTGATCGATCCGCCTTGTTTCTCACCAGTGCCTCCACTCTCTCCCGGAGCACACTATATTTGTATGTTAGAGCTCCCATTTTACGCAGAGCATCCACTGTATCTGCATAGCGCTGGGAAGCTCTGCTGTTTCCATGGGAGGAGACACCTGGAATGGTAGTACTAGTAATAGGTTGACTGGTGGAGGTAAGTTGGCTGCTGATGATCTCTGTAGTCATGGCAGCAGGGTCATTGGGTTGGTCAATAACCTGCTCAGTAAAACTCATCCCAGGGAGCTGAGTGGGTACTGTGCTCAGGGGACCCACCATAGGAGATCCAGGTGGGTGAGTGGAGACAGAGGTGTTAAAAGCACTATAGGGAGGCACTGGGCCACCAGGGGGAGTAGATGTCATGTCTGTTGAAAACTGTAGACCTTTTTGGAAGGTTTGAATAGACACTAAAGTCTGTGGTAAAACAGCAGCTAGGGCATCCCCTTCAGATTGAGACAAAGGTTCTAGTAGAGGGTTTTGTGCAGTTTGAGATGGACTTCCTTCTTGGGATGGCTGCTCAGATGGTAGTCCAGGTTCAGAAACTACTGTGATGTGAAAATCTGTCTGAGATGGTACTTCAGCTTTTGAGGTTCCAGCTTGAGTGGGGACAGTGACATATGCAGAGTCACTGGTTTGAGACCAGGCAGTTTCTAAATCTGGGACCTTCTTTTCAAAGACGGGAATGTCAGTGCATGAGGTTTCGGCATCCTAAAATAAAAGAACAATATTCCTAAACCCATTTTTACTAAGCCAGTTCTAGAATGTCTCTTATCCACCATTTTACTTCTCTAACATTTTTAGAGTCCTGATTCCACCTGCAGACACAGCCATGACTATTAAAACTTTCCTATAATCTCTGGGGGCAGCACTGCCAAACACATGAGCTGTATTTGAATACTGGCAGCCTGTGGGATGCTGGAATTGCTGCAGCCCACAGAGGGAAGATACATATACATTGCTTACTATACAGTGAGAATATACATATACAGTGCTTACTATACAGTGAGAATATACATATACAGTGCTTACTATACAGTGAGAATATACATATACAGTGCTTACTATACAGTGAGAATATACATATACAGTGCTTACTATACAGTGAGAATATACATATACAGTGCTTACCAAACAGTGGGAAGATACATATACAGTGCTTACCAAACAGTGAGACGATACATATACGGTGCTTACCAAACAGTGGGAAGATACATATACAGTGCTTACTATACAGTGAGAATATACATATACAGTGCTTACCAAACAGTGAGAAGATACATATACAGTGCTTACCAAACAGTGGGAAGATACAGTACATATACAGTGCTTACCATACAGTGAGAAGATACAGATACAGTTCTTACTATACATTGGGAAGATACATATTTTGCACCAGACATATCTATCCAGGGGCACCCTCTAAGGCATAGGGCCCTTTTAAAATACTGTAAAATTCTGGGAACCTAGCCAGCACTACTTTCCCCTCTTACAACTTGCTTCCGTTCTTTGATACAAGATTTGTCTCTCCCCCTGGTCCCCTTGCGAACAAACATTGCCCCAACCCCCACTACCACCCCTACCACCATGCAATTCAAGATGGCTACCGCTGCACATGACAAGGCCACCCTCCTCCAGCAGTGCCACGGGACTAGTGGCAGGGAAGAGTTACAGGAATATCTTGCGGCGGGGGGGCTAGTCTGGCCCTGCAAACACCACCTGTCCATTACCATTAGTACCTTACCATTCTTTTGAGACAACATGAAATAAATATAATAAATTTTATCTTTGTGCCCTTTCACTAACAACTACCACTAGCTTTAAATGGCTAGTAACAACAGTAAAAACACATAAAATACACTTAGAAGAATTCCCAGCCATTCCATTAGACCTAGACTGGAAATCTGTGGGTTCTAGCAAATGTCAGATGGGGATGTTTTAAGATGCTATAGACAGCCAATGTTGATTGGTTTGTTTGGGTTTCTGTTAGTGATGTGCGAGCATCCGACTTCCGGGTTTATAGTCTCGCGTCTGCTCGTCTGCCCCTTTTGTGATGTCATTGTGACATCATCGGCAGGGCAGGTTGGCGCAGGTCTATAAAAGGACCCCTGGAAGCGGGTGTGGGCGGGCGCGGGTTGTAGGGAAACCCTGACCCGCACATCACTAGTTTCTGTGTGCTTCAAATGCCAGGGCCTGTTTTAAATCCTAGTCCTGACCTGAATTCTATCTATTTTGACGAATGTATCTAAACTGTCAGGGTGTTGTACATTGCAAATTAAAAAGCTAATTATGCAGTGACAGTATCCCTTTAACATTTGGGAGCTGGAGATAAAGGCCTAACTCCTTACAGACTGTATTTGGCGCCAGAGGGCCTTTAATTATGCTGACGAAGATTACATTTCATAGTGATTAGGAGAAGTGTTTATACAAGGCACCCTGACTTATTTCTGTTTTGTTTTCACCTAGGAGCTGTGACTCACCCTGTAAATATCTGTTGGCGGTTACCATTTGGGGATATTGTTTTGTTTAGGTTAAGTCCTTGTATCGTAATTAGAAGGATTCTTTCGATGCAGTGGACCAAATATTAATGCAACTGTTTGTGCAATGGAGTCACACGTTTTTGTATTTGGGCATATTAATTAAATTATTTTCACACACGACACCACTTGTTTTGCTCATTCTTAGGATTGATTGGACTCAAAGGAGCAAAGGAAAGACTTCTCTGGAGTTGTGAATAGTGCTTTACCATCAGTATGAAGAACCGTTCTCGTTTTGGCCATGTAGTATAAGTAAATGGGAAATGCAGCATCTTGGAACCCAATGAGATGGTTCATCCATTACTTACCATACAGTGTGTCACAAGTGTCTCTCGTAGGATATCCCACCCCACCATGTTGTTCAGCTCAGTCGGGCTCGGATACTGCATCAGTCGTTTTTCCAAAGCTGCCTGCAGCAAGAGAAGCATGGTATATGTATAAGAGCAGAATATATTTGCTATAGTGGATTCTCTGTAATTCACTAACAATTACATTATTACAGTCTGTAGAAACGTTATTGCATTTACAACTGGTTGGTATGTAAGGGGCAGCTGGTAAATGTGACATTTGATGCCACTAAATAGGGAAGAAATATAGCACAGATAGGAAGGCTGGTATAATTTCCTTGAAAAAGGTGTCAACCCTACATAGTGAGTACCTCATTATGTCCCCTAACATTGCCATTTAAATAAACACACTCATGGAAAATACACTGTATACAGCTGAACCTTTGCAGCCCCATAGGTGGATTTCCATAGTAACTACTACTACTTTCTTTGAGGCAAGCATCAAAAATTAGACGGCAAAGGGGCTAGGTAGGAGAATGGCAGAACCTGCAACCCGGCATAAGGTGTCCTCCCCATCAAACCACCTGGGGGCACTGCTGTGTGGTAGCTTAGCCACTGGAGATGAATTAAAGGACCAGTAACATCAAAAAATGAAATTGTTTTAAAGTAATGTAAATATAATGCAGTGTTGCCCTGCACTAGTAAAACTGCTGTGTTTGCTTCAGAAACACTAATATTGTTTATATAAATAAGCTGCTGTGTAGCAATGGGGGCAGCTGTTCAAAGGAGAAAAGGCTCAAGTTACACAGCAGATAGCAGATTAGCTTTATAGAACATAATGCTATCTGTTATCCATTATTTATCCTTTGCCATTTAGCCGTTTTTCAATTTCCGCCATTGCTACTCAGCAGCTTGTTTATATGAACTATAGTAGTGTTTCTGAAACAAACAGATCAGTTTTACCAGTGCAGGGCAACACTACATGATATTTTCATTACTTTAAAACACTTTTAGTTTTTGGTGTTACTGTTCCTTTAAGTGCATATACTGTAATATAGGACAGCAAAGACAAAATCATGAAGGGTGGGGCAGAGGACAACCTTAAACGTTTAAATCCCTAGGATTAAGGTGGCCATACATGGGCAGATAAAAGCTGTTGCCTTCAGAATAAGTTAGCACCCACCTGCTCGCCTACCTGACTGATAGGCTGAAAATCTGAAAGGTTTGAAAATCCCATTGGGTACAGGACTGAAAATCCCATTGATACAGGTTTGAAAATCCCATTGGGTACAGGTGGGCTTTCTGGTGTGTCTACTTACCAGGCACTTCTGAATGGACTCTAACTCAGCTTGCATATTGCCAAGCTTGGCCTCCTCAGTTCTCTGTAACTCCATTTGGTTTAATTGCTGTTGGATTGTATCCTGATCACCCTGTGGAAGGCAAATGAACCTTATACACAATACAGTTAACATTGCATTTCCCTTTAACTCAGGGGTCCCCAACCTTTTTTACTCTTGAGCCACGTTCAAATGTAAAAACAGTTGGGGGGCAACACAAGCATGAAAAAAGTTCCTGGAGGTTCCCAATAAGGGCTGTGATTGGCTATTGGTAATCCCATTGTGGACTGTCTGTCTACAGGAAGCTATGTTTGGCAGTACACAGGGTTTTTATGCAACTAAGGCTTGACGTCAAGCCATGAATTAAAAAAAAGCACCTGCTTGAGGCCACTGAGAGCACCATCCAAGGGATTGGTGAGCAACATGTTTCTCACACACTGGTTTTGGAGCACTGCTCTAACTAGCCCACCCAAGACAGAAGGGACCTGATGTTGCTCTCCTAGGAGACATCGGTTGCTTTCCCAGTCTTAAGGTGGCCATACACTATAAGATCCGCTCGTTTGGCGACATCGCCAAACGAGCGCATCTTTTCCTGGATATGCCACTAACGGCAGGGCTATATCGGGGGTAATCTGAACGTTCGGCCCTATGGCCAAATAATTGGATTACGATGAGCGCAATGGGCTCCGACGGGTCGGTCAGGAGAAAAATCAAACCTTCCTGATCGATATCGTGTCCAGATATCGATTGGAAAGACCGGTTGTAAGCCTCCATACACGTGCAGATTAGGTCTAAAAGACCGATATCGGCAGCTTTATCTGCCCTTGTATGGACACCTTAAGTGGCTGCTCACTTACACCCAATGGCACCAGAGTTTGCCTCTTATCTCCCACCAACACTGAATCAAATGAGTATTAATTAATACTGTCATTCCCTTAACCCCAATACCTGCTGTTACTTTATACTAATGAAATGAATACAGACTAGAGAAATAGCTAATAATGGTTATATGAGCTATGGCCAATCTGGAGCCATCTAGCTGTTGTTCAGTTATAACCCCGATGGCTGTCAAGGGATACTGGGAGTTGCAATTTAACAACTGCTAGAAGGTTTCAGGTTATGCGTGCTTTACATGGATGAACTATATATGGATGAACTATTAGATTTGTGTTCCAGGTCCACTGCCGTGTAACAGAAATACCATGTAGTAAGAGGGCACAGGATAGTAGCTGAGGTTGAAGAAAAATATACTTCCATCAAGTGAGACATTTGATTCTATCCTATGTTATTGGAACATGCATTTATTTTCAGTATTTCTGTGGGTGTCCTGCCCCCCCCCAACAGACAGGCAGGTTAATCAATAATTAAAGCAGGACAGAAGATGTTGGGTATCTGCTGGACTTAACTTACCATGTACTGCTGGAGGGACATGAGCTCCTGCTCCACCTGGGCCAGTTTCTCTACATCTGATCTTTGCAGTTCCAGTTGGCTCAGACATTTTTGGATGTCCTCTTGCATAGTCTAAAAGAAGGCATTTGGCCAAAGTGCATAACAAATCAAGTTCCATCCACAGAATAAATCTAAAATATTAGATCATTATTATATGTTTACTACCACGTAGATTATCCTTAGAAGCTGTGCCAACCTCTCTCTCACTTGCTGCACAGAGTTCTGGGAAATCAAACTCTGATTTATATCACTTTGGTGGCCCCCAATTGATTTTTTTCATGTGGAAGGCTTCACATTTTTCTTAAAGGAAAACTATACCCCCAAAATGAATACTTAAGCAACAGATAGTTTATATCAAATTGAATGACATATTAAAGAATCTTACCAAACTGGAATATATATTTACATAAATATTGCCCTTTTACATCTCTTGCCTTGAACCACCATTTCGTGACTCTATCTGTGCTGCCTCAGAGATCACCTGACCAGAAATACTACGACACTAACTGTAACAGGAAGAAGTGAGGAAGCAAAAGGCACAACTCTGTCTGTTAATTGGCTCATGTGACCTTACATGTGGTTTGTATGTGTGCACAGTGAATCTTACGATCTCAGGGGGCAGCCCTTATTTTTTAAAATGGCAATTTTCTATTTCTGATTACCCAATGGCACATACTACTAAAAAAGTATATTATTATGATAATGGTTCATTTACATGAAGCAGGGTTTTACACATGAGCTGTTTTACTCAGTATCTTTTAATAGAGACCTACATTGTTTGGGGGGTATAGTTTTCCTTTAAGCATATGGGATGTCCCACTCTGGGCTCTATCCCATATGATGTCTCACTCTGGTCTCTTTCATGTGGGTAGTCCCCCACTAGTTTCATGCATGTAAAAGGCAAACCCTTCTAGCATTCTTAATTGTGAGTTCACCCTCTTTTCTCTAAAGTATAAAAGGTTCCCCTCTGGTATCTAGGCCCTCAAGATTCTTGCATTTAGACAAAATCTCAGTATTTCTTAATTTTGAGACCTCCTTTTCCTAGCATGTGGGAGGTCCCACTCTGGTCTCTGCCATGTTGAAGGGGAGCAAGTCACACTGCATTTTTCTTACTTGGAACATTACTTTACCCTGCTGTCCTTCATGCTGAACATCACCATCAGTTTCTGCCACCTGTGTGCATCCATGGCTTTTGTGGTTTTTGTCTAGATATCTGTAACCGCGTGCAATGCATTGGAGATTCTTGGGACATGTTGTTAGTAGAGATCATACAAAGTCACCTGGGCCTGAACCTTCTCTGTGCTACACTGTAGCACAATGTATTCCCTAAGCCCACTCTCAGACCTCTGTCACCTACTATCCCCATGCGTCTTATTTATTTCCCATTGTCCTGTAAAGTTAATTTTGCTCACCAGTTCCACAGACTCTCTGACTTTCTGCAGTTGGCTTTGAAAGTCCTTGTTGGCCTCCTG
Source organism: Xenopus petersii (assembly GCA_038501925.1). Lineage (NCBI taxonomy): Eukaryota > Metazoa > Chordata > Amphibia > Anura > Pipidae > Xenopus > Xenopus petersii. The sequence goes on along the minus strand of CM076688.1, from coordinate 93,033,989 downwards.
GAGGGTGGTAGTGATATTTAGCAGATCCTGCAGAAGCCCCATTGCCTAAACCAAGAACATAGATTATAATCACATTGTGTAGCAGTATTTGCCTTTCAGCACTAGGGATTATTTTATGGGAAATATGGATGTTTTCTGGACAGTAAGCACCTAGCCTCATACCCTTTAACCAGAGCAAAAACCACCCTCAAGTTCATGTTGCACAACAACTCCCAGCATCCTCCACCAGCTCAGTGATATACCTTCCTGAATTCTGTAATACAGGAATGCCCAAAAGGTAGATCGGGATCTACCAGTAGACCTTTAGCTGGTGATCAGTAGATCTCAAGATACAGTCAACAAACAGTTTGTCTAAATCACCCCCCTGTTTCAGTCTTTTCATTCAGATATTTATTATGTTAAGTTTACCTAAGAAATAGTTGTTTGTTAAATATAGCAATATACCTTTTCCCATAAATCAGTATTTAAGTAATATTTTCCATGGAACAGAATGCAAAAATGCTTTTATGGATGCAGATCAAAATGGGACAACATCACCAACATCACATTAGTAAAGTATGGGCACTCCTGCTGTAATAGGTTCTCTTACTGTTTAAAATGTTTTCCCATGACAACTGGAACAGTGAACTTTCCTAAGCCACTTGTGCCAGCTCTTGTATTGCTCAAGTGTGATTATGAAGATTTACTTTCATCAGTGCAGCCTTTTTATGTCTGCTGATAGGCCCCCCTGCATACTAGGAATTTCACAGGGAAAAGCAAAGTTCACTGCCCTGTCCTCATCCTCATCCCCACCCCTTATGGCAATGAAGGATTTAGACACCCCTCTCAGATTGCAGTAATTAATCCATCTCTGTGATGATGATGAGATGTTTGTTGACTCTAGTTGCTTGTTATTATCTGTAATGAGACCCAAGGGGGATGGGAGTGATAAATTATTTAGCTGGGGATTAAACAGCATTATAAAGTTTGTAGCTTGGTTTATAGAGCAGTGGTACTGTCCTGTGTAACTTTACGCAGCAGAATGTACCCCAGTATAGCAATTACCCCAAATTTTATAGGGGGAGTTATAAGAGTATTAAAATAAGCAATAGGAGAAGGTATAGGAAAAGAGTTAAATGGATCAAGATGGAGAAATTATATGAAAGGGATACATAGAGCAATGGGAGAGGCTATATGGAGCAGTAGGAGGAGTTATAGAGAAGTTTATACAGACAATAGGAGGAGTAATACAATAGATTATATTGAGCAACTGGAAGAATTTTAGGACACATGAGTTATTCAAAGGATCATACAGAAAAACAGCAGGATTTACAGTGCAGATTAGGAGGAGATCAGAGAGATCAGTTATATGTTAAAATAAAGATTATGTGAAGCAATAGGAGGAGTTATTCTTTGGATTATATGGAGCCATAGGTGGGATACAGGGAGGTTTTTATTGACTAATAGGTAGAGATATAGTGAGGGTTATATGGAGCAATATGAGGTGTTATGGGGTTATATGGCGCAGTAGGAGTTATAGGGATAGTTATATATTAATATATAGAGTAATAGGAGTAGTTGTATGGAACAATGGAAAGAGAGGGTTATATGAAGAATTAGGATGAGTTATATAGAGGGTTATATGTGATAACAGAGGGAGTTTTAGGGAGGGTTATATGGAGTTATAGGGGGAGCTACAGGGAGAGTAATACAGAGTTTTTGGGTGCTAAATCAAACAAAAGGGGGAGTTAAAGGTAGAGTTATATACAGCAACAGGAGGAGTTATGGGGGTGCTATATGGAGAAATAGGAGAAGTTATAAGGAGAGTTATATGGAACAATAGGGAGAATTATTGTCATCTTCCCAACAACCACTAAAGACCAAAATGCCTGCTAGCATGGGGTTAAAACTCCTTGCACATTCCTTTTTACGCTGGGGGTCTGTGACTTCTGCCTTCCTTCTCTGTCTCTCTAGTCTCCAGGAAACAGGCACCAAGAGGGAGGGGGGCTTTCTACAGCTGGACGCTTCATTGCAGAACCATGACTAGATGGAATCCACACACTGCCCAATAAGAGCATGGCATTCTGTGCTGCTAGGACACACTTGTGTAGCTTACTATTTATTAAACATATGAATATCTGGCATAGAGATATAATGAACCCAAGACAGGCGATATAATGTAGCTGATGGAATGGGTGTGGGTGGGACATGATCAGACAGAGAGGAACAATATAATGAAGATGACGATTGATGAATCATCACTAGGCAGATTAATTACTGCAATCTGAGAAGGGTGACAAAGAGAACCCGTAACGGCATGGGGCAACTATATATATTATAGTAATTACTTCTGCCAGGTCACAAAAGTCAGCATGTTTCAGCCTGTCCAGTTTTGAGGGATGCTGGGAGTTGCAGTTTTTTAACTGTTCCTGAAATTAGCAGCAGAGTGGAGAAGTAAAGGAGTAGTTTGTCTTAAGATAAATATTTGTTATAATGTAGATTTTGAGCTGCGTTTTGACCTTGGTTGCATTCACCTGAAATTCATCTCCAATACCATTGCCCCAAGACAATTTGCAGTTCGTATTTTTATTATTTGCTGTTTTGAATGGAAACTATTATTTGGTTGCTAGGGTCCCATTTACCCTAGCAGCCATGCGGTGGTTTCAGTGACAGATAGGAATAGAAAGATGGGGTTAAAAAATATATAAAAATGTAGCCTCAGAATGAACATTGTGGCTGCTGGGGTCAGTTATCAGTGATAAGGTTTCAGGCTGAAGAGAGCCACAAACCAATCCAGTACAACTCCCCACAACTAAGGTTGTCTGGGGATGCTGGAAGGTGTAGTCAACCATGGGAGGCTATGTGATGTACAGTCTGAACGACTCCATTCTGAGTAACTGTATGCAATTATGCCTGCACAGATTTTGGAGACCCATGGGCTTTCTTTATGGTTTGCACCCCTTAATGACAGCTGGGAAGCCCTAGCTCGGGCAATAATGATTTCATAGCAAGCAAAGTGACTCCACCACTCACCGTAGATACCCCGTCTTCATTTGCTTCAATCCTCTTCTTCATCTGCAACATGTGCCACACGTCCTCCACCGGGGTCGTACCCCCCACTCTTTCTATAAGGTCAGCTCCAGTGGGCAACTTGTTCAGAGCTTCTATTTGCTTCTCTATGTGCTCGATTCTGTCTTCCATCTGATGGTAACCCACTGCCACCTTCCCAGCCTGCTCTGCGCCATCCATATGTGCCCACCCTGACGGTGCTTTGTACAGGTCGCTCTCAGCTTCCAACACTTCTGTTTTAATATCCTGGATGTGCAAGTGCTTGATGATTGCATGCAGCAGGGTGCGCAAGGCATTGAAATTCACTGCTCCTGCTTCTGGGGTGCCAATGGACAGGTTAGCCAAATCAGAAAGGCTAATCAGTAATGCCATCACCACCTTCCCCTGGTCAGTGCCACATTAGTTAAAGAATGCTGGGCAGTCAATGCATTCAGAGTTACTTGCAAAACACAAAAAGCACAGTGATATCAGGAAACTATGTAACAGCAGAATCAGATTTATTGCCAATGATACCTTTGCCAGCTGCAGCCTATAAGCATCAGCGCCAGCTATGCCTCCTTATTTCACCCTGCTCTGGAAACCCCACCCACAATCAGTCATGCCCACTCACTTAGTTCCACCTCCATTTATCTCTTATTGGCTAGTTATTAGCATACACTGAGCTGATTAGCTGGAGAAGTTAATGGGGCTTTGCAATTGCTGACAGCAGGAACAGCTGTTTGATGGCATTGCCTGTTGCTCGGCAACCTCACGGTCCGCAGTTTATATGTCCCCACTCCCTCATGTATAGGGTTTTATAATGAGTTTATTTGAACTCTACTGAAAAAATACAATAACAAATAATCAGACTAAATCTGTCTTAAGGGAACATATCGCTCAATTTTTGCCTTGCTGTTACCGCGCAATGTGTATGGACTCCACTAGGTGGTGGTAATTTATTTCTCACAGCAGCAGAGCTAAATGAATGCTGAGCAATGTTGTGCCAGCATAAACAGCAGTCAGAAGTAGGTGGTAATTAAATGAGCCACAACAATAACCTCTATATTCAAATAGTGTTAAATAAATGCGTTGTGCAGGTCTGTAGTGGCAATATTTCTATGCTTTTTGTATTAATGTACATAAATACAGGGGTTTCACACTGGATCTGGGAAATATACCCCCCCCCTTTTCAAATGAAACATAAAATCCAAATTCTATTTTTATTTAAACATTTATACCTTTTGTAAATTCACTTAAAAATCTCAGCTGTCAATCATATATTGCCTGCCCCTCCGCTATGCCTTAGACATAGAGGTGGCGCAGTTTCCATTCAGCACTTTCTAGATGTCACTGCTCTGCATGGGGATTGCCATCAGGTCCACCCATTTTGGCACAGAAATATGATTTTGAGATAATGCAAGGCTTGCCTTCATAAAAGTGTCCACACAATGGCTCCTGCCTGCTTGCTATTATTATGAATTACCAGAATGAAGGAAACAAGATTTAAATAAATTATATAGTATAAGTAAAGTTTCTTTTGCTTGAATAACATGATAAAATAAGATTTGGAATTATTTCTTAAAGGAGAATTCAATCCTAACATTAAAAAAAAACCTACACCCTTACCCTACATAGACCCCCCTCCCCCCAGCCTAAGCAGGTCCGGACTGAGAATTAAAATAGGCCCTGGCATTTCAGGTACAAAGAGGCCCAATCAGCCCACACAGAGGCCCAAACAGCCCACTAAATAATGACTTTCTATGGCACCTTATAGCAGCCCCTATTTGCCAGAACCCACAGATTGCCAGTCCGGGCCTGAGCCTGTGTTACCCCTGGCAAATGCCCCTAACATTTTACTTACCCCTCATGCAGATTCAGGCATTGGAGTTCACAGATGCCATCTTCAGCCGCATCGGTAATTCGTAATGAGACCATTGATTTGGCAATTTTCACAAGTTTCAGCGCATGCACAGTTGTTGCCAAACAGAAAATTACTCGAACTGCGCATTGGCCATCACGCGGGTCTCATTCCGAAGAATTCTGATGAGAAGGGGGTGGGGGTGCTATGTAGGTTAGGGGTTTTTTTATATTAGGGTTGAATTCTCCCTTATAGTCACAGGTCAGGCAATTGCCAGAACAAGTTGGTGTGCTTCTTCCCCTACATATAAGCTGGATGGTATATTTGGCATGGAAGGTGAATGCACCTGACAGAGACAAAAGTGGAGTGCTGCAAAATGTATTGTAATTGGACCTTATGATATATGCATGGGTGTAACTACCGGGGGCCCATAGAAAACTGCGTCCAGACGGGGGGACTGCACGGCCTGCATCCGGGCCCAACCCTCATTAGTTACGTTACTAGATATTTGCCCTGTACTAGTCCATCCACCACATTACCCCCATCTGGAAGAATTAGAAGGGGCACAGGCCAGCTGACATGGGAAGGGTAAGGAGAGACATGGAGCTGGTGTTATGATGAACCTCTCATATAGTGTGCACCCCCACCCCCGCTGACAACAGTAGGACAAAATGGCCACAATATGTGTCATATGAATACTGTCTGATCTGTGGCCCTTCAGCTGTTATTGAAGTACAGCTCCTTAGTACCAGCTAAAGGATATGTTATGGCTCACCCAATACTAGTCTTACCTGCCTTGTGGTTGCCAGGGGAGATGCTGAGAAGACAGGAAAAGGAAGTGATGCAAATGCAAGAGGAGTTTAAGACAACTCTTAGTTTTAAATAACTGACAAAAAAAGTGAAGATAGAGAGGAGCTATGATAGGTTGAAATGTACATAGAAATGAAGCTGAAATCAGACACAGCCAATCAAGTTCAAACTCCAAGTAAATCCCACCTAATGATCCAAAGAAGCCAAGATCCTACCTGACTCCAAATGGGCCTGTGTCAATCAGCCACTAAGTAACTTCTATCACTTTAGAGACCCCTTTCTTTAACAAAATGTAGCAAAAGTGAGTAAGAAAGTGCAGAATCAGCCAAGAAAGAAGTAAAGTAACTGAATGGAGTAAAATCAAGCCATACTTCCCAGCATTTGCTTTCCCTGCAGAGGCAACAATCACAACTGATATCTCTGCCCCTGATTGCTGACGGCATGTGAATATTTCAATTATTTCCTTATCTACATAAGGATATTCCCCCGCAGTGCTGCCTCCTTTCTCTCTTCCCTTGTGGCTAGTGAGACTTTGTAAGTTAGGGATTTCAAAGTAAATTCATCGCTAAAGGTGGCCATCTGTTCATTCCAAACGGATCGTTGCCCGATATGACCACTTTGTGCTGCATGCGATCAGCTCAAAGTAGGCATCTATGCAGGCCACATCAATGAGCAGAAAGCAATCATCCAGAGTCAATTTTAAGCAAATAATTCTATTTTTTGTAAGGATTTCCTTTGTATTAATAAAACAGTATTTTGTAATTAATGGGAACTAAACTGCATGAATCCATACTTAAAGGACAAGTAAAGGCATAAAATAAAATCCCATTTTTACTTTATTTCATGAAAAAGAAATCTACCTCCGATATACTTAAATTAAAAGACGTGTACCATATTTATAAGAAACCTGACTGTATGCAGTGAAATTCTCCCTTCATTTACTGCTGTGTATAGGAATTGTCAGACGGTCCCTAAATGCTGTGCAGGGAAACAATCATACTTATGAACAGCAGGGGGAGCCCCCGCCTTACTTCCCAGCCATGCAGAACTCAAGCAGCTTTGTTTGTTTCCCTGTAGAGCAATTGGCGACTGTGTAGAGATTTGTATTGGATTTATTTTTGACTATAGTTTCTAACTCCAGCTGCAGGGACAAAGATCATGGAGCCAGATTCAAACAGATAAACTGGGATTCTAATTGAAGTATTATTTTGCTGCAGCCACTGGTTCTGCAGAGTTGGAGAAAGTTTGTATTAAACAATACAAAAACTATAAAATCAATATTAGATTACATGACAACACAGGACCCAGTGCAGTCTGCATATTCTGATTATTAATCAGTCTTGCTGTATTGGCTTCTGGCAGATACTATTTGACTTGTGTTGTTTTGATAATTTATGACGATCCGTAAGCAGCAGCACACTGAGCATGTGCCCAGTCTTGGTCTTGCAAAGATGTTTAACAAAGTAATGGTCCCCATAGACGCAAAGATTTTTCTTGCCGAACGACTGACTTTAGCAAAGTCCGACCAATTTGTCAAATTATCGTTTAGTTAGTGGGATTCGAACAATCTTACATCTTATGATTTTTCGTCCAAATCTTTATCAGTGCAATCTGTCTATGTTTGCAGGGCCAAGCAGGCAGCCATCCTTCAGTTATGCTGCCAATTTCGCCTGAAATGGTCTTTTTAATTGATGGACACATCGTACATTTAAACAATGTATCGTGGTCTCACGATAACGAATGGATCTTTTAAAAAATTTTCTATGGCCAGCTTTACAAGATGGTGACCCCCTGTGGCCAACTTTGAAAGCATAAATCATTTGTTTTAATAGGCTTGTGGTGCAGTAAGTTCATGTTTAGCCTTATTTTGTTTTAGACTTTACTTACCCTTTAATTATAATAATTGTAATTTTATGTAATGCTTAAACTTTTTTTGTAGACTAGGTAGATATGAAAATCCAAATCATAGAAAAAATCATTTTCTGGAAAACCCTAAGCATTTTGGATAATAAAACCTATACCTGCACAATTTTCATTACATAATAAATACTTCAGTTCTGTGTGGGGCCTGATAAAACAAGTGACAGATAATAGCTGCTGGCATCACTAAGCACAGTTTATAAGGTTATATTTCAGAGGTTATTCTTGACTCTTGTGTCTCTTTTGAGAAGAATCCATTGGGAAGGAGAGAAGCTGAAACGAGAAACCCTATTTCCCCAGGTGCTGAGAGCCTATGTGGGCTACTGATGAAGACTTAATATACATTTGTGGATGCTGCAAAACTATTTTTAAAAATAGGGCCAGCATTTATTTAGCTGTAGTTTCTACTTTCAAGGCTTGTTTACATTACAGATTTTACTACAGGAATCGGCAGCCTGCAGTCCTGCCACATTGTTATACAACAAACTCTTAGCAAGCCCCCAAAAGGGGTGGTTCACCTTTACATTAACTTTTAGTACGTAATAGAATGACTAATTCTAAGCAACTTTTCAATTGGCCTTCATTTTTTTTTTTTATAGTTTCTGAATTATTTGCCTTTTTATTTTGACTTTTTCCAGCTTTCAAATGGGGGGGGGGGTCACTGACCCCATCTAAAAACAAAAGCTCCGTAAGGCTACAAATGTATTGCTATTGCTACTTTTTATTACTCAACTTTCTATTCAGGCCACTCCTATTCATAACACAGTCTCTAATTCAAATCACGCCATGGTTGCTAGGGTAATTTGGACCCTGGCTACCAGATTGCTGAAATTGCAAACTGGAGAGCAGCTGAATAAAAAGCTAAATAGCTCAAAAAAACACAAATAATGAAAACCAACTGCAAAATGTCTCAGAATATCACTCTAGATCATACTAAAACATAATTTAAAGGTGAACAACCCCTTTAAAGCGGAGCTGTCATCCAGACACAAAAATATGTACAAAAAAAAGTAATTTTCAAATGAAACATGAAATCCAATTTATGTTTTTTATTAAAGCATTCAAATATTCAATATTCAAATATTGTCTGCCCCTCCTCTCTGCCTTAGGCAATTTCCATTCAGCACTTCCAGATGTCACTTCTCTCCCCACATTCCCCGTTCTCTTCACCATTTAATTGTGTAACCAGTACATGGGGATGGACATCAGGTCCCCCATTCTGGTGCACAAACAAGATTCTGAGATGATACAAGGCTTGTCTTAATAACAGTGTCCACAAAATGGCTCCTGCCTGCTTGCTATAATTATGAATTCCCAGACACATGGAAACAAGATTCAAATAATTTATATTGTGTAATTAAAGTTCATTTTGCTTGACTAATGTGAAAAAATAGGATTTTGAAATTTCTTTTTGGGTAACGGGTCCCCTTTAAGGTCTATAACACTTAGAAGAGGGATAATTCAGCGACTGGTGAGGCCAGATTTACTCATGCTGGTCAAAAATCCCCAATTTCATCTTTATTCTGTGGATGAAGATAATAATACTTTAAGCCCATTTCAGATGGCTTTAGTTTTTTTAAAAAATATGCAACATTTTATTATACAGCTCTGGAATTGCAGTTTAAAGGGGATGTAAACCCATCCTAAAATTGCCAAATTAATGAAAATATAATGCTAAGTAACATTCAGTGCAAGCAATCTGTTATCTACACATTTCCAATGTTTTTAAAGCTAATTGTACATGTAATTGAAAGCAGTATCTGCATGCCGCTGCAGCTTTGAATGCATTTTCTTAGGTCTCTTAATGAACTGACAAGTTCTTTTACAACGTTTTTAAAAGTCAGAACCAGCAGGGCAGAAAACAAAAAGGCAGTGACAGATACTGCTATGGGTAGCAATTATGTTTGCACATAACTTTGAATCCAGGAAAATAGATGTATATGGGAAAAAGTGCTTAGAATTACAATTTCTTTCATAAGGCAAACATTTTATTTTTGGTTTTACACCCCTTTTAAGCAGTTAAAAATTGTTGGGGTCTCATTGATCCCACCAGCAATCATTGTTACTTTGTGATCAGTTTTATGGATTAAAAGTAGATGGTGTGTAGATCAAGTGAATTAGCGATTAGGAGGTTAATTTGGGTAAGGGTTGTTTTCCTTTCAGTGAGTGCATAGATTTTGTTTGTGCTGAGTGCCTGTAAACAGAACTGAACATAGAATCTCTTGGCTTAGAGCCTGGGACATATGCAAGGATAAGATATGCAAGGATTAGATAACATTCGTTTGAAAGTGTTTTTATATTATATGGGTATAAATGCATATGTTTACTATAATCTTTGGCACGTGTCTGGAATAAGCGATCTACACTCGAAGAAACCTGATCTTATCAGATGATCGAGACGGCATGGCGAATTTCATTAGCAGCCTGGAATATGTATACGAGGCTCTGCATGTATCTCTATAATAAGTATTAACTATAAAAATATGAATTAATCGCAGAATGAGCCATGCTGCATGTGAATCTGATACATGCTAGTTTCAAAAGGGTATGCGGGCAACCCTACTAGCAAAGCTGTCCCTTCCTTGTTGGGATCTGTAGGAAAGTGATTAGGACAAACCTTTTACCATAAGCACAGAGATGCTTGAGGCATACACATAATCACAGGCTGCATATTTAATGGGATACAGTGACCACCCCCATGCCATTGAGATGGCAAACAGCGGTCTTTGCTGTCATGTAACCAGTAATAAGGAGACCACAAAAGATGCTCAGATGTTTTTTTTTTCCTTTTCTTCAACTTGTAATTAAAAATAAACAACTCTGAATACAACATCTGAGACCAGGAAAACAATGCATCCTTATAGTAATAAAACCAATAGAAAAGGAACGTTTGCATAAATCAGACATCCTCTCGGGATCTTCAATCGTCTGCCAATTCGAGTAAACAACATAATCACAGTGCTGTTTGGAAACGATGTTTGCAGAGGAAGGAACCGTAGATCCCCCTGGCACAGAGAGAGCAACTTACTCCCAATGCCACACGAGGGAAACATGGGAAAAACAAAATCAACCTTAAACTGTGGTTAAGGGTTTTAGTTTAAAGAAGCTGCAAGGAGCAAAGTTTCTATAAGTTATTGCCAAAGTTTCCAGCATTAAAGATGGCTGCTGTCACAGTGTCATTTGTGCAGAATGTTGGTCTGACCATATGAGAAAGCTTAAAAGCAAAGGATATGAAACTGGAGCTTTCTGTTGGGACGGCTCAAAAGGACATGAGTATAATATCCAAGCTCTGAATGCTTAGTGGCCCACTTTACATAAATGCTGTAAAATGCAGACCACTTTGCAGCTGCGTGTGTACAGCATATATGCATTATACATAAGATTTTTATGTATGTGCATGCAAAGAGCAGACATGAATATGTATATCCCTACATACATATATTTTCAAATAAAAAAAGAAACCGAAAATAGCTTTATGTGTGTCTGCTTCACATATGGACAAAGACACGCAAATCCAGTGCATAACATCATGTGTAGTGCACCCCGAAGTGTTTGCATGTGCCTGTTTCTCCATGATTGTGTGTTTAGCAGTATGTACAGTACATATGGGAATGAGCATGCCAGCACATGCATGACACAGCTTACATGTGCTGCGTGTACAGATGTTATGTATTCTGTGCATCTCCTATTCTGTGACACTGAGAACAGCATTGACTGCTACAAGCCTATCCACTGTACCTCTGACATGACAGGTGTTAGCCCATCCACACATACTCCAGCTAATACAAAGGGAATCATTGCAGCTCATGCTTCCAACTGTTAAAAATCCAACCCAGACAGTTGCAATTCACTTTCCACCCTGCAGAGGGGTTGCCAAAACATGCTCCGCATTCGCCTTCCAGAATGTGGCATTTTGCCATAGTGTAAAAACTTCAAACATCGTGGTACACTGAGGCTGGTGCACTGCTAAACTCTGGCCCAACTAGTTCACGTGCCTGCGTGGCGCTCTGAGGAGAGCAGCACGCTCAGTCATCCAGTGCAATGTTTCGGAAGAGGTAGGACATAGACTCTCCATTGTGGATCCGCCGAATGGCCTCGGAGAGGATCATACTTATGTCCACTGTTCTGATTTTGGAACACTGTTGCTTCTGGAGCTCATGTGGTATTGTGTTGGTCACTACCACCTGGGGAGGCAAGAGGCGAGCATCAGAATAAAAAGCATTTGTGTGTGTATGTGTGTGCCATATTGTTTCTTTTAGACAGTACAATATGAGAGTACATCTTTTTGTGAGTCAAGAACATTCCTTTTCTGTATATTTGTAAAGTTGCCGTATTGGACATTACAGTATAAGGGCATAGCTTATTGTATTTCTAGAGCATTACCTCTCTGTATATTTGTATTCATACATAAGGAAGGGAGGTGCTATATTGTTTTCTTAGACAGTCCAGTATAAGGGTATAGCTTATTTTATTCCTAGGGAATTCCATCTGTATATTTATACTTAACGAAGGGAGCTGCCATATTGTTTCCCTTGGACAGTACAGTATGAGGATTTAGCGTACTATGTACCCAGAACATTCCTTCTCTTTATATTTGTAGTTGTACACATGGTAGGCAGCAGCCATGATGTTGTTTTTTGAGAGTATAACATGGCATTTCTGCCACATTACTGCCTTTTTATCACCATTAGAGGTGCTAGAAGCTAGATGTTTTGCTACACAGAATTTCCAGGGTAGCTTAGCAAAGAGAAGCAGTATGGAGACCTCGACTTGCATGTATAATCATAAATAGAAAATTCCAAAATAATAGTTCTATAAAAGGATCACTGTTTAGCTTACAAAGCTATTAAAGGAATTGTTCAGCATAAAAGTAAAAGCTGGGTAAATAGCTGTGCAAAATAAAACACGTTTCTAATATAATTAGTTAGCCAAAAATGTAATCTATAAAGGTTAGTGTACTGTAACTGGATGTCTAACATAACAGCCAGAACACTACATCCTGCTTTGCAGCTCTCTTGGTTTCCACTGATTGGTTACCAGGCAGCAACCAATCAGTGACTTGAGGGGGGGGGGCACATGGGTCAGAACTGTTGCTTTTGAATCTTATCTGCATGAGGAGGATCAATTGCAAACTCACTGAACAGATATATACCATGTGGTCCCCCTTCAAGTCACTGACTAACTCAGCGTTAGAGAGCTGAAAACAGTAAGTAGTGTTCTATTCTGTTATGTTAGACATCCAGTCACTCCAGCCTTTATACATTCCATGTTTTGCTAACTATATTGAAAATATTTTTTATTTTGCACAGCCTATATACCCAGTTTTTATTTTTACACTGAACTGTTCATTTAAGGTTAATGGGGACAGAAGAAAAAATTTGAAAAATGGAAGTTTCTAACAGCAAATGATTAGAAGCAATTTCAGACAAGCAAATGTACATAGAGTTTAATGTTGAGCAAATATCTGACCTCATCTATAGCTGAAAGTTCTAACAGGCGCGGGGCATCAGAGGATAGGATTCCATGAGTCGCCATCACATAGACCTTAAAGGCTCCACGTTCTTTCAGAATGTCTGCTGCCGCCACAAAACTCTCTACCTCATCGATGATGTCATCCTGAAATCAAAAATGATCCCATTAACAAAGACACCTTGCTGTGCAGGGAAGAGCCAGAGCAGATGCAAGCCATACAGGGAGCCTTTATGCGCCCATCTTACCACAATGATGGCAATTTTTCCATGTACATCTCCAACCAAGCTGATGGGTGGCTTCTCCTTGGGCATCAACACTGGTAGAAAAGAGAGACACAATTTATCATGGCGACCTTAGCTCTTACCAACTCAACAAGCCATAACCCTGGGTTAGTAACACCAACAGCTTCACATGCCCTGGAATTGTGTGTACTAGAGGCACTGCCCAATATCACATATAACCTACAATCTTCAGCAACACTGAGATTCAGCAGCAGATCCATATAAACTTCAATATATGACCCTATATCCCCAAAAAGCAACTAATGCCTGTCTGGACCTGAAACTATGTGATGATTAGGGTTCTTGTTTTTCAGTACTGATGTTTATTCATAGCATCACCCTGCATTAGGAAACAAGCAGTTTATATTCCTGATCAGATTCTTGGCTTTCCAATCAGATAGATGTTAGATGGTGTTTACATTCAGGAAACAAAATGGCAAGAGATTTGATCGTGTATATTCAGAATCTTACTTTATAATAGGTGCAGTATGCGGGCCTGCCTCTGTAAAAGACCATCTTTACTCTCCTAAATACTACTGGGGCACACAGGGGTATGGGTATTGGGTTAATATTGGGTTTAGTTGCACACCCTTGATCCACACCAGTAAGGCACACACTAGGCATCACACCCACACATATATATAGATTATATAAAAGAGCATAACAAAAAAAAAAAAACCTTTCCATACTTGGCAGTTCAATGCCTGGAAACGGAGACTGGTGCTTGCCTAATGTCAAAAACACAGGAAGCGTATAAGCAAAAGCTTCAGACAGGACTCTCACAAACTTTAACCCCCTTCCCACAAACAGTATGGACAATTAGTGATTAGGAACCCTAATGGTGTCATGTAAAAGACAGGATTAAAGCAATAGTGCTCAGTTGTACAGCAGTGTGAATGGATACAGACAGCCAATGACCTGCACCAGCCAATCATATGTTCCAATCTTAATATCCAGGACTACAAACTAACTACCTACCTACCTATTGCACTTAGCCTCTCTTCTACTACTCACCGACTGTCTCTCAAGAGCGTCCCCATTTTACCCTTCATACCCACCAACCCTTACTACACAACTCATACAGGAGTTACCATGTATTCATTCTATCTGGCTCTCCACTCTCATACAAGAGGAAGAAAGCCACACAGAGCTTACAATCAAATTGATTGGCCAATGCATCCTATAGGGGAGCTTGGCGTGCCATCAGCAGGCTTGGGAATGACTGTGGTGCCCAATCCTTACACTTCATGTGCAATTCAATCAAATGGATGGGTGCAATTCAATCAAATGGATTCACATGTCTAAATCACCCACAATCCAATCAGTTGGTTTTAACTGGTTTATATGGTAATTTTTACTGCATGTACAATTGGTCAGAGGGAGGCAGCCAGCTACTGGAGTCTCCAGCTTTTACATTATAAGTATCACCTATTTGAGGACACGATTTCCATATAAGTTGGTTTAGCAATGTAAACTTACAGGGAATCTCCAGTCCTTTGTGCACTGTATTATTCTTCACAGTGGGTGGAGAATGGCGTCCATCTAACATATCGTGTTCTCCACATTGTGGCTCCCCGTGTATGACAGCAAGGCCCACGCGCAGCCGTTCTGCATAAGACTGTGCCCTGTGGTCAGAGCAAGCATAAAGGCACATTCAGGCATTACAATGAGCACTCAAATTTAGATCCCAGTTGACAGATGCCCTTGGCAACCAGAAATTGTTACAGAAAGATACATGTTCATTTGGTACTCCCTTAGCCCAAAGTATATGGATAGAAGTAATGAATTCATGGGTCAGATCAACCTATAACCAAACATGAGCCACGTTTATAGGTCTGCACTGTGAGGCCCAAAGTGTTCAATTGGCTACTAGGACCAAAGCTATACTATAAGGCAGGCAAGTAAAAGTCATGCTGGTGAATAACAACCCATTAAGTGTTTTGGTACCTTTTAGCTGCATCGGGCGACTTGGCAACTATAACTGCATTTTTGTAGTTTTGGATCTGGAAAAAAAGATGATGGGTATAAACGCTTGATTGTCCAACACATTGATCCCATGATATATGCCAAGGCTGGTTCCTTACCTCGTCCTGGATGTACTGTAGTAGAAAGGGGGAGGCTCGCAGGTTGTCCACTGGGAAATTGAAGAAGCCCTGTATCTCTTTTTGGTGCAGATCCATAGTAATTATATGAGTAAGCCCTACAGTGTGAGAATTCACATGCTAAGTTTTTATTAACTGTGATCCTGAAATCTCCCAAATTACCCAGGTAATTACAGGGTGAGAACTGTATAGTTAGCCACAGACAAGGGGTGGTCAGTGAAAAGGCACACAGTCTACATTGGGCCATACACAAAAAGATGTATGATTTCTCCCAAGGCACCGAAAGAGTGGATCTTTGCCTCAATTGGAGGCCTATGGGAACCTGTTGGAAAAAAACACATACACTGCCAAAACGGTGCTCGCCAACCAGATATCTTACAAATACCCATTTAAAGTTTTGGCCCAGCTCCTAAACAGGCCTGGAGTGGCACATTCAGCCGCCCATGCAGGCCCGTGTCTGGCCAGTGCTAATCTGATCTTTAAACCAGTAACAATTTCAGATATATTAGGTATGCCTAGTAGTTGTTAATTCCTAGAATCCCAACAGCTTTTGGTTATCCAATTTGGGCAGTACTGAACACCACATGGAGTCTAAAGCAGCCTGTATTCTGGACATTATTTTAATCAAAACAGTCAGTCTTATATTATGTTACAGTAATACCTGTTGGTTAAGTTAGAAATACGCAGCAGAAGCTGACACACTACTATGCAAAATTTATCATAAGGTTACACACCTAAGGGCAGGAGCTTGCAGAGTAACATATTTGAAGTGTTCCAAAAGGTTAGCTAGGGAGAGGTTGCATGGGTAAACTGTCAGTCTCCATGATTCTGCTAAGCTCTCTGCTCTACAACATAAATCTCTGTGACTATCTACAGTGGGAACATTGCAAGTAGCTAGCGTCTGTCGCTTATGTACAGTAGTATAGGTTATTTGCAGTGGTTTACATTAGTCGTTGCATCAGATCAGTTTTGGTCACATTTTTAGCCCCCCCGTCATATTGTTTCCCTTAGACAGTACAGTATGAGGGTACAGCTAATTGTGTGCACAGAAAATTCCTTCTCTGTATATCTGTATTTATACATATAGAAGGCGGTGCTATGTTGTTTCCCTTAGACATTACAATATGAAGTATAGCTTATTGTGTGCCCAGAGCATTCCTTCTCTGTATATCAATAAGATGCAGCTACTAGTGATGTACGGTTTGAGAAAACACCAACACACATCTGACCCCCCTCACCCTAACCCTCTGTGCACTCCTATTTATAAACCTTCACCCTGACATAACGAAAGGGGGTAGGGCACACTAGCGCATGAATATATATAAAGGAGCACAACCAACAGAAGTGGGGCACTAGGAGGTCATGGGCATGGTGGATGCAGGCTTAAGTTCAGCCCGCCCACAGCCCTCAAACTTGTGCAGAAGTCGAGTGGAACCCGTATTACTAATGACGTTATGCAGGGCTTTTCAGATTCATTCCAGCTGGGACAAGCAGTATACAGTAGCTGCTGCCACTTGCACAATTACAATCAAGCAGATAAAAAAAACAACCGGACTTATACTGCCAGGTGAAGTTAGACCATGAACTGACTTTTCTGCTAATGACAGGTGTATTCTGAGCAGCTTTATTGTGTGTCCTGTGACTGTCAGTGAGTGAAGATCTGTATTGTTATTAGAATGTGCCGTGTGTGTGTCTCTAGTCAGCAGTCATACAGTATTCATGCAGTCCCCATAAGAGCCAGGCACATAATGTAAGACAGGAGAGACGGAGCTTACCTGCGTCAGACATCATTGAAGCAAGCAGCTTGCACACAATAGAGCCCCTCTTGCGCATCTTGCTCTGCTTGCTGTACGGGAAATATGGGATCACTCCGATAATGTTGTTGGCACAGGAAGTCTTCAGAGCGTATGCCATGATCAGAAGCTCCATTACTGCCGTGTTGACATCTCTGCGTAGAAAATCATCATATGCATTTTATTTCTAATATTTTGGTTAAATAGGTTCTGTTACACATAAGCTTTTATAAACAAAGCACTTTTACCATATCCCCCCTACTGCTGGCACTACCACAATTATTTACAGCTGTTACCTTGCACTGGCAGATACCGACACACTGTACTCTGCTATGCCATAATACAACCAGGCCTGTGCTGCCAGTGTTATTGGAAAGGCTGCATTTCCCCACCTGACCTGTGCCTTATTTCTTAGGGTATTCTGGGTAGAGAACTTCCTCATTCAGGGCATTCTGTTTAGAGACCTTTTGTTCATTAAAGGAATTCTAGGTAAAACAGGTTTCCATTCCCAGTGCTTAGGATATTATTACTCTTGTCCTTTAAGGAATTCCTGGATAAAAGTGCTGTCGGTATGTAGGGCAGAAGGTGAACTTAATTCAGCACAGCTTGCCAGAGACACAAATCCATCAAGTTTAACCTTTACTAAACACACAGTGTTGATCCAGCGGAAGGCAAACAAAACTCACTCTCCAGGCCAGCTGCCAACTTCACAGGAGGAAAAAATTCATTCCTGGTGCCAGAAATGGCAGCTATATGTCCAGAATGCGAGGTCACAATAAATAAGGGTTGTGGGTGGAGGCCCAGAAACTGAAAGGGTTGTGCTTAAAGGCAAAATGTGTGCACTATTAGTACATAAGCCCTGCTGTGTTTCCTAAAGCTGCAATCCCAGCACGTTCCATATCAAGGTTAGCCAATGGAAAACCACCAAATTTCAGCGAGGAACAGTCTGCCAAAGGCAATCGTTTACCAAATCTGAAAGACTTGGTGGAGAAATCAGTTTTAACTGGTGCTTTAAATATGTATTTTGTGGGCAAGTTTGCCATTGAGATTTGTTTTTGGAGAGCAGCTGCAATGACAAATTGTCAACATTTAGCTCCAAGGGAATTCCTTGGAAAGCATGCTGGAATGAGAAGTACCTCTTGAAACGTATAATTCCCACTACTAGGCCTGCCAGCCACATGCCACTACTATCACTAATAAAAGTAAATGTACAAAATCAGAATGACTTTATTATATTGTAGGCACTTTTCTGCACCTATCGCTTCCTCTCAGCCATGTGAATCAAACGCAAACATAAGTCGGTAGTCCGGAACTGCAGTATAGAGGAACTTGTTTACTCAAGAGAAGAAATAAACACAGAACTTTTTTAATATCAAGAATTTTATAAAATAACTTTATGGAAGAAAACCAATGCTTATGATGACAGTAACCCATTGCCTTGTCTTATCTCCCCAGGCTGCAGGGCTGCAAAGCAATACTAGCTAGAAGCTGGAAGGAAGGCACGACAGTGGAAGAACATGGATTCGCTCATGCCTCAAGGAAAGGTGACGTTTTTCTATTATATTTGGATCCCATATAATGAAACAGGATCCTTGTCACCGCTTCTAAGCCCCAAATGATGTGCCCTTTAGCTGATGAAGACAGAGTTGCTGCTACAGAGTATCCAATATGCATGGAATAGCTCCTAACCTCTCTCACCCCCACGTGTCCTGCTGCCACAAGTGGGATTGTCTGACCGATCTTGTTAATGTCACTTTATTAATATAGCCCTGCTAATCCCTGGCATGTATAGCACAGCTAAACATTGCAGGAGCATCCATTAACTCAACCCATTCCTTTCAGGGAGCCTTTAAAACCGACTATTTGTCATTCTATTGCGAAAGCTAACAGATGCACCCCCCCCCCACACCCTCCTCCCGCAATGCCATCCATAGGATAACCCCACACTTGGGAGATTATTTACATGCATTGATTTAGAATAGTTTCCCACGTAAGCGATACACAGAAATCAGCAGAGGGCATTGTGTCAAGGGAACACAACAAATGCAACTGGCATCTGTGTGCCAATGTAAGGTATGAGTGTGATACTGGAGAAGCAAAAAGTCATTAAAGCAAGGCAGAATGGAGACTGCTGGCATTAGAATTGTGGCACAAGCATCATTAGCAGTAGGGTATAAACATGATGGTATTTCAAGCAAGAAAATTACAAATGTATCTATAAGCAGCATCTAATCTTACTAGCAGCGGCCTTTATTACTTACCCTCACCCTCTGCCTTACTCAATGTACTATTTTCTACTGTAGGAAAAAAATTAGATGGGTAGATTAATGTCTATCCATTCTTAACAGCATGGGGTCCCATTCGAGGTACTAATAAGCTAATAATCATTTACCGCTTATTAGACCACTAATGGGCAACCACCACCAACCATAACCAACAGTTAGTACTTGTAGCGTAGTGATGTCTGGGACGGCCGGGCAGGTTCGGGCCAAACATGCTGCTCCTCTTCTGTCTGCCCGCGAACTTAGACAGCCGACTTCCTGTTTTATAGTCTCGCGCCTGCCCCACCCCTTTTGTGACATCATCAGCAGGGCAGGTCAGCCACCAGAGCAGATGAAGGGGTCAGTTTCTTACCGGAATTCTTCTGATTTTTTTTACATAGTACTGTTATGGTTCACAGTTATCACATCAGTCCCTGCACCAGTGTTTTCCAACAATTCTTTATTCTGCCATTATCACTGCTAAATGGTTGTTAGGGACACAGATTCATTGATGACAGACAGGATAGGTCATAACAAAATAAAAGCACATGTAAAATGACCCAAATGAATTCTTTGTACAAGTCACATTGCATGGAATGATAAACATAGCTCATACCTAGAAACAGGGTTAAAGGCCCCTTTTCTGACTGCAGGCAATCCCTGGGAGCACGGATTCCTTTAAATAACTCTGGCAAAGGGAAGGAGGGGTGGATTCTAGCTCGGACAAATAGAGGGGAAATTAAATTCCTGCTGTCTGTTCGATGGGTGCTGTTTTGGTAGTTGGAGCTTTTTAACCTGACTGCCAGACCAGATGGGCACCTTGAAGAATCGTTTTAGCAGATTCCCATCCACTGGTGCCCTTTTTCTCAGAGCAGGTTGGGGCATCACCAAATGCTGCAGTTACAGGAGTTGCAGCTGTTCTTTGCCTTTGTAGTGCCATCATAATATGAAAAGAGAACAAGCCACAGCAGTTTTTTTTGCTGCAAATGACTGGTTTAACATTAACACTACATATTTTGGGCCACAAGAGACCCTGTTTGGGCCATTTGTCAAGGCAACGGATCAACAGGATTTGGCTGTGCACATGCAGACAGTATGCGACTATTGCGACTACTGGCAGATAAAAGGCAAGTTGTATAGTGTAAGCCCAATCAACACAGGCCTGAACAGGACACCCCAGAAATGGAGTGACAAAATCATGGCACACCTGTCACTGAATCACTGTGACCTTGAGTCTGGGCTGTAGAGACGAGCAGCTCTCAAGATAATGCTGCGTCTAATCCACAGGCCCCGGCAGCTGTTGATGCCTGGGGTGAGGCTTACAGCTAGTGCGCGTTTGTCTGCTTCTCTTCTTCTGTGGTTATATGGATCAGTCTTTCAGCAAACGTGGGGCTATACCACCCAATCAGTGATGCAAACACTGCTCATAGTATATATATAGTAGCAAGCCGGTACACTCAGGAGCAATTCCTTGGGATACGTTCTGTGAGCGCTACCCTCATTTTGGCAAAAGCCTTTGTGCACAGGGTTGAATCTTTCCTTTATATATTTACTAGAATAGAAGCTCCCATACTGTCCACTCTGCTTACCTACAGACTACAATGATGGCATGCTAGAATATAACAAAAACAATACAAGACTTTTAAACGCTGACATTTGTGCAGGAAAAGGCTACATTTGCATTTCACAATAACGGCTATCTGGATACAGTAAACAGCAGCTTACCTTGGAATTGTCTGTATAATGAAGATATTGTGCCCTCGGACTGATTCCTTGATTTCTACTCTGGTTTCTGTGACAGTTAACAGAAAAAGAGCTTTGGGATGAAAGAGCAGAGTAAAGGGGGGTAGAATTGGAAGAGAAAAAGTACACATCTTACCTCCATTACTTTCCTGGTATACAACTGCTTTCCCCAACTGTGCTCCCAAGCGCCTAAAAACAAAAGACAAACTGTATCAAATGCTCATCTCAAACCTAATAGTGGGAGTTGTTGTTCAGCAACATGATGGTACAGCCAATCAGAAAACACATTCTCTCTTCATAGTTAAAAAAAAACTAGTGAGAGATTTCCATCTTGAGACTTACTCTGTAATTTTTTTGGCCAGTTCCATGCAGGCCTCGCTGGAGTTGGCGGAGAAGACACGGTATCCACACCTGGCTGAGTTCATGGTGTGACCACCATTCAGCCACTTTGGGGGGCGGGAGTAAGAGAAAACAGACTTGTGAGGCATTAGCATCCGTCTTGGCATCACGAAGAAGTCTGAAATACACTAATGACTGATCAACAACAGCAAGGTGCTTACATTAGACAAGCAGCAAATCAGGTAACATAAAGCCAACAGACAGCAAAAGGTTATATGACAGGATACAGCGAAGAGACTGATTGGGGTAGAGCAAAGGAAACATTTAGTGAAATATGGAAAGACTAGATAAAGCAATTTATCAGTCTATATAGCATCCTTAGTTGCAAGGGAAACTGCCACATACTTAAAACAGGATGAAAATAATAAGATATCATAAGCTAGTGGTGTGCAGGTTAAGTAATTCTCAATCCTCACCGACCCCTCCCAATCTGCACCAGGCCCGCCGTTCCCCCTCTATTTATAGACCCGCGCCGGACCTTTTTGTGACGTCACTGCGGGGCGGACACAGGTCTATAAATTTAGGGGCCAGAAGCCGGCAGTGCTAGGTCACAGCACATCACTATCATAAGTGACAGGCATCAAATGAAGGAGGTATTGGAGTGCACCAGTTACAATGGTGAGTCATAATAGGTTGACTGCCAAGAAGCAGTATGTGTCAACGATAAAAAGGGTCAGAAAGTCAGTACTTTGATGTTTTAGTCTCAAAAGCCCCCCAGGCAATAGACTTTCAAAGAGGCCCCATAGTTGGAGCCTTGACTGCAGGTGCACGGCTTACAACAACTCTTGGAATGAGCGATGAAAGCCAATATCAGCCAATTATGTGTGTTTTGATTCTTCAAACCAGAACAATGCATCCAATACACAACTTACATGTAAGTTAGGTTAAGTTTCTAGACATGGTGTGGCAGTTTTTGCAGAAGTTACATAAATTGAATAAGTTTCAACTTAATTATGCAATTGGAGTAACTTACGTGGCCAGTCCCCCCTCCTGAAGTGGATTTCTCCAGCCCAGCACAACTGTACCCTGTCTCCCCCCAGATGGCGACCCTGACTGTATGTATTATATAGGCCACAAATCCCAGGAATCGTTTTAGAGTCAATAAGGCAATGTTATCAACCATCACAAGATCTGGTCATGGGGGAAAAATAATAATAAATAAGCTGCTCACTCCAGTCGCCTCCATAAGGAATGACTATCAAGTACACAGGGGCCTGTATGTTCCTGCTGCTGCCTAACACGGCCCAGGATGAATAAACTAGTGTAGTGCCCGTGCCACAAGGTTCTTCCTCCCTGTCACAAACAGCAGTCCGCTCATGGTTATGACACAGATTCCACACATGTTTTGGAACACAGCACAATTCAGTGACTATGTGTAAGACAAGGCCATTCTAATGTTTACACTACTGCGGCACAGCGAGGTCTTAAGAGCAGCAAAAAGAAAGGGAGCATTAACCAAAGCAAACAAGACCGCAGTGCTTCCAAAACAAGTTTATGAAAAAATGAATGGCTTGCCGTGCATGACGCAGGTGCACTTGTGATCAACATGTAGTCCGACAGGCAGCTGTTTTCCCAAACAGAAAAAGGAGCTTTCTATGGATGATGCTTCTGCCCAAGGCAGGTATTGCTCCAGAATGCAGACATCTACTCTATGATACGCCCATCTAACATGCAGGAGCGCCCGAGACACTGCCTGTTACCTTCAGTCAAATTGGAAACGTCCCTCTGTTGGCATGTTGGTTGCCATGATCCACAAGCACCCTTGTGCCGCAAGTCTTTTATAATCATGAACACAACTAAAGCAGAGTAAACAAGACAGTACATTTAGAAGGCCATGACTTTAACTATTTTCTACTCATAGAAAAAATGTGTACATATACATAGAAAACCAGCCTATAGGGTTTATTTAATGTTTACAAGATGTTGTAGTAGATTTAATAAGGTATGATGATCCAAATTATGGAAAGATTCGTTATCTGGAAAACCCCAAGTCCCAAACATTCTGGATAATAAGTCCAATGCATGTACAAACTGAGCACTAAAGGTCTGGGTATATGGGTATGTTAAGGGCACTCTTTAGGGTAAGGCCACACTGGGCATTTTGGGGAATTTGTTAGCGTGGCAACTAATCACCTCGTCTTTGCGGCGACCAATCTCCCCAAACGCCTCCTCTAACTCTGTGCCCTCTAAAATGAAAAAAAAAAAAACGCTAGCACTAACCACATGCGGCGGTTTGTTTTCCGAAGTCGCCCGAAGTTGCCTCATGAGTGAGGGAAGGCGTTTGGGGAGATTGGTCGCCGCAAAGACAAGGCGATTAGTCGCCAGGCGACCAAATATCCCCAAAACGCCCAGTGTGGCCTTACCCTAAGAGAAATGGGTAAGATGGCAGGTCCTTGCCAATAAAAATAATAATATACACAGTACCAAGATAACCAGCCAGTTTGCCTGCTTTTGCATCCTCGGGATCTAAAGCAAACAGGACCACGCCAATTGAAAAACAACTTATACTAAATAAATCTCTTCTGCAAGTGTGTAAAGAAGCCTCAATGATATCAACATGTGACAACATCCTTTAACTATTTCCCTTCCACATCCACCGGCAGGAAAATTTGAATGAAATAAAATAATGTCAGATTACCACAGGATACTATGTTAAAATTCACTGGATTATACAAACGTTGATATTCTGCCATTTGCTTTTCTTATCCATTAAAGGACGAAGCCCCAGTAACAATTGTGTGACAGAACTATCAAAATGAATATACAGCTGGGGTACTAGCCTGGAACAGCAGCCTTATGAGACATAGTCTCTTCAACTTGTCTTCTGCAAACCTTTCTCCCTCCAGCAGGCCCCATTCTCAACTTTCTGTGAAAGGCAAGATTCTTGTCTCCTCTTTTCCACTTAAACTCCTTTAATCCGGGAGATTTATGCTGCATAACTAGAAAGGGAAACTCACTAATCCTCTTATTCACACACTTCCATAAACATTACCATCTATGAGGCTAATTTCAGACCATACGCCCATACAATGGCTAATAGAAACAGCATCAGAGAAGGAAGTTGAAGTTTCACAATGGCCTTCTCTACTCCTTCATCAAAACGGTACAATGCTTCTTCCACAAACAAAATATTTGCACCAATCAATGACATTTTCCCACTATCTTCAAAAATCAGTTTACTATGGCTACTGCCATAAGGGTATGTTCCATTTTTGGAGCTTAAAGGGATACTGTCATGGGAAAATTTTTTTTTTCAAAATGAATCAGTTACTAGTGACATGACCAGGGGCAGCTGGGAAATTGACAAAATGTCTAGCCCCATGTCAGATTTAAAAATTGAATATAATAAAATATGTTTGCTCTTTTGAGAAATGGATTTCAGTGCAGAATTCTGCTGGAGCAGCACTATTAACTGATTCATTTTGAAACATTTTTTTTTTCCCCATGACAGTATCCCTTTAACAAATACCTTTCCTTCCTATTACAATACATATGAAACAGAACATGTGCTAAACCAAACAGGTACAAATGATAAGCCATGCCCATAAGTCCCTTTAAGGCACCGCTAGGCCCAGTAAAATGCTTAAACTAGGGAACTCTGTAGCCAGCCCCCAAAAAATCTGTGGCAATACAAGCCTCATCTTAATTATTTCATACACTGTTGTCTATGTTAGAGCTTGATTAAAATTCTCACAGAAGCTGGAATGTTTTCCCAAAAGAAATTAAAGAAGAAATAATAAACAGAGAAATGAATGCCATGGCTTTGAATACAAATACAGAGAAAACAGTTGATTGGGGCATATATTGGATTACACCCTCATACTGTAACGTCCAAAGGAAGCAATAGGAAAACATACAGAGCATAAAGGTTGTTAGTAAAACAAGGTTACAAGTTACCAGGGGATGGCAATACACACCCTAAAGCTTAGCTGGTGCCTGTATATCCGCCCTGTTTTGAAAAATAAAATCTTGTTTATAAGGCAATGTATGCCCCATAAAAAGGGTTTGTGAAGGACATGCAGCCTGCCTACTTTTCCAGTTAAAGCCGGCATTAAGCATGAGCATAGTTTGCCATCATCATGCCAACAGGCATGGGTTAGGGAGAAGACTCAGGTGGGTGAAAGTGTATATCATCAGACCCCCCGCATCATCAGCCCATCTGCAGCTCCTTCCAATTCCTTATCACCCACTGAAGAGGGTATCATGTTTCGGAAGTCATGTATTCCATCTATAAATATATATTAAGTGGCTCCATAAAAAATGTAGCAACAGCCAAACCCTACTTTCCTGACTCCAGAGCCCTGCAGAGGAACATTAATTGGTACACTCATTAATTAACTGCCAGCACAAAGCCTTCAGGTTCAAAGTGGCACCAAACTGCTGAAAACGGAAAGAGTAGAGGTTCATCTTTCTCTACAGAGATATCAGTTGCATTATAGTGCAGGAGTGGAACATGCTGTATTCAGTGTCACTGTACCTGCAGGGAACTCAGAGTGTGAGTGTGGAAAGAATGCACCTTCTGTTATCATGAGAAGACAAGAGGTGAGGGGGAGTGGGGAAAATGGGAATCTTAAATAAGTGTGGGGTGCAAGTCACCCAACTGGGAAAAGCAAGTCAAAACACAGGCACTACTGAAAAGTGAAAGATACAGGGAAGAGCTGGAAACGGAAGTACAGGCAATAATGCAGCAACAGCGCAGGTACCTGACTGAGCATCAGTATGGAAGGCCCAGGCACCAAACTGAGCACAAGCAGGGAAAGCGCAGGCACCAGACTTGAGCATGAGCAGGGAAAGTGCAGGTACCTTACTGAGCATGAGAAGAAAACGTGCAGGTACCTGACTGAGCATGAGCAGAAAAAGCGCAGGTACCTGACTGAGCATGAGCAGAAAAAGGCGCAGGTACCTGACTGAGCATGAGCAGGGAAAGCACAGGTACCAGATTGAGCATGAGCAGGGAAAGTGCAGGTACCAGATAAGCATGAGCAGGGAAAGCACAGGTACCAGGCTGAGCATGACCAGGGAAAGCGCAGGTACCAGGCTGAGCATGACCAGGGAAAGCGCGGGCACCAGACTTGAGCAGGAAAAGTGCAGGTACTAGATTGAACATGAGCAGGGAAAGTGCAGGTACCAGATTGAGCACTAGGAAAAACAGAGCAAGAACCAGGCTGATGGTGAGAAATGAAAGTGCAGGCACCAGAAGGAGCACAAGAAAAGACAGCATAAGAATGAGTTAGGGAGCAAACCGCAGGCACCAGAAGGAGCACAAGGAGAGTGCAAGCACCAGATGGAGTGTGAGCGAAGGAAAGTGTAGGCACCACATGGAGCATTAGAAGTGAAACACAAGCAGAGAAAATGCAAGCACCAGATGGAGCACAAGCAATAAAACTGCAGGCACCAAATGGAGCACAAGAAAAGACTGCACAAGAACTAGGTGGAGGGCAAGCATTGAAAGCACAGGCACCAGATGGAACATAAGCAGGGAGAGTGCAAGCACCACATATAGCAGCAGCAAGGGAAAGTGCAGGCACCAAATGGAGCACAAGTAGGGGAAAGTGCAGGCATCAAATGGAGCACAAGCAGGGGAAAGTGCAGCCACCAAATGGAGCACAAGCAGGGGAAAGCACAGGTATCAGATGGAGCATGAGAATGGAATGAAGCACAAGCAGTAAGTGTGCCGCATCAGATGGAGCACACAAAGAAATCACAAGAACCAGATGGAGCTTGAGTATGTAGATGGGAAGCACCGGATTAAGTAGGAGATGGCAAAGTGAGGGCACCAGATGGAGCACAAGCAGGGAAAGCACAAAAACTAGAAGTAGCTTAAGCAATGAAAACACAGGCATCAGATGAAGCACAAGAAGAGAAAGTGCAAGAACCAAATGGAGCACAAGCAGGTGAATGGCAAGTACCAGATGGCAATCTACATGCCATGACAACATTATGTTGGCATCTGGGTAAAAATGCTTGGCTGAGAAACTGGCATGCAATGGCCATCATGTCTTGTAACTATATAAATCATGTTTTGTAACTATATAAATATTGACAATCATAATGAGGGGGGGTGTCTGTTTTGTCATGCCCTCCAACATCTGTTATGTAAATACAAAAAAAAAAAGAGTGCAGACATCAAAAAGGCAGATGTGCACTGACACCCCTAGAACATAGAGGGAGTCTGGTTTAGAAAGGATGGGCATTGCCAGTCAGAAAACAAGTGCAAGGAGCAGGGACAGAAATGTTCAGAGAAGGGGACGTGCCTTGCAGGTACTGAAACATTTGGGGAGATACAGTTTAGTGCAGGCACTGAAAGGTTTGGGAGTGGGGCATGTCTTCTATGGCCTGAATAATATGGGAGCTGGGGACATGTCATACAGGGACAGAAAGATTTGTTGAAAGGGAGCGGTGACAGTGCAGGTAGGTGCAGAGCATTGGGGTGTAGCTCTGGAATGTCTCACAGGAGTCACTGTGCATTTCAGTCACTGGAACATTCTGGGTGGGTAGACTTGGGGCAGATGCAATTGGGATTAAGGCAGGCAGGCATTTAGGGGTGAGCAGAATTTGCTAATGACAAAGGAACAAACATTATCAGTGGGAAGGGGACAGAGGGAGCAGTGAGAGTGGCGCAGGCAGATATAGTCCGAGGGGCACTATCATGGGGAGGCTGCACAGACAACTGGGAGGGAAGAAGTATGGGAAAACACACGGAATTATCAGGCAGAACAGCGAGTCCCGGCAGTAACAGAGGATGTAGGGGTTCCGGGTACAGAGAGAAGTGTGGGGAGCACCGATAAGTAAGAAGGGGAGGCAGAGGGACAATGGGGATGCGGTGCCAGAGGACGGAGCAGAGGATCAGGAAAAGGACGGAGTCAGAGAGGATCGAATGGAGAGATGATGGGGAATGATGCCCTGTGTGGTGCAACAGGGGTAAAGGGAAAAACAGACGGAGTAAATACGTACAGCAGCTCGTTCTCTGTGTCCCTGTTCTTATTCTGCCCGGCCAGGGCTCTGCAAACTTCCCCCAGCTCTCGTGAACTCGCCGGGGTGCGCGCGTGACTCAGCTGTCAGGCACGTGCGCAAAGCCTCTCTCTGAATCCCCGGTCACCATCTTGCTTACGGGCTCCAAGAGGCGGCTGCTCATACTTGTGACTTTAGAGATTCCACATAGACCCCCAAACTAGAGCTGCCACAGGGTGGTCAAAAGATGCTACAACCCACCTAAAGCTAAAGAACTGGTGTTATAAAGTGCCAAATCTCCCTGATATTAACGCCCACATCTTCTTGTAATTATACAACAGGGCAGCTCCTGATAATCTCCCACACCCACTAAATCATGAAATATGTTGTAATCAAAACAATCCCAATTAAGCAGCATATGTGTGCATTTATTTTAGGCAGGGTTATTACCTGAACACTCCCATCCAAAGCTGCAGTCAGCCAGCCTGACCAGCCAGTGACACAATTTGAAGCTACTAAATCATTTTTGGGCTCTTAAAGATGGTGTCAAGGGGGCTCTGCTTCCTCAGTAGTCACCCGCCACGATTTTGTGAAGAGGGGTGGTTGGTTGCCTGCCCCTAAACTTTGGGAATAGGACATATTTTATTGAATATATATATTGATAAGGGATTTTGGAAGATGGTAGAAGGACTGCTGTAAGATGCCATATAGTCAGTGCTTGAATTGGGGCGGGATGCGGCGGGATGGCATGCCGCCACTTCTTTTTTTTCAAAAAATGCATCCCGTCAGGCGGGATGGTAGTGTTTAGCATACCGGAACATTTTTTGGCTCCAGACAGGCGGCACGATTCCAGCCGCATATTTGTCCTACGGCACTGAGGACTGTGCGTGCTACAAATTTCCCCTTTACTTATGTGCACGCGCTGTCCTCAGTGCTGACAGGGATACGAGACACTGCTCGTATCCCTGCCTGTCGCGGCTGAATGATGTTGGAGTCAGAGAGGCTCCCTGACATGACGTCACTATTCGGCGCCGAGTGCCACTGCTCGTTTCCCTGCCTGTCGCGGGCTCGCGGCTGAATGATGTTGGTGTCGGAGAGGCTCCCTGAAGTGATCACTATGCGGCATCGAGTTCTGGAGATGACACAGAGTGGGCTGCTGCTTGGGTCAGCAGTCAGCTTGAGATATTCTAAGTGCAGGCGGGGGAGGAGGAAACCGGAGGATCTCGGCACTGACTAGACGTGGCTACCTGCTGCTGGTGCCCATTTTGGGAAGCCCAAATTGTGTGTGCTCGAGTGACTCGCGCTTTGCAGTGCCGGCCTTAGGCTGATTGGATCGAGTGAGTCCAATTGGGCCCTGCGCCCCCTGCATGCCCCTGATGGGGCCCTTGATGTATGTCTGTCTGTGTGTGTGCGCGCCTCAATGTGTGTGTGTGTGCATCAGTGTGTATGTGTGGGTGTGCCTGAGTGTGTGTCTGCCTGAGTGTGTGTGCCTTAGTGTGTGCCTCAGTGTGTGTGCATCTTAGTGTGTGTGCCTCAGTGTGTATGCGCCTCAGTATGTGTGTGTGCATCAGTGTGTATGTGTGTGTGCTTCAGTGTGTGCGCCTTAGTGTGTGTGTGTCTGCCTGCTTGAGTGTGTGTGTTTCTCAGTGTGTGTCTGTGTGTGCGCGCCTTAGTGTGTGTGCCTCAGTGTGTATGCGTGTGTGCCTCATTGTGTGTGTGTGTGCGCCTCAGTATGTGTGTGTGCATCAGTGTGTATGTGCTTCAGTGTGTATGTGTGCTTTAGTGTGTTCGCCTTAGTGTGTGTCTGCCTGAGTGTGTGTGTTTCTCAGTGTGTGTGTGTGTGTGTGTGTGTGTGTCTGTGTGTGCGCATTAGTGTGTGTGCGCATTAGTGTGTGTGCGCATTAGTGTGTGTGCCTCAGTGTGTATGTGTGTGTGCTTCAGTGTGTGTGCCTTAGTGTGTGTGTGTCTGCCTGAGTGTGTGTGTTTCTCAGTGTGTGCCTTAGTGTGTGTGCCTCAATGTGTATGTGTGAGTGCCTCAATGTGTGTGTGTGTGTGTCTTAGTGGGTGTGTGTGTGTGTGCCTCAGTGAGTGTGTGTGTGTGTGTCTGTGTGTGCGCCTTAGTGTGTGTGCCTCAGTGTGTGTGTGTGCTTCAGTGTGTGCGCCTTAGTGTGTGTGTGTGCTTCAGTGTGTGCGCCTTAGTGTGTGTGTGCGCCTTAGTGTGTGCTTCAGTGTGTATGTGTGTGTGCCTCAGTGTGTATGTGTGTGTGAGCCTTAGTGTGTGTGTGCCTCATTGTGTGTGTGTGTGAGCCTTAGTGTGTGTGTGTGAGCCTTAGTGTGTGTGTGTGTGTGTGTATGTGTGTGTGTGTGTGAGCCTTAGTGTGTGTGTGCGCCTCATTGTGTGTGTGTGTGAGCCTTAGTGTGTGTGTGAGCCTTAGTGTGTGTGTGAGCCTTAGTGTGTGTGTGTGAGCCTTAGTGTGTGAGGGGTGCCAGCTGAGGAGGTTGAAGAGGTTGAGGAATATATAAAAATTACAGAAATGGTGGAAGAAAGAAAATACAAACAAGACAAATAGAGGAGCAGGAGCAAGAAAAAGATGTAAAAGAAAATAAAAGAAAAGCAGAGCATGGAACAAAAATATAAGGTTAGTAGTTATTGCTTTTACATACTACATGTTTACAGTATATGCACATATAATGTAGTTCTTTGCCCTGGGTGACTTCTGTTCATAGCAGTGTACTTGATGTTCCATTCAGTGTCAGTGAATGCCATGATAGATGTAAAAAAAAAATTCGTTCCTGGTGTCAATTTCGCTTTACTGGGGGAACCCAAAACAGCACCAATGGGCGTGGCTTACACTAATGGGTGTGGCTTATAATTGTGGGCGTGGCTTAAATTTTTTGCCGCCGCGCTACGCGCGGCAAATGTACCATCCCTTCACTTTTTTAGACCCAATTCAAGCACTGCATATAGTCATTCACTATTTAGTGGGCCTGTGGGAGTTGTTTGGGCCTTTGTGTACTTGAAATGCCAAGGCCTATTATGAATCCCACTCTGTTACAGTCTCATACCACCCCCTGCAGCCACAGGGTCTGCTTCCTTTATTGCCATATCTCTTTTTATCTGGCCTTGAAAATGCTCAGATGCCTCCACCAGGCGCTTACACCCTTCTATAGGAGCCACAGCAATACTGTAAATACCTGCACCAGAAACAAAACACAGGCAGAGGTTACGTAATCTGTAAGTGGGGCACTTTTTATCTAGTGAGTTCGTATGCTTCCCCCTCTCAAGCTCTATTATAGACAAGGGAGGCCAGGCATAATCAGAAATACAAAATGCTTGTTTTGAGTTTAGGCTATCTCTCAGAAGGTATTTACATTCATCTTTACAACAGGAACAAGATATGGTAATCCTCATTTCACCTTGTCTGTAACAGGGCGTGTATCTGCATGCCCCAAATTTATCTCTAGCCCAGCAGGAAGCAATTGTGTGTAAATTCCTTAACCTCATGTTTGATTTGTATGTGAGAATTCAAAACACCAGACAATACACTTAAACAGGCTCCTTTTTTTTTTAATCTTAATTCTGGGGGTCCAAAATCTATCCCATTAGAACCTGACTGTAAGATTCATTCTGGCAGTGGCAAGTCCTTTCGCTGTATATAGTCTCAAATGTTTCATCATAAAAATTATATACTTAAGTTAAAAGGAGTACTACATGAATCTATTTTTCGCTTTAGGTTTCAGTAACAAACTGAACCTCTCATGGGTAGGGCTGCCACCAGGCCAATATTTTACCAGCCTGGCCGGTAAAAATGATGGTTGATCTCAATGTTATTAATAGGAAAAAAGATAAATATATAGAAAGGCCGGTATTTTTTCCAGAAAAGGTGGCTACCCTACTCATGGGGGGTGCATGGCACAGCAAAAAAGTTGTGATTCATCAATGTTTTTGTCTCCTGTGTGTGATTCCAGAAACTGTAGGTTCAGGGCTTAGGTCAGAGCACAGGTCCTACACTCACGAGTCAGCTGGCAGCTTCTGAGTCAGCAACTAATAGGGGGAAAGAAAGAGTTTTATATTTCAGCCCTTTTAGGGCTCTTACTCATGAGTGGTTTTTACCTGCGCAGGTTGAGACGCAACATGCATTTTTCCTGCGTTCGGTGCCTACATGCGCCTGTGTGAGTACAGCCCCATTTGAAAAAATGAAATGCGTCTATTCCTGCGCTCCCCTGCGGCTGGACGCCGAAAAACAGAACGCAGGGGAGCGCAGGTAAAAACGCTCATGAGTAAGAGCCCTAAAAACCCAAATGTTTAATTTCACAAGGCCATGAACTAATTAAAGGGATTAGTTCAAACCATTGCTGTCCATTTCCTCTCTCCAGTGGGAGGTTCCCATCTTGGTTACCCTATTGGGGGAAATTGACAGACAGCACATTCCCTAACAACCCCGTCTGTGTCACCTTACAAAGGAAGGAAAGGTCTGCACATTCCATAACACTCCTCTGTGTCACCTTACATTAAAGGTGCCCAAACCACTGACAGATACTTCATGGGTCAGCACACCTCTGGTCTGGTCCACCAATCAATACAAAGCAGTATTCAATACAGCACAAAAAGCCTCCAAATATATTCGATCTGCTCAGTTAGAACCTTGTTCTTTATTTGTCGGCACTCTTACAGTTTGGCTATTTCTATAGGTGGGAGGGGGGATGTCAACACGGCAGAGTTTGTTGTCAAATACTACATGAAGGTCTGACCCACTTACCACCTGTTGCTGAAATCTGAACCAGGGTCTGCAAGGGTTCCTAACATGAGGTCATCACAAATGTCTTTCATCAGAATGGAACACTTAAAGCCAGCACAGAATATCTTAGACTTTTTATTTAAGTTAAAATTAAAAACAATAACTCAAACAAGTCAGTCAATCCTGATACCGTCTCAACCAATCCCATCCCACCTCTGACTACTAACATGGATGAAACTTGTTTAATTCAGCGGAGACCCAGTATATTATATTTATATAAAATGTTCACTACATTAAAAATATTTCATATATGTTTATTAAAAAAATAAATTTATATTAGAAAGTGGTTGGTGCTTTTACTAAGGGGTTTACAGATAGAAAGAGAGGTGGAATTTTTGTTTAGGGTTGGGCCCTGGATCTTCAGCATAACAGAAGGAAAATGCCTATAAAAGCATAAAAGGACATATGCTTTAAGAACAATACATTTCCCCTCTTAAAAAAAGGATTCTAGCCTCTCACTAGTTACACCCCCCCCCCAACTGATAACATTACAGATAACTGTAGTCTGCAGCTGAATCACATGTATATTGTAAAACAG
This sequence comes from Xenopus petersii, assembly GCA_038501925.1. Taxonomy (NCBI): domain Eukaryota; kingdom Metazoa; phylum Chordata; class Amphibia; order Anura; family Pipidae; genus Xenopus; species Xenopus petersii. The sequence continues at coordinate 93,000,035 of CM076688.1, read as the reverse complement.
AATGTTCTACTGAGAGTCAGGACTAAACTGTTTAAATGACATGGTAAAGTGCTACTCTTCCTGGAATTATTGCAGAATGTTCTAGTCTAGTCCCCAACAAGACTAATTATCCTGCTCTACCCATTGCCTAAAGAGCCACTATATTCGAAAACCATCCTACTGCATTGTGATTAGCACAGGAAAATGCCCATGCTATATCTCTCTGTACAGGCTATGCGCATTTGCACATTCACAAGGATTCTCCTGCTGCTGCTATAACTGCACTCTTCCATTGCAGATTAATTCCACTGGCCTTGCCACAATGGCATCGGACTTGGCTAGCAAAACTATAAAGAATGAAAACTATAAAGCTAGTGCCTGCACCCAGAACTATTGCATCAGGAGTAGGCACACACAGTGTATTTCTGTGTGGAAATGCAAACTTGTGTTTTGGAGCTGAAAACCATTGCATTGGCTCAGGTGCCTGCACCAGGGACGATGCAATGGTTCCGGGTGCAGGCATGATAAGGGGCAAACTGTAGCACAGTAGCTAATTCTTGGCCTGTGCTTTTCCACAAGCCAAGTTTCAGCCTCATGTGGCATTGCCCTTATAGAAGAATGGTTTTGAAAGTTGTGACCAAGGAACAATAGAGCAAAATCAGTAAAACCTGATGCTAACAAACGGATACGACGATAAAATTAGCACTAAAAGAGAACTAATTGTATAATCACTTGGCAGGTGATTAGTGAATATTAGTGATTAAAACCCCGGGCCGGTGCTCGTTTGATAAAAACTGCACCGGCCTAAGGTATATCTGTTGAAGTCCATCATCTGTCTTCTCTTCATTCTTTTCCAGACAGGTGAATATGCAGTAAAGTGAAAACGGAACATACACACAAAAAGTTGCCGGTTATCACTCTACTGTGCAAGTGCCTGGCCAAGCCTGGAGTAAAAAAGCCAGAAGAGGAAGAAGATTGTGGCAAATGAGCTTTTAGAAAAAAAACAAACCCTGTACTACAGTATTCTGATGGCATGTCAGATTGTAGATGTGGGTCAGGAAGTCTATAACTTATGCAGTGGGCTGAAACAAAACACTTTAATGACAGCTTACAGGTTAGGCCAGGAATATTTAACTTGCGCGCTGGGCTGGAACACATTGCTAGCATCTAACAGGGAGATGGGCAAGGAAGCAGTGGGCTGGACATAAACATTTTAATGGCAGTTAACTGCAATTCTGCTTGAGTCGGTACATGATATACAGAAATACATGGTTTATGCCGACATAATACTTATGTATAAATAGTTCATAAGAGCAGGTTATAAAACCATAGTGTAATACTATGTAAAGTGATTCTGTAGTTCTGGGAATTGTGATTTCACTTCTGAACAAGTTAGCGTCATTTTTGGTGCTTGCATGGGGGAGTATATTTCCAACTACTCATATTACTGTTCCTACTTCGTTTTTCTCCTTTCTTGTTTTATGGCAGGAACTCCTAATATTTACTCAGTATCTGAGTGCTGTCTGACTGGACACATCACAGGATAACAAATTATCAAATGGGATTATTGCAATTCAAACCCTGGGTTGAAGACAATCCAGCCAAAAACAGATGAGGATTGCATAGATGTGCAGTTATAGACAACTCTGCTCAAATTTTCATTTACTGTACATGTTAAGTTTTACTGTTCCTACCAGTATTTTTTTGGTGGAAAATGCTTTATACAGAAATCTGGTGCATCCCTAGCTATTGTTCTCACTTTTCCTTACTTGCTATTCCCTGTAATGTTGTCCCTGGATGCTGGGAATGGTACTTTAGCAACAGGCTGGGGGCACCCGGCTTTGTACATCACTCTGGTTCAATTCTCACTTTCTAGAAAGTTTCCTTTGCTTTCTATTTTCCTTCTCTCTGCCAATATTATCTCACTTCATCATCCTCTCTCTTAATATAGCCAGTATGACTTGTCGCTCCTCCCTCTCCAGCTCAAATCTCCTCTCCCTTTCTCTATTCTCTGCCTCCTGCCTATCCCTCTCCAAAGCAGCTCTTTCCCTCTGCAGCTGTAGCTCCTCTCTACGCAGGGCCAGCTCCTCCTCCCGCAGACGTTGCTCCGCCTCTGCTCGCCTCTCAAGGTGCTGCAGGATTCGTGCATACACATTGCAGCATCCCTCACACTCCTGCTTCCTGTTCAGCTTCTCCTCCATTAGGTCCTCTTCTTGCTTTGTCTCCATAACTGCAATAGGAAATTATTAAGTTAACAATGCCTTTGTTTCCATCCATGCATAAGCTCCACTAGGAACCTTCTCAGAATACAATATCCCTATACAGCATATACCCAGATAGGGTACCCTATATCTTTTGGACTGCTCTCGTTGCGTTGGTCTCTATAAGACGTGCAAAGCTTGCTAATAGAGCTACCACCATTAAAGGGAGCTCTTGCTCAAACTGCTTTACACCGTCTATCCTGGCCCACAAGGGAACTTGAATCTTGTGGGTCAAACCTTGTCCCTCTTTCCTGTAATATAATGCAAGAAAAAGACCACCACAGCCCCCACAGTAGTAACAAATTTACATTTCCAATAATCACGGATGTATAATACAGACCTGGAGGAGCCAGCACTTCCTCTTGTACTCTACACAGTGTCTCATCAGTGATGGTGACCGCCAGGGTGTCCTGGGGAGAGTATCTGTGGTGTTGCTCAGACCCAGCTACTTGTTTGTCTGACTCCAGTTCCAGTACTTCTTGTAGCAAATCTTCCTTCTCCATGTAGAGAGACTCTGTGCCAAACCTTTTATTGGGAAAAGAGGTGCCATCTGTGTGGGGCACATTTAGCTACAGAGAACAGAATGTGTCACAGAGAGGACAACAGCGAGGGGTACAAGGAGGGACTGGCCTTTTTGTAGGGACAGAGATTAAGAGCTGTGAGAAGGCAGAGGATGCTGAAAGGAAGAGATGCAGGGTGGAGGCTCAGTGAGCATTATGGGAGCATAGAACACTGTCTTCTGACCAGCACAATGCAAGCTGAAAGCATAATCTCATACTGCTCTGAAGTTGATTCATTCTGTGAACAAATGGCATGAGGTGTAGGCAAATACTATAGATCTAAATGAACTCTGTAACTGATGATACAGGGTGGAGGTGTACAGATTAGACTGTGTCTGGGTTATTGGGTGTAAGGGCAGGGATGCAAAAAGCAGAGCTCGCTAGGTGAAAGTGCAGATCCAAGCTAGTTAAGCAGCTAAACATTAATATGGGAAAGAGTATAGCAATACTGAGGGATGGAGATGATCACACTGAAGAACAAGCAGAGCAAGGGGCACAGGTATATGGAAAGTTGGGATACATGTAAGGGTAGTGTGCAAGAAGATGCAGAGTGTATGCTAATCAAATGTGCACAGTGAGCATAGGAAGAGAAGGTGGATGATCACATGGAAAGCCAATGCAGAATATACAGTGTACATAGGGAATAACAGGAGGAGGTAAAGGAAATAATGTGCACTGGAAATGGGAGCAAAAAGCAGGTGCGTGCAGCAGAGTGTGTTGGATATCACAGGCAATTTAAAATTGTAGTACACAGGGCTGGAGTAAAAGATAGCTGAATTTCAAGTATTCAACTGGAGCAGAATGAAGATACATAGGGCATGAAATTGCAGGCAACCAGATGTCACTGGGGTTGGACTGCACATGCAGCAGACTGGAGTAGAAGGCAGCCAGGAACAGCAGCCAGTGTAGAGTGCAGAGAAGCAAAGGACTGGGAAATATACAGCTAGGTGCATTAAGGAGATTAAGTATAAGAAGTGGGATGTACCGGGTGCAGGTGGGGCGCAAACAGCAACAAGTAATTGGAAAAGAAACTGAATACAGTACTGGGTTGGAGTAGGGGTCAGTATGATGGCAAAATTGTTAGCACATGGAGTGCTGGGGTACTATGTTCGATTCCAGCCAGAGGGTGTGTGTTCTCCCTGTGTCTGGGTGGGTTTCCTCTGGGTACTCCTGTTTCCTCTCACACTCCAAACACAAACAGGCAGGTGAGTTGGCCGCATCTGTGAATGTGATAGGACCTTAGACTGTAAGCCCTACTGGGGTTGGGACTGATGGGAATGATGCTGATCTATGGATAATGTTGGGCCTATATAAATACAGCTGGATGCAGCAGGGCACTAATGCAAAAAGAATCCAGCAGCAGGGAACTTAATCAATTGACAAGTTTGCATGATGGTATCAGGGGATGGAAGCAAAGTTACAAGGGGCTTGCGGTGTACAATACATGTAACAGATGCATAACAAAGGGTTGCAGCTTACTGTAGTAAAAGTATAAGATCTATTATGTAGAATACTTGGGACCTAGGGTTTTCTGGATAAGGGATCTTTCTGTAACTTGAATTTTCATACCTTACATCTGCCAAAAAAAACATGAAATAGGATTGTTTTGCCTCCAATATGGATTCCTGCAACTTAGTTTCCATCAAGTCTAAGGTACTGTTTTATTATTACAGAGACAAAGAAAATTATTATAAAAATATAAAATGATTTGCTTAAAGGGGTTGTTCACCTTTAGATTAGTTTTTAGTATAATGCAGTCTGAGACAATGTGCAGTTGGTTTTCATTTATTATTTGTGTTTTTTCTGTTATTTAGCTTTTTACGCAACACTTCTCTAGTTTGCGGTCTGCAATCTGGTTGCTAGGGTCCACATTACCCTAGCAACCATGCACTGATTTGAATACGAGACTAGAATATGAATATGAGAGGGCCTAAATAGAAATAGGAGTAATAAATTATAGCAATAACAATAAATGTATATCCTCACAGAGCATTTGTTTTTAGATGGGGTCAGTGACCCCCATTTGTAGCTGGAAAGAGTCAAAAGGCAAATAATGCAAAAACTATAAAAAAACAAATAATGACGACCAATCAAAAAGTTACTTTTACAATTGGCAATTCCATGACATACTAAAGGTTAACTGGAAGGTGGACCACCCCTTTAAAATAAACTTCCTGTCATCCAGAGCTTTCTGGGTAAAGATATGGGATCCGTTATCCAGAAAGCTCCGAATTAAGGCATGGCTGTCTCCATTTTATGCAAATAATCCAAATTTTTGAAAATTATTTCCTTTATCTCTGTAATAATAAAACAGTAGTTTGTACTTGGTCCAAATTAAGATAAAATTAATCCGTATTGCAAGTAAAACCAGCCTATTGGGTTTATTTAATGATTAAATGATTTTCTGTTATCAGGAAAACCCCAGGTCCCGAGCATTATGGATAACAGGTCCCATATCTGTAATAGGTTTCCAGATATGGGATCCCATACCTGTATCAGACTGCAGATGAAGCAGATGATTGGAGCACAAACCAATACCCAGGCATCCCACTTGTCCCGATCCAGTATTCTGCTGCTTGGGGTAATGGAGCAGACAGTAGCCATATACAACACAGCATTACAGCTGCAGGGAGCTGGATAAGAAGGCAGAAGGATGCAGCAGGGGAATAAAATATGCAGTGGCAGGGGAATAGAGTTGAAGGAGATTACATGCAGCAGGGAATAGACTAGGGATGCACCGAATCCAGGATTCGGTTCGGGATTCGGCCAGGATTCTGCCTTTTTCAGCAGGATTCGGCCGAATCCCTGTGCCCGGCCCAACCGAATCCTAATTTGCATATGCAAATTAGGGACGGGGAGGGAAATTGCGTGACTTTTTTTTCAGAAAACAAGGAAGTAAAAAATGTCCCCCCCTAATTTGCATATGCAAATTGTGGTTCTGGTTCGGTATTCGGCCTAATCTTTCACAAAGGATTCGGGGGTTCGGCCGAATCTAAAAAAGTGGATTCGGTGCATCCCTAGAATAGACTTGCAGAAGTAATATAGAATAATAGGACTGCAAAAAATCCACAATAAAACTGAAGCAAAAATCCAGGTAGATGCATTTCAATTTGGAGCACACAGTAACCAGTTATCCCTGCCTGCAGGCCCGGACTGGCAATCTGTGGGTTCTGGCAAATGCCAGTGGGGCTGCCATAAGATGCCATAGAAAGTCACTATTTAGTGGGCTGGTGGGGAGCTGATTGGGCCTCTCTGTATTGGAATGCCAGGGCCTATTTTGACTCCCAGTCCAGACCTACCTGCCTACCTGTACTAGTGGAGCAGAAGGTAGTCAGATACTGTACATTAAAAAGGTTGGCGCACATAGCTGCAAGGTACTGGAAGCAGGCAGGAGGATGCATCAGGGGAGTGAAGCATGCAATAGCAGGGGAGTGGAGCATGCAATAGCAGGGGAGTGGAGCATGCAATAGCAGGGGAGTGGAGCATGCAATAGCAGGGGAGTGAAGCATGCAATAGCAGGGGAGTGAAGCATGCAATAGCAGGGGAGTGAAGCATGCAATAGCAGTGGAGTGAAGCATGCAATAGCAGGGGAGTGAAGTAGGCAATAGCAGGGGAGTGGAGCAGGCAATAGCAGTGGAGTGAAGCATGCAATAGCAGGGGAGTGAAGCATGCAATAGCAGGGGAGTGAAGCATGCAATAGCAGGGGAATGGAGCATGCAATAGCAGGGGGGCGAAGCATACAATAGCAGGGGGGCGAAGCATACAATGGCAGGGGAGTGAAGCATGCAATGGCAGGGGAGTGGAGCATGCAATAGCAGGGGAGTGAAGTAGCAATAGCAGGGCAGTGAAGTAGCAATAGCAGGGGAGTGAAGTAGCAATAGCAGGGGAATGGAGCAGGCAATAGCAGGGGAGTGGAGCAGATGCGATTATATGCAGTGGTGATTGAAATAGAAGACAAATGGACCAACAGAGGTAAAACATTGGGGACTAGAGGGCACAGCAAAAAGGATTGGAGGTTCAATGCAGCCAGATGCAGTGGCAGAGTGTATTTTTCTACAATAGCAGGTTAAATGGAGCGAATGAGGGATCTGGGGTAAAACAGCGGCTCTAGAAATGATCTGGATGGAGCAGCGATTGAGAATGTAGAGCTGGAAGACCAGGAGCTAATAATATCCCGGTGTCCCACCTGCACCTGGTTCTGTGGCTATGAGGCAAGTGCAGGGAGCGCACATTAGTGAGGAATATGGGACAGAAGGGAGCAGGAGACCCCCCCGTGCAGCAGGAAATGGAGCTTCCCTAACTGGGATGTCACAGACAAGAGCTCCCACCTGCGCAGGCCAGTGAAGTTCTGGCGCTTGTAGTAATGGAGCAGAAGGGCTGTCCGCTCCCGGCACCGCCGTCCATCCACCTCGAAGCCTTCTCCCCTCAAGGCGCTGTTCATCTTCTCCGCCACCGACGCCCAGGCCAGCCGGGACTCCCGCACCGCGTATGGATTGTGACGTATGACCTCACGGAGCAGCATGATGTCATGATGGGCCCCGAACCGGACCTGGCGCTTCCTGGAGGAGCCCGGAGGGCAGTAACCCCCCAGATCTGCGGCCAAGGAGAGAGAAAAGAACTGTCACTACTGGGCACAACGGGAGGGGAAAGCAGGGGTTAATCAGGGATACAATTCCGGGGAATTAATAGGAAGAGAACTACTGAATAGTGATCCATAGCCCACAGCCCATCTCCCTTACCGACACTGCTCTGCACTTGTACCGGGGGCTCCATCTAACACCGAATCCTCCTCCTCCTGTGACCTGCCCAGGAAGTAAATCCTCCCAGACGCCGGCACCACTTGCATCGGACTCTGGGGGGCGCCCGAGAGTTTAGCCAGTGTGTATAATAGATACAGACAGTTACAGACAGATACACAATCGCTGCAGCACAATAACTGAAAGGACCTCTGTTTTGTTGCTCACAGCACAGAACACCAGTTACATTTTAAAAATGGGTATAAATGTGATGGTCAGCTGTTGTTGAAGGGGTTGTTAACCTTTAAATCAATTTAATATGACCTAGAGAGTGATTTTTTTTAGTTATTTAGCTTTTTCTTCAACAGCTCTACAGTCTGCATTTTCAGCAGTCTGGTTGCTAGGGTCCAAACCCTAGCAACACATGCATTTATTTGTATAAGAGTCTAGAGCATGAATACGAGAGGGCCCGAATAGAAAGATGAGTAATACATTATAGCAATAACAATAAATGTGTGGCCTTACAAAGCACGTGTCTTTAAGATGGTGTCAGTGACTCCCATTTGAAAGCTAAAGCTGGAGTAGGAAGAATAATTCAAAAACTATAAAAATAAATAAATAAGGAAGACCAATTGAAAATTTGCTTAGAAATGACCATTCTATAACATACTAAAACTTAGTTTTAAGGTGAACCACCCATTTAAAGAAGAAGCAAAGTCGTTTTGCACTTGCCAAATGTTTGGCATAACCAAGTGAATGTATTTACTTACCTGAAACCACAGGCCGGTGATCCTATCGGCAGAAAACTTCACCGGCCTAGGGTTTTTCTAGCAAGCACAACGGAAAGAGCTTCTTCCGGCTTCTTCTTTCTTCAAATTTCCCGTGGCAGACGCATGCGCAATAGAACAAAATAGCGACTTTTTAGTTAAAGTCTGTCTTTTCATTCTACCACACATGCGCAACTGAGCGAAGAAAGAAGAAGCCAGGAGAGAATCGCTCAGTGGTGCTCGCTGGTATAACCCTGGGCTGGTGCAGTTTTCTGCTGATAGGAGCACCAGTCGATACATTCACTTGGGGGTGCCTAACATTTGGCGCCCCCAAGTGCTAAACGACTTCTCCTTTGAGTGCAGGTGTCAGAGGATTCTGGGAGCTGTAGTCCAGACAATGGACAGAGTGATTCTTATGATATAGCTGTAATGGCTAATCCCTGTTTTGTTTAAAGGGTAAGGCATTTTTAGTAGCTGTATGCACAAAATGTCTCGGTTTCCTAAATATATTGATAATGGGTTGAGTGCAGAGGACCTTTTGTGTTTGTCTGTGAAATTTATGGTCACAGCCTCATTGCACCCCCGCCTAATGGTTTTAAAAATTAGTGGTGAGCACAATTTTCCCTTGTTTGTTATAGTTATACAGGAGCAGTGACCAGCTCCATGTTGTAGCTCCCAGCTTTTCCAGCTATAGTCAGGTGATCCCACTGGTGGACAATAAAAGGGCAACAATGTTTGGGAGTTTTAACCTTGAAAGCAGCAAGTAAGTTGCAGGAAAAACTTAGTCCCTATGTAAAATGTATAATGAAGCAATTGAATTCTTTATGGATCAGATGCAAGTTAAGCGTAGGACTGGCCAGATATGGGATGACTATGACGTAGTTGGCCAGCTTAAATATATTGCAATATATGGACAAACAATCCCTGTTTTGTTTAAAGGGTAAGGCATTTTAGTAGCTTAAGGCACACAATGTTTCAATATCCTTAATATATTGATAATGGGTTGAGTGCAGAGGACCTCTTACATTTGTCTGTACACATTTTGTGATCACAACTTCATTGCACCCCAAATGATTGTATTGACTTACATGAAACCAGGGGCCGGTGCTCCTATCCACAAAAAACTGCACCGGCCTGGGGTTATACCAGTGAGCACCACGGAGCGATCCACTTCCATCTTCTTCTGTCTTCAAATTTCCTGGGGCAAACTGGTTTCAGGTAAGTAACTACAATCACTTGGGGGTGCCTAACATTTGGCACCCCCAAGTGCTGTAAGCCTTTCCTTCTCCTTTCATGGTTTTAAAAGCACAACTTTCCCTTATTTATGAGTTATACAGTGAACTCTGATTATCACTCGTATTATAAGGGATAATATACCCCCCTACTGTAAATTATAAGGATATTAGAAGTCACTGAGGGGTTCTGTGGCCATATAAAGACACAAGGCTGCAGGCTGAGTTATACAGGGAACTCTGAGTATCACTCATGTATTATAAGGGATAATGTTCCCCCTACTGTAAATTATAAGGATATTAGAAGTCATTAAGGTGTACAGAGGTAGTATACAGTAAATGCCACAGGCCAGGACTGCCATCAGGAGAGGGCAGGCAGGACTGCCGGCAAGGGCAGATATGGAGCCCTGGGTTGAGGGCATGGCCAGCTGAGTGTAGGTTGCCCTAGACTACTTATGCCACCCTTGCCACAAGCTGAGGGCTTTAATACATGTCATGGAACTGTAAAGTGACTTTTAACTCTTTATGTGGTGGTAATTTCCTACCTATTCGTGGCTCTTGCTCATTACAACAGTATTACTATCATTCCCATTGTTCACTTAGCCCTAAAAAGCATATTTCAAGCAAAATCACCGGTTGAAGCTAGGATACTGTGGGCAGCAGTTTGCTTGGCCCTGCAAAGCCAATGGATACATTTCACTGTGACCAATTTTCTAACCTGACTGATAGATCTTCTAACTGATATTGGACAAAAAAATTGTTAGATGCACGATCGTTCGGTGCCCACTAACCTCACAATAATGCAACGGATTTGACAGAAATGTGTCGAAAAATCTTAACGTCTATGGCCACCTTAACTCATGGAAGGAACTGCTGGTTGCCTATGCTTGGCCTATTTCACTGCAAATCATTGGAAAATGCATTGTCCTACTTTTACACACAACTTTTGTTCGGTACAGACACCCTGCTGTTTGCTCTTGTACCAGCAGAGGTCAACAAAGAGCAGTGGGTTCTGACTCAGTACAAACTCGGCAGTCCTGTATTCACTAGAGTCAGATGAGATGTGACAAGTGAAACAGGAGGGTGTGTTGTCTGTCTGTCCTCTGCCAGTTGCACTGTGCCTTCCTCTGTCACCTTCTAGACATCCTTCCAAGGTCCAGGGATGGGTGATACCCAAGATTCCTCAAGTATCCCCTCTGAGGTTATACTCTGTGACACTTTCTCCCTTGTACCAGGCACTGGCTCTCCCTTGTCACTCATCCTCACCCACAAGGAGCTTCTGATTCAGAATCTGTCCCTGGACGCTCAGCTGTCTCCCCAATACTCCCTTGCCCTGACCGACTGCATCGGATGCCGCTCCTTCAGAGGAAAAGACCCAACAGATCTTGGGGGTTATTTTACTGCAGTGTTTTACCCCCTTAGAGGCAAGGCACTGGGGACAACAGTTTATCGGCAGAGAGTTTCCAGGACGTTCAGAGCAGAAGGTTCAAGAGACAAAGAGCAGAACTTTAATGTTGCTCAGAGCTGGGCCAAGAAAATATGGGAAATGGCTGAAGAGCAAGGTAAGAAGTATGGAAACACTGGAAAGTGTTATGTTCATATAATCACTTCCAAACCGATACCCCCTGTTAATCTACTTTTTATTTGTGTTGCCCTTTTCCCTGTTCCTAATTTCACCCACTTTGGGAAACTTTGTATCTACATCCATCCCATGTTTACAGGAGCTGCCAGGAACCAGTTCCAAATTGCACCTTGTTGCATTGAATTAAAGGAGAAGGACTGCCCTTGTCCTTACATAGCAACAGGTGTTTGCAGGGGAAAGTATGGAACCTCAGTAACACTCCACAGACTTATGCCTTTTGTGGGAAGTAGCAGATTCTTTAGGGAATCATGTTTATAGTAAGGCAAAACTGGGTCAGCACTCAGCATTACAATTCGCAGCTTGTGCTGACAGCTGGATGGATAAGGTTAATATCTCTAGCAAGGCTGTAACTTTACAACAGTGCAAACAATTCAGCAGTTACCTTTGATCCGTCTAGTACAATTAATGAAATCAGCTACATGACATCAGTGGTTGCCATAGGTTTACTGCACAGGTGTACTTCTATGTAGGAGTTAATGTTTTTCTGAATGATAAAGTTGCAGGAAAGGAAAGCCCAATGTGATTGTGAACAGTCAGATTAAACCAAACAGAGGGGCAGCACTAAATAGTTTAGATGTGCATCTGTAGATGTGTGCCTCACCCCCTTTAACAGCACATGATCAATTCCAGAACCCACTTGACTTAATTAGCAGTTCATTTAGAGTCTTGCTGTAGACTGCACTGGATACTCTGCTGCCGTTTAAAATGCATAAAGAGCGTTTCTGGAATTATCCCTTCACCTAGTCCTTGTAAGCACTATTCCATTCACCTGTCAGTATCTGGGAGGGGTGGGTTAGGTGCTAGGAAACTGGAGTTACAGGTTGTGACATTCCTCTGTGATTCATTGACTCTAGATTGGAATGCAGGGTAACTACACACCACTAAATGCAGGTTACTCAAAAAAATATATAGTTGCTAAGGGTCACCAACTGACTTTCCAACCAGACTCATATAAAATAAACAAACTGGCAATTAATTCCTATTTGGGGTGATGCTACATGGGGAGCCTTATCAGCATAGAGCAAAGCACACAAAAATATATTTCCATTGTTTTGAATCACTGCAGGTAAAACATGTGAATCATTAAGGCGTGACAAAATAAAGAGTATTATGTCACCCACAGAAGAGTCAATTTAACACAGGCAACCAGGCCTGGATTTGTGGAAGGGCCTCAAATGCCCAGGTCTGGGGCAGCAGAAATTGTAGGGGCTGCACAATGGATTTGGAAGCACTGGGGACATGCAGGAGATTCACTAGCGCCAATCCACCTGCTCTGGAAACATTTGCATATGTAGTGATGAAGCGATGAGTGGTCCTGGCCTAGGGGTGTCCTATGTATAAAACCGGCCCTGCGGGCGACGAAGTGCCTACAGAACCCACTCACTGTCAACCCAATCTTCCCCTCTCTTTCCCACTTTTGTGATGGCTGAAATTGCTTGGCACTTTTATTTATATATTAACACTCTCCAGTAACATCAGCTGGACAGATCCGGTATATTAATCATTGCAGTGTGGTGGGTGGGCAAGTGGTGATGCAAGGTGGTGAAGTATTGATGTAAGGGGGTGGGTAAACACTCAGGGCCGGATTTACATAGTGGGCGCCCCTAGGCCCACTGCTGTTTGTCGCCCCTGTCCCCTCCCCTTTTATCATCTGGACCGGAGCAATGCTGATTGGCGCATAGGAAATTTAACAAAATGGTTGTATCTCCAGCACATTCCCACTGTTTTTGAATCAATGTGGGTGTGGTTGGGCAGCATGCCGCCCCCTAAAATCCTGCCACACTAGGCCCTGGCCTAGATGGCCTTTCCACAAATCCGGGCCTGATGACACTAGAGGCGAAGGAGTGATGAGGGGCGGCCCGTGAGCATATTTTTGACAGATAGGGGTAGAGAAGGTGTAGGATTGGAGCGGATCAGGGCTTAAGTGGGTGGATCAGGCTCTCAAAAGAGAATTAAGTTTGTAATACAGGCCCTGGCTGAAGTATCAGGGGTTTTATTTACAAAATTGTAATTTAGGTCTCTTTAGGTATTGTATGTATGCAATAAACACAATATGCCATTTATATATTACTTTTTTTTAAATAATGTTCTATATAATTGTATATTTATTGCATAGGGGGAAACATTTGTTTCCTGAGGAGGAGCCTGTAATGTGATAGGACAAGGAACAGGAAGTGAGAAGAGCCGTGCAGCCCTATAGCAAGTAACTTCCCCCATTCTAATATGTACTGTAACTGGCAGGGAACACAAGTAAAGCAACTGCAAAAGCAAGCACTTTATCATTATCTTTCTAGAGAGCTAAATGTAGCTGGGATCCCTTGAGATGATGAGAAGCAGAATGACTTTCTTGTTTGGTTTGTAGTGACCTGCACAGAACTGTCTGTTAGTGAGTGATAAGAGATAAGGCTTCTCGGAACCCCATGCAACCTCCCTGCATGTATGTATTTATGTAAATACTATGGGATGTGCTGTATTTCTGCCCAGGCTTAGTTATCACCCTGAATGGCTGAGATAACAAATGCCACTTTCATGTATATTTTTGTTTGCATGCAAATCTATGTGATATTGTGACTTGTTAAAAATGAAACCTACCCCCCCCCCCCCAGTGTGAAACACCAGCAGCTAATTTCATACACAGGATCTGGGCGTGCCCAGTAATAAACACCTATTGGTCTCAGGTAATAGCTGCACTGGCAACCACCCTTGACTTTCCACAGGTGAATTCTCCACTAGTGTGTCTATTGGGGGTAGTGGATCATTTAGTGCCCACTGCCCTGGCCGATAAAAGCTGCTGACAGACCGAGTCTGCAGCTTATCGGGCCATCCAATGGACGTCCCCGATTGCTATCTGGCAGGTAAAGATGATGCTTGATGCCAATGTTATTAATAGGAAAAAACGGCAAGAATATAGGAAGGCCGGTATTTTTTTCCAGAAAAGGTGGCAATCCTAGGTGTATGGTAGGGTTGCCACCCGGTCGGTATTTTACTGGCCTAGCCGGTAAAACACCTGCCAAGGATGGGGCCGGTATTATAAATTTACCGGCAATGTAGCTGCCGGTAAATTTGTAATACCCCTTAAAAAAGGACCTTGGCCCACCCCCAATCTGATCAAAAGATACTATTTTTCGCTGCCATCAGCCCATCGTGCCGTGGCTCCACCCCCTTTGATGTCACAGCCCACCCCTTTTGTTCCCGCCCCCACCACTGGCCAGTAAAAGTTTTGTTAAAAGGTGGCAACCCTAGTGTATGGGCACCTTAAGGCTAAGGCCACACTAGGCGATAGCGCCGCGATTTGACTCGCGGCGACTTTTCGCCGCGACTTTTAAGCCGCAATCGCTGGGGAAACTTTTGCGCTGGCGTCTATGGGGAATCGCGAAAAATCGCCAGCGTAAAAACACACGCGGCGATCTTTTTTCTACTGTCGCTCGAAATTGCCTCGCTAGGCGATTTTGAGCGACAATAGAAAAAAGATCGCCGCGTGTGTTTTTACGCTGGCGATTTTTCGCGATTCCCCATAGACGCCAGCGCAAAAGTTTCCCCAGCGATTGCGGCTTAAAAGTCGCGGCGAAAAGTCGCCGCGAGTCAAATCGCGGCGCTATCGCCTAGTGTGGCCTTAGCCTAAGGTTTAGAGCTTTGTTGTATTATGCCAAGATATGTATAATTATGCTCTTGATGGGACTCACCCTTCCCACAGGGGACTCCTGGATAAAGCTAGTTAATGAGGTAATACCCTTGATAAAGCTTACACATGAGGCCAGATGTACGGCCCATAAATTTGATAAGATATGGAGTCCCTGGTGGGAGTCAGGCCCCGGCACTCAACCAAGGAATGACATGGCAAATGAATAAAGTAGTCCGATTGCAAGTAACTATCCTATACTTGTGGTTGACCTGTCAGTAAGGGAGCAAATATAAGTCATAATGTAAACCAAAACAGAGACACATGATTGTAATGGTCTTGTTTATTATAATTCTTTAATGTTCTTGAAAACAAAGCATTATCTTTTTTAAAAAAAATAAACCTCCCCCTCTATACTTAATGGGGTAGATTTGCCTTAAAATTAACTTTTAATATGAGTCAATGTTTTTAAAGGAACTTGAAGTAGGCAATGCAAAAGCCTAAACTAGCTTCTGATCCAAGCCATGGGCAGACATTCAAAGATGGCTTTTTCTTTGAAATACAGAAGTTAACCCTCTGAAATTCACTGATGCTTTTTTTTCTTTTTACAGAGCATCCTGGCAACCCTCTGCCTTCCTCATGTCGCTTTCTGGTACTACTAAATCCATTTGCGGGAACCGGAAAAGCCTCAGCCCTCTTCCAAACACACGTGATTCCCATGTTAACGGAGGCCAATGCCACCTTCACTCTCCTAGAGACAGGTACTGACTGACTGACCCATGGATAGGGGGTGGTAGGGAAACGCAAGGGTAGCCTACAGGTTAAATCTATATTTTGGGATAATGTTTAACCCCTCAGATGCATAACAGGAGTCAGACCTTGGGCTTGTTATTCATTAATCCCTCAAAGTTCAGCAAGATGACCAATAGTCGAAGACTCAGCAGCAAACTGGAGTCATATAATGAATTAATGCAGAATTTGTTTTTCCTTTTATTTTGCAATGCATGGGCTCGCAGAATATTATCTTCCTAGAACATTCCTGTATATTCACATGTATACCTGTGACGGGAATAGCTGGTGTTGTGTCTGGACTTTGGACTGAAAAAGATATGATTTTACAAATACCTATTTACGATTTAAAGGGGTTGTTCACCTTTGAGATAACTTTTAGTATGATGATGTTAGAGTGATATTCTGAGACCATTTGCAACTGTTTTTCATTTTTTATAATTTGTGTTTTTTGAGCTTTTTTAGTTATTTAGCTTTTTATCCAGCAGCTCTCCAGTTTGCAATTTCAACAATCTGGTAGCTGGGGTCCAAATTACCATAGGAACCATGCATTGAATTGAATAAGAGACAGGAATATGAATAGGAGAGGACCTGAATAGTAAGATGAATAATAAAAAGTACATGTGTAGCTTTACAGAACATTTGTTTTAGATGGGGTCATCTGAAAGCTGGAAAAAGTCCGAAGAAGGCAAATAATTGAAAAACTAGAAAATAAATAATTAAGACCAATTGAAAAGTTGCTTAGAGCTGGCCGTTTACAATGTATCAAAAGTTCACTTAAACGTGAAACACTACTTTACAGGGGAAATGATCATAGTGTGAATAAAGGAGACGTAGAGCTTCCAAACCAGCAGTTTCTGTGTAGATCCCCCTCCCATACAGATAGCTGCCTTTTAGTTCTTAGAGCCCCTGCCCACCTTTCTTCTCATGGAATCTACACAGCTCCTATCTGCAGAGGATGTACTGATTCAAATATGTTAAATAGATTGTGTTTAGTTGGGTCCAGGTAAGTTAATTGGCTGGAGGGCAGGAGTTTTGCTGATTGGATTTTCCCATCCCTAGAAGAACCAGGTGGGATCCTTTATGGGTACCAGTAACTGTAATGGTGACATTTTGTGGTGAGAAAGGTATTCCCAAAGCTTGTTGGGGTGGTTTGGATCCTAGTGTATAAGAACACTTGTCCACAAACACAGTTGGTCTGGATAGGTCTTCAATAAAGAATAGTAACTTTAACCTCTAAGGGTTGCAGTAATCAATATGGCATGTTTTAAAGGTTCTGGGCACACAATAATATACACTTTATTACTCTTAATGAATACGGGGAAGAATATGGTAGTATAGTCACCTTTTATTAAGCTTATTAGCCTAAAAGTAGAATTTGCCTGTCGGTCATGCGCTCAGGTTGCAAATGTGCTGTCTCTTGATCCACAGAGAGGCCCAAGCAAGCGTATGAGCTGGTGCGTGACGAGGACCTGTCCGGCTGGGATGCCATCGTTGTGATGTCAGGGGATGGGCTGGTGTTTGAGGTACTGTGACAAGCGCACTGCCTAACTATTAAATAACTAAAAAAAAACACAAACAATAAGGTATATATTCTGATAATACACAAGAGACAGGAATATCCTGTTAATTACTGTATATCCTTATGAACCATGCTTAGTGATGTCATCAGTTATACTCAGTGCTTAGAGATGTAATTCCTGTCACATAAGTAATTTTTTCCCCTGTTTTAAAATATGAGGATATTATAAGTCCCCTTCGAGTTCCATGACCTGTATAAAAGCATTTGGCTTTGTGCTGTCATGTGGTCATGGAACATATCCTTCTATTTTACAATAGGGGTACATTGTACCCTATATAAACAGTGCTTAGTGATGTTACAGTGCCCTCCTTAGAAACCTTTTGTCATACTATACACCTCCTACAATTCATGGTTCTTCTACCGCTCATCTTACTATTTACACTATTCAAACCATTCTACCGTTTTAGCTCCTCCAACTGTTACAATCATTGCATATGCTGTAGGGGGTTCAGTCACCCTAATTTCTGACCTATGTGTGGCCTAATATTTCTCTTTTACAGGTTATTAATGGTTTGATGGAGAGGCCGGACTGGGTTTGTGCCATTAAAAAGCCGATTGCTGTTCTACCAGGTGGATCTGGCAATGCTCTGGCTGCATCTGTCAGTTACTATTCTGGGTGAGAAATCAGTTTTTTTGCCTTTTAGTGGACACAGATTGTCCAATCTTGTTACTTCTGTGTATTGATTTTTGCTATTTGTCTCATTATTTCTTCTTATTTAGTCTTATGTTGTAGTGTGGGCCAACATGAAATCTGCTGGTTGGAAAGGGTTGGGCAAATAATTAATTCCTACAGGCAGGTAGTGGGCCTAACTCTACCCTGTGTCCTACCCAACTCTGTTGTCCCTCCCCAGGCCAGCCAAATCTGACTATGGTCTACCACTTTTATAAATCGATGTATGCCCCATATCCTCAGGAATGGGCAGGCTGACGTGCTTTTATAAGCCCTGTTGGCACTGTTGGTCATGTATGGTTCAAGTTGGGTGTGGGTCAAAAAATTGGCACTTGGTTCTTAAAAACATAGCAACATGCCTGGTCTGGTTTAGACAGATGCAGACAGTGTTTAGCTTCAGGCTACATAGTACATCTGCTTGATAACCATATAAAAAAAAGACCCTTGCAGCTAAAGTCCTCAGGCTACAACTCCCAACTCTTCTTTCTGGCATAGTTGGTTGGCATAATGTCCCATATATATCCAAACAGACATTTAGTAACACAACAATGAAAGAAGTAACTGATGAGTTTGATTTTGCAGCAAACAAAAGCTTTACGGCAATCCCACTTCCCAATCTCCCCTTATTCACTTTGGCATATTAATCCCAATGGGTTCCCTAAGGATTAGGGAGAATGCAGGTGGAACACTAATTTTCTATTAAACTGCCACACTGGGTTTTTTTCATTTGCATAATTGTCACGTGCCTTATCTCTCAACACACCTTGTTAAGCCTCTGCTGCCATCTACAGGTAAGATGGCATATTTTTTTAACCTAAACTGGAGGGGGTGCTTGCTGATTAATTAAATGATTGCACTCCTATTGTGTAGAAGCTACTGATAAAGAGTGTCCACACCGTTTATTCATGCTCACAATTATTCACCTCTCACAGGCACAAACAAGCGGTGGGCAACAAGCTGCTGAACAATTGTACATTCATCCTGTGCAAGGGACAGCCTGTACCCCTGGATCTTGTATCTTTTACCACCTCCTCTGGAAGGCGTATCTTCTCTTTCCTCAGTTTTGCTTGGGGTTTAATCTCTGACGTGGATATTGAGAGTGAGAGATACAGGTTTATGGGTTCTGCCCGTTTCTCATTTGGCACTTTTGTCAGACTGACGGCACTACGTACCTATAGAGGGCGCCTCTCGTACCAAGCCGCCAAAACTTCAGTGGACACTGCACCAGAGAGTGACTCACATAGGCGCACCTTAAATGATTCTACAGATACTGTGAACCCCCATGTCTTAGAGGACTCATTGCTTGTCCCATTGAATGAGCCAGTTCCACCTCACTGGACAACTGTTATGGAGGACCAGTTTGTGCTTGTCCTGTTACTCTACCAGTCCCACCTTGGGGCTGACCTCTTCACTGCTCCGATGGTGCAGAGCCCAGGAGAAGGGGTCATGCAGCTGTTCTACGCCACCTCTCAAGTCTCCCGGGCATCACTTCTTAAACTCTTCCTTGCCATGGAGAAAGGGACTCACTTACATGAGTCCATCCCTCACATAATCAATGTCCCTGTTACAGCATTTCGGGTGGAACCATTTGAGAGCAATGGGATCATGACTGTGGATGGAGAGGCTATACCATGTTGTTCCCTCCAGGGTCAGATACATAAAGGTCTTGGACGCATCATAAGTATCCCACAGCCATCATGAACTATTATGGAGGAAGACCTCAGTGTATTTGTAACATATCTACTGACCCTCTTCAGAGTTATTGTTAATGGTGATGGAGCATGCAGCTGAAAACTTTGTTGGTTCCTTTCTAAATTCATAAGCTAAACCACAGCTACAAGCAGCTCCTAAGCAATGCAAAAGTGTTACTTCTACCAACTTCACCATATTCATGGCACCTACCTACAGCTGCTAATCTAAGAGGTCTAACTGTTTTTGGAGGCATATGGAAGTACTTGGACCTTTCTAAATACGCCTCTTGTCACATTCCCAAAGAACAGTCTATAGAAAACTAAAGGGACTTTGCTCATGACTTTATAAATTCCTTTAGGCTAGGGTCAGATGATGGGGGATCTCTGCCTGCGTTTCTCCACAGGCAAAGAATCCACTACCCTGCTGCGCTTCTACTCCTGGTCTGCCTGCAACCATAAGTATTGTTTACGCTCAGGTGCAGGCAGACACGGCGGATTTTGGTGCCATTTTACATTTTGTGTTGAAATCCACCCCGCACTTCAAAAGGCTAGGATTGCAGCAGGGCAGCGGAGAATCCGCAATGTAATACATTTTCTGCTGCTAGCCTTTACATTAACCAGCTCAGGTAATGAGATTTACTCGGCTTTATTCGGTGCCTTCAATTTTTAGGTCCCAGTACCATCAGGCAGTGCATAGCTAAGTCTCGGAATCTCACAGCTTGCCCAAGAAACATCCCACATTCCTCCCTATATTTATAGTTTTTCAGCCAAAACAAAAATTATAGCTGAAAGTGTAGGAGGTGAGGTGGATCCAGAGGAAGAGTTCTATGTCATGTTTGTATATGACACGAGAGTTTGTGAGGAAGGCTATATTTATCTGTAAAAAACGTTATTTTTATAAAAATGGTGCATAAGTGGTGATTCTTTCATCTCATCTTAACCTCCTTATTCCTAAGAGAAGAAATCAGACCCGGGCCTCTGTGGTTGGGTCCAAACAACAATTAGCTTTTTGTTCATAGTGCACAATGCTGATTGGCTAATGAAACCTGTTAGTGTTGAGTGACTGATCAACCAGCCATAGGATGAGGGTCACGCGGGGACCAGTAAATAGATCAGTTCAATGTATCTATGCATGATTATGTCTAAGTATTCAAGTATAAGCTCGGCATACTTAGGCAATTTCCCATCCCTTTAACATAAATACAGAATGTGCATTTAGATTGCAAAAATGTTCTGCAACCACCGGTGTAGAACATTCACAAGTGAGCCACTTGAGCATAACATCAGACTTGGGGAATCCGGGGCCCATGCACGCACCTTTGGGCCCTAACTTGCCCCCCAGTGAATCTTTCCAGCTTTTAAATATACCCTAACTACCAATAAACCTTTGCTTTGCAATATGACTGTTATTGTTTATTACCCTTCTTACTGTTTAGGCCTCTCCTATTTATATTCTAGTCTTTCATTGAGACCCCTGCCCAGTTGCAATGGTAATTTGGACCTTAGCAACCAGATAGCTGCTGAAATGCCAAACTGGACAGCTGCTGAAAAAAAAATGCTTAATAATAAAAAATGAAGACCAACTGCAGATTGTGTCAGAATATCACTCTCTACACCATACCAACAAAAACGTAACCAAAATGAACAGTTGTTTTTTCTAGAAAGAAAACACATTTTATTCATTATATTTATATTATTTTATTTTATATTCAATCACCACAAAAACTTAAAAAAGTGCATTCAAAATAAAATTGAAAGATGTAAAAGTTTCACATTTCCTCTCCAAAATCAGGACAATTTAGGCATTGTTCAGTTGTCAATACACACCCCTGATCCACCCAAAAACCCTCCCACTTTCAGGGGCTGTATTGACGTAATAGGTGCAACGGGGAGGTATGCAGTTATATTCTCATATCTGGCGTTTTAGAAAATTGTACAAGAGTCGCTTGGACATTAGATGGCACGGTGGAATTCATCTGTCGCAGACCATTCTAATTGCGCGTAGGATTTTCCCTTTAACTTCCTTTACTTTCTGCTTTATTGTCCTCTTTGGTTGCTTCTCTTTTGTCCCAGCTCCTTCAGTATTTCTGGAAGTTGTAGGTACACCTGTCTCTCTCCTTATTTCCGGTTGTTCAGTGTCTCTGGTAGTCTCTCCACCAGTTGCTGCTTTGGGCAGTCTAAACAGAGCATTAAAGCATTTCATTTGTTTATTCAGTAAATGGAGAATTTTCCTTTACTAGACAACACAGAAGAACAGTGCCGGGCCAAGCCGACTGGGCGCCCTAGGCAACCCGACCAGTCACCGAGCTTCCCTCCGTCCGCACCCCCCCAATGCAGGGTGCACACATTTGCGCAGAGGGCCAGGTCCAGACTGAGAATTAAAATAGGCCCTGGCATTTCAGGTACACAGAGGCCCAATCAGCCCACAGAGAGGCCCAAACAGCCCCCACCAGCCCACTAAATACTGACTTTCTATGGCACCTTATAGCAGCCCCTCTGGCATTTGCCAGAACCCACAGATTGCCAGTCCGGGCCTGCGCAGAGCGACAGAGGGGAGGGCAGGGGGGATTGCCAGAAGGGAAGGGAGGGGGAAAAACTGGATGGGAGAGCTCCGGAAGGGAGAGGGAGGGTAGGGGCGATCACCAAAGGGGAGGGGGAAAAGCTGGAGGGGAGAGGGATTGGAAAAAGCAGAAGGGGAGGAGAGAGTGCTGAAAGGGAATGCTGAGGGAGGGGAAAGCACTGTACATGGACTAGGGGTAGGCAGAACACAGGTACCTGCCCAGCGGCCCCCTTTCATTGCACCCTAGGCAGGTGCCTCTCCTGCCTACCCCTAGTTCCGGCCCTGCAGAAGAATCCCCTTATCCCATTGGATAAACATTTCGAGAGACACGTCCCACAGCCATAGGCCTGGCCCCTATACATATTATCTCTATATTATTTCCCCATTATTATAAATCCATTAAATTATTAACAAAAACTGAAATAGTGATACACAGTAACATAATCCTTTCACTTTCCCTCAACTCAAGTCTAACCTGTAAAGCACAACAAGACTCAGGCTTTCTGAGCTGAAACCTCTGTGATAGTGAGATTTCTTGCTAGAAAGCAAGGGAGTTCCAATGTTCTGCAATTATTGGGTTTTGCATCACTTTCTGCACTACACAAGGTATAACTGGTTTCAGAGATATTTATGTTTTGCCCCATGTGAGCACACAATATTCTAATGTTAAGCCATAGCTCTCCACTACTTTCCACCATTGCTCCCTGCTGCCCTCCCTCCCTGATCTCAGCAAAGGTGGCCATACACAGAGAAATCTGCTTGTTTGTAGATGTTGTCAAATGAGAGGATCTCTCCTTGATATGCCCACCTTGAGGTGGGTGATATCATGCTGATCAGATTGTTAGGCCTTAAGGCCCGACAATTGGATCATAACGAAAGAAATATGGGCGGTCAGATGGCGGAACCGCATCAATGGTCCGTTTCTTGCTTGTTGTTACTTGGTCCTCAGCAATGTTATTGCATTTTAAGTTTTGCTTTGCCATTAATTACTGGTTCTTGCTTGTATACTTTACAGCAGTGATCCCCAACCAGTAGCTCTCAAGCAACATTTTGCTCCCCAACCCCTTGGATGTTGCTCCCAGTGGCCTCAAAGCAGGAGCTTATTTTTGAATTCCAGTCTTGGACAGGGGCACTCCGCCAATGAGGTGAATTAAGGCACTCGCCTCAGGTGGCAGCGCCCCCTGGTTACCATGGGCGGCAAAAATGCTGCTCCTGGTAAATAAGAGCCGTTTTTCCCGTTTTTCAACCCAGAAATTCGTCTCTTCTAGTGCAGAGCGCGCAAAACAAAGCCCGCCTCAGGCGGCAAAATGCGCAAGATCGGCCCTGGGCTTGGAGGCAAGTTTTGGTGCATAAATACCAGGTGCACTGCCAAACAGAGCCTCAATGTAGGTTGACAATCAACATAGGGACTACCAACTGGCCAATCACGGTACTTATTTGGCACCCCAAGAACATTTTTCATGCTAGTGTTGCTCCCCAACTCCTTTTTCATCTGAATGTTGCTCACGGGTTCAAAAGGTTGGGGATCCCTGCTTTACAGCATAACTAGTGAAAATTGTGAAAATAGGCCCTGGAATTTCAAGAACATGGAGAAGCAAACAACCCTCACCAGCCCATTAAATAGTGACTGTCTGTGGCATCTTACAGCAGCCCCTCTGGCATTTGCCAAAATCCACAGATTGCCAGTCTGGGCCTGCATGGTTTCTTGATAGGGTTGCTACCTGGCCAGTATTTTACCGGCCTTGCCGGTAAAAATGATGGTTGATCCCAATGTTATTAATAGGGAAAAAGATAAATATATATGAAGGCCGATATTTTTTTCTGAAAAAAGGTAGCAACCCTAGTTCATGATAAAATGCAAATAATTTATTTCTCAGGCTGCCTTTTTTGCCCCCCCCACTAAATTGTGGGTAACCTTTAACTCTCCTATCCCCCCCTTTCTGGGCCCTTTAAAAGGCTGTTCCCTCCAAAGTGTGCGCTTGTACGCACACACACACACATATTTTGAGGCCAGTGCACACAAGAAATTGTGGTGCGTACTAAGAATTTTGTGTGTAAATACAACATTTTGTATTCATTTTGACCTGAGCACACAGTTTTTAAAAACTGCGCACACAAGTTTAAAATGTATGCAAAATAATTTCTCCCCACAAATTCAAGAAGGAATTGCTGCAGGCAGGCCCGGATTTGTGGAAAGGCCACCTATGCCCGGGCCTAGGGTGGCAGGATTTTAGGAGGTGCCCGGCGGCATGCTGCCCAACTACACCCACATTGGTTCAAAAACACTGGAGATGAGCTAGAGATACAATAATTTATTTTTTTTGCCTTGTGTGTTCATGCAGCATTTCCCCACCACCCTTCTGAGGTTTCACACTCACTTTCTCCAGAAAGAAATGTTTGATATAAGTTGCTGGGAGGAAGGAGCCTAATCATGAGGGAAAGCCACATGAGAAAGACAGGAACGACTACATATAATACTGGGTGATAGGGTCATGGAAAAGAAAGAAGGCACATTTATTGCAGTGGATTGGGTAAGGAAAAATGTATAAATGAGGCTTTAAAGAGTGCAGGGATACAGAGGTTTGCCTCTTTAGTGCATACTTTCTATTTGTCCGTCTGTATCCACTGCATTCTCCTGTACTTCCCAACTGTCCTGTTTTTAGAGGGACAGTCCCTCTTTTGATAGCTCAACCCGCAGTCCCTCATTTGTACATGTTGTCCCGTTTTCTCCCCAAAACTCCCAGTGTGACCTTACCCTCACTTATTAGCTTTTGGCAGAGAGCCCAGAACAGCCACAGCAGCAGATAAGATACTTTTGTAACAATTTCGAGATAAGCAAATAAGTAATTGTAACAATATAAAATAACAGGTCCCTTGGGAAAAGTTAGACTCACAGATTAAAGGGCAATTCACCTTTATTAGCAAAACGGTAATAACTGGAAACCGTAACTCCTGGGGCAGATTTCACCCCTATATTTTACTCCATGCACATCATCGAAGGCACTTTGTGATTGTATAACCTTATGAACACTGACAGAAGAAGAGAGACATTTTGCCCACTGCTATTTTAGGGTGTCCACCTTTTCTGCCAGTGGAGACTGGGCAGGGGGTGGGGCTGTGATGCAATGAGGGGCAGGCCGTGAAATCAGGGTGGGGTCGTGACGCGGTGATTGGCCAGTCTGTTAAATAGGATTATATTAAAGGGGAAATAATGCAGTAATAGCAAATCTTTGTGGGAATGTGAGCTGTAGTTCTCTAAATTCTTATCTTTTTTGCTTTTTTTTATTTCAATAATTTTTATTGTGTTTTACAGAATACAATATATATAGTTAGCTGACATCAACATAATGGAAATGCAGGTCATTATACAGATTTGAAATCAGGAATGCTGTCAATTATAGTTACATAGGTCATTTTTGCTTTTTTATATAGATTTTGGTTCCTACTTTGGACGCTGCAAGTCCACAAATCCAAGAGTCCATAATTTACATCTCTTAGCAGCCTAAACATAAGCACAGAACTGGCCTTATAATGGGTAAAAATGGATATAATGGGTCCCTTTTAGGGAATATTAGAGAGCATTGCACCAGCCAAACAGGTAAGGAGAGTTGCACCTTAGGGCACAGAGAATCCTTCTTTATTGCCTAATAAAGTTCTGCATTTGCCGTGTAAATCAATAGAATCTCTTTGATTAATTTGCTGTTTATACTGGCCCAATATGCAACCACTGAAGAGACAGCTGGCAACTCATCCTCAGACAATGAGGGCAGAAGTAACCAGCAGAAAGTCAAATGTGCATTAGGATTTTTCTTCAGCAGGCTCAGTCCCACACAGCTGGCTTAGGGGCATGGGTTCTACTTTCATGCAAAGAAGGTGGATTTGAAATTAGAACTGCATGCCTCTCAGTTGCACTTATTAAGTCAAGACAAAAATGAATGGGAGAGATTTTGGGTGAATTGCAGGCACTTATTGTTATACCTGGACATGGCCTAAACTGTTCTGATTTTTAGTTTTGAAATATTGGGAGGTACGCTAGTGTTTCCTGGTTAAATATAAACATACAGTATCTACTGGCTAGCGAACAAATGTCACTGTAATGAACATTGCCTTTAGTTACCACTGTATTAGATGGCTCTGAATACAAGCACTTCCTTTTCTGCTGCCTGTCCTGACTACAGCCTGGATACCTATTGTGCCTTATTTTCTGCCTGTCCTGACTATAGCCTGGATACCTATAGTGATCTGTTTTTTGCCTGTCCTGACTACAGAATGGATCCATACAGTGTCTTGTTTTCTATGGGGTGCCGTTTGTCCCAAATACCTTCTTTATACAAAACTATCCCTAATACACAGAATGAATGTCTCTCATGTTATATAAGTATTTGTGACCATACACAGATAAAAAAATATACAAAAGACTTATTTTTATTAAAGAATGAAAACAAAATCTGGTTAGTGCACAAAAGGATGTCATTATATCACAAACTCCATTCTGTACAGTTTAACAAGCAATCTGTCTCACAAATGTATAACCTCCATGTAATGGACGCACTTATGAGCAGAGTTACTTACAGAATGAATTATGTAAAAACAAAGTTGGACATAATATATAATAGTGTAACTAACTAGTGCTTGTCAAGCTAGATTTGACTGACAAAATAGATATCTGTGACAGAAAGCAAGATTTTATAGTACATGATTCATTCTTTCCACAAGATGACAGTTTTGTTTCACAAAACAGATAAAATAACCATTCTGTGAAGCAACACTGTCAGTCACATTCCTGAACCAATAAGAACAAAGCTTATTGCCATATACAAACAAGATGAGAAGTGGCAAGCTCTGCTCCACATGGCTAAGGCAAAGTATCTGACCTGCTATAGAGGGCGCCCTCTAATGTCCCCTGTGCTGCATAGTAATAAACATGAACAAACATTTCCTAAAAGAGCTGCTGTTAACACTACAGGTTCATAAATGGAAGTTTTTACAAATGGCTGAGAAATATAATACTGCACTTATAATGATTGTAGAAATAGAAAAGTATGCAAAACATAAATATGATAATTTTAGGTGATATGGCTATTCTTATTGTAGTAACCTGCTTGTGTGGCCATTTTGGTTAAGGGCATTCCTGCTGTTTTGCCATTATCTTATGACTCACTCCTGTTCCTCTTCCTGTCTAAGCTGAGAGCAATAATGGGACAGGCCACACCTACCTGCATCTTCTATTAAATGTACCAGAAGTTACTGTGCTTGTCTGGCTGCTTTGCCTGACTCTCAGAGTCAGTTATAAGTTTTGTATATGATAGTTAGACTCCAATGTCTCCTCCTAGCTGTAATCTTGCACCAATTAGCTTGTAGTAGTCTCTTAATAATGTGCTTAGCTATAGTTCAACTACTACATAATAGATTTAGCCAGAGACTTGGGACTGATCATGTGCATCACACATTGTGTACAGTATAGCATGATGTGTAGGTTATATGAGCAGCCACTCCTGAGTACTGTGTGTAAACAAAAGACTTCAGGACTTCAACTTCACCTCCTTTCGTGAATTCGGGTCTTTTCACCGCTTCGGGACTTCCGCATTCGGTAATATGTGAAATGGCCGCACGGGCACTCGTAAAGGGGACCCGGCTCTTTGAAAAAGCACTTCTAGGCCCCCCTTCAGGCCCGGAAAACATTTGTCCCCCCTGCTGGCGGCCCTGGACATACATGTTACATGGGCACAGTTGTGCTCTCTGCTCTAGTGTTGTGCCCCCCTCGACCCACTCTGATGTGAAAGGGTTAAGCACTGGCCAGGTAAGGGGATGGCATCATTAGAGTATTTTGTTATAAATAAATATAAAGCATTGTATAGCTTTTTGCTTCTATATAAATAGATTATGATCCCCTAAAATTGCCCCTGCCTAAATGACCCCCTTTTGTTTACACACAGTACTCAGGAGTGGCTGCTCATATAACCTACACATCATACTATACAGAATGCGTGGTGTGCATATGATCAGTCCCAAGTCTCTGGCTAAAGCTATTATGTAGTAGTTGAACCATACCTACCAACATTTTGGAAATAAAAAGAGAGACAAAAATTTTTTTTGCATGTAGTGCAGCAATTTTTTTTGACCACACCCATTTTGTGGCCGTACCCCCTAATTACAATGTTCATTTTACAAAGTTTTACAAAGTTTGGCAAGTTATAAAAAATTGAAAATATTTCTCCTTATCTAACTTGTTAAAATTACTTATTTTCTTATCTCAAAATTGTTATAAAGCATCTTAGTTGCACCTGTTAGCTGTACTGGCCTCTTTGCCAAAAGCCAATTAAGTTAGAAACTTTGTTTCTTTTTCTGGCTGTTCAGTGCAGAGAAAAGAGGGACTTTCCAGTACAAATGAGGGACCTCAAGTTGAGCTGTCAAAAGAGGGACTGTCCCTCTGAAAAAGGGATAGTTGGGAGGTATGTGTGCACATGATCAGTCACAAGTCTCTGGCTAAAGCTATTATGTAGTAGTTGAACTATAGCTAAGCACATTATTAAGAGACTACTACAAGCTAAGTGGTGCAAGATTACAGCTAAGAGGAGACATTGGAGTCTAACTATCATATACAAAACTTATAACTGACTCTGAGAGTCAGGCAAAGCAGCCAGACAAGCACAGTAACTTTTGGTACATTTAATAGTAGATGGCAGGTGGGTGTGGCCTGTCCCATTATTGCTCTCAGCTTAGACAGGAAGAGGAACAGGAGTGAGTCATAAGATAATGGCAAAACAGCAGGAATGCCCTTAACCAAAATGGCCACACAAGCAGGTTACTACAATATAAATAGCCAAATCACCTAAAATGATCATATTTATGTTTTGCTTACTTTTCTATTTCTACAATCATTATAAGTGCAGCATTATATTTCTCAGCCATTTATAAGAACTTCCATTTATGAACCTGTAGTGTTTAACAGCAGCTCTTTTAAGAAAGGTTTGTTCATATTTATTACTATGCAGCACAGGGGACATTAGAGGGCGCCCTCTATAGCAGGTCAGATACTTTGCCTTAGCCATGTGGAGCAGAGCTGGCCACTTCTCATCTTGTTTGTATATGTCAATAAGCTTTGTTCTTATTGGTTCAGGAATGTGACTGACAGTGTTGCTTCACAGAATGGTTATTTTATCTGTTTTGTGAGACAAAACTGTCATTTTGTGGAAAGAATGAATCCTGTACTATAAAATCTTGCTTTCTGTCACAGATATCTATTTTGTCAGTCAAATCTAGCTTGACAAGCACTAGTTAGTTACACTATTATATATTATGTTCAACTTTGTTTTTACATAATTCATTCTGTAAGTAACTGCTCATAAGTGCGTCCGTTACATGGAGGTTATACATTTGTGAGACAGATTGCTTGTTAAACTGTACAGAATGGAGTTTGTGATATAATGACATCCTTTTGTGCACTAACCAGATTTTGTTTTCATTCTTTAATAAAAATAAGTCTTTTGTATACACAAATACTTATATAACACGAGAGACATTCATTCTGTGTATTAGGGATAGTTTTGTATAAAGAAGGTATTTGGGACAAACGGCACCCCATAGTTTTCTGTCTGTCCTGACTACAGCCTGGATAACTACTATGCCTTGTTTTCTGTCTGTCCTGACTACAGCCTGGATACCTACAGTGTCTTGCTTTCTGCTTGTCCTGACCTCAGCCTGGATACCTACTGTTCCTTGTTTTTTGCGTATCCTGACCACCGCCTGGATACCCATTCTGCCTTGTTTTTTGCCTTTCCTGACCTCTGCCTGGATGCATACTGTGCCCTGTTGTTTGGCCTGTCCTGACCTCTATCTCCATATATATATATATACACTGTTCCCTGTTTTCAGCCTGTCCTGACCTCAACCTGGATATGTACCATGGTTTGTTTTCTGCCTATCCTGCCCTGAGCCTGGATACCTACTGTGCTTTGTTTTTTGCCTATCCTACCAGTCATGCCTTGCTTTTTATCTGCCTGGCTTTAATCTGTCCTACAGTGCCTTGTTTTCAACCTCTGCCTGGATACCTACTGTTCCTTGTATTTTGTGTGTCCTGACCACAGCCTAGATACCTATTCTGCCTTGTTTTTTGCCTGTCCTGCCAGGATATTTATTGTGCCCTGTTTTCAGGGTCAGACTGGGGGGACTGCTGGTCCAGGGCCCCCCTTGGGCCCCCCGGCCCCCTACTGCGACGTGTCGAGCTTAGCGCGACTGTGCTAATGCGCTGCTAGGTGTGCATGCATGAACGCCTCCATGTGCATGTGCGAGTGGCGTTGCTCGGTGCGCATGCGCGAGCAGCGATGCGCATCGCCGAAAACTTTTTTCCCCCAAAATTTTAAAATTGGGAGAAAGGGTCGGGGCCCACCGGGTTTTTTCCCGGTGTCCCGCCGGGCCAGTCTGTCATTGCCTATTTTTTTGACCTGTCATGACCTCGGCCTGGATACATACTGTGCCCTGTTTTCAGCTTGTCCTGACCTCAACCTGGATATATACGCTGCCTCTCCTGACCTCTACATGGATATATACAGTATGGTGCCTTGTTTTTTGCCTGTCCTTCAGCCTGGATGCCTACTGTGCTTTGTTTTTTGCCCATCCTACCAGTTGTGCCTTGTTTTTTACCTGCCTGGCTACGCCTGACTATGCCATCTGAATACCAACTATGCCTTTTGCTATTCCTTTATTATGCCAGGACATCTTGGAGAGACGCTATCATACAAAATAAGAAAAAAAAAAATATAAAATAAAGCCAACGTAAAATAAAG
The DNA here is from genome assembly GCA_038501925.1 of Xenopus petersii. NCBI lineage: Eukaryota > Metazoa > Chordata > Amphibia > Anura > Pipidae > Xenopus > Xenopus petersii. The sequence continues at coordinate 92,969,161 of CM076688.1, read as the reverse complement.
CCTACTGCATTTGTGTTTGATTTACCAAAATAAACTCAACTGCATGTGCACTTTGAAAATATTTGCCAGAACTGGCTCAGATTTGCAACAAAGTCTGCTTAGTGTCATTTTGGGGGTTTGTTGGGCAGGTGCGTCTGCGAGCTGCACCTATTGATCCCGGGAGCAAAGGGAATCCCTTGTCCTACAGCCTGGTCAGGAGATGACAGTAACTCCAGGTCATATTTATATTTATCCATATTCCCACACCCCCCTTATATGAGACTGAGTTAAAATTTTAGTGGAGCATATACAATATCATTTATTTTACCATAGCAAAGCAAGAAGAACAGCAGCTCATATTCATAATGATAAATGCAAATAACTATTGATAACATTGTATCCTAGGAAAATCACTTATTCCCATGTTAAACATACATAATTAACATTCCTAAACACATCAAACAAAACGATGCATCTCCACCCGTATTTTAAAGAAAGTTTTTAGTACTTTTCTTTACATGTCCCCTTTAGTTGGTGTATTCCATGCTGCTTGTTTGGACATCAGTTTGGTATCCTCCTGTATGATGACATCATAATGGGTAGAGGCGCTTCACTTCCTTAGATAATGCATACCTCCCAAATGTCCCGTTTTCTGGCTTTTCACAGCACAACCCGCCGTCCCGCATTTGTACTGAAATGTCCCGACACTCCTGCACTAAAACCCCTGCGTGCGACACTGACTCCCCGTCCCGGCCAAGACCCCTGTGCATGTGTGTATATGACAGTGAGTGACTGCCAGTGATTTTCTGAGGTGTGGGAGACTGGGAATGACTGCACCGGACAGTGACATGGAATTTCAAGTAGCAGAGCCCGGAGTTACCTTGAAACGGAGACGTGCCTGTCAGACCCTTCTGCCCGCTCTGTGGCTTCTCTCACTGAGATAATGTGGGGGAGTTATCCCGTTATCTCCTTTCATTTTCTGGCATTATCACTCTGGCCCTCATTCCCCATAATATATTGGTGGTTCCTTCAAACAGCACCGTAACTGCTTGCTCACATATAAACAGCACAATGTTATAGTGATAGCTGCAGTACCACCTTCCAACAACAGATGCCGCTGTTTATATCTGTGCCAGTGAAACTCTCCGTAGGCCAGGTCTTTGTTAGTACAGGAATGGGACCTGTACTCCAGATAACGGATCTTTCCGTAATTTGGGTCTTCATGCCTTAAGTCTACTAGAAATTCATTTCAACATTAAATAAACCCAATAGGTTGGTTTTGCTTCCAATAAGGATTAATTATATCTTAGTTGGGTTAAAGTACAAGCTACTGTTTTATTATTACAGAGAAAAAGGAAATCATTTTTAAACATTTGGATTATTTGGATAACATGGAGTCTATGGGAGACAGCCATTCCGTAATTCGGAGCTTTCTGGATATTGGGTTTCCGGATAAGGGATCTTATACCTGTACAGGTAAGTTGCTGTACACATGGGAGAATTCCAGAATTTCAGAAGTTCATGAACAAGAGCTCTCAGCAGTGAGCAGTCTTTGCCATGCATGTCAAATTGGGGGCACCGTGTGTCCATTCTATTATATATTTATCTACAAGGGCTCCAGCCATATTGGTTTCCCCAGGGCGAAGGGTGTTGAAGGGCATAGACGGGATAGTGCAGGTCTAGTTAATGGGAGTAGTATATATAACTGCCTGTATATTGGGCTACACAGTAACAATCACAGACTAGATGTGGCCAGTTTGTTGTTTAAATCTGAAAGGTGGGGACTCCTTGCCTGCCTCAATAGGTATGGGGGGGGGGGGACAGAAACAGCCAACAAGTGACTGCAGTGCAGAGAAAGAGAAGTAGAAGTGCTGTAGAGCCTGGTGAAGGTTGCTGGCACTATTGTTTGGAGTTGTATGTACTGTACAATTATATAAATGGTTTCAATTGTGGACAAGTAGCTGAAGGGCCACACATTGAACATCACTGGTTTATTCATACATAGTCCCGGCTAACACTTGTGGTACCCACACATTGCATTAAAAACACTGTTGAGAGACGGGGTTACATTGTGCACAAACAAATTCCCTGGTCTGCGGTGTATTTTAGTAACCAGCCATGCTCATTTGGCGGCATACTGTGCAATTGTATCTTAACTTGTGTCACGTTAGTGCTGGGCTTTGCTCCATACTTAAAACAAAATCACCAGTGGCATAACTAGATATTGTTAAAGGACAATTCACCTTCATTAGCAAAACTGTAATACATAAAAAAACACAGAATTGTGTTCAAACTTTTATAACCTGCCAAATTTTGTAAAATGGACATGGTAATTAGGGGGGGTGGCCACAAAAATGGGCATGGCCAAAAGAATTTGCCGCGATACGCGCAGCAAATCTTTTAGTCACTCTTTCTGTTTCCAAAATGTTGGGAGGTATGGATAATGTCACTGGTTATTTACAACTACAGTTGTTGTTGTTCTGTTTAACAGATTTGTTACTAACTTTGATTGGCTTATGCTGATGTCATCACTATTAGCTGTAAAGGTCAAGTTTAAAGTAAACAACTACCTTTTACTGTATATGAAATGGCATATTACATGCTTCATGGCTAATGATTACTGTTGGATACTCTTAAACGATGGGAAGAGCTTTGCTTTGATGACATCATTATAGGGAGAGAAGCTGCTTTTATGACCTCACAATGGGAAGAGCTTTGCTTTGATGACATCATAATGGGGAGAGAAGCTGCTTTTATGACCTCACAATGGGAAGAGCTTTGCATTGATGACATCATAATGGGGAGAAAAGCTGCTTTTATGACTTCACAATGGGGAGAGAAGCTTTACCTTTATGACATCACTGCTTATAACAGCTTTACTTAGTCCTTCTCAAAACATCAGCATTTGTTAGCTGGCAGTGTAGAGGGAGCATACTCCTGATACATTGCCAACAAGCAAATTACAAATCTTATTTATTGTATCTAAATTTAACAGAATTATGGAATTATTGAGATTATTAATTATAAAGTGCTTTTTAGTCATATTTTTCGGATATTTTCTAGAAAGAAATAAGGTGATTATATATAATGTTATAACTGGGCTGATTGTTCTGATTGTATGGCTGAAGGAATTGCGCAATTGCAGAAATACACAGAATGCCCTGAAATCACAAAAAAAACAAAAGAAAGAAGAAGCAAAGCAGGTAAGTCCCGAATGATAATATTTACTACATTAGGACTTTGCCTTTGTTTATTCTCTGTCCTCTATTGGATTTATCTTGTTCTATTGTTAAACTATAATTTGCAGGGACAATCCAACAATAGACTAAAGGAGAGTCCTTGTTGTGTGTTATTTGATCATATTTGGTACATATATTGGAAGGGATCAGTTTGTTGCTTGAGTAAACCCCAAACTGTGAAATATTTATTCTATTGTATTTATGGACAGTGTATATCCATCAAAGGTTCTAACAGTCTCCCCTTATTTCTTGAATCTGCAGGACCCCTGTGTCCCCTGTGAAGACGAACATGATGAAGGAATTGTAGTAAGAAACTTACTATATATTGTTCTGTATCTCTGTGTGTCTGTACCTGGTACATGTCTGTATATGTCAGCGGCAAATCTTACAATCACATTATGCCATGAATGTAGATGTTGCCATGATAACATCCTACCCCCCATAAAAGTAACCCCAGTTAAGCCATAAGCTTGGTATTAGCAGTACTTATTCAAATATCTCAGAAACAGACAAAAATGACTGCAAAATGCAAAAGTGCTCTGAGAAGCATCTGAATAAGTTTTTTTCTTGTCCCATAGGCTGTTAGTATCAAAGTGAACATGCAAAATGTAAACATGAAACCTAAATGTCTTCTTTTTATCTCCAAATTTACAGGAAATAGACAATGAAGTGACCAGTTTTATGAACAAGGTAAGGGCCATGCTGGATACTGTGTGTGTGGATACTATGCGGGTACTGTGGTTGGGTACAGCTGTGCACGTCTGGGTTTAGTGTGTGACTGATCCTGCCATTGTGCCTGACATACTTCTGCCTCTACTTGGGGATTTAGTAAATTCCTCCATTGCCATAAATTGTACCAACTCTCTAACCTTTTAACTGCATTTGTTTCAATCTCTCCCCAGGTGCTCACTGACTGCTGGTCACAAATTACACCGTTTCTTCATTTGTTCATTAAACATGAGTGTGCGAAGATGCTGCACATTATCGTCCCTCAACTCTCATCCTTCATGATACACCACGTCAACCTTGGCAAGAAGGTAAGGACCCCCTTTTTGTCTAAATCCCCTCAGTAAGTGGCCCACAGCATAGTCTTTAAAGCTTACATGAATTAAGCCCAGTAACATGCAGGAATAGGGTATAAGCAAAGGACATAAGTCTGGGTGCACATACCCCAGACCTTTAGCAAGGGGAAGAAGACAATCAAAACTGGAAATTGCAGGCTGGAAATCATATATAATAGCCGTGCGCATTTAGTACCTCTCATGGGTATTTACTCATAGACTAAAGTAACAGGAAATTTACACAAGTATTTTTAAGAAATCTCAGCCATCAATGGGGTGGTTACAAGTCAATTACCAATCATATTTAAGAGGTGGTAAAAGTCTATTACACATTATTATAAACTAGTAAGTATAGTGTTTGGTAAAAAGCACAGCATATTCTTTGGCATGAAATCCATTTCATTTGGCCAAATTAGTATCTATAGATCTGTATTTATATAGCTTGATTTCAATGCAGAAAGGCAATATTTACAGATATAATGAAAACCCCTAAACCCTTTCCTTCTGTAAGTATGGCCATGTCAGATCTCTGTTGGATTAAGAATCTCATTTAGAGAGCTCTTGCCCTGCACCCTCTAACAGCCTGTGTTTTATTCAGGCCCTGAAAATAAATGGAGTGACAATCGATTGGTCGAAGGACAGAAGCCGCTTCTCAGCCGATGTCAAGTTTGAGTAAGTTGCTTGCATGGAACCTATGATCTTGCACATCTTTACCCCAATATCTTATATACAGTCATTCCTGTTCAGTCCCTTATATTGCACAGACAAACCAACTCATCTGCATGGCCAATAATCCTGTTCCTGTTTATTGCAGATTTAATGGAGATGTCCAGATAAGAGCTTCACTTGCAAAGAAATTGCTCAGATTTGGAACAAAGAAATTAGAGGTGAGTCCCAGGCATAATGTACAAATCCAGTCTTCCAGCTACACACAGTAAGAATAGCTCTAAAGCTGACCATACACATACACATCAGGTTGGGCAGTCTGGCTGGTTTTGCCGGACCATCTGAGCAACCTTGGAAAATAGGGGGGCCAATGGGGAAAGATGGGGGTCACTCATGACCCAATGATGCTTGTTAGTCATAGGTGACCAGCAGGCCCGGGCCAAGCCAGCCGGGCGCCCAAGTCAACACTTGGTTGGCTTTTTCACCCCCTTGTGGGCACACCATTGAGTGCGCATGCATGAGTGTCCATAAGCACGCACACATCTGCGAGCATGCACACGCACATCTGCGAGTATGCGCTTGCGAGCCGGCGAGTTTGCGCATGCATGCCCAATATAACAATTCATGGAGGGAGAGCAGAGCATGCACAGAGCGAGCAAAAAGGTGTGCTGATGCCGAACAAGGGTCCGGACCAGGGGTAGAGGAGAGACGAGGTACGTGCTTGGTGCCCCCACTTTGTTGCACCCTAGGCACTTGCCTCTTCTGCCTACCCCTAGTTCTGGCTCTGGTGACCAGCAAGTCCATGAGCCTCAGGGTTTGGGAGCCTAAAATCCTTTTTGTTGACGGGCCTGGCTTATAAATGTACACCACTGGGTAAGTTACCTTTTCTATCCTGCATTGAGTAATTATATACCATTTCCTCTCTGATAGCTGAAGGGAAGGATCCGAATCTTTTTAGAACCAATCCTGGACAGACCACCATTTTTTGGCGTAATTTCCATTTACTTCCTTGAAGAACCGGTAAGTCAGTAATATGTGGAAGTTGTTGCTGCTCTAAGGAAAGGCAGATACAATAAAACATTTGGGGTTTATGGGAAAATAATGACAAAAAAGCAGAGGAAATCTTATAATGGGGGCTTGTTTGCTACCACACTATTGGCTTCCTGATTAGTAGAGGTTTTTCTGATTGGCAGTGATATGGAGTCACTAATATATAATTAGCCACTTCCACTGAGGAACTGGGAAGGCTGTTTTTGAGTTTGGGGAGGAGAGATAGTGTGGGCCATTTAGAAAGAAGACCTTTCCTCTAGTAATTCATCCTTAGTCAATCAAATAAACATAGCATCTGAGGTCTACATGACAATTTACATGTAATATGTAGCTGATCCGCTCCCTCTTAATATTATCAATATGATTTTTTTGGCAGGAGCTTCAAATAAAATTTTCGGGCCTTTCGAAACTGGCCGAACCATCTGTAATAAAGTAAGTAACTGTTTTGCTATGTCCCCTCTTGTTTGTAGCTTTCCAATATATATATATATATATATATATATATATATATATATATATATATATAGATAGATAGATAGATAGATAGATATATATATATATATATATATATATATATATATATATATATATATATATATATATATATATATATATCTTCTAATGAATGATTAAGTGGTGCTTATTTCAATAATTTGCTTTGCTTCCCCTACAGCAATTTCGTACACAAGAAGCTCATAGAGCTAATGGGAACGTTTGTGGTTAAGCCATTCGTCATGAGTATCCCAGTGGACCCCAATTTCAAAGTTGAAGAACTGAACTACGTGAGGACAATGGTAAATCCTGGAATTCAGATTGGTGCTCAATATTTAGCTATAACTTTATTGCTGTTACTGCCATTGCTCAGGTTGCAACATGTGGCTTAGTATGGTACGGGGCTGCTTACTGCTATTGGGTTGTGGACTTTATCTTGAATTAAATGAGCTTTTGTTACTTTCCAGAACATATTCCGTATATACATATTGGAAGCTGAGGGTTTGAGCTCAGAGGACTTCATGCCAAGAACCCTTAATTCTTACGTTGCCATAAGCAGTGCCAAGCAAAGAGCAAGAACACGTGTGGCTGCCAACAGCCTCAATCCAAGATGGCACCAGGCATTTGAGGTATGACTTGCTTATACATTTATGTGCATACAAAATGCTGAGTTAAATTGGCAGAGCTTATTGTGTCCACCCACTCTTGCCCTGTATATACGTAGCTATATCAGTGCATGGGGGCTGCCATTTTATTGTTCCTGCACAGGCATTTATGGAACATTTTTTCACACTGTGCTGTCTGAAGGAAACAGTAAGGCAGCTATTTACATATAAACAGAGAATATGGAATTTTCTGGAATGTTCTGTGCAGACTTTTCTCACATTTTGTACAGATATTATAAGTGAAACTGGAAAACAAGCTGGCGCCATTCAAGTGTTGGTACCACACATTATACAGGCTAAGCTCATTCTATGTTCTCTCTCCAGATGGCATTTAATGACGTCCCAGAGCAAGAGATTGTTTTCCAACTCTTTGGCAACAGATTGTTCAAGGACAAGTTGTTGGGCAGGTGAGTAGACATTGTGAAGATATATTTCTAATTATAATTTCCTAGCTTCTCAACTGTTGTCATGGATTGGTGGGAGATGATCATATTATATGGTTGGATTTGTATTTTTCTCTATATAATGAAGGTGCTGCTCTCCTGATGCTCTTAAAGGAGAACTAAGCCTACCAAAAACAAAACTCCCCATCTACCGCCCTCTATTCTCCCCCTGCCTATAGGCTATAACAGGGGTCCCCAACCTTTTATACCTGTGAGCCACATTCAAATGTAAACAGAATTGGGGAGCAACACAAACATGAAAAAGTCCCTTGGGGTGCCAAATAAGGGCTGTGATTGCCTATTTTGTAGCCCCTATGTTGATAGGCAGCCAACAAGGGGCTCTACTTGGCACTATACTTGAAATTCAAAAATAAGCACCTGCTTTGAGGACACTAAGAGCAACATCCAAGGGGATTGGAGAGCAACATGTTGCTCGCGAGCTACTGGTTGGGGATCACTGGTCTATAACATGAAAAGCATCCCTGTTTGTAAATCAGTTTGCTAACACAGAGCCTTCAGTTGGTGCCATCTGCAAAGTGATTCAATGATACATAAGATGGAGCCTGTGTTTGGCTTTTTAAATCTGTTTCCTTTAAGTAACCAATCTCTTTCTTTCTGTCGGTGTCTAGCTGCAGAATCAGCGTGGAAGAGGCCATGAAACATGAAAACCTTGATATAGTAAGAGATATTTATATGCCGGGGCATATCATATCATCATCCCACCCCCTGTTCCCTTAGAAAGATATTCCTGCTCTTCATGTAGCTTAAAGGAGAACTAAACCCTGAAGTTATAAAACCCCTACCCCCTTACCCTACATAAACCCCCCTCCCTCCTCCCCCCCCAGCCAAGTGTTACCCCGGGTAAATGCCCCTAAGTCTTTACTTACTCCTCCGTATAGATTCTGTCCAGCTGAGTTCATGGGCGCCATCTTCAGCCGCTTCGGTAATCTTCAGAATAAGACCATCGCTTCAGCAATTTTCGCGAGTTTCGGTGCATGCGCAGTTGACGCGAAACAGAAAATTGCTCCAACTGCGCATGCGCCAATATGGCATTTACTTCCCAAAGATTACCGAAGAGAAGAAGATGGCTGCCGTGAACTCCGCTGGATAGAATCTGCATGGTTGGGTAAGTAAAGACTTAGGGGCATTTGCCTGGGGTAACACTTAAGCTGGAGGGGAGGATTGAGGGGGGTCTATGTAGGGTAGGGTTTTTTTTTAACTTCAGGGTTTAGTTCTCCTTTAAATGCCCCTTCCAGGGAGTTACATAAAAGTGGGAACCTAGAACTCAGGTGGCACCTTCCCTCCTGCATTGTTAATTATCAGTTGTATTACACACAAATGGGACTTGTTTGTATGCAGACATGTAACACCTACCATCATTCCCTGCTAACTAACCACGCAGCATGAGGGGCTTTCTAAGTATCAATTCAGAAGCCATGAGTTGCCAACTCTGGGTTGGGCATGACTGACCTGTGCCCTGACTTCATCACTGAGTTCTGTTTCTCTGTCCCTTTCAGTGGCTCCCATTAGATAACACGTCCTATGGAAGGCTTCACATTAGGAGTCAGCGGCTCAACCTTGTTTCCGACCCTGCTGAGCTTAGGAAGGTAATGTATTTGTACCTTTTTCTCTGGCTGCTTGTGGAAAGGGAGGTGCCTTCTGCTCTATGGTCAATGTAACTTGTCTATCTATTCCCAGGTGCTGCTGGTGAATCAGATGTCTCAGCCTGTACAGATGGAAGAATTTTGCTCAGCGCTCCTCAATGTGCATGTAGAGAGAGCCAAGGTCAGTACTAATGAACCACAGACATATTGCATAACTGGGCCCCACGACCATATCTACTTAGGGCCCCAAACTTGTACAGTGACATAATGACATTCCATTGTCCTTTATCCTTTTTCTGTCACATCTGTCCCAGACTCAATATCCATCTTTAGACTCCTTTACTTTATTTTAATTTTCTTCATTCATGTCTTACAGATAACAATTGGAAACAAGATTCCAACCACCATTACGGAAATCAACGTCCGGAACATGACGCAATTGACCGCGGTAATGCTTGATATATATCAGATACCTGGCTACCTGTAGAGTTGGGGTTCTTAACTAAATGTTCTATTTCTGTACTACAACTCCCAGTTTTCCTATAATAATAAAATCTGGAAGCTGTAGCCAACAATACTAGTTAGAGGGCAAAGGGTGGCAAAAGCTAAGTTTATACTATAAATTCATTTTGAAGTATGAAGTTGAGATTTCCAGATATTACAAATATATTAAAATGCCTTTATATCCTTAAAGGAGAACTAAACCCCCCGTTCGACAAAAATCCCCATCCCCTTCCATCCATTGGCCTCCCTCAATGCTTTGTACCTCCTTAGTAACTCAGTGGAAAAAGTGTCCCTGTCATGTACCTTGGCATAATTATACAGAGTAGCACAGTGGAGCTCTTCTGCGCCATCTTACGTATCTTCGGATACTCTTTTATTCCTTCGGCAATATTCTGAGCTTTCCGCGCAAGCACAGAAGGCACAAATACTAGGGATGCACCGAATCCAGGATTTGGTTTGGGATTCGGCCTTTTTCAGCAGGATCCGGATTCGGACAAATCCTTCTGCCCGGCCGAACCGAATCCAGACCCTAATTTGCATATGCATAATAGTGGCTTCAATGCATCCTTTACGAATAACCAAATGGTCCCAACTGCGCAAACGCAAAAAAGCTCCATGCCGGCGCTCACTTTCGCGAGGAACCAGACGATACAAAAGATGGTGCTGAAGAGCCTAAGGAGGGAGAAAGCAGTGAGTGGACCAATGGAGAGAAGGGGATGGTGATTTTTGATGAACGGGGTTTAGTTCTCCTTTAACATTAGAAAATGTTACAGTCATATTGTGTGCTCACATGGTTATACCTTGTGTAGTGCAGAAAGTGATGAAAAACCCAATAACTGCAAAATATTGGAAGTCCCTTGCTTTCTAGCAAGTTACATAAGCTTGAGAAGAGTAGTGGTACGTTTCTCATATGTAGGTGGCTCTGGGAGAGAGCAAAAAATACAAGGCCACAATAGTAGGGGTTTCATGAAGATGATGGGTAATTTCTATGTATAGCGTTACAGATTATCTCATTGTTATGTAAGAATAGACTAGCATATGTACTGTTAGTGCTCCCTTATTTACTCCTATCCATCCTGACTGTCTTTCCGTATTGTTCCTAGTACTCTTGTAACACCACTGATCCAGTATGGAACCAGTCTTTCAGCTTCCTAATTAAGGACCCTCATATGGAGGAAGTGCAGTTTGTGGTGAGTAGAAAAATCCTGCTTAGTTTTCCTCTTCTCACCGTAGCTGGAGGTCAGAAGGCTCCTTTGTGTCCAGTCTGCTCTCCTTTGTGCCTTGCCTCTTTCCCTTACACTATGTTTTTTTGCAGATAAAAGAACGATATCATGGATCCCTGGGCTCTGTATCTATTCCCATCTCTAGGCTCCTGGAGGCAAAAAATCTCACTATCACAGACTGGTTTCAGCTCAGAAAGTCTTGTGCTTTACGGGTTAGACTTGAGTTGAGGGTAAGTGAAAAGATTCTTATGTTACTGTGTATCACTATCTCAGTTTGTGTTAATAATTTAATGGATTTATATTAAAGGGGAAATAATATAGAGATAATATGTATAGGGGCCAGGCCTATATGGCTGTGAGACATGTCTCTCTAAATGTTTATCCAATCTATGTTTTTCATGCAGATTTTTGTTACTCCTTTACCCGTCGCAAGTTCTGAAACCAAGGAATTCAACGTTTCCAGCTCTCAGCAGCCTAAACATAAAGCTGTGAATAAACCAAAGGCTAACCCCAGGATTAATATGAAGAGACGACCCCCATTAAGGAATAATAGGAAAAAGCTGCACAAGCCAAAGCGGTAAGGAGTGTTGCATTGTGGGACAGTACTATGGGATAAGGGGATTCTTCTGTGTAGTCTAGTAAAGGAAATGTCTGTGTTTACTGAATGAACAAATGAAATGCATCTCTTTAATGCTCTGTTTAGACTGCCCAAAGCAGCAACTGGTGGAGACACTGAACAACCGGAAATAAGGAGAGAGACAGGTGTACCTACAACTTCCAGAAATACTGAAGGAGCTGGGACACAAGAGAGGCAAGCAAAGAAGACAATAAAGCAGAAATTAAAGGAAGTTAAAGGGAAATTCCTACGCGCAATTAGAATGGTCTGCGACAGATGAATTCCACCAAGCGACTCTTGTACAATTTTCAAAAACGCCAGATATGAGAATATAACTGCATACCTCCCCGTTGCACCTATTATGTCAATACAGCCCCTGAAAGTGGGAGGGTTTTTGGGTGGATCAGGGGCTGTATTGACAACTGGGCAATGCCTAAATTGTCCTGATTTTGGAGAGGAAATGTGAGACTTTTACATCTTTCAATTTTATTTTGAATACACTGTTTTATGTTTTTGTGATGATTGAATATAAAATAAAATAATATCAATATAATGAATAAAATGTGTTTTCTTTCTCGAAAAAACAACTGTTCATTTTGGTTACGTTTTTGTTGGTATGGTGTAGCGAGTGATATTCGGACACAATCTGCAGTTGGTCTTCATTTTTTATTATTAAGCATTTTTTTTTCAGCACAATTTTTCAACAAATTAAATTATCTTTCAATTATATTGTTTCTGTTACTCTGTAACGATGACTGAATATAAAATAAAATAATATAAATATAATGAATAAAATGTGTTTTCTTTTTAGCAAAAACAAATGTTCATTACACCCACCGGAAACCCTAAATCCTGGGATCTGTAGTTCTTAACAAAGTATAACATCTTAAAAGGTCTGTTAGAACTAACTTTTGGTATGGTGCATGGAGTGATATTCTGACACAATCTGCAGTTGGTCTTCATTTTTTATTATTTGTGTTTTTTTTAATTATTAAGCTTTTTTGTTCAGCAGCTATCTGGTTGCTAGGGTCCAAATTACCCTAGCAACGGGGCAGTGGTCTCCGTGAAAGACTGGGATATAAACAGGAGAGGCCTGAACATTAAGACAGGTAATAAACAATAACAGTGATATTGTAGCCTTACAAAACAAAGGTTTATTGGCAGCTGGGGTCAGTGACCCCTATTTGAAAGCTGGAAAGAGTCACTGGGGGGCCAGTGGGGGCTTGAAGGTGCGTTTATGGGCCCCTGATGCCGGTGGGCTTGGATCCCCCAAGTCCGAGTTGCAGGCGTCACGTCAGATGCGACGGAAACAAGGTAAGTAATTCAATTGTCGGATCGTGTCACATTGTTGATGCGACAGTCGTGTTGCGTTGCATCAATGCTGCGACACGATGCAACAATTGAATTACCTTATTTCCATCGCATCCGACGTGACGCCTGCGATTTTGCGCAACGCGTCGGATCACGGCTGAATCGGCAATGTAGTCCTGCCCTTACACTCAAGTGGCTCACTTGTGAATGTTCTACATTTGTGGGACCGACTTGTCTGTACAATCCTTAGTCCACTCAATATATATATATATATATATATATATATATATATATATATATATATATATCCCAGTATTGTATAGATTATTGCAATCACTGTGAGCAGAACATGATAAGCCAAGTTGTTGGCAGAGCTTACATCAGTAATGTGGTGCAGCGTAGATCGTAAAATGTGTCGGCACTAAAGGGGTTAAAATCGCCATCTTGGAAATTGACAGACGTTATTGGGGAGATTGCAGCATAACCCAATGCATGGAAGGAGGGGATAGAGCAGTGGATATGCTTTTAACCAAAGGCCACAGTTATCCAGAAAGCTCTGAAGTACAGAAAGGCCATTTCCCATATACAAATAATCCAAATTTTTAAAAATAATTTCCTTTTTCTTGGTAATAATAAAAACAGCACCTTGTACTTGATCCAAACTGATATATCATTTATCCTTATTGAAAGCAAAACCAGCCTATTGGGTTTATTTCATGTTGACATGAATTTCTAGCAGACTTGAGATATGAAGATCCAAATTATGGAAAGATCCATTATCCAGAAAGCCCAAGGTCCCAAGCATTCTGGATAACAGGTCCCACACCTTATCATTCTGAGGAATGATACAGCAAAACTGTAATACATAAAAAAACACAGAATTGTGTTCAAACTTTTATAACCTGCCAAATTTTGTAAAATGGACATGGTAATTAGGGGGGGGTGGCCACAAAAATGGGCATGGCCAAAAAAATTTGCCGCGATACGCGCAGCAAATCTTTTAGTTCCTCTTTCTGTTTCCAAAATGTTGGGAGGTATGGATAATGTCACTGGTTATTTACAACTACAGTTGTTGTTGTTCTGTTTAACAGATTTGTTACTAACTTTGATTGACTTATGCTGATGTCATCACTATTAGCTGTAAAGGTCAAGTTTAAAGTAAACAACTACCTTTTACTGTATATGAAATGGCATATTACATGCTTCATGGCTAATGATTACTGTTGGATACTCTTAAACGATGGGAAGAGCTTTGCTTTGATGACATCATTATAGGGAGAGAAGCTGCTTTTATGACCTCACAATTGGAAGAGCTTTGCTTTGATGACATCATAATGGGGAGAGAAGCTGCTTTTATGACCTCACAATGGGAAGAGCTTTGCATTGATGACATCATAATGGGGAGAAAAGCTGCTTTTATGACTTCACAATGGGGAGAGAAGCTTGACCTTTATGACATCACTGCTTATAACAGCTTTACTTAGTCCTTCTCAAAACATCAGCATTTGTTAGCTGGCAGTGTAGAGGGAGCATACTCCTGATACATTGCCAACAAGCAAATTACAAATCTTATTTATTTTATCTAAATTTAACAGAATTATGGAATTATTGAGATTATTAATTATAAAGTGCTTTTTAGCCATATTTTTCGGATATTTTCTAGAAAGAAATAAGGTGATTATATATAATGTTATAACTGGGCTGATTGTTCTGATTGTATGGCTGAAGGAATTGCGCAATTGCAGAAATACACAGAATGCCCTGAAATCACAAAAGAAAGAAGAAGCAAAGCAGGTAAGTCCCGAATGATAATATTTACTACATTAGGACTTTGCCTTCGTTTATTCTCTGTCCTCTATTGGATTTATCTTGTTCTATTGTTAAACTATAATTTGCAGGGACAATCCAACAATAGACTAAAGGAGAGTCCTTGTTGTGTGTTATTTGATCATATTTGGTACATATATTGGAAGGGATCAGTTTGTTGCTTGAGTAAACCCCAAACTGTGAAATATTTATTCTATTGTATTTATGGACAGTGTATATCCATCAAAGGTTCTAACAGTCTCCCCTTATTTCTTGAATCTGCAGGACCCCTGTGTCCCCTGTGAAGACGAACATGATGAAGGAACTGTAGTAAGGAACTTACTATATATTGTTCTGTATCTCTGTGTGTCTGTACCTGGTACATGTCTGTATATGTCAGCGGCAAATCTTACAATCACATTATGCCATGAATGTAGATGTTGCCATGATAACATCCTACCCCCCATAAAAGTAACCCCAGTTAAGCCATAAGCTTGGTATTAGCAGTACTTATTCAAATATCTCAGAAACAGACAAAAATGACTGCAAAATGCAAAAGTGCTCTGAGAAGCATCTGAATAAGTTTTTTTCTTGTCCCATAGGCTGTTAGTATCAAAGTGAACATGCAAAATGTAAACATGAAACCTAAATGTCTTCTTTTTATCTCCAAATTTACAGGAAATAGACAATGAAGTGACCAGTTTTATGAACAAGGTAAGGGCCATGCTGGATACTGTGTGTGTGGATACTATGCGGGTACTGTGGTTGGGTACAGCTGTGCACGTCTGGGTTTAGTGTGTGACTGATCCTGCCATTGTGCCTGACATACTTCTGCCTCTACTTGGGGATTTAGTAAATTCCTCCATTGCCATAAATTGTACCAACTCTCTAACCTTTTAACTGCATTTGTTTCAATCTCTCCCCAGGTGCTCACTGACTGCTGGTCACAAATTACACCGTTTCTTCATTTGTTCATTAAACATGAGTGTGCGAAGATGCTGCACATTATCGTCCCTCAACTCTCATCCTTCATGATACACCACGTCAACCTTGGCAAGAAGGTAAGGACCCCCTTTTTGTCTAAATCCCCTCAGTAAGTGGCCCACAGCATAGTCTTTAAAGCTTACATGAATTAAGCCCAGTAACATGCAGGAATAGGGTATAAGCAAAGGACATAAGTCTGGGTGCACATACCCCAGACCTTTAGCAAGGGGAAGAAGACAATCAAAACTGGAAATTGCAGGCTGGAAATCATATATAATAGCCGTGCGCATTTAGTACCTCTCATGGGTATTTACTCATAGACTAAAGTAACAGGAAATTTACACAAGTATTTTTAAGAAATCTCAGCCATCAATGGGGTGGTTACAAGTCAATTACCAATCATATTTAAGAGGTGGTAAAAGTCTATTACACATTATTATAAACTAGTAAGTATAGTGTTTGGTAAAAAGCACAGCATATTCTTTGGCATGAAATCCATTTCATTTGGCCAAATTAGTATCTATAGATCTGTATTTATATAGCTTGATTTCAATGCAGAAAGGCAATATTTACAGATATAATGAAAACCCCTAAACCCTTTCCTTCTGTAAGTATGGCCATGTCAGATCTCTGTTGGATTAAGAATCTCATTTAGAGAGCTCTTGCCCTGCACCCTCTAACAGCCTGTGTTTTATTCAGGCCCTGAAAATAAATGGAGTGACAATCGATTGGTCGAAGGACAGAAGCCGCTTCTCAGCCGATGTCAAGTTTGAGTAAGTTGCTTGCATGGAACCTATGATCTTGCACATCTTTACCCCAATATCTTATATACAGTCATTCCTGTTCAGTCCCTTATATTGCACAGACAAACCAACTCATCTGCATGGCCAATAATCCTGTTCCTGTTTATTGCAGATTTAATGGAGATGTCCAGATAAGAGCTTCACTTGCAAAGAAATTGCTCAGATTTGGAACAAAGAAATTAGAGGTGAGTCCCAGGCATAATGTACAAATCCAGTCTTCCAGCTACACACAGTAAGAATAGCTCTAAAGCTGACCATACACATACACATCAGGTTGGGCAGTCTGGCTGGTTTTGCCGGACCATCTGAGCAACCTTGGAAAATAGGGGGGCCAATGGGGAAAGATGGGGGTCACTCATGACCCAATGATGCTTGTTAGTCATAGGTGACCAGCAGGCCCGGGCCAAGCCAGCCGGGCGCCCAAGTCAACACTTGGTTGGCTTTTTCACCCCCTTGTGGGCACACCATTGAGTGCGCATGCATGAGTGTCCATAAGCACGCACACATCTGCGAGCATGCACACGCACATCTGCGAGTATGCGCTTGCGAGCCGGCGAGTTTGCGCATGCATGCCCAATATAACAATTCATGGAGGGAGAGCAGAGCATGCACAGAGCGAGCAAAAAGGTGTGCTGATGCCGAACAAGGGTCCGGACCAGGGGTAGAGGAGAGACGAGGTACGTGCTTGGTGCCCCCACTTTGTTGCACCCTAGGCACTTGCCTCTTCTGCCTACCCCTAGTTCTGGCTCTGGTGACCAGCAAGTCCATGAGCCTCAGGGTTTGGGAGCCTAAAATCCTTTTTGTTGACGGGCCTGGCTTATAAATGTACACCACTGGGTAAGTTACCTTTTCTATCCTGCATTGAGTAATTATATACCATTTCCTCTCTGATAGCTGAAGGGAAGGATCCGAATCTTTTTAGAACCAATCCTGGACAGACCACCATTTTTTGGCGTAATTTCCATTTACTTCCTTGAAGAACCGGTAAGTCAGTAATATGTGGAAGTTGTTGCTGCTCTAAGGAAAGGCAGATACAATAAAACATTTGGGGTTTATGGGAAAATAATGACAAAAAAGCAGAGGAAATCTTATAATGGGGGCTTGTTTGCTACCACACTATTGGCTTCCTGATTAGTAGAGGTTTTTCTGATTGGCAGTGATATGGAGTCACTAATATATAATTAGCCACTTCCACTGAGGAACTGGGAAGGCTGTTTTTGAGTTTGGGGAGGAGAGATAGTGTGGGCCATTTAGAAAGAAGACCTTTCCTCTAGTAATTCATCCTTAGTCAATCAAATAAACATAGCATCTGAGGTCTACATGACAATTTACATGTAATATGTAGCTGATCCGCTCCCTCTTAATATTATCAATATGATTTTTTTGGCAGGAGCTTCAAATAAAATTTTCGGGCCTTTCGAAACTGGCCGAACCATCTGTAATAAAGTAAGTAACTGTTTTGCTATGTCCCCTCTTGTTTGTAGCTTTCCAATATATATATATATATATATATATATATATATATATATATATATATATATATATAGATAGATAGATAGATAGATATATATATATATATATATATATATATATATATATATATATATATATATATATATATATATATATCTTCTAATGAATGATTAAGTGGTGCTTATTTCAATAATTTGCTTTGCTTCCCCTACAGCAATTTCGTACACAAGAAGCTCATAGAGCTAATGGGAACGTTTGTGGTTAAGCCATTCGTCATGAGTATCCCAGTGGACCCCAATTTCAAAGTTGAAGAACTGAACTACGTGAGGACAATGGTAAATCCTGGAATTCAGATTGGTGCTCAATATTTAGCTATAACTTTATTGCTGTTACTGCCATTGCTCAGGTTGCAACATGTGGCTTAGTATGGTACGGGGCTGCTTACTGCTATTGGGTTGTGGACTTTATCTTGAATTAAATGAGCTTTTGTTACTTTCCAGAACATATTCCGTATATACATATTGGAAGCTGAGGGTTTGAGCTCAGAGGACTTCATGCCAAGAACCCTTAATTCTTACGTTGCCATAAGCAGTGCCAAGCAAAGAGCAAGAACACGTGTGGCTGCCAACAGCCTCAATCCAAGATGGCACCAGGCATTTGAGGTATGACTTGCTTATACATTTATGTGCATACAAAATGCTGAGTTAAATTGGCAGAGCTTATTGTGTCCACCCACTCTTGCCCTGTATATACGTAGCTATATCAGTGCATGGGGGCTGCCATTTTATTGTTCCTGCACAGGCATTTATGGAACATTTTTTCACACTGTGCTGTCTGAAGGAAACAGTAAGGCAGCTATTTACATATAAACAGAGAATATGGAATTTTCTGGAATGTTCTGTGCAGACTTTTCTCACATTTTGTACAGATATTATAAGTGAAACTGGAAAACAAGCTGGCGCCATTCAAGTGTTGGTACCACACATTATACAGGCTAAGCTCATTCTATGTTCTCTCTCCAGATGGCATTTAATGACGTCCCAGAGCAAGAGATTGTTTTCCAACTCTTTGGCAACAGATTGTTCAAGGACAAGTTGTTGGGCAGGTGAGTAGACATTGTGAAGATATATTTCTAATTATAATTTCCTAGCTTCTCAACTGTTGTCATGGATTGGTGGGAGATGATCATATTATATGGTTGGATTTGTATTTTTCTCTATATAATGAAGGTGCTGCTCTCCTGATGCTCTTAAAGGAGAACTAAGCCTACCAAAAACAAAACTCCCCATCTACCGCCCTCTATTCTCCCCCTGCCTATAGGCTATAACAGGGGTCCCCAACCTTTTATACCTGTGAGCCACATTCAAATGTAAACAGAATTGGGGAGCAACACAAACATGAAAAAGTCCCTTGGGGTGCCAAATAAGGGCTGTGATTGCCTATTTTGTAGCCCCTATGTTGATAGGCAGCCAACAAGGGGCTCTACTTGGCACTATACTTGAAATTCAAAAATAAGCACCTGCTTTGAGGACACTAAGAGCAACATCCAAGGGGATTGGAGAGCAACATGTTGCTCGCGAGCTACTGGTTGGGGATCACTGGTCTATAACATGAAAAGCATCCCTGTTTGTAAATCAGTTTGCTAACACAGAGCCTTCAGTTGGTGCCATCTGCAAAGTGATTCAATGATACATAAGATGGAGCCTGTGTTTGGCTTTTTAAATCTGTTTCCTTTAAGTAACCAATCTCTTTCTTTCTGTCGGTGTCTAGCTGCAGAATCAGCGTGGAAGAGGCCATGAAACATGAAAACCTTGATATAGTAAGAGATATTTATATGCCGGGGCATATCATATCATCATCCCACCCCCTGTTCCCTTAGAAAGATATTCCTGCTCTTCATGTAGCTTAAAGGAGAACTAAACCCTGAAGTTATAAAACCCCTACCCCCTTACCCTACATAAACCCCCCTCCCTCCTCCCCCCCCAGCCAAGTGTTACCCCGGGTAAATGCCCCTAAGTCTTTACTTACTCCTCCGTATAGATTCTGTCCAGCTGAGTTCATGGGCGCCATCTTCAGCCGCTTCGGTAATCTTCAGAATAAGACCATCGCTTCAGCAATTTTCGCGAGTTTCGGTGCATGCGCAGTTGACGCGAAACAGAAAATTGCTCCAACTGCGCATGCGCCAATATGGCATTTACTTCCCAAAGATTACCGAAGAGAAGAAGATGGCTACCGTGAACTCCGCTGGATAGAATCTGCATGGTTGGGTAAGTAAAGACTTAGGGGCATTTGCCTGGGGTAACACTTAAGCTGGAGGGGAGGATTGAGGGGGGTCTATGTAGGGTAGGGTTTTTTTTTAACTTCAGGGTTTAGTTCTCCTTTAAATGCCCCTTCCAGGGAGTTACATAAAAGTGGGAACCTAGAACTCAGGTGGCACCTTCCCTCCTGCATTGTTAATTATCAGTTGTATTACACACAAATGGGACTTGTTTGTATGCAGACATGTAACACCTACCATCATTCCCTGCTAACTAACCACGCAGCATGAGGGGCTTTCTAAGTATCAATTCAGAAGCCATGAGTTGCCAACTCTGGGTTGGGCATGACTGACCTGTGCCCTGACTTCATCACTGAGTTCTGTTTCTCTGTCCCTTTCAGTGGCTCCCATTAGATAACACGTCCTATGGAAGGCTTCACATTAGGAGTCAGCGGCTCAACCTTGTTTCCGACCCTGCTGAGCTTAGGAAGGTAATGTATTTGTACCTTTTTCTCTGGCTGCTTGTGGAAAGGGAGGTGCCTTCTGCTCTATGGTCAATGTAACTTGTCTATCCATTCCCAGGTGCTGCTGGTGAACCAGATGTCTCAGCCTGTACAGATGGAAGAATTTTGCTCAGCGCTCCTCAATGTGCATGTAGAGAGAGCCAAGGTCAGTACTAATGAACCACAGACATATTGCATAACTGGGCCCCACGACAAGATCTACTTAGGGCCCCAAACTTGTACAGTGACATAATGACATTCCATTGTCCTTTATCCTTTTTCTGTCACATCTGTCCCAGACTCAATATCCATCTTTAGACTCCTTTACTTTATTTTAATTTTCTTCATTCATGTCTTACAGATAACAATTGGAAACAAGATTCCAACCACCATTACGGAAATCAACGTCCGGAACATGACGCAATTGACCGCGGTAATGCTTGATATATATCAGATACCTGGCTACCTGTAGAGTTGGGGTTCTTAACTAAATGTTCTATTTCTGTACTACAACTCCCAGTTTTCCTATAATAATAAAATCTGGAAGCTGTAGCCAACAATACTAGTTAGAGGGCAAAGGGTGGCAAAAGCTAAGTTTATACTATAAATTCATTTTGAAGTATGAAGTTGAGATTTCCAGATATTACAAATATATTAAAATGCCTTTATATCCTTAAAGGAGAACTAAACCCCCCGTTCGACAAAAATCCCCATCCCCTTCCATCCATTGGCCTCCCTCAATGCTTTGTACCTCCTTAGTAACTCAGTGGAAAAAGTGTCCCTGTCATGTACCTTGGCATAATTATACAGAGTAGCACAGTGGAGCTCTTCTGCGCCATCTTACGTATCTTCGGATACTCTTTTATTCCTTCGGCAATATTCTGAGCTTTCCGCGCAAGCACAGAAGGCACAAATACTAGGGATGCACCGAATCCAGGATTTGGTTTGGGATTCGGCCTTTTTCAGCAGGATCCGGATTCGGACAAATCCTTCTGCCCGGCCGAACCGAATCCAGACCCTAATTTGCATATGCATAATAGTGGCTTCAATGCATCCTTTACGAATAACCAAATGGTCCCAACTGCGCAAACGCAAAAAAGCTCCATGCCGGCGCTCACTTTCGCGAGGAACCAGACGATACAAAAGATGGTGCTGAAGAGCCTAAGGAGGGAGAAAGCAGTGAGTGGACCAATGGAGAGAAGGGGATGGTGATTTTTGATGAACGGGGTTTAGTTCTCCTTTAACATTAGAAAATGTTACAGTCATATTGTGTGCTCACATGGTTATACCTTGTGTAGTGCAGAAAGTGATGAAAAACCCAATAACTGCAAAATATTGGAAGTCCCTTGCTTTCTAGCAAGTTACATAAGCTTGAGAAGAGTAGTGGTACGTTTCTCATATGTAGGTGGCTCTGGGAGAGAGCAAAAAATACAAGGCCACAATAGTAGGGGTTTCATGAAGATGATGGGTAATTTCTATGTATAGCGTTACAGATTATCTCATTGTTATGTAAGAATAGACTAGCATATGTACTGTTAGTGCTCCCTTATTTACTCCTATCCATCCTGACTGTCTTTCTGTATTGTTCCTAGTACTCTTGTAACACCACTGATCCAGTATGGAACCAGTCTTTCAGCTTCCTAATTAAGGACCCTCATATGGAGGAAGTGCAGTTTGTGGTGAGTAGAAAAATCCTGCTTAGTTTTCCTCTTCTCACCGTAGCTGGAGGTCAGAAGGCTCCTTTGTGTCCAGTCTGCTCTCCTTTGTGCCTTGCCTCTTTCCCTTACACTATGTTTTTTTGCAGATAAAAGAACGATATCATGGATCCCTGGGCTCTGTATCTATTCCCATCTCTAGGCTCCTGGAGGCAAAAAATCTCACTATCACAGACTGGTTTCAGCTCAGAAAGTCTTGTGCTTTACGGGTTAGACTTGAGTTGAGGGTAAGTGAAAAGATTCTTATGTTACTGTGTATCACTATCTCAGTTTGTGTTAATAATTTAATGGATTTATATTAAAGGGGAAATAATATAGAGATAATATGTATAGGGGCCAGGCCTATATGGCTGTGAGACATGTCTCTCTAAATGTTTATCCAATCTATGTTTTTCATGCAGATTTTTGTTACTCCTTTACCCGTCGCAAGTTCTGAAACCAAGGAATTCAACGTTTCCAGCTCTCAGCAGCCTAAACATAAAGCTGTGAATAAACCAAAGGCTAACCCCAGGATTAATATGAAGAGACGACCCCCATTAAGGAATAATAGGAAAAAGCTGCACAAGCCAAAGCGGTAAGGAGTGTTGCATTGTGGGACAGTACTATGGGATAAGGGGATTCTTCTGTGTAGTCTAGTAAAGGAAATGTCTGTGTTTACTGAATGAACAAATGAAATGCATCTCTTTAATGCTCTGTTTAGACTGCCCAAAGCAGCAACTGGTGGAGACACTGAACAACCGGAAATAAGGAGAGAGACAGGTGTACCTACAACTTCCAGAAATACTGAAGGAGCTGGGACACAAGAGAGGCAAGCAAAGAAGACAATAAAGCAGAAATTAAAGGAAGTTAAAGGGAAATTCCTACGCGCAATTAGAATGGTCTGCGACAGATGAATTCCACCGTGCCATCTAACGTCCAAGCGACTCTTGTACAATTTTCAAAAACGCCAGATACGAGAATATAACTGCATACCTCCCCGTTGCACCTATTACGTCAATACAGCCCCTGTAAGTGGGAGGGTTTTTGGGTGGATCAGGGGCTGTATTGACAACTGGGCAATGCCTAAATTGTCCTGATTTTGGAGAGGAAATGTGAGACTTTTACATCTTTCAATTTTATTTTGAATACACTGTTTTATGTTTTTGTGATGATTGAATATAAAATAAAATAATATCAATATAATGAATAAAATGTGTTTTCTTTCTCGAAAAAACAACTGTTCATTTTGGTTACGTTTTTGTTGGTATGGTGTAGCGAGTGATATTCGGACACAATCTGCAGTTGGTCCTCATTTTTTATTATTAAGCATTTTTTTTCAGCACAATTTTTCAACAAATTAAATTATCTTTCAATTATATTGTTTCTGTTACTCTGTAACGATGACTGAATATAAAATAAAATAATATAAATATAATGATTAAAATGTGTTTTCTTTCTAGCAAAAACAAATGTTTATTACACCCACCAGAAACCCTAAATCCTGGGATCTGTAGTTCTTAACAAAGTATAACATCTTAAAAGGTCTGTTAGAACTAACTTTTGGTATGGTGCATGGAGTGATATTCTGACACAATCTGCAGTTGGTCTTCATTTTTTATTATTTGTGTTTTTTTTAATTATTAAGCTTTTTTGTTCAGCAGCTATCTGGTTGCTAGGGTCCAAATTACCCTAGCAACGGGGCAGTGGTCTCGGTGAAAGACTGGGATATAAACAGGAGAGGCCTGAACATTAAGACAGGTAATAAACAATAACAGTGATATTGTAGCCTTACAAAACAAAGGTTTATTGGCAGCTGGGGTCAGTGACCCCTATTTGAAAGCTGGAAAGAGTCACTGGGGGGCCAGTGGGGGCTTGAAGGTGCGTTTATGGGCCCCTGATGCAGGTGGGCTTGGATCCCCCAAGTCCGAGTTGCAGGCGTCACGTCAGATGCGACGGAAACAAGGTAAGTAATTCAATTGTCGGATTGTGTCACATTGTTGATGCGACAGTCGTGTTGCGTTGCATCAATGCTGCGACACGATGCAACAATTGAATTACCTTATATATATATATCCCAGTATTGTATAGATTATTGCAATCACTGTGAGCAGAACATGATAAGCCAAGTTGTTGGCAGAGCTTACATCAGTAATGTGGTGCAGCGTAGATCGTAAAATGTGTCAGCACTAAAGGGGTTAAAATTGCCATCTTGGAAATTGACAGACGTTATTGGGGAGATTGCAGCATAACCCACTGCATGGAAGGAGGGGATAGAGCAGTGGATATGCTTTTAACCAAAGGCCACAGTTATCCAGAAAGCTCTGAAGTACAGAAAGGCCATTTCCCATATACAAATAATCCAAATTTTTAAAAATAATTTCCTTTTTCTTGGTAATAATAAAAACAGCACCTTGTACTTGATCCAAACTGATATATCATTTATCCTTATTGAAAGCAAAACCAGCCTATTGGGTTTATTTCATGTTGACATGAATTTCTAGCAGACTTGAGATATGAAGATCCGAATTATAGAAAGATCCATTATCCAGAAAGCCCAAGGTCCCAAGCATTCTGGATAACAGGTCCCACACCTTATCATTCTGAGGAATGATACAGCAAAACTGTAATACATAAAAAAAACACAGAATTGTGTTCAAACTTTTATAACCTGCCAAATTTTGTAAAATGGACATGGTAATTAGGGGGGGTGGCCACAAAAATGGGCATGGCCAAAAAAATTTGCCGCGATACGCGCAGCAAATCTTTTAGTCCCTCTTTCTGTTTCCAAAATGTTGGGAGGTATGGATAATGTCACTGGTTATTTACAACTACAGTTGTTGTTGTTCTGTTTAACAGATTTGTTACTAACTTTGATTGGCTTATGCTGATGTCATCACTATTAGCTGTAAAGGTCAAGTTTAAAGTAAACAACTACCTTTTACTGTATATGAAATGGCATATTGCATGCTTCATGGCTAATGATTACTGTTGGATACTCTTAAACGATGGGAAGAGCTTTGCTTTGATGACATCATAATGGGGAGAGAAGCTGCTTTTTTGACCTCACAATGGGAAGAGCTTTGCTTTGATGACATCATAATGGGGAGAGAAGCTGCTTTTATGACCTCACAATGGGAAGAGCTTTGCGTTGATGACATCATAATGGGGAGAAAAGCTGCTTTTATGACTTCACAATGGGGAGAGAAGCTTGACCTTTATGACATCACTGCTTATAACAGCTTTACTTAGTCCTTCTCAAAACATCAGCATTTGTTAGCTGGCAGTGTAGAGGGAGCATACTCCTGATACATTGCCAACAAGCAAATTACAAATCTTATTTATTTTATCTAAATTTAACAGAATTATGGTATTATTGAGATTATTAATTATAAAGTGCTTTTTAGCCATATTTTTCGGATATTTTCTAGAAAGAAATAAGGTGATTATATATAATGTTATAACTGGGCTGATTGTTCTGATTGTATGGCTGAAGGAATTGCGCAATTGCAGAAATACACAGAATGCCCTGAAATCACAAAAGAAAGAAGAAGCAAAGCAGGTAAGTCCCGAATGATAATATTTACTACATTAGGACTTTGCCTTCGTTTATTCTCTGTCCTCTATTGGATTTATCTTGTTCTATTGTTAAACTATAATTTGCAGGGACAATCCAACAATAGACTAAAGGAGAGTCCTTGTTGTGTGTTATTTGATCATATTTGGTACATATATTGGAAGGGATCAGTTTGTTGCTTGAGTAAACCCCAAACTGTGAAATATTTATTCTATTGTATTTATGGACAGTGTATATCCATCAAAAGTTCTAACAGTCTCCCCTTATTTCTTGAATCTGCAGGACCCCTGTGTCCCCTGTGAAGACGAACATGATGAAGGAATTGTAGTAAGAAACTTACTATATATTGTTCTGTATCTCTGTGTGTCTGTACCTGGTACATGTCTGTATATGTCAGCGGCAAAT
The DNA here is from genome assembly GCA_038501925.1 of Xenopus petersii. NCBI lineage: Eukaryota > Metazoa > Chordata > Amphibia > Anura > Pipidae > Xenopus > Xenopus petersii. The sequence goes on along the minus strand of CM076688.1, from coordinate 92,942,809 downwards.
CTTACAATCACATTATGCCATGAATGTAGATGTTGCCATGATAACATCCTACCCCCCATAAAAGTAACCCCAGTTAAGCCATAAGCTTGGTATTAGCAGTACTTATTCAAATATCTCAGAAACAGACAAAAATGACTGCAAAATGCAAAAGTGCTCTGAGAAGCATCTGAATAAGTTTTTTTCTTGTCCCATAGGCTGTTAGTATCAAAGTGAACATGCAAAATGTAAACATGAAACCTAAATGTCTTCTTTTTATCTCCAAATTTACAGGAAATAGACAATGAAGTGACCAGTTTTATGAACAAGGTAAGGGCCATGCTGGATACTGTGTGTGTGGATACTATGCGGGTACTGTGGTTGGGTACAGCTGTGCACGTCTGGGTTTAGTGTGTGACTGATCCTGCCATTGTGCCTGACATACTTCTGCCTCTACTTGGGGATTTAGTAAATTCCTCCATTGCCATAAATTGTACCAACTCTCTAACCTTTTAACTGCATTTGTTTCAATCTCTCCCCAGGTGCTCACTGACTGCTGGTCACAAATTACACCGTTTCTTCATTTGTTCATTAAACATGAGTGTGCGAAGATGCTGCACATTATCGTCCCTCAACTCTCATCCTTCATGATACACCACGTCAACCTTGGCAAGAAGGTAAGGACCCCCTTTTTGTCTAAATCCCCTCAGTAAGTGGCCCACAGCATAGTCTTTAAAGCTTACATGAATTAAGCCCAGTAACATGCAGGAATAGGGTATAAGCAAAGGACATAAGTCTGGGTGCACATACCCCAGACCTTTAGCAAGGGGAAGAAGACAATCAAAACTGGAAATTGCAGGCTGGAAATCATATATAATAGCCGTGCGCATTTAGTACCTCTCATGGGTATTTACTCATAGACTAAAGTAACAGGAAATTTACACAAGTATTTTTAAGAAATCTCAGCCATCAATGGGGTGGTTACAAGTCAATTACCAATCATATTTAAGAGGTGGTAAAAGTCTATTACACATTATTATAAACTAGTAAGTATAGTGTTTGGTAAAAAGCACAGCATATTCTTTGGCATGAAATCCATTTCATTTGGCCAAATTAGTATCTATAGATCTGTATTTATATAGCTTGATTTCAATGCAGAAAGGCAATATTTACAGATATAATGAAAACCCCTAAACCCTTTCCTTCTGTAAGTATGGCCATGTCAGATCTCTGTTGGATTAAGAATCTCATTTAGAGAGCTCTTGCCCTGCACCCTCTAACAGCCTGTGTTTTATTCAGGCCCTGAAAATAAATGGAGTGACAATCGATTGGTCGAAGGACAGAAGCCGCTTCTCAGCCGATGTCAAGTTTGAGTAAGTTGCTTGCATGGAACCTATGATCTTGCACATCTTTACCCCAATATCTTATATACAGTCATTCCTGTTCAGTCCCTTATATTGCACAGACAAACCAACTCATCTGCATGGCCAATAATCCTGTTCCTGTTTATTGCAGATTTAATGGAGATGTCCAGATAAGAGCTTCACTTGCAAAGAAATTGCTCAGATTTGGAACAAAGAAATTAGAGGTGAGTCCCAGGCATAATGTACAAATCCAGTCTTCCAGCTACACACAGTAAGAATAGCTCTAAAGCTGACCATACACATACAGATCAGGTTGGGCAGTCTGGCTGGTTTTGCCGGACCATCTGAGCAACCTTGGAAAATAGGGGGGCCAATGGGGAAAGATGGGGGTCACTCATGACCCAATGATGCTTGTTAGTCATAGGTGACCAGCAGGCCCGGGCCAAGCCAGCCGGGCACCCAAGTCAACACTTGGTTGGCTTTTTCACCCCCTTGTGGGCACACCATTGAGTGCGCATGCATGAGTGTCCATAAGCACGCACACATCTGCGAGCATGCACACGCACATCTGCGAGTATGCGCTTGCGAGCCGGCGAGTTTGCGCATGCATGCCCAATATAACAATTCATGGAGGGAGAGCAGAGCATGCACAGAGCGAGCAAAAAGGTGTGCTGATGCCGAACAAGGGTCCGGACCAGGGGTAGAGGAGAGACGAGGTACGTGCTTGGTGCCCCCACTTTGTTGCACCCTAGGCACTTGCCTCTTCTGCCTACCCCTAGTTCTGGCTCTGGTGACCAGCAAGTCCATGAGCCTCAGGGTTTGGGAGCCTAAAATCCTTTTTGTTGACGGGCCTGGCTTATAAATGTACACCACTGGGTAAGTTACCTTTTCTATCCTGCATTGAGTAATTATATACCATTTCCTCTCTGATAGCTGAAGGGAAGGATACGAATCTTTTTAGAACCAATCCTGGACAGACCACCATTTTTTGGCGTAATTTCCATTTACTTCCTTGAAGAACCGGTAAGTCAGTAATATGTGGAAGTTGTTGCTGCTCTAAGGAAAGGCAGATACAATAAAACATTTGGGGTTTATGGGAAAATAATGACAAAAAAGCAGAGGAAATCTTATAATGGGGGCTTGTTTGCTACCACACTACTGGCTTCCTGATTAGTAGAGGTTTTTCTGATTGCCAGTGATATGGAGTCACTAATATATAGTTAGCCACTTCCACTGAGGAACTGGAAAGGCTGTTTTTGAGTTTGGGGAGGAGAGATAGTGTGGGCCATTTAGAAAGAAGACCTTTCCTCTAGTAATTCTTCCTTAGTCAATCAAATAAACATAGCATCTGAGGTCTACATGACAATTTACATGTAATATGTAGCTGATCCGCTCCCTCTTAATATTATCAATATGATTTTTTTGGCAGGAGCTTCAAATAAAATTTTCGGGCCTTTCGAAACTGGCCGAACCATCTGTAATAAAGTAAGTAACTGTTTTGCTATGTCCCCTCTTGTTTGTAGCTTTCCAATATATACATATATATATATATATATAGATATATATATATATATGTATATATATATATATATATATATATATATATATATATATCTTCTAATGAATGATTAAGTGGTGCTTATTTCAATAATTTGCTTTGCTTCCCCTACAGCAATTTCGTACACAAGAAGCTCATAGAGCTAATGGGAACGTTTGTGGTTAAGCCATTCGTCATGAGTATCCCAGTGGACCCCAATTTCAAAGTTGAAGAACTGAACTACGTGAGGACAATGGTAAATCCTGGAATTCAGATTGGTGCTCAATATTTAGCTATAACTTTATTGCTGTTACTGCCATTGCTCAGGTTGCAACATGTGGCTTAGTATGGTACGGGGCTGCTTACTGCTATTGGGTTGTGGACTTTATCTTGAATTAAATGAGCTTTTGTTACTTTCCAGAACATATTCCGTATATACATATTGGAAGCTGAGGGTTTGAGCTCAAAGGACTTCATGCCAAGAACCCTTAATTCTTACGTTGCCATAAGCAGTGCCAAGCAAAGAGCAAGAACACGTGTGGCTGCCAACAGCCTCAATCCAAGATGGCACCAGGCATTTGAGGTATGACTTGCTTATACATTTATGTGCATACAAAATGCTGAGTTAAATTGGCAGAGCTTATTGTGTCCACCCACTCTTGCCCTGTATATACGTAGCTATATCAGTGCATGGGGGCTGCCATTTTATTGTTCCTGTACAGGCATTTGTGGAATTTTTTTCACACTGTGCTGTCTGAAGGAAACAGTAAGGCAGCTATTTACATATAAACAGAGAATATGGAATTTTCTGGAATGTTCTGTGCAGACTTTTCTCACATTTTGTACAGATATTATAAGTGAAACTGGAAAACAAGCTGGCGCCATTCAAGTGTTGGTACCACACATTATACAGGCTAAGCTCATTCTATGTTCTCTCTCCAGATGGCATTTAATGACGTCCCAGAGCAAGAGATTGTTTTCCAACTCTTTGGCAACAGATTGTTCAAGGACAAGTTGTTGGGCAGGTGAGTAAACATTGTGAAGACATATTTCTAATTATAATTTCCTAGCTTCTCAACTGTTGTCATGGATTGGTGGGAGATGATCATATTATATGGTTGGATTTGTATTTTTCTCTATATAATGAAGGTGCTGCTCTCCTGATGCTCTTAAAGGAGAACTAACCCTACCAAAAACAAAACTCCCCATCTACCGCCCTCTATTCTCCCCCTGCCTGTAGTCTATAACATGAAAAGCATCCCTGTTTGTAAATCAGTTTGCTAACACAGAGCCTTTAGTTGGTGCCATCTGCAAAGTGATTCAATGATACATAAGATGGAGCCTGTGTTTGGCTTTTTAAATCTGTTTCCTTTAAGTAACCAATCTCTTTCTTTCTGTTGGTGTCTAGCTGCAGAATCAGCGTGGAAGAGGCCATGAAACATGCAAACCTTGATATAGTAAGAGATATTTATATGCCGGGGCATATCATATCATCATCCCACCCCCTGTTCCCTTAGAAATATATTCCTGCTCTTCATGTAGCTTAAAGGAGAACTAAACCCTGAAGTTATAAAACCCCTACCCCCTTACCCTCCATAAACCCCCCTCCCTCCTCCCCCCCCAGCCAAGTGTTACCCCGGGTAAATGCCCCTAAGTCTTTACTTACTCCTCCGTATAGATTCTGTCCAGCTGAGTTCATGGGCGCCATCTTCAGCCGCTTCGGTAATCTTCAGAATGAGACCATCGCTTCAGCAATTTTTGCAAGTTTCGGTGCATGCGCAGTTGACGCGAAACAGAAAATTGCTCCAACTGCGCATGCGCCAATATGGCATTTACTTCCCAAAGATTACCGAAGAGAAGAAGATGGCTGCCGTGAACTCCGCTGGATAGAATCTGCATGGTTGGGTAAGTAAAGACTTAGGGGCATTTGCCTGGGGTAACACTTAAGCTGGAGGGGAGGATTGAGGGGGGTCTATGTAGGGTAGGGTTTTTTTTTAACTTCAGGGTTTAGTTCTCCTTTAAATGCCCCTTCCATAAAAGTGGGAACCTAGAACTCAGGTGGCACCTTCCCTCCTGCATTGTTAATTATCAGTTGTATTACACACAAATGGCACTTGTTTGTATGCAGACATGTAACACCTACCATCATTCCCTGCTAACTAACCACGCAGCATGAGGGGCTTTCTAAGTATCAATTCAGAAGCCATGAGTTGCCAACTCTGGGTTGGGCATGACTGACCTGTGCCCTGACTTCATCACTGAGTTCTGTTTCTCTGTCCCTTTCAGTGGCTCCCATTAGATAACACGTCCTATGGAAGGCTTCATATTAGGAGTCAGCGGCTCAACCTTGTTTCCGACCCTGCTGAGCTTAGGAAGGTAATGTATTTGTACCTTTTTCTCTGGCTGCTTGTGGAAAGGGAGGTGCCTTCTGCTCTATGGTCAATGTAACTTGTCTATCTATTCCCAGGTGCTGCTGGTGAATCAGATGTCTCAGCCTGTACAGATGGAAGAATTTTGCTCAGCGCTCCTCAATGTGCATGTAGAGAGAGCCAAGGTCAGTACTAATGAACCACAGACATATTGCATAACTGGGCCCCACGACAAGATCTACTTAGGGCCCCAAACTTGTACAGTGACATAATGACATTCCATTGTCCTTTATCCTTTTTCTGTCACATCTGTCCTAGACTCAATATCCATCTTTAGACTCCTTTACTTTATTTTAATTTTCTTCATTCATGTCTTACAGATAACAATTGGAAACAAGATTCCAACCACCATTACGGAAATCAACGTCCGGAACATGACGCAATTGACCGCGGTAATGCTTGATATATATCAGATACCTGGCTACCTGTAGCGTTGGGGTTCTTAACTAAATGTTCTATTTCTGTACTACAACTCCCAGTTTTCCTATAATAATAAAATCTGGAAGCTGTAGCCAACAATACTAGTTAGAGGGCAAAGGGTGGCAAAAGCTAAGTTTATACTATAAATTCATTTTGAAGTATGAAGTTGAGATTTCCAGATATTACAAATATATTAAAATGCCTTTATATCCTTAAAGGAGAACTAAACCCCCGTTCAACAAAAATCCCCATCCCCTTCCGTCCTTTGGCCCCCCTCAATGCTTTGTACCTCCTTAGTAACTCAGTGGAAAAAGTGTCCCTGTCATGTACCTTGGCATAATTATACAGAGTAGCACAGTGGAGCTCTTCGGCGCCATCTTCAGTATCTTCGGATACTCTTTTATTCCTTCGGCAATATTCTGAGCTTTCCGCGCAAGCACAGAAGGCACAAATACTAGGGATGCACCGAATCCAGGATTTGGTTTGGGATTCGGCCTTTTTCAGCAGGATCCGGATTCGGACAAATCCTTCTGCCCGGCCGAACCGAATCCAGACCCTAATTTGCATATGCAAAATAGTGGCTTCAATGCATCCTTTACGAATAACCAACTGGTCCCAACTGCGCAAACGCAAAAAAGCTCCGTGCCGGCGCTCACTTTCGCGAGGAACCAGAAGATACAAAAGATGGTGCTGAAGAGCCTAAGGAGGGAGAAAGCAGTGAGTGGACCAATGGAGAGAAGGGGATGGTGATTTTTGATGAACGGGGTTTAGTTCTCCTTTAACATTAGAAAATGTTACAGTCATATTGTGTGCTCACATGGTTATACCTTGTGTAGTGCAGAAAGTGATGAAAAACCCAATAACTGCAAAATATTGGAAGTCCCTTGCTTTCTAGCAAGTTACATAAGCTTGAGAAGAGTAGTGGTACGTTTCTCATATGTAGGTGGCTCTGGGAGAGAGCAAAAAATACAAGGCCACAATAGTAGGGGTTTCATGAGGATGATGGGTAATTTCTATGTATAGCGTTACAGATTATCTCATTGTTATGTAAGAATAGACTAGCATATGTACTGTTAGTGCTCCCTTATTTACTCCTATCCATCCTGACTGTCTTTCTGTATTGTTCCTAGTACTCTTGTAACACCACTGATCCAGTATGGAACCAGTCTTTCAGCTTCCTAATTAAGGACCCTCATAAGGAGGAAGTGCAGTTTGTGGTGAGTAGAAAAATCCTGCTTAGTTTTCCTCTTCTCACCGTAGCTGGAGGTCAGAAGGCTCCTTTGTGTCCAGTCTGCTCTCCTTTGTGCCTTGCCTCTTTCCCTTACACTATGTATTTTTGCAGATAAAAGAACGATATCATGGATCCCTGGGCTCTGTATCTATTCCCATCTCTAGGCTCCTGGAGGCAAAAAATCTCACTATCACAGACTGGTTTCAGCTCAGAAAGTCTTGTGCTTTACGGGTTAGACTTGAGTTGAGGGTAAGTGAAAGGATTCTTATGTTACTGTGTATCACTATCTCAGTTTGTGTTAATAATTTAATGGATTTATATTAAAGGGGAAATAATATAGAGATAATATGTATAGGGGCCAGGCCTATATGGCTGTGAGACATGTCTCTCTAAATGTTTATCCAATCTATGTTTTTCATGCAGATTTTTGTTACTCCTTTACCCGTCGCAAGTTCTGAAACCAAGGAATTCAACGTTTCCAGCTCTCAGCAGCCTAAACATAAAGCTGTGAATAAACCAAAGGCTAACCCCAGGATTAATATGAAGAGACGACCCCCATTAAGGAATAATAGGAAAAAGCTGCACAAGCCAAAGCGGTAAGGAGTGTTGCATTGTGGGACAGTACTATGGGATAAGGGGATTCTTCTGTGTAGTCTAGTAAAGGAAATGTCTGTGTTTACTGAATGAACAAATGAAATGCATCTCTTTAATGCTCTGTTTAGACTGCCCAAAGCAGCAACTGGTGGAGACACTGAACAACCGGAAATAAGGAGAGAGACAGGTGTACCTACAACTTCCAGAAATACTGAAGGAGCTGGGACACAAGAGAGGCAAGCAAAGAAGACAATAAAGCAGAAATTAAAGGAAGTTAAAGGGAAATTCCTACGCGCAATTAGAATGGTCTGCGACAGATGAATTCCACCGTGCCATCTAACGTCCAAGCGACTCTTGTACAATTTTCAAAAACGCCAGATATGAGAATATAACTGCATACCTCCCCGTTGCACCTATTATGTCAATACAGCCCCTGAAAGTGGGAGGGTTTTTGGGTGGATCAGGGGCTGTATTGACAACTGGGCAATGCCTAAATTGTCCTGATTTTGGAGAGGAAATGTGAGACTTTTACATCTTTCAATTTTATTTTGAATATACTGTTTTATGTTTTTGTGATGATTGAATATAAAATAAAATAATATCAATATAATGAATAAAATGTGTTTTCTTTCTCGAAAAAACAACTGTTCATTTTGGTTACGTTTTTGTTGGTATGGTGTAGCGAGTGATATTCGGACACAATCTGCAGTTGGTCCTCATTTTTTATTATTAAGCATTTTTTTTTCAGCACAATTTTTCAACAAATTAAATTATCTTTCAATTATATTGTTTCTGTTACTCTGTAATGATGACTGAATATAAAATAAAATAATATAAATATAATGAATAAAATGTGTTTTCTTTCTAGCAAAAACAAATGTTCATTACACCCACCGGAAGCCCTAAATCCTGGGATCTGTAGTTCTTAACAAAGTATAACATCTTAAAAGGTCTGTTAGAACTAACTTTTGGTATGGTGCATGGAGTGATATTCTGACACAATCTGCAGTTGGTCTTCATTTTTTATTATTTGTGTTTTTTTTAATTATTAAGCTTTTTTTGTTCAGCAGCTATCAGGTTGCTAGGGTCCAAATTACCCTAGCAACGGGGCAGTGGTCTCCGTGAAAGACTGGGATATAAACAGGAGAGGCCTGAACATTAAGACAGGTAATAAACAATAACAGTGATATTGTAGCCTTACAAAACAAAGGTTTATTGGCAGCTGGGGTCAGTGACCCCTATTTGAAAGCTGGAAAGAGTCACTGGGGGACCAGTGGGGGCTTGAAGGTGCGTTTATGGGCCCCTGATGCAGGTGGGCTTGGATCCCCCAAGTCCGAGTTGCAGGCGTCACGTCAGATGCGACGGAAACAAGGTAAGTAATTCAATTGTCGGATCGTGTCACATTGTTGATGCGACGCAACACGACTGTCGAATGCAGACACGATGCAACAATTGAATTACCTTATTTCCATCGCATCCGACGTGAGGCCTGCGATTTAGCTTAACTTGTCGGATCACGGCTGAATCGGCAATGTAGTCCTGTCCTTACACTCAAGTGGCTCACTTGTGAATGTTCTACATTTGTGGGACCAACGTGTCTGTACAATCCTTAGTCCACTCAAAATATATATATATATATATATATATATATCCCAGTATTGTATAGATTATTGCAATCACTGTGAGCAGAACATGATAAGCCAAGTTGTTGGCAGAGCTTACATCAGTAATGTGGTGCAGCGTAGATCGTAAAATGTGTCGGCACTAAAGGGGTTAAAATCGCCATCTTGGAAATTGACAGACGTTATTGGGGAGATTGCAGCATAACCCAATGCATGGAAGGAGGGGATAGAGCAGTGGATATGCTTTTAACCAAAGGCCACAGTTATCCAGAAAGCTCTGAAGTACAGAAAGGCCATTTCCCATATACAAATAATCCAAATTTTTAAAAATAATTTCCTTTTTCTTGGTAATAATAAAAACAGCACCTTGTACTTGATCCAAACTGAGATATCATTAATCCTTATTGAAAGCAAAACCAGCCTATTGGGTTTATTTCATGTTGACATGAATTTCTAGCAGACTTGGGATATGAAGATCCAAATTATGGAAAGATCCATTATCCAGAAAGCCCAAGGTCCCAAGCATTCTGGATAACAGGCCCCGCACCTTATCATTCTGACGTGCTCAATACAGATGAGTTATGTTTGGCACACATTTGTCTGGATTGACACAGACCCTAGGAAGGCTTTAACCTTGTTTGTTACATGATTGGCTACAATTATAACAATTATATCTGGTATTAATTATTGTACAGTGTTGTATCACTCGCTGGTGCTATAGAAATAAATGATGACACCTTAGGGTTCCAATGAATGTATAATTAGGCTGAATGTGAATGAGGGCTCCCCAATAAGTGCTTTCCCTGGCTCTTTCCATAGCATGCCTTGCACTCTGCACTGGTCTAACTATGCACCTTAGTATAATGGGGACAATATCTGTCCATTCCTTGTAATTAAGGGAAATAAATCATATATTTACAGTTTATGTTACTGGCTGAAATGGTGCCCCTTCATTCTGCCTCCTCCTGCTCTCATAACAGTTCAAATGGTTTCTGTTAGAGCCTCAGAGTCATGTGACTGCAGAGTAACCATTATTGGTAGAAGGGGAGAGGGAAGGCCCCTGTAACGTAAGTTCCCTCTTCCGGGCTGAATGTGCACTGGGCCCCCTCACCTCTCCAGACGGGTGGTTTCCTTACCCCATTTACTGTGGCTCAGTCTCCGGGGGGCCCAGAGGGGGAGCAGGCCTGAGTGTGATCACACCCCCATGCTCCCCCCCCTGTAGTTATGCCAAGGTCTGGACTGGGAGTCAAAATAGGCCGAGGCATTCAAAGTACAGAGAGGCCCAATTAGCTTGCCACAAGCCCACTAAATAGTGACTTTCTATGGCATTTTATGGCAGCCCCTATGGCATTTGGCTGATCCCACAAATTGCCAGTCCGGGCCTGGTATGCCACTGGAAGGCCCATTATAACCCATTTGGCAGAGGGAGTAAAAGTCTATGGGGTTTTAACTGTGCACTTTTTCTTCTTTCCTGCGGTTGGAGGGGGGCCCAGGAGTGTAGAGGATCCAATAAGGCCTTAATTAAAGGGGTTGTTCACTTTTGAGTTAACTTTAAGTGTGATGCGAGAGACAATTTGCAATTGGTTTTAATTTTTTTATTATTTGTGGTTTTGGAGTTATTTAGCTTTTTATTCAGCAGCTCTCCAGTTTGCAATTTCAGCAATCTGATTGCTAGCGTCCATATTACATTGATTTGAATAAGAGACGGGAATAGTAATAAAAAGTAAATAAAAATAAATATGTGGCATTACAGAACATTTGTTTTTTAGATAGGTTCAGTGATCCCCATTTAAAAGCCGAAGAAGGCTAATAATTAAAATAACTAAAATAATGAAGACCAATTGAAAGGTTGCTTATAATTGGTTAATCCATAACATACTAAAAGTTAACTTCAAGGTGAACTACCCCTTTAATATGCAATTTCAATATATCTTGATAGAATAGGTCAAATTAGCATTGTTTTGGGGCCCAGTAACTCATAGTGATGGCTCTGCAAGCAGGCCCAGGCAGGTAGTTTTTAGGGGCGACATGCTGCCCAGCTGCAACCTAAGGAGCACTGGGGTGTCATATTCCTGTACGTGGAATTCCCAGTGCTCGGGCGGGGGGGGGGTATGTTGCTCTTGAGAGGGCGTTGGGCGCTTAGACCCAGCAGCCTAGAGGCTCCCAACATCCAGGCCTGACTGCAAGCATCTGAAAGATCTGTGTGTTTTAGGAAAGTTGAGATGAATCTAGATTTTGTAAAAGATGGTTTTGAAGAGCCATTTGTATGTAGTGACCATATAATTCTTCCCTATTTTATTCAGGTCATATAGAGAGCATGGATTCCTAACTTTATTATGTAGGAGAACCTTTGCATAAATACATCTACCTTGCTTATCCTGTTCATCTAAAATCTTTACACTGACTTTTTAAACAAACATGGACTCACTCAGTGTATTAGATCTCACTCGATTAAAATCCACAGAAATCCTGTCTCTCTACATGCAGAATTTGTGCAAAAGGCAGTTATTTTTTTTAGATTTTGTTTGTACTGAGTCAGTTATCCGAGTTCTAATATATTTGCTAGGAAAGGAAGCCCCCCCCCCAGAAGATTGGATTGGAAGATATTGGATCATTCATCTGACACTAGGGTTGCCACCCTGCCGGTATTTTACCGGCCTAGCCGGTAAAACACCTGCCAAGGCCAGGATTACAAATTTACCGGCAATGTAGTTGCCAGTTATTTGTAACACCCTTGGAAAAAAAGCCCTTGGCCCACCCCCAATTCGCTCAGAACCGTTTTTTTCAGGATTCTGGCCATTGTGCGTGTTGCCCCACCCCCTTTTGTGGAACTGCGTGCAACTCTGCCCCTTTTACATCACGGACCGCCCCCCCACCAACCGGTAATTTTTTTTTTATATCAGTATGATGAAGCTTATATTTTATTTTCATTTCCCCTTTAATAAAAAATAATCTCTGCTCTAAAAGCAAAACTAAACCCTAAAGTTAAAAAACCCTACCCCCTCTACCCTACATAGACCCCCCTCTCCCTCCTCCCCCAGCCTAAGTGTTACCCCAGGCAAATGCCCCTAACGTTTTACTTACCCCTCGGTGCAGATTCAGGCGTTCACGGGTTGACATCTTCGGTAATCTTCAGAATGAGACCAAAGCACAGTTGTCGCGTAACAGAAAATTGCTCCAAATGCGCATGTGCCACCACGTCTCATTCCGAAGAGAAGAAGATGCCGCCCATGAACTGCGATGCCTGAATCTGCACAAGGGGTAAGTAAAACGTTAGGGGCATTTGCCCTGGGTAACACTTAGGCTGGGGGGAGGTGGGGGTCTATCTAGGGTTAGGTTTTTTAACGTTTAACGTTACGGCAGCCATACCCTTGCTGCCCCTGTACTATATCCAAGTTAGCGGTGGATGGGTGGGACGTACAGATCGTGTACCAGGAGCAATAGACTGTAAAGAAGCACACATTCAAACCTGAACTGACAGAAAGTCACAATTCATGCATATTGCCAGATTGTCAGCTCACTATACTGAATAAATGTAACATTTCATACCATTGTATTAGAACATTACAGGTACCAGCATATGCCAAAATGATAGCGGCTGCCTGTGGGAGAGGGGGTGTCATTTTTAGGTTTCAATAATAATAATTACAAAAAATCCATACAAAACATTCAGCAAAACAATCTTTAATTTAACAATCCTGTATTTTTACATTAAATTAGCAAAGTAAAAAAAACAAACCAAAGAACCAGGAGGCACAACACCCGCGCACACACACACACACCAGCACACAGAATATTTATAAAGCATTTTGCGTCCAACTCAGTTCAACAATTGAAACACTTTACATTTTTGCCATATGTGGGGGTGCAGATTTATAACCCCTTCCGTCCTGAGATTCTGTGCACTGTTTACATGACTCAGAAGCAGGGAGTTTGCAGCCTAAACCATGCTCTGTCATTTTATATGGAAAATTTGGTATCGAGAGAGAATTGCAGCTGCCCGGGGCATGCGTCGCTTTACATGCATTTATGTCACAGGGAGGATAAGGGGGCGCAGCTGAAGGTCGCAAATAAAAACAGAAGCATCCGTCATGAGACAAGGAGAGAGGATCTCAGGGGAGAAGGGGGAGCTACGTTGCCTTTTCTAATTACTGTTCACATGAAGTAAAGGCCAGCTTGAGCCATTTGGCTGTGGAATGCTGGGAGTTATTGTGCAGCAAGAGCTGAACTTGCACAAGGTGCACCTGCTATATATCATGAAGCCTACATCTAGCCACAAGTAACACTCACTCATCTCTCTGCACCTTTTTAAAATATTGTTTATTTTGCATTTTATACCCTCAAATATGACATATACAGCCGGGAACATGACAGCATTACAGACGGGGGGGGGGGGGGGAGAGAGCGGCAGCAGCCTTTCCCCGGCATAAATTAAATTCACATTAGTCAGAAAGAGCGAGAGCAAACCGAACATGAAATAAAACTTGTAAACATGCCTAAATGTAAGGCAGTGATTGGTGGAGAGAGCAGGAGATGGTTATGGGAATGTATCCAGGCCTGCGTACGTTTGTGTATGGCAGTGAGTCTTGTATACTACGGACAACAGGAATCAGTTGTGAGGAGAGAAGCACATTCAGCTGCCTGAGTCGCTCATTACATTTCGGTGCTGTCACTGATTTATTACCCTATAACACAGTAAGAAACAATGATGTCATGTTTAGCTAGTGCCTGTCAGGATGATGTCATTTAAGCACAGAATGTTTATTAGGTACATACATGGCAGGACAACTGTTGTTGCCCTGCTGTAGACAAATTCAGTCATCTCCTACCAATTTCTGCAACTGAATGAATGCATTTATATAGAAGAATATATCACAGTGAAATGATAATGTACGTGCTTGTCCAGACCAATCAAATGGTTGGCTGAAGGAGTGTTTGGGGGACAAAAACATGTTACTGGCCTAATAATGCCAGAATGCTAACACTCAATTCAACACAAGGATCTGCGAGTAATAAAACCACAGCAGGCACTGGGGACATTAAGAACAAGTCACCAATGATCCCAATGAGGGTTTTAAAGCAGATGCGCCCTTTAATGACAAGCATGTCCCCAACATTGTCCCATCTGGTGCACGAGTGCATGTGCCACCCCTTAGCCCTGATAATGAAAGAGATTGAAGTTATACAACTTCCGCCTCCATTGAAGCGATACCTGCAAGTCGCTATTGTATTTCTAACTCACACAGGCTCCCAGGCCTTCCAGTTGCTGCAAACTCCCATAGCATCAACGCCACATTAGCGATCACTGGGGAATGGAGTGTGTCTCATGCAAGGTAATTCTATGTAAGTTAGAAATGTGATTCATATGATGATATGATACAAGCTCAGTTTCTCTTTAAACGTCACCAAACCCAAGGAAGATGTGAAGATGTGCCACACACATGCCATTGGCAATGACCATATGACCATTCTCAGACCTCCGAGTATCTGACCACAATATAATCTGGTTGTGTAAGGCTCGTTTACGACGTGGGTCCAGCCCAGAATGTTGAGACATTTTAAGTCCTTCGATGAAGTACCTGTTAATTGCTAAATTCAGACGCCATTTTCTGTTCCACCACCCCTATAGCTGTGGATGTCCTCCCAAAGACAACAGAAGGTTGACGTGTTCAGTAAACAGTTTCTAGCTTTGAGATAACATCTCGGTATATAGCTTTGTGATAACATCTTTGCAAAAAGAGGGATCTACAGTGCACCAATGAGATGTTACGGGTCTCTCTTCCTGCAAGGAGGTCAATGTTCTGTCTCATAGCAGCAAGGCGGTCTCCAGGGTATGCTAGGGGCAAAAAACTGGACATAGGAAAATAATAGCGGGGGGATAAGGGAGGTTTATTAGTAGAATTACAGTCTTCGTTGGTTTCAGCTTCTACCAATGAGAGGCTACACATTTTAGGTACTGAGGTACTGCAGACCTCCCTGTAAGAGGCTCACATGGCAGTGGAAATATGGGGGATGCGAGGATGCATGGGTTGAGCTGGGTAGGAATGTATGGCCCCCGCTACTCCACTTTCGTCCTTATAATGGTAGTGTCAGTCTGCCTCCGCGAGGCTCCGAGATGCCTGCTTCCAAGAGGGAAGCTCTGTACTGAGCCAGAACACCCTGAATGCTCTTGATGAAGCCCTTGGACAAGGGAAAGAGGGGAAACCCAATATCAGGGTAGCCTCGTTTGTCAGGGAGGAAGCTACGATAGCTCTTTCTGCGCTTCTTTGGTTTAACACTGGGCTGCCCACCCCCAGCTGCTCCTCTTGGCTCTTCTGAGAGGCTACCACCCCCCGTAGCGCCTTTGCTTGTGCTTTCCAAGTCAGACAATTGCTGGGATTCCCCAGGTGACATGGTGGCACCACATCCAGAATCATCCAGGTCCTTGGAATCAAGAGTTGGATCTGGGGTGCACTCGGGCTCAGTAGGGCTGTATGGCACTATACAAGGGTGCTCCTGCCCATTTTTAAGTTCGCCTCCTCTTTCTACCATTGAATTGGTCTCTAACCAGTTCTCTATGCGATGGGCCAGGCGCCAACCATTGCTCTTAAAGTGCTCGCAGATCTCCTGTTGGAAAACCTCCACTGGTCTTCGTAGCAGCTGCGTCATAGACTGCACTACACGAATAAGTGCCATCTCATTGTAACATCGGCTGTTCTCATAGCCTTCCTGTAAGCCACGGTCACTGTCAAAACCTGCTTCATTGTAGTACGGCTCATTCACTAAAATAAGGCCTATTGAGGCAAGCAAATAGTTTTTTAAGTTACGGGAAATAATGTGTAAATTTCAGTTTTTTTTTTTTTTTTAACAGAATAATGAGGGAAATTGACATGAAACCCACCTTGAATAGAGATTAGCACCTGAAGGAGACTGGACTTGCTGGTCCACCTCTCTGTACCCTGAGTAGAGTAGAAATGTGAGTGAGAATTCACAGGATTCAAAAATATAATTAGCACAGGCCCCATCTGCACTGAAAAGCAATAAGGAGCTGCACCTTTCTTTGCTGTTTTAACACATTGCATTATTCTAGGAAGGATAGTCACTAGTTTTTGGAACAGTCAGAGAACAGCTCCCATTTTTAAACAATAGCATCAGGGATGTTGGTTGATGGGACCTGCCTCTAAAATTCAGCCTGAAGGGGTTCAATAGGGTCTAGGTGTGGGCTCTGTGCCAGCCAGTCAAGTTCTTCCATTTCACAAGTATTTATATACTTTGTGCTTCAATTGGATATGTAAGGGTTCATTTACTTAAACTACCTTTGTGGGGTTACAAGACATATGTATATGTACAAACCCTGTTAAAAGTCAATTGCATGTAAAAACTGCAAACTGCAAAGTAACAAGAATCTTTCATGGTGACATAGGGGGTAGCGGTAATTTATGATGGATATATAACTAGAACATACCTTTCCTATCCAGGTCCCCAGAAGGCTGACGCACACTTTCCCATTGTCATAGAGGTTTGGGTTTAGCTTCCCACTGCACTGAGACAAGTAACGGAACAGAGGGGGCACTGTCGGGTAAATATTTGGAAGCTGCATGTCAAACAGAAAGAGGCCGTCTTCATATGGGGTGCGTGTTGACCCTTTAATAAACGCAGAGAACAGATCCTAAGGTAGGAGAGAGAAGAGGAAAGAAGGGGTGGGTAGTTATGCCATAGCCAATGTAGAAAGTATGTTTTGTTTTTTTTTAGGATGAACTAAAATTAATTTCCCAAAAGGCATTGTTCACCTTCCAAACACTTTCTTCAGTTCAGTTGTTTTCAGGTTGTTCCCCAGGAATAAATAATTTTTTTCAATTGCTTTCCATCTTTTAACGTTTTCCCAAATTGAAGTTTAAAAAGTTTAATGTTCTTGTCTCCGGTGTTTCAGTCTGGCAGCTCAGTGATCCAAGAGCATTCTGAACTGTTACAATTGGATACATTTAGTTGATACATTTCTCAGCAACATCTATGGAATGTTGGTAACTGCTATATCGATTCTAACAGCTGTCTCAGGATTCTGTTCATCAGGGACAAAGATAAGAAATGTATCTACTAAATGTATCAATTAATAACAGTTAAAGAGTCGGCGACACCCCCCTCCCAGAGCTGCTTTAGAAGGTGAAAAATGAATCTTTACACAATATTAGAAAAACGATCAAAAATAGAAGTGATTACAGAGATTACTGGTGAACTATCTGAAAACAACTAAACTGGAAAAAGTGTTGAAGGTGAACAACCCCTTTAAAGGAGAATGTACTTTTTAGGCACACTCTAGTGCCTAAAATCATTTTCCCCCCCAGGCTGGCACTCTTTAAAAAGCTCAACAGCATGCAGAGTTCCAGCTGCCACCCCTTCCCTAGCACAATACATCCTATTCCAAATCTGACTTTAGTGCACATGCAGTTGCCCAACAGGCACAAGGAATAGCTGCGAGTACAGTGCCCAAAGCATAAAGTACATGATCACTCACAGTCACTTGGAGGTGGCTAGCAAACAGGTTCCTCCCCCCCCCCATGATTTGGAGCTTCCTTTTCCTTTAAACTTGAAACAAGCTATTTACCAATACACATATACATGATCACAATGTATGAATTAATGACAGTCGTTGTGCTTTAGAGGAGCCAAAATAACATAATTCTTTGATCTCAGTCTCAGGCAAACAAATTGGTATTTACCATTCGGTCTTCAAAGGTCTTCACCATAATGCCATCAGGAAGGGAAGTAGCTAGAAGAGCCATCTCTTTGCGCACGGTACTGAAGAACTTCTTTGCTTCTGGTGCTTGAAACTCCAGTTTCTTAAAGGCGTGACTCTCTAAGGTGGAAGGTAGAACAGGATCATGGGTTAGAAATCGCTGCCACCTCTTAAACTGAGATATGGTGGAGGAGATCCAGAATGTAATTTCTGCACCAATCTAAAGAGGAGAACACAAAATTCAGCCTCAAAAGACTGTTACCCAAAAATGGTTTCCTCTGGGAGGGTTTTATTGTACACCGTGACCAGAATGCTTTTGTCTGTCCCGGTCTTTGGAAAGGGTTCAAGATAAATGACTAAACAGCTGACAGTTAAATGAAGTAAAGGTACATACCAGGTGCAGTTTCAAGCACAGAGAACACTTCCCCTTTGGCGCTGGTGAAGATAACTCCAGGTTTGCCACCACTCTGCTGGCACAATACAGGAGTATCACTGGGCCATTCTGAACGGACAGGCGTCTGTGCTTCAGCTTTTTCCTCCTTTTCAGACTCCGGTGCCGACTCCATTTTTTCCTCGTCCACTATGGCCACATTGTCTAGGGTTTTTTTGAGGTTCTCTTGCAACTTCTTTATATCGTCCAGGAACTTTTTTTCTCGGGTAAACTTCTCTGGCTCTGCTGTGGGGGAGGTTGGGGAGCCAGTGAGCAGCTGTTCTACAGTCATGTTCTTTAGGCTCTCAAGAATTTTGATGGCTTCTTTCAGTTCCTTAAAGCTCTTCACAATTCCTTCCTTCTCGTTCGCACCGATCCCTAGAACTCCCAGATCTGCTGCTGCAGCAGATGCAGAGCTTTGTTCTGGCTCATCTGACACTGGTTCTTGCAACGGCTCTGCAGGGGTGTTCTCATTCGGTGTAGCTGCAGCCTCCTCCCCTGCTGCCCGAGGGAACTCATCCTCTGTCAGTCCATTGTCGGTTTCCCAGCTGTCGCTCTCATCCTCCCATTCATCAGATGATGCGCCACTGGAGCTGCTGTCCACAGAGTCATAAAAAGATTCCTCCAGCTCTGATTCCACATTATACAAATGCTGCACAGAATTTAAAAATACAATAACGGGATGCATCAAATGATGTGAGACGATTCCATGGGTGTACGCCTAATAATTATACAACATATTTACCTGTGGAAGGACAATTGTCCTGGAATTATCAGCCCAGATCACTTCTACCTTGCTACTCACATCCACACGAGCTACCTGTCCCACAGAGGGCTGCAAAATAGTGAAACTGGGTTTAATCACAAAAAGGCAGTATGAAATAAATAGAACACCCAGAGTCAGGTGAAGGCATCTGGACTGTGGTCAGCCAAACACATGCTTACCACTACCACCTGCCTCTATATTGGAATCTCGCCCCCTGGCCTTCACCTGCCAAGCAACAACTAGACACCACAATAAACACATGCAGCTGCAAAGGTTCCCAGTACAGATAAAAAAAAAAAAATCACAGACCTGGCTGGCATCAGGGAAGGCTTCTGGATCAGAACTGCCAATGCGGATCACTATGTCTGTGGCTCTAAATCGGAAATCTGGATGGTCAACAATATCATACACGCTGACATCCTCCTCTTCCCCAACAACCTGAGAAAGAGAGAGAGAAACATTTACATGTGTAGCAAGAGCATGATGGGTTAGGGCTGTGAACTTTATAATGAGACCAGAATGTCCTTGGAGAAGTTTATCTGTGCACCACCTTTAGCATTCACATGGCATTAGCATAAAAAAAATCAACTCTACATTTTCTAGGTATGATCTTTTGTTGAGACAAAGTTAAGACAATGGATGGGTAAGGACTGGGCGCTGACGAGGACCACTGAGAAAACAGGCTGATATCTAAAGCACTAAAACACAATGCAGCATTTGATTAGCACAGGTCCTATACTCATTCTCCTGCCTCAGCTATGAGTGTCCCAACATGTTGGGCTAAAACAGTGGCAAAATGCTTTTGTACTAATGTGCTACTTGTACTAATGGATATATATCCAGCCTAATTAAAGTCTTGCACCACAGCCCAGCAAGGAAGGCACACATAGAGCAGCCCAGACAAACAGGAGTGAGACAAAGGGTGAAAAGGACTTTGTGGCTAATCAGCAATTAATCTAATTATATATAAACCTAGTTTACAATCTGCACATCCTTTTATATAATACAGCAGAACCACCTGGAACATTTTAAAATTATATCTTAAAGCACTACTGCTGTATGGTTCTTGGGCAAGGTCACAAATTATGTACAATTTAAAGGAACGGTAACACCAAAAACAAAGTGTATCCAAGAAATTAAAATATAATGTACAGTACAGGTACATGAGAATAAGCTGCTCACCTATTTAAATAGATCATCCACTAGGGGCTTAATTTCCAGTTTATATGCTGTGTTATCGCAGGCTAGTAATGACGCCCCATTGGAAACTCTTGGGGTTAAATGGGAAACAGCAGTAGATATTATTCTAGATGAGGAATGGCAAGAGGCCCTTGAGTCTCCTCAAACAGTCTCTATATGCTATAAATTGAGAATGGTTCAATTATATGTATTACATAGGGCGTATCTTACCCCAGTAAAATTGCATTTGATAAGCCCTGCTATACCGGAGGTCTGTAATAGGTGTGTTTTGGAGAAAGGCAAGTTAGTACATATATTGTGGGAATGTAATGTTATTAAACCTTATTGGGCTGAAGTTTTGAATCATCTAGATAATATTTCAGGGGTTGTCATTCCTAGAACAGGTCTGCTTACTGAATATCCTGGGTCGTACGGTCTCTAGTCAGTATACCAGAATATTTATTCTCTCTTCTTGGCTAAAAAACTTATAACCCAAAATTGGAAAAGTAGAACTCCCCCAGAAATCCAAGTATGGATAAATATTATACAGGATATTTGTAATTTCGAACGTATAATTTACTTTAAAAGGGGTTGCCCAGATAAGTCAAACTTTTACTGCTTCGTGAATAATTGGCTATTTTATTTAGTCTTTTATTATTATATGAATAGGATGTTAGTGGTGGGTAGTCTGTTGGGTGTGCAGTGAATTGCTCTTAACAACAAAGGTGTGCAACGGGAGCATATTTAATATTGAATATAAGTTTGTGTTTTATATGATTGTAAACATCTGTAATACTAAATACGAAACATTTTTTTTTTACTGCTTTTGTGACAGTTTAAAATGTCATTTGTGTCATTGTCTACTTTGGAATTTGCCAATAAAAGCTACCTGAACTAAAAAATAGTATATATATATATATACATACATATATATATATATACAGTAAAACTGATGTTTGCGCTTCAGAAACACTAATATAGTTCATATAAACAAGCTGCTGTGTAGCCATGAGGGCAGCCATTCAAGCTGGAAAAAAGACACAGGTTACATAGCATATAGCATATATATTGGACAGGGATTATCTATTATGTGCTATGTAACCTGTCTTTTCTCCTTTTTCCCCAACTTGAATGGCTACACAGCAGTTTGTTTATATAAACTATACTAGTCCTTCTGAAGCAAACACACGGATTTTACCAGTGCATGCTAACAGTATAAGATATGTTAATTACTTATAACCGCTTTTTGGTGTTACTGTTCCTTTAAAGACCTTGAACCATTTAGGGGAGTCCTCACTGTGGGAACAGACATATTGTGTTCACAGAAACTCACTTCAGTATCATCCCCTTCCGAATTGAGCTTAATCCATTTTACCACACAAGTACGTCCTTTGTGATCCCCAGACTGCACCACACCATATATACTGGGATCCTGGGCAGCATGGGCTATTGGGGCAAAACAGAAAGAAAAAGTTATTTCAGATAAATATATTTACAGGATTTCTGCTTCTATTTTGTCTTAGCATAGGGCAAAAAACAGTTACTATTCTGGTTCTGTGTCTATGCCTCACTCATCTATTAGTATGCATGCACCCTGTTCTATGCCCCCACTAATCTGCTATAATGCCTCCCTCATCTGCCAGAATGCCTCCTGTCTATGCCCTGCTCAAAACCTGCTTTCAGTATTCTGTTCTTAAATCCAGCAAGCATTTTGTTTGCTTTTAAAATTACTAACCTCTCTTGTCAACTACAAAGTCGCCTGGGCAGAACTCATTGTTATCCAGATGCTGGATTGGCACCAATTCATTTGACCGGATGTTGGTTTCAACACTTCCATCTTGCCACAGGACATCAGCCGTGGTCACAGTAGTTATAATCTCTACAGCCACTCTGCAGGGACAGGAATAGATGAATAGTGTAAAATAACCTGCCAACACACCATATATGTATTCAGAGAACATCTTAAGTTTGATGCCCCCCAGAGCTTGACATGACTTGAATAAGGAAATATTTGTGTTTCTAAATAAATACCTGGTCATAGAACAGAAGAGGTAAAACACAGTGGGAGATCAGTATAAGAGCAGAGGGTGCTGCAGCTTTATAGCTGACCCTTTACAAGGCAAATGGATACTAACCTGTCCCCATATTTGAACTCTTTGTACACTTTGCTCTTTTTCTTCTTCTTATGTTTCCTCTTAAGATTTCGGATGGACAGGGGAATGCTCTTCTTGCGCCCAGTCCCACTGCCACTTTGGGAAGATGTTGTAGAGCTGGCAGAGGAAGTCACAGAACTTGTGTCATCAGTGTCCCCTGCAGCTTCATCATCAGCTTCCTGTTCTAAGGAATGCAGCTGGAGACCCTGGAATATTTCCCGGAAGGTGCCCAAAGGCTGATCTTTGGTTGGGCACTCCCGAATGTTTGGTTCCTCGGGGGGAACTCTTTCCAGCTCACCAGAGACCAGGTCTTCCTCTGGTACCGTCCCAATTGGTATTTCAGTGGTTGTTGGTACAGAGGAGTTTTTTTTGAGGAGTTCGCTAGGGTTAGAAGGATCCTGGGTACATGAGATTATCTTGACTATCTGCTTCTCCCGTAGCTTGTCCACCTGCTGCATATTAAACAGGCAGAATGCAAGAAATTTGCTTTTATACCACATGACAAACATTCTTCTAAACCTAAACCAGCTAATGCAAAATGAGCCTGCAGTAAGGACACCCAGAACTCTCTGCTTAGGCTACCAATTCTGACAACTCAATAAAAACGCAAACCTTTGTACCTTAATGGCCCTACCTTTCTAGTGACTGTGACCTCCCCCAGCAAGCAGTCCTTCTCAAGACTTTCACACAGAATTTTTGTGGGTTCCACTTTAGTCGGAAAGATATACAGACACCTCTCTCCCAGCTGCCTCTGCGTGTGATCAAAGGAGCCCAGTCTTTTCACTCTGAAGGGAAGCAAAACATCAGTTCATTGAGTGGTTTATATTGCCCTTTAGCAGTATGACAGTTTGGGTGTTATGAACTCATCCAGATTTGTGCACTGTAAACCCCCACACCTTGGACTCACCTAGACAGGTTCTCCTGTGTAATTACAGAGGGTGGTGGATCCATGGAATCGGTACCCCCAAGACAAAAACTTTTTGTAATCCAAGTAACTCGTAGTTCGGTTACCTGCACCTGTAAAATGGAGTGTTATGGTTATACAGGAGAGCTTGGTTGAGCAGCAAAGCAAAAGTTTAAAGGAAGACTATACCCCCAGAACAATGTAGGTCTCTATAAAAAGAGTTTGCATAAAACAGCTCATATGTAAAACCCTGCTTCATGTAAACAAAACATTTTCATATTAATATAGTTGTAGTATTTCTGGTCAGGTGATCTCTGAGGCACAGAGACCATCATGAAATGGTGGTTCAAGGCAAGAGATGTAAAAGGGCAATATTTACTTAAATATATAAACCAGTTTGGTAAGATTCTTTAATATGTCACGTAATATGATATAAACTGTTGCTTAAGTGTTCATTTTGGAGGTATAGTTTTCCTTTAAAATGTACCTGTGTGTATGTTACAGGCACATACAGATAAATCTTTGGACAGATAATGACAATAACAAAGGAATTGCCCACACCTGCCCATGAAATAGCATTTGAGTCAATTGTCCAATCTCTTTTGAGCCCCTGAAATGAAGTGATTGTGTTAAAAAAAGGTTTTAGTTCCTCACATTTTTATGCAATATTTTTGTTCAACCCACTGAATTAAAGCTGAAAGTCTGCAGTTCAACTGCATCTGAGTTGTTTCTTTTAAAATTCATTGGGGTAATGTACAGAACCAAAATTACAAAAAAGTTGTCTCTGTCCAAAGATTTACGGGCCTAACTGTGAATAACCGTCACATCCTGTGAATAAAACATCAGCTGTGTGGCAAGATTAAATGTAGGGATCCAGGATTCGGTTCGGGATTCGGCCAGGATTCGGCCTTTTTCAGTAGGATTCAGCCGAATCCTTCTTCCTGGCTGAACCGAATCCTCATTTGCATATACAAATTAGGGGTGGGGAGGGAAATCACGTGACTTTTTGTCACAAAACAAGGAAGTAAAAATGTTTTTCCCTTCCCACCCCTAATTTGCATATGCAAATTAGGATTCGGATTTGGTTTGGTATTCGGCTGAATCTTTCATGAAGGATTCGGGGGTTCGGCCGAAGCCAAAATGGTGGATTCGGTGCATCCCTAATTAAATGGCTACAAGCACTAAAAGTATGGAAATAGAGGAGAGGTTTCCCTGAAGCAATAGTGCCATTTGATTTGAGGGAGATTATATTTTCTTGCTAGAGTGTAAAGACATCAGTGACATTTGACCTTATGTGTCAGCACTAACATCATTGCACTCTCAATGGCTCATTAGTTATTAATGATGTAAAAACAAACAAAATAAAAAAAAACAAAAGTAGAATGCACTAATCTTGTATCACAAACTCCACTGCTACACACTAGGGCGTGGTTCCCAAATTGTGATGTTGGTCCCCCTGGGCTGGCTTGGAGCAGTAGCAGGATGGGGGTTTGACCGGCCTTGTGACCTTTTAGGTTGGGAAAAGGGAACAATAGTGTACAACACTCCCCAGTGAAGGCCTTTTTAAAAGGCATGTAAAGGCAAAAAAATAAACTCCAATTTTTACTTGCTTTAATGTAAAAGAAATCTCCACTATACTTTAATCAAAAAATGTGTACAGTTTTTATAAGAAACCTGACTGTATGCAGTGAAATTCTCCCTTGATTTACTGCTGTAGATATAAATGGTCAGACAGTCCCCAACTGCTGAGCAGGGAAACAATCATACCGATGAACAGCAGGGGAAGGAACTCAAGCAGCTTTGTTTGTTTTCCTGTAGAGCAGTTAGTGACTGTATAGAGATTTGTATTGGATTTTGTCCCAGCTGCAGGGACAAAGATCATGGAGCCAGATTTAAACAGATAAACTGGGATTCTATTTGGAGGATTATTTTGCTGCAGCCACTGGTTCTGTAGAGTTGAAGAAAGTTTGTATTAAACAATACAAAAACTATAAAATCCACATTAGATTACATGACAAAACAGGACCCAGTGCAGTCTGCCTATTCTGATTATTATATCAGTCTTGCTGTAATGAGAGGGGGGTCAGCTGGTTGATGAAAACAAAATAAAAGCGCAGATTCTGAATTCATATTTTTCGTCTGTCTACACAAATGAGGAACCAGTTATTGAAGGTTTCCTTCTTAATAGTCCCAATTCTAGTAATACAACTAATGATGCATGGTTCACATATGAGGAAATTCAAAAGAGACTAGAACATGTTAAGATAAATAAAGTCCGGGGCCAGATGGTATTCATCCCAGGGTACTTAGCGAGCTTAGCTCTGTGATTGCCAAACCTCTTTACTTAATTTTTCAGGATTCATTGAGATCTGGCATAGTGCCGAGAGACTGGTGAATTGCTAATGTGGTGCCTCTATTCAAAAAAGGATCCCGTTCTCAGCCTCAAAATTATAGGCCAGTTAGTCTGACGTCAGTGGTAGGAAAGCTTTTTGAAGGGTTATTAAAGGATAAGATACTGGACTTTATAGCAAATCATAATATATGAGTGTATGCCAGCATGGTTTAATGCATAATAGATCTTGCCAGACTAACTTAATTTCTTTTTATGAGAAGGTAAGTAGGGACCTAGATTCTGGGATGGCAGTGGATGTGATTTACTTAGACTTTGCTAAAGCATTTGATACAGTACCACACAAAAGGTTACTGGTTAAATTAAGGAATGTTGGCCTGGCCTTTGTACCTGGATAGAGAACTCGCTAAAAGATAGACGACAAAGAGTGGTGGTAAATGGGACATCTTCTAATTGGACCAGTGTTGTTAGTGGAGTACCGCAGGGCTCTGTACTAGGTCCCTTGCTTTTCAACTTGTTTATTAATGACCTGGAGGTGGGCATTGAAAGTACTGTTTCTATTTTTGCAGATGATACTAAATTGTGCAGAACTATAGGTTCCATGCAGGATGCTGCCACTTTGCAGAGTGATTTGTCTAAGTTGGGAAACTGGGCAGCAAACTGGAAAATGAGGTTCAATGTTGATAAATGCAAGGTTATGCACTTTGGCAAAAATAATATAAATGCAAGTTATACACTAAATGGCAGTGTGTTGGGAGTTTCCTTAAATAAGAAGGATCTAGGGGTTTTTGCAGATAACAAGTTGTCTAATTCTGGGCAGTGTCATTCTGTCTTGCATAAAAAAGGCCATTAACTCAAAGGATGAAAACATAATTATGCCTCTTTATAGGTCCCTGGTGAGGACTCCAGTCCTTAAGAGGGATATAAATGAGCTGGAGAGAGTGCAGAGACTTAGTGCAACTAAACTGGTTAGAGGGATGGAAGACTTAAATTATGAGGGTAGACTGTCAAGGTTGGGGTTGTTTTCTCTGGAAAAAAGGCGCTAGCGAGGGGACATGATTACACTTTACAAGTACATTAGAGGACATTATAGACAAATAGCAGGGGACCTTTTTACCCATAAAGTGGATCACCGCACCAGAGGCCACCCCTTTAGACTAGAGGAAAATAACTTTCATTTGAAGCAACGTAGGGGGTTCTTCACAGTGAGGACAGTAAGGTTGTGGAATGCACTGCCGGGTGATGTTGTGATGGCTGATTCAGTTAATGCCTTTAAGAATGGCTTGGATGATTTTTTGGACAGACAGAATATCAAAGGCTATTGTGATACTAAACTCTATAGTTAGTATAGGTATGGGTATATATAATTTGTGTGAAACAAAGGGAGGGGTGTGTGTATGGATGCTGGGTTTTCATTTGGAGGGGGTTGTACTTAATGGACTTTGTCTTTTTTCAACTATGTATCGGCTTCTGGCAGAAATTATTTGACTTGTGCTGTTTTGATAATTTATGAGAATCCCTAAGCAGCCCACACCACACTGAGCATGTGCACAGTCTTGGTCTTGCAAAGATGTTTAACCAAAGTTACCAGATGGTGACCCCTCTGGCCAACTTTAAAAGCATAAATCATTTGTTTGATTAGGCTTGTGGTGCAGTAAATTCATGTTTATGTTTCGTATACAAAATACAGCATTTCTAGCCTTATTCTATTTTACACTATACTTCCCCTTAACTGAATCAAAGGTATGTAATTTCCATGTGCATTAAAGACTAGGGACAAAGATTAATACAAGGTATAAGAGGCATAAAAGGGTTCCAGAAAGAAGCTCATGAGTAGGCATGTGTTCAACTCCACAAGGAAGTGGCCTTAAATTTTCTAAGTTAAGTATTGCACAAAAGCCACAGATCACAATTAAAAGGCAGCAAAAGTGATGAATAAGGAAATCTCAAGTGTACCAGGATTAGCTAGTTCTAGCTTCATTGATGTATGACATACAATCCTACACCAGACAATTAACTAAATCATCTCCAGCGTAGGCCCATACATGTATGCGTGTGAGATACTCAAGAAGCGTGGAAAACTAAAGAGGAAAAAAAAGGAGTAAGCAGAAGTAAGAGCTTACCTCTTCCACCCCCACTCGAAACTTGCTCTTGGCACTCAGAACTGGCTTGACCCCAGAGAGCCACTGAACACTGGAGAACACCTTGGAGGGACCAATTAGTGCTTGACCAGGATAAAAGCCATAAGAGTCATCAAAGAACAGCCCCTAGGGGAAAGATTTGAAATGAGCACAAGAGAAACATGTGAAATGGAAAGAAAACCCTGTTATTTAAATTAGCCTTTGTAAATAAAAACTCTTTGGAAAGTAATTAGCTTTGTAGCCTCATATTATATACAGTATATGGTGAGTGGGTCCCTAAGCTCACATAAGTGGCAGCTCATGACTTGGGAAAAAGTAGGAAATAAGAACTACTGGGGGCATCTTTGGATTCACATACCTTCCCTGCTACTGACACAATAAATTAAACCATTTTTTACATCATAAGATTTTCTTTAATTTTAATGTTGCCATAAGAATATTTGCCCGGTGCTTTTACATTGCCCATCTGATCCCCCATATTTGTGCAGCAGTACCCTGTTAGCATTAGAAACTCTGATCAGGTTGGCAAAAGTGTCAGATTTAGGAACTTCAATAAACAATTATGTACAAAAGCTGACCTATGAGTGAAAAAAATGATCAACATGACCTATAGGTAACTTTTAATTACATCACTATTTTAAGAGTAGTTTTTTATACAGTCAGTATCTCTTTAAGGCTAATAAAGAAGCTCAAAACATTATATATTTAAAGGGGTTGTTCACTTTTGCGGTACCTTGTGATGTAGAGAGTGATATTCTGAGACAATTTGCAATTGGTTTTCATTTTTTATTATTTGTGGTTTTTGAGTTATTTAGCTTTTTATTCGGCACCTCTTCAGTTTCCATTATAAACAATCTGGTAGCTAGGGTCCAAAATTCCCTAGTAACCATGCATTGATTTGAATAAGAGACTGGAATATGAATAGGAGAGGACCTTGCTAGAAAGAGGAGAAATAAAAATTAGCAACAACGATACATTTGAAGCCTTACAGAGCATTTGCTTTTTAGATGGGGCCAGCGACGCCCATTTCAAAAATTAAAAAAGTTAGAAGAAAAAGGCAAATAATTCTAAAACTATATTAAAAAAAAAAATGAAAACCAATGGAAAAAGTTGCTTAGAATTGATCATTCTATTACATACTAAAAGTTTACTTAAAGGTGAACCACCCCATTAATATAGGATTTTACGGATATGTTGCTGAATGGAATCACAGGCTGCTTCCATGGAATAGATTATTTCCTGCCAATGACATAACACGCTTCTGTGTCCTTTCTTCCTCCCATTTTGTGGCACGGCTAATAAGTGCCACCATAAAAACCACTGACATCTGAAAGCCACCTGACTGGCAATTTCTGTTACACTTGCAAGCAACTGAATGGGTGGGGACAATTAATAGCATTTGGCCCCACTAGAAGCTGCTAATCACTTGAGAAGCAAGAAGTAAGTAAAAATTACCGAGTCGCTGGCATGGGGGCAGACATCGTACAGTTTGGATGCATCCTCGGTGCTCATAGAACATCTGCAGCAAGCAGGGGGAGGAAAAGGAAGATCTCTTGAGAAACCCAAATCAGTTTATTCCAATCTCATTCTCCATCTCACTACTGACCCCTCCCTACATAACCACCAGTAATAAAGGGCGGTGAGCTGCACCCATTAAGGGTTCTGTTGATACCTGGCTCCGTTGGACAGCTTGAGGACAACCTGGTTCTTCAGATCGTACACTTTGCCCAGCCAGCAATCATAAGCAATGTAATCCCCATACATGATAGGCTGGAGAGGCAACAAGAGAGACAAGCCAATCAGAATGAAGCAGGAGAATGATTAAGACGTAATAAAACAGTCACCAGTCCCTAGGAGACCAAGAAACCCCCAATCCAAAACCACACAACCCCCTTGTCACTGTAATTTGTACACAAGCTTCTGTAAAATCCAATCATTGGCAATGGGGTACAGAGTTTTGTTGTGGGTCCCAGTAACTGGCCAGCGCTTGTGCAGGGATTTATGGCTATTGTGAAAGCCAACGCGACAGATCATCTCACCCAAATGTGGTGCAGCTCCTTGCTGTTGACCGGGTGTAGGAAGCAGTTGGTCCCCACCACTTTCACTACGCAGTCTATGTTCACATCGATCACTGTGCCGCATTGGCTGTCCTGGAAGAGGCAGAATAATGCAGGAAGATGATCACTGGCAGCAAGGAAAAAGAAGGATAAAGTACAAGATATGAGCAACGGAGATGCCCCCTTACCTTTGTGCTCATCCTACGTACAACATCTCTGGGAACCAATGACCGGTCTTCCAGTTTTAACTGCAAACAGGGAAAGGCAATCATATAATACTGAAACTGAGTGTGCATTGTATTTGTACCATGCATACATTGCTTTCCTAAGGCAGCAATAGATTAAAGCATTCTGTGTGCTTGAATGTGATGTTACAATAATGTGCAGCTGCTCCATGGGAAAACAATATGGCACCTCCCACCTATATGCAGAAATACAAAAATACAGGTATGGGATCCATTATCTGGAAACCCATTATCCAGAAGGCTCTGAATTATGGAAAGGCCATCTAACAGACTGCATTTTACCCAAATAATCCAAATTGTTAAAACTGATTTCCTTTTTCTCTGTAATAATAAAACAGTACCTTGTACTTGTAGTTGATCCAAACTAAGATATAAGCAATCATTATTGGAAGCAAAACCAGCCTATTGGGTTTATTTATTGTTTACATGATTTTCTAGCAGATTTAAAGGAGAACTAAATCCTAAAAATGAATAGGGATAAAAATGCCATGTTTAATATAATGAACTCAGCCTACATTTTCAGCTCGTCAATAGCAACAATGATTCAGAACTTGTCACAGAGGGTCACCATCTTGGAAAGTGTCTGTGACACTCACATGCTCAGTGGGCTCTGAGCAGCTGTTGAGAAGCTAAGCTTAGGGGTCGTCTCAAGTTATCAAGCAGAAAATTAGGTTTGTCTTTAATATAAGTGGACGCTACAGGGCGGATTATTAAATTCTGATGCTAATTGCACTGGTTTCTGTGCTGCCATGTAGTAATTATCCATATTAATTACTAATCAGCCTTATACTGTGACTTTAATATTCTACTAGACATTAAGCCGTTAAATTAACGGCCGCTAGAACATATGTCGCCAGAGACGGTACGTGGGGCACATGTGCAGTAGCGCAATCCCACGGACACAGGGACTGGACGCAGAGACACTTCAACTTTATTATATAGGATGTGTACTGTATATTTTGAATCAATCCCTAAACTCAGTAACAGACAGCAGCACAGAGCATGTGCAGTGAAGCTGAAGACGGGGAGCTACTGGGGCATATTTGGAGACACAGATCTTCCCTGCTAAATGGCTTTGCTTGCTTTGGGCTGGTACAGAAGCACAAAACATAATGTACAACATTTCTAGTCTACTTCTTTAGTTTAACTTTCCTTGTCCTTTAAAGTATGAAGACCTAAAATTCAGAAAGATCCATTTTCCGGAAAACCACAGGTCCCAAGCATTCTGGATAAAGAAGGAATGTCCTAGGTATGTAGGTTACCTGCTGTGTCTCTCCTGGGGAAGACACACAGATAAATAGTGTCTGCTGATTTGGCCACTACTAACAGAATATTTTTTGGCTTGAAAATCTAAACATCCCTCCAGTAAAGTGCTACATCCCTCCAGTAATACAGGTCCAATAAGCAGAGCCATTTTTGTAGCCATAAATAATGCTCATTAAAGTGTATATCAGGTAGGGAAGCTTTAAACCACAGAGACTTCACATCTGAGCATCTATAGTCCTACAGAGCCAAACAGTTGTGCTGCCGGCTAAGCCCGAATCCCAGAGCAGAACTCACTGCAGTGTAAATCACATAATACTGCTCCCCCCCACCCCAACTGGGACACCTCTCAGCACTGAGTTCAGGGACCCCTGGGAATGCACAGTCATCACCGGTGAGTTACAAAGTAGATTACAATGGAGCTGTTAAACAAAGCCCCTGGTACAAAAACAATAGCGGGGAATGGGGGTCTCTGGAAAAGTCGAGTGCCTTATTCTCTGGGGTGGAACATTTGCCTACCTGCCAGAACACTCCCAGGATACAATGGAAAGAAACTGCATGACCCATGCAGAATACTCAGCGCATAGAATAAGCTATACCCCCGTACTGTACTATTTAGGTTTCAGGAATAGCGTATACACCCCATGAATAAACCCCATAGGATCTGTTCTATAAGGATGTATCGGAGAATGAGAATAAATAGCATTATTAGTGCACACTAAAGTGGAAAAAAGTTATATACAAGGCAGGGCTGTCCAATGGCATGTGCCCCCCCCCCCCCCCAAGAGATTTTATAGCCCCTGAGCTATAATGACATCAGCTTAAAATATTGTGGCCCCCAGTTAATGCAGTACAGTAAATCAGTGGAGTACTATAAGGAAAGAAAAGGACAGACCGATACAAGAGGCTCAACACCAGCCCCTGAGTATTTATAAAAAAAAACAGAGGCAATGAGGGTACTGCCGACTCCCTACTGCTGTCTGTACAAGATTGTTCCATGCAGGCTGCCGCTGCCCAGCTATTATTAGTTTTATCAATTTTTCATGTGTCCACTGAGACCAGGCATAGGTGGGCCGACAGCAGCTATGCGAGGATTGGGTGATATTGCTCTCGCCAGTTGCACAGAGACCCCACAGGGACGGCATGTACAACTGCTGACTAATGGTGCCAGAAAGAGAGACGCTGAGCAGCAGACGGCACATTCGCTGCACCATAAAAAGCTCGGATCCAGCAATGGGAAAACTAATGCAGATCACCTATACTCAATCATTTCTAGTCATGTCGCTTATCTGGCTTCCAAAGTGTTATCACCATACCCCAGCCAGTTAACCCCACCCCTCCAAATCCTGCCAAGTTTATTTCATCAAATCACTTGTGCTGCCATTGATATAGATTATATACCCCCTAGCACACTTACTTGTCACCAAACATTATCCAACCACACCTCACTTTATTGTAACTATGTGCAACACTTTGATTTGCTGATAAGATACATCCCAGCAGCAGGCACGTTGCACTGTGTCACTGTACAGTATAACCCCCTTCCTAATGGAAGTCAAAGGCCTAGACAGGCCCATCTGCCACTGCCTCATTATTTGGGATTGACCAGCTCCCCCCTCACATTCTGTCTGCTTTGTCTTTACTTATTATTGTCACCAAGAGATGCAGGGTCGTCACTGTGACAGCTAAGATGACACCAAATTCTCCAAGGGATCCGGGTACTGCAGGGGCACAATGATGCAGCTCATGTATTATTCCTGACAATTTACTACAAACCTGCTCCCCTAAGCCTAGTAACAGCATTTTTTCTATTTATGTATAATGTACTTGCAGCAGGAGGGCATCCTAATAAACCAGATTTGCATTACATGCCTCTCTGTAGCACATAATGCTGTGGCTAAAGTAGGTAGGTTACCAGATCACATGATATACTGCAGGATGGTATTGATCAGTCTAGTAGTACAAGGCACAGTCTCTCAGATGTTATTATAATGGCAGTTTAACACTGGCTCCTTGGCCCCTGCATTGGAGTGTTACATTCCAACAAGCATCTCACCTCCTCCCACCTTCAGTTATGCACAGTCATCACTTTGCAACTAGATTATTGCAGCAGGCCTCACAGCAGCCACGTCTTGTGCCACCCAACTCACGCGTGCCATGTGTCACCATCCTGATCAGTGTAATGTGACATATACCCCAGGGATGGGGGGGGGGTAACTGCACTGGGGCTGTCACTATAGATACAAGAAACAAGCAAGAGACTGAAGTGCTGGGCCCTGAGAAACAGACTGATTGGGGCACCTGGATGTCATCTATATCAAGGGAACCCCAATATGTATTAATCCTGTGCCCAACAATACTGCCCCTTCTCTGTTATCCAGCGCCCAATTTGTCGTTTACCATCAGGGATTTCAGAGTAAAGTGTATGGGTCCCCTCACTGGGATAGAATTGGCAAACTGTGACATGTAAGCCAACAGGGAACAGAGGAATGCTAAACCACTAATGTCCCATCTATTCCTTATGCCCAACCCTGGCCCCAGGTCACCTGTGGACTATACCAGCAGCTGCCTGGCACTGGGGTTTTTGGGCCATTAAGCCTAATGTCAGGTAACAGTTGGTTTTGGACATTTTTGTGCAGGCAAATTATACCCTGGAGTTTAACGTTAGCCCCAAAATGCAAAAGGGAGAGAGGGAAGAGCCCACACCGAAGAACACAACTGACTCAAGCCCCACTTCACCCAATGCTGAACAGCTATAGTTCTGCTCCTAAGACAGCAATGGGCCGGGGGGCATCTAGATTTGCTGCTTCTGCCTGACTAAAACACCCAGCATCCATTGTTGGACACTGCTGAAACGGACAGGATTGGAGTGTGGCCACAGACGCACCAATAATATCATACAAAACTAATTTCCGTATTATATTCGGTGGGTGTATGGCAGAAGATGAGCCGACCGATATCACCAGAAGGCTTGATGATCGGCCCAGGCGGAAAATTTTGATCGGGTGCCTTTGAAGGCACCTGAACATCGGCCACTGTTTAGCGATGAATTGTCACATACAGGTAGAATTCTATTTTTTCTACCTGTATATCGGGTTGCCACCTGCCCGGTATTTTACCGGCATGGCCGGTAAAAATTAAGCTTGATCCCTATGTTATTAACAAAGGAAATGCATAAAAATATAGGAAGGCCGGTATTTTTTTTTTCAAGAAAAGGTGGCAACCCTACCTGTTTATCTGGCCATTCAGCTTTTCCAAGAAAGATCGTAAATGGTCACCTTGAGAGATCATAGAGACCCAGGCACTGCAGGAAGGTTAGGCCCTAGATCTGGAGGATTGGTCGTTGGCATGCTGCAAGTTGTGAGAGTCCTAAGTGTCTAAGAATGGCTCCCGTGGGGATGGTGGGAGTTGTGATATAACAAGCAGTCAAGTCAAGTGGATTTTATTGTCATTTTATTGTCAATGGTATGATCTATATCTAGGCATGGCTCCAGGGGGATGCTGGGAGTTGCAGTCCTGATTATGCCAGTCACACACACTGGGGCCAATTACCTTGTTTTCCCTGACGTCCTGCTTGATGCCCTCTGGGTACCACTGCACACGCACATAGCCCCTCTTCAGTGGGCCGAACCTGCTGACCTGAGGCTCCGAGCCTGGGCTCCCTGCTCCTCCCGCAGTGCCACCAGCTGCTTTCTTCCGACCCCCAGTAGCGCTCTCATCCTCTCCCGGCAGCACATCCTCCTCTTCCTCAGAGTCTGAGTCCTCTCCGTGGATGAGGCGCACCAGGCCGAAGCGGGTGTGGTTCCGGTAGCAGCCAGATACCAGATCGTGAGAGAAAAGGAGGCGCTGGGAACCGTCACCAGCCGGGGGGCCTGGGGAGGCGGAGGATGGAGCTGTGTCCGAGGGGTCCGCCATTGTTGTTGTCCGGAAGGGAAGAGAGAGGAGCTGCTGCCGGCCGGGGCGGTTACCAAGGAGAGCGCGACGTAAAGGGCGTTCTGACGTCAGCGCGCATAGCGTGGTAACTAGGAGAAAGGATGCTGTTGCTAAGGGAACGCCTGGGTCTCTGTTGCTAAGGTTGCTGCGTAGCACTAACCAAGGCCTGACCTTAGTCTCTCATTTTGTTTGTGGGACTCTAGAAACGACCCAATTGTGTTTCTCTATAGACCTGTCTGATTGCAAATACCACATGCATTAGGCTAAGGCACCAGGCCACTACAACTACTGAGCAATGAAGGTGCACAATGTTAGTGCATGGTACAGTACAAGAAACATCTCAAGTTAGGGTCACGAATAAAGGATACAATCCTGTTCCAAATGAAGACTGTGTCTTTTTATAGGCTCCATGTCATGTGGCTAGCAAAGAAATACTTCTAGCCCCCAGGTGCAGATCTTGGTCCCACTGCTTTCATAGGAGTGTTTGATCTTATTATTATAACCTGTCCCCCCAACCGTGTAGTATGGGAAATGATTGATCCCATAGGCTTTTTCCAAGAACAAACATTTCAGAGCCCACTGACCCTATTTTCCAAAGCCTTGTGTTCAGAGAGAAGCCCAAAAAATGCACATTTCTTTTGTGAATTCATTGAGATGCCCAAATCCTGGCCTCTGAGGAGCTAAGTAGCATTTGAGCTATACTGGAGGTGTCACATTAATTTATCCATGATTTTTATAAAGCTGCCATCCCCTATATCATCCCTATTTAATTAGGCTGGTATAACAATAGGTATAAACATATAAATGTAAAGCATGAATACTCCAAGTAACTGCTTACTTTTGGACCCAATAGGAGTTCAGAACATGGAACCATGGGACTCTGAATGTTCCAGTACACAGGGCGCCAAGCTCATTTTGATTTCTAGGGAAAATAACAAAGCAATGCCCAGTTTAGAAGCATGGATAAAAGCATTAGTTTGTTAATGTCTCTGTACTCTGAAAGCCTGGAGCTGTGCCTGGTATGGATGCTACTCGACAGAGTGACCTCCTTTCAGTCAAATGTTTAATGGACACTATTATATCATATTCTTCTCCCTCCTATAATCCACACATACTTAATTATTACTGTGTTTAGTTGTGACAATAACTGCCTTTGCAGGGTGCAGTGGAGTGAACAACAGAAACATCCAGTCTTTCAGATAGCTGATCCAATCTGTGGGTTCTGGCAAATGCCAGAGGGGCTGCTGTAAAATGCCATAGACACTCACTATTTAATGGGCTGGTGGGGGGCTGTTTGGGCCTTTGTGTGACCTGTTGGGGCCTCCGGGTACCTGAAATACCAGGGCCTATTTTGATTCTCAGTCCAGACCTGGAGGTGGACAATGGCATGGAAGCAGTCACGTTTGTTTGTTTAACTCTTATGCTGCTGAGGACCAAGGCAATTGCAAATGCTGGATGGTAGTGAGTCTCAGCACACACAACATAAAATCTACCAATACTTTTAATGGGCTAACAGATGGAAAAATAGAAGTGTACCTATCAGCCCCCAAACCAGACTCTCCTAAACAACCTACCTCAGAATCATCCCCTCTAGGTTCTAAAATCCAGTCATAAATAAGAGAATAAAAGTCCATCATCAGAGAATTGGGATCCTGGAGAGAAAAATAACATACATGAGAAAGAGCTCTTACACTTTAGTGAAAACATAGTATGCTGTGATTTATAAAGGTTCTTCCTCATTTAAAGTCATCCCTGTACCAGTGGAGCTTACAATCTGTCACATTCCCTCATGATGCACACTAAGGCCAATTTCATCAGGAGTCAGTTAAACTACCTGTATGTTTCTGGATTTTGAGAAGAAACCCACAAAAATAAGGGACAGACATGTCTGCTGAATTTTTAGGAGTTAGTCATTTTTAGCATCTAAGCCTGACCCCACCGGAGTGTCCTACAGTAGCAGCCCAATGTCCTGCTCTCCATACTCAGCACCCATCTCAATATATATCAATACAGTGAGGCCATTTATGAGGGTTTCTTCAAGGGATAAAGAGTAAGTTCAGCTTCACATGCAGTAGACACGAGTAAACTAAATAAAGCCTATTACTGTTGTTGTACCATCATGGTGCTGGCTGGTAGGTTTTTGGCTGGTCGGGGCTGGCTGGTAGGTGCTGGTTGGTCGGTGCTGGCTGGTAAGTGCTGGTTGGTCGGTGCTGGCTGTTAGGTTCTCCAGTCATTGCGACATGGTGGTGCCCATCCTGGGAGCCAATCAGTGGGCAGGGCTAGTAACTGACAACAACTGAATGATTATATGAATTGCCAACGTCGATTTACTGATGCCCATTGAATGGGATATTTTTGGTTGACATGGTATTCAATTTTAAAAGAAAAAACAAATTAAAATATCCTGCATTCATTAATGGGCTACAGCTCCTTAATTGTATTTTTTTTTTAC
This sequence comes from Xenopus petersii, assembly GCA_038501925.1. Taxonomy (NCBI): domain Eukaryota; kingdom Metazoa; phylum Chordata; class Amphibia; order Anura; family Pipidae; genus Xenopus; species Xenopus petersii. Next base: position 92,905,050 of record CM076688.1, on the reverse strand, counting down.
TTTGTATCTATCCAATAAAAGTGTTTAGAGGTAAATGTATAGATATTTGTTTTGTTTCCTTATATATTGTTTTATATATTTATATATTTTATTTATAATATATCTGCACAAACCAGAAGGAAGGATTGCAGAGGTGAGAGCTCACAGAGATACCATAAAACTATGGCAACATAGTACTAATCACAATTCAGCAGGAACAGCCCCCTAAGTTTGCTCATAGTCTGTACAGAGAAACATCCTAAAACTACGGCAGCATAGGTAGTTCCTTGTACTAAGCACAATTCAGCAGGAACAGTGACCTACATTTTCTCATAAGTTGCAGAGACACCATAAAACTATTGTCGATAGATATTGCCCTGCCCAATTCAAATGGTAGGCTTTAATATCTTTTTCACAGTGGGAATCTGTCTGTGTTATAGACTGTTAATAAAAGCTTCCTATGGTTTTATGACCATGATTTGCACTTCTTATTTACCATCAAGTAATTTAGTGGGATTGGATTTATGAATGATATGTTCAAAAATGATTTATTGGCTCACAGTGACACATTTACAGGTAGGGACCTTTATGAAGCCTTTTGCATCAGATGTACTTGATGGCATTAAAAGACCAATTGATTTATATTACTCAAGTGATTCTGCTAAAGATGGCCTGGGATTTCTATATATAATTACCATGTAAAATGATATGCTAACATTTGAATAATATTTAATTTCAGTCTAATTTTTAAAACTAGACCCAATAGTGTTAGTGTACCAAAATAAAATATTGAGCCAATCTGCATTACCACCATCTTACCTCTAGGTGTCCCCTTTGCATAGTTACTAGACAACCCAAGTCAAGTAACTCCAAAGCAAGCAGACTCCCTGCTCTGTAAGCTCTTTAGACTGTGGAGCTCATTTACAAACACAAATGCTTAAATTTATGAAGAATTGTCCATCCTTTAATGAAAGGAACACTCATCAAACGCAAATGCTCCTGTATAGCTTGCTCTGATGAATGGAGTGGACATATAAACATTTGCACAGTACACAGCATGGTGGACACACGTTGCTGCACATGCTATTTAGCAGGTGTCAAGTCGCCATATTTTTGGCATATTTGCTCCCTGCCCTGCACTTTTCTACAATCCCTACCTACAGGCATCAAAGCTCCAAAATGGAGCAAAGGAAACGGAGTATGCCCCATGAATACAGTGCTACCTGCATTGGCAGCGATATATTCATGAGGGGTACTGTAAGTACATGGCAGAACTGCACCGACGAGTGCAATGCTCCGCAAATCTGCCACTAGGCAGTGAGTGCGGTCAGATGTATGGTTGCCTCTGCAGATCCAGACAGTGACTCCAAAGGGCAGGACAAATTATGACGGGATGGGGCAGATGATGTTTGGGAGTGGAGTGATGATATCAGGGAGCAGGATTATGATATAGCAGCAGCAGGGCCCTGGTTTCCCTAACATTGCTAAAGTCTTAAATATACTAAATAAAAACATGAACTTGCTGCACCAGAAGCCCAATTAAAGAAATGATTTCTGCTTTCAAAGTTGACCGCAGGGGGCTGTCATGTTTAACTTGTTAATGTTAAACATCTTTATAAGACTACACACATTCTCAGTGTGGTCTGGGCTTCAGTTGGGAGGTCATATATGATCAAAACAGCATAAGTCAAAGATCTGCCATAGAAGCAGATACAGCAAGTAGAGATGGCGCGAACTGTTCGCCGGCGAACTTGTTCGCGCGAACATCGGGTGTTCGCGCTCGCCGGAAGTTCGCGAACGTCGCGCGACGTTCGCCATTTTGGGTTCGCCATTGTTGGCGCTTTTTTTTGCCCTCTCACCCCAGACCAGCAGGTACATGGCAGCCAATCAGGAAGCTCTCCCCTGGACCACTCCCCTTCCCTATAAAAACCGAAGCCCTGCAGCGTTTTTTCACTCTGCCTGTGTGTGCTGAAGAGATAGTGTAGGGAGAGAGCTGCTGCCTGTTAGTGATTTCAGGGACAGTTGAAAGTTTGCTGGCTAGTAATCGTGTTGATACTGCTCTGTTATTGGAGGGACAGAAGTCTGCAGGGGTTTGAGGGACATTTAAGCTTAGGTAGCTTTGCTGGCTAGTAATCTACCTTCTACTGCAGTGCTCTGTATGTAGCTGCAGTGGGCAGCTGTCCTGCTTCTGATCTCATCTGCTGACTGCTGCAATAACAGTAGTCCTTGTAAGGACTGCTTTTATTTATTTTTTTGTTCCAATACAGAGCAGTATCAAGCAGATTACTAGCCAGCAAACTTACTATCATCTGTCCCTGAAATCACTAACAGCTCTCCCCCTACACTATCCCTTCCAAGCACACACAGGCAGATTTTTCAGATACATTTTTGCCCTTGATCCCCCTCTGGCATGCCACTGTCCAGGTCGTTGCACCCTTTAAACAACTTTAAAATCATTTTTCTGGACAGAAATGTCTTTTTTAGATGTTAAAGTTCGCCTTCCCATTGAAGTCTATGGGGTTCGCGAACCGTTCGCGAACCGCTCGCATTTTTGCGCAAGTTCGCGAATATGTTCGCGAACTTTTTTTCCGACGTTCGCTACATCCCTAACAGCAAGACTGATGAATAATCAGAATATGCTGACAGCACTGGGTCTACAGATACAAATCTCTACACAGTGGCCGGCTGCTCTACAGGGAAACAAACAAAGATGCCCAAGTTCTGGGAAGTAAAGGAGGGGGTCTCTCCCTGCCGTTTGAAAGTATGATCAGTTTCCCTGCAGAGCAGTTCGGGACCGTCTGAAGTAAGTAAAACGAAGGGGGAATTTCATTGCATACAGTCATGTTTCTTATAAAAACAGTACACATTTTTAAATTAAAGTATATTGGAGATAGATTTCTTTTTTATCAAAGAAAGTAAAAATGGGGTTTGATTTTTTTGCCTTTACATCCCCTTTAAAGATGGCCATGCATTCCACTGTGCATATTTCTGTACTGATCACATTGGCATATCTGGGGTTAATGGAGTGCATAGGTGGCATTTCTACAGTGATCTTACTGGCATGTCTGAGGTTGATGGAGTGCTAGCTGGCTTTTTCTGTAGTGATGTTAATGTGATATCTGGGGTTAATGGAGTGCTCATATGATTGGCCATTTCTGCAGTAATGAAATACAGGTGCCACAATATGTCATGAAATGGTGGGGGCCACTGTGTTTTTGTATCTGAAAGCGCCATTCCAAACATGGAAAAGGGTGTGATTTGTAAATGAGCATAGAATTAGGGGGATTTGGCAAAAAATGTTCACCAAACTACACGAAAGAGATCATTATATACACAATACACACTTTTGTCTGTAGGGGGCCCTCCAAGCACATCATATACTATATCTGCCATCAGAATATAAATGTATAGCAGTATTTGTCATGAGTCAAAGGGATCCCTTGGCACCACTGTTTCAGGCCCTGTTTACTGGTCCCATTCATCTCTACAGTTTTTGAGTGAGAAGTTGGGGCTTTTACCTATTGTTTCCCAGCAACAGAGTTAATCTGAGGACACTTGGCTGTCAATCACCAGAGATGTCACTGCAATGGAGCCTGGGGAGCTTGTAAGATAAACTTTTAGATAGGCCATAGTAATAAATGATAAAAGTATTCCTTTAAGGCAACCTGCCTACAGTATATAAATGTATCAGCGACCCAATAAATAACCGGTCATTCATCCCAGTTTCCAGCAGCATCACTGGAGCAATACAGGTGCATCCTATAGCTCAGGCATGGAACGACCTTCCAGCAGAGATGGTATCACCTAATCCAATAAGGGAACTGTAAACAGAGTAAGCTTAAGATTCTACTGAATATTAGGTAGATGAGGTATTAGATGAGTGCCGGCACTAAAGGAATAGCTAACTTGATGTGCTAAACTACAATACCCAGAGTCCTCATAATGCTGAGGAATGGAGACTGGAATATGATTAGGAGAGGGTCTGATTAGAAAGATAAATAATAAAAAGTATCAATAACAATACATGTGTAGCCTTACAGAGCATTTGTTTTTAGATGTGGTCAATGACCCCTTATTTGAAATTTGGAAAGAATCAGAAGAAGACAAATAATTAAAAAAAAACTATAAAAAAGAAAAATGAAGGTCAATTGTAAGGACAGACAGTATAGGCTGTTGCTGGATTCTGGGAGTTGTAGTTGAGCTACAACAAAGCGTATGATGGGGTTGGACAGAGAACATGTACAGGTTACATGAAGGGATTACACAGTGAATGGGAGATTGTACTGGAGGCTCTCGGTGCTTCTCTGTCCCTAAACCCTTTATAAGGGAGTCACGTGAGCGGCAACTTAATTTAGAGGATGTCTTAAGCAGGGATCTCAGGCAATCCTAGGAGTGCAGACCCAGACGAGATCTAAATCCACTCTCCTGCAGCCTCTCGCTCGCCCCACTTGTGCTCAACACCCCTGGCGAAATTCAGGTAAGTTCAATTTTTCTCATATTTTTGGGAGGGGGCGGTGATCTATCATTTGCAACTGCCATGCACCTCCATCCCACAGGGCAAAAACCACTCTGCTAGCAGATATGTAATAGGGTCATAAATACAGACTTCTACCAACTTAAATTAGACAGAGGAACTTCGCCCAAAAGTTTTTTTTTTTTTTTTTTTTTTTTGCATAATGACCAAAAATGTCATTCTGAGCAACATCCCAATAAAACGTATTCATAATGGTCTTTGCAAATAAAAACACCCAATCTGTTCCTGACTCATGAAAGCAAAGTTGCTTTTTCTCCTGGTCTGTGGATCAGTAGGCTTCTGCTACAGTGTTTCCAGAGTCAAAACTCGAAGTGCAGTGAATATAAACGTGAGACAGGCGCTGCTTATAATGGCAATAACATTTACAAATAACTTTAAAACCAGTGAATGTGTGTAATGTATGTATATTGGGAAGGGGCTCAGTATTAAATCTCTTTCATTAGGCAGAGTTGCCCTTTACGTTAACCCAAATTACAGTCCATGGGAATTTCATGTAATAAGCTGAAACTGGGAGTATTGAGATTGAGAAGGTGCTCAGTATTACATTTTCTTTCATTAGGCAGAGTTGCCCTTTAAATCAAATCACAATTCATGGGGACTTCATGTAATAAGTTGGAACTGGGAGTATGTTACAGTATTTTACAATGGGCTACTTACTGGTATAAAGCTCTGACCCACTGCTAAGAACAAAGGCAGGTAATGTACAATACATAGGGACAACAAATACAGTATCAATACATATTGTCTTGTTATAAGGGGGGGTGTAATAAGATTTGTAGTTTGTGTACAGATAAAGAGCTTAACTAATGGGACCTATAAATAACAACAAGTATATATGTCACAACCCCACGTACACGGGGATCTACGTCATGACCCAATGGTATAAAAGAAGGAGATGTTATGTGGTCCGATGTTATTCCATAGGCATAGCATCTGCATCAGGTCACGGATAAGGGAAGGTGATAAAAACATTGTTCTTCACAATCTGGATAATCTCTCAATGGGATGATGAGAAATCTCTTACTAATTGCGCACGTCATTTTAATTAATCATGAACACTTTTTTTTTATTAAAAAAACAGACCATTTAAAGGGAAAGCATAACCTTTATTTTATATATATATATTCCATTTCTGAAATCACAACTGGTGGCAACTCCTGAACACAGGTTCAAGGCAGTATTGCACGTGACACATAGGCTTAAGAGATCTGAGAGAACCTTTGAATGGAGCAACGGACAGAACTTCCACTAAAGTATAAAGTCGCTGGACCCGGTTTCAAAGTAATTAGAGTTAGAGATAGACAGTACTACCCAGAATTCCTTAGCACTATAGCCAGAGAAATTCTTCTTATTGGTCTCTACATGGATTATTCTCTATCCTTAATGGGGAGTCTGTATAACGGATTCCTGTAAATCCAAGGGACTTGCCCTGGTTCCAAAGGTACTCACAATTTACTATAAATATATATCCAAGATATAAGTCCCAAGGCTCAATTCTTAGTTAAAAATTGAAAGTTTATTACAAATCACATTTAAAATGGTACATACTGACCCCACATGGCCCACCTTACGCGTTTCATACCCTCCGGTACTCACCTATGACTAAGTACGGAGGGTATTAAATAGGTGGGCAATGTGGGGACAGTGTGTACCATTTTAAATGTGATATGTAATAAGCTTTCAATTTTTAACTAAGAACTGAGCCTTGGGACGTATATCTCTATTAACATGGCCCTAGAACATAAGATGTGAGTTTTGCATCCACGTCCCAGTCTGTTTCGGATGGTTCCCACCCCCATTCCCATTAAGAGCGTGTGGCGGCTGATACACAGAGATTCCCATTACGCTGCATTTAGTCTTAAGTGCCCACTTACCAACCTCTCCTTTGCAATTAACACCTGGCAATTATATTCCTATCTGACGTACATGCGCCCGGCTCAGCAATTATAGCCGCATTGGCTGTAATATCCCTATTTATTTGCTCTCTGCACTCAAGTCGTCCTTCTCTTGCAGTTGCCCCTTTTAACCCGATACTTCATAGAACGTTTCAGTAAATTTACATCACAAAAGAAAATTCAGAAATTAAAATGTTTATGGAACTTAAACATAAAAAGGCAACTTCTGTACAAACAATCTTTATGAAGTAAGTACATTCTTCATTCAAATTTATACTCAATAGGATCGACCCAAAGACTCGAATCAAATTTTCATTTAAAAAAAAAATCGATTCGAGTTTTTGTCAGGAAGGCTGAAAACAACTCCAGATTGATCCCTGGCAGTCTCCCATTGACCTCTAACAGCAATCCGCAGGTTTTAGGTGGCGAATAGTCAAATTCAGAGTATGAAACAGCTCGAAAAGCAAAATTCACATTTTTAAAAAAAAACTTGAATTGCATTTTAATAATTCCCTAGTCGAATTTGACAGTTTTGGCCATAAAGAAACTCGAAAATTAGAATTTGGATTTTCAATTCGACCCATGATAAGTCTGCCCATTAATGAATTGTGTCTGGCCCCATGAATACAACACTGCCTGCATTTAGCAGCGCTCTATTATATATCAGGGGTGAGGGAAGGCACACAGGTGTCCCATAATTTGCAACGTTCACCGACTGCCACAAGTTCAAGCTAGATAAGCACTAAGGGGAGCACTTCTGTACTTGCAGCAGGGGCAGTTAAAGTGCCTCATAGTATGTGCCTGTTTATGTGTGCCCTATTAGCTGCCATCAAACAGGGGCTTAGTAAATCTAGCTAAAACTGGGTTGCCCATACTTATGCGAGGTCTACTTTTAGTGATGATCTACATCCATAAAGCCATTGTTAGCATTCTATTCCATGGAAAATATGACTTAAATATTGATTGATGGGAAAATGTATATTGTTACATTTAACAAAATACTATTTCTTAGGTAACCTGAACATAATAAAAATCTGAATGAAAAGCATGAAACAGGAGGGGGATTTAGACAAGCTGTTTGTTGACAGTGGCTTGAGATCACCAGCTAAAGGTCTACTGGTAGATCCCAATGTACCTTTTGGGGCACCCATGAGCTACAAGGTTGCAATTAAATCAAGGTTATCAGGAGTCCACTAGTACAAATCCTTTACCCATTTTACCCAACTGCAGGGAATAAGGAATAGAGGGAATTACAGTACAACCCTGTCAATGGGGCAATAAGAAGGAGCCCTGCACCAGTTTATATTCCTGGACCTGATGGTGTTCAGCTGCACCCATATTTTTGTGGGGACACTTCAGCACCTGTGTTTTTTGAAAACAGATATCATGAATGCAAACACATTTTCCACAACATTGAGAGCAATTAAATATATCCATCCCTTAATAATAGGGGGGAAATGAACTTGCATATTCATAGAGTGTCATTACATGTGAGTCCATCACTGTGCGTCACCGTGCCTGGCTTTATAAAGAGAGAGGCTGACAAATTCTTGCTTGCCTCCATCAGATATCCAGGTTGGTACAGGTCACACCGCCAGAACAACCTTCCGACATGTCCGTGCTGAACGCAATACCTTTCATGAGGCCCATCCACTTGCGTTCCCCGCGCCAGCAGAGACGCCACACACTGCCCGCCAGTGAGTTCCGCTGCCTGTCCCCAGAGGATGCTGTCAGTGTTTTCGAGATAGAAAGAGAAGGTAAGATTTCTGTGTCTTGAAGAAAGGATTTCTTTCCTGGAGGTTCCACAATTATAGGTGCCTCCTAGGGTGGCAAACAGACAATGTTTCATTTTCATGGAGAGAGCTTGGATTTGACTCTTTGCCCCTGGAAATGTCCATCAGTTTTCAAGAACTAACCTGCAGAAAGTATTTCAATAATCTTATTGAAATAATCTTAGAAATATACACCTGCTCTCACTGTATAACCTGTAGTTCATGAATAGGATTGCCTGGTTATAACCATTAAGCCTGGCATATACACCTTCTGCACCCTACTAATGCAACGTTTGTATGGTGCAAGCTCCTAGTTTGCAAATGTTGGCACCTTTAATACACCACATTTAACATATATGGTATTTGGTAATTGCCAGGAAGGAGCAATTAGCTTAATTTATTCAGAAATTGTCCAATCGTATCTCTTGTACAGTCTGTCCCTGGTGATGGTGGATGGGGAACAGACTGTTAATTGGTTACATTCTAGTGTTAGTACTCACACCTTCTAAATTCTGACAACTGAACTTGCGTCTGCTTATTATAACTCACTCTCCATGTGATCTATTCTCATTCAGCCTTCATCTCCGTTTCCGGAGAATGCCCCCTCCATCTGGATGAGGTTCGACAATTTCTGACCTTGTGCCCGGAGCTCTCGCTGGGATGGTTTGAGGAAGGAAGGCTGGTGGCATTTATCATTGGGTCGATGTGGAACCAGGACAGACTGAGCCAGGTAAGGAACTTGGGACACAGCAGAAATAAGACCCATGAGAAACTCACAAACTTTTAACCTTGGGGAGGAGGGGGAATGTTTAATAGAAGTCAATCAGAATTGCTACCCACGTCACAACACGTGCCCTGTATTGTCTTTTACCAGGCACTTGCACATGGATGTGGCATCTTGCCCCATTATAATGAAATGCACATCCTGTAGGGGCAATAAGCAGTTAATCTACCCACTGAGCATTCCAATATCTTAAGTGTTCATGTCTAAACCCAAATGAAGTAGGGGCTCAGCTGCTGAATAGGTCTAATAGTGCACCAAATAGTGATGCGCACAAACACTCTATACCCCGTTTGATTATGGACCCTGCTTGGGAGATCAGAAACTTCTTACCCCTCTTTATTCACAGGACGCACTCACCTTTCACAAACCGGAGGGTTCGTCCGTCCATATCCACGTACTGGCTGTGCACCGTACGTTCCGCCAGCAAGGCAAGGGCTCCATCCTCCTGTGGCGTTACCTGCAGTACCTGCGCTGCCTGCCTGTTGCTCGTCGGGCCGTCCTCATGTGCGAAGACTTCCTGGTCCCCTTCTATTCCAAGTGTGGCTTCAAGGCTGTTGGACCCTGTGACATCACAGTGGGACCCATGACCTTTATCGAGATGCAGTACCCAGTTCAAGGTCATGCCTTCATGCGCCGAAACAGTGGCTGCTAGCCCACCTCCTCCTGCGAACCCCATGTCCAATTACCCCTGGTCAGTAATGTGCTGCAGAGCAGTGTCTTCCTGGCCCAACTGGTGGCAGAGGGGCACGAGGTACAGTAACAGGAGCATCTGAAGGTCACTCTTCAGCATTACAGCTGGAAAGGGTTAATAACCTGCAGTGCATGTGCATACCAAAATGCTTCTTGTAGCCCTTGTTTACACCCCATTCATTCACCAACGCATCTGCAACTGCCCCCTTTTGGCAGACATGATGTAAGACAAATGTATAAAACAGCCCCCCCCCCCCAATACCCACCTGTCACTGTACAAAATCCACTCATATATGTATCTCAATAAATATGCTTTTGTACTAGCTTTTGTCTGCCCAGTTCCTTACGGTCGCTCATGTGGGTGCTCAGTGCTGAGCAGGGTGCAATGGGACTTACTGCACACAGGGGGGTATGAAAGGAAACTTATACACAGGGTAATGGGGCAATAACCTGCTCTGCTTCCTCATAAATGTAAATGTAACGCAATTTCACACAGAAAATATAGGCAATTGGGATTATAGATCATGTTTAGTTACTGTAACTCGTAGCATCCCAATGACAACTTTTTAAAGTTTATAACCACCTTTTAGACATCTCAATAGCAGAGTCTGTGTCTGTGGGCAGGATTAAAACACTCTGATGGCAGCTTACAGGGTGAGGAAGTCTAACTGAAGAAGTGGGTGGGGCTATAACATTACTATGGCATCTTACAGGGGTAAGGGCAGGGAGTCTGTAACTTGAGAAGTTAGTCTAGAACAGTGATCCCCAACCAGTAGCTTGTGAGCAACACGTTGCTCTCCAAACCCTTGGATGTTGCTCCCAGTGGCCTCAAAGCAGGGGCTTATTTTTGAATTCCAGGCTGGGAGGCAAGTTTTGGTTGCATAAAAACACATGTACTGCCAAACAGAGCTTCAATGCAGGTTGATGATCCACAAAGGGGCTACCAAATGGCCAATCACAGCACTTATTTGGCACCCCAAGAACATTTTTTCATGCTAGTGTTGCTCCCCATCTCCTTTTACTTCTGAATGTTGCTCACAGGTTCAGGTTGGGGACCCCAGGTCTAGAACAACCTGCCCCTGTAGATGTAAGATGCCATCAAAGAGGCTTTTACTCAAGCCATGGGAGGGGTGAGAATTCCTTAAGTGGCGGTGCATTCAGGCAGTAAGTGGGACTAGAACACTCTTATGCAGTATAAAAAGATTCTAAGTTAAAAATAAAGAGGGGTTAGTTCGCAGGGTGGCATTTGAGGAGACAGTCGCAGCTCTTTGTATACAGTTAGTGAAAGGTAACGGACAAGGCGCAGGATATGAAAGTGGCAGCCAAATGTCTTTATTTCAAAATCTCTTCTGGCCTCCTGGATGTGACCAATTTCACATACAAAAACAACCAGCCCACAGCCATTCTCCATTGAACAAATCAGAGTTCCCATTTCCCCCTGCTACCGCTTTTCCCTGGAAAAAAAAGAGAGGCACCCGTTGGGCAGCACCAAACTTGTGCCAAACGCCAGCCTCACTATTCAATAATAAATTATATATAAACATTTAGCAAAAAGCTCAGGATCCAAATGATCTCTGCTGCGTGTGACATATACAAAATGAGGCCTTCATAACGCTGAAAGAGACCCAATTGCGCAGCAAAAGGGTCTGCATTTTCTTTTTAAAAAACAGTTTCTCTATGCCAAAAGTTGGCAGTAAAATTTAAATATTCTACTTTTTTTATACATCGTAACTACAGCCCTTTATTTCACGGCTCTGTGAGATGATTTGTATTCTGTAACAATCCCTTAGTATTGAGTTCCTGTATTAACTGAAATGTACCTTGGGTTCAGGGTCTCAATATGGATTATGATGGGGTGGGTAATCAGGTTCATCTGTGTTAGAATTTAAATTGAAAGGATTACTCATGTTAACATTTATTGCCATAGCATTAACCCAATTATCTACACTATGAGAATTAAAGGAGAAGTAAACCCCCACTACTGATTTTACAAAGGGCACAGTAGCCCAACCCTAGCTGCCAGGTGAGGAGAATTCGGCCTTGCACTGATCTACCCAGCTGCCATTTAGATCACTTATGCCAATTATATGGAGACCAGTGCATGGATAATTTTAATGGCTGTTTTTAAAGGGATGCAATACTTTTCCACAAAATTTGCAGACTAGGGTTGGGACACTAAGCCTTTCCATTTGAGAGTGTGCTAAAATTGTATGTTGGAACATACTTTGTGCTAATCTCTGACCACAAGGCAGAGAAGGGGCACGGAGTAGAAAATGATGTAGTTCCACTCCCATTGAAACCAAGGGGTTATTTCTTTCAGAGGTCAACACTATAGAGGGGAGCGTTATTAAAAGGGCTTATTTCTCCTTTAAGACAGGACTTTTATTCTTGTTGGAGTCAGTAATTACCCACTTTCCCTGGTCACATTAATTGCTCTTCCTATTCTCTACAACTTTAAGTAATCTGAGAGCACTTTCCCTAGATGCCTACTTCTGGTGGCAGAAACAGAGCCTGGAAAGCTTGTTAGATCATTATAGTTAAGATAAGCAATAGCTGCCCTGTGTAATATATTATTGTTATATCTTTTTTTTTCAAATGGGTAAACTAAAGTAGGAGGTAGAGACTAGTAAGGTCCTATTTTATTGGCCATAATGTTAATTCCTCTGTATTAAATTATTAGCACCCACAGTATTGATATTATATAAAAGCACACTGTCCAACCTATGGCACTTTGGCTGTCGCTGGACTACAACGGCAACCTTTGGCTAGAGTTAGGTTCTGAAAGGCCACATGTTGGGCAACAATGATATGTGTAGTCACAATTCTGCCCTATGGCTATTATTCCAGCTGGTACTATAAACCCTGCTCCTAACTAAATCTACCACTCAGCACTGCCTATGTATGTGGCCTAGTGCCACCCCCACTATTTGGAAGTCCAGTTAAAGTGGGCTTACCCCATAAAGGGTAACTGAACAGGACCTAGGGTTGCCACCCGGCCGGTATTTTACCGGCCAAACCGGTAAAACAGCTGTAGGGGGACAGTATTACAAATTTACAAAAGCTGCACGTAATTTGTAATACCATTTACAAAATCTCTTGCCCGCCGATGAAAACTTACATTTTCTTTGGCTTCTGGCGATGTGGCCCGCCCCTAACAGGTACAGAGGTTTTATTTCTAACAGCAGAAAAAGGCAATGAATGAATAATGCTGATGGTATGTTAATATTATTGATATGTGTACATAGTTCTGTAATCTCTGAGCTCTGTGCGTAATGTGGCTCAGTGTAGGCAGGTGGTACATTTATATTCTAGTGTTAAGATCAGAGATACTTTGTAAACATAGGTGCTAACTTACCCCTTTTGTAACTCATTTCTGCAAAGGGGCATAGTGCCAAGGGGCTGACTGAGGTGGAAGAAAGGCATTGAGTAGATGTACAATATATTCTTACTATCATCTCCAGTGAAATATAGTCTCACTCTAACTCTCCCAGAGGTCCACATCAGCACAGAGGGTTCTCTCAAGGTCAGAGGTTAGTCCTGAGTGTCACAGTATAGGGAGACACCTTACAACAAATCTCATGTCTCCCACAAAAAAAAGTTTTTTTCACTTGGTGGGTCATATATGTCCAGGGAGATGGAGAAAGACATTAAATCAGATCTCTACTGTATCTGCTGGTGCCCACAATGGCCCAACATGGTCTATCCTATTGGTAAGTCAAGCGCTGCTGATTTTTGTAGGATGTTTCTTCAATCCCTTGAGGGAAGTGAGAAGAGCTCAGTGAAGTACTTGATCTATATCATACTTCTCACAGAACTTGTTGGTGAAAGGTATGCAGGTAAGGTACTCAATCCAGGCCCAGTTAATAGGATAGACATAGAGCCAGATAACCAGAGAGGCAAAGAGTCCAAAGAAGACCAGCAGGGAAATGATGATCATAACACGCTTTCTATACTTATCCGCTGTGCCAAAGGTGATGTACGGGAGGAAAGAGAAGGAGAGGAGCAGCCCACTGAGAAAACCAAATATATGGGCAATGTTGTCTATCCAGGGGAGGAGTCCAAATAGGAACAGAAAGAGGACGATACCCACAAGCTTGAGGAAGGCCTTCCAAGGCTTGGCCAGGATCTGCCAGCTCTGAAACAGCTCTACGAACAAGCAAGCCAGGAGGCCAAACTGCGAACCTGCTGGTCCAACCTGGAAGAACAGAGGAAAGGGTCAGACAAGCATACAAACAAGGGTCTTTAAGGAATTGAGACATTTAAGTGGAACAAAACAAACTTCCTGAACTCCTTATCCTGATGACTTGGTGAAGGGACTTCTTATACACAAGCTTTAAATGTATGCATGGTGCTGCATTTTAATATGACCTTACAGCAGAGATTCTTAACCTATAACCTAGGGGCAATTATGGTAGGTCTGTAGGATCTACTCTGAAACATAGATTTTCCATCCCCTGATTTTAAGTTTTCCTTCATTTTACATTGTTTTTTTGTGGTCCCACATATATATTATGCGTAATAAATTTCTCTGATTTTACATTTTCCTGGATATTACAAAAAAAAAATTTCAGGTCCCCTGAAAAATTTAAAATGGGGGTTCTATTAAAATTCAATATAGTGACATTTCTTTCAACAACAGAAAACAATGACTAATACAAGGTTTTACATCCGTTGTATGCACTTAAAAATGTCTGAATAACAGGGTGAGATTTCATATACTGTAGTGAAGCAAGTTTGAAGTTAAACTGGTCTTCAGAATGCTAAAACACTGCCCCAGTCCCAAATTCCAGCTGAAGTGAAAGTGTCTAAAACAGCAATACAAAGCAAGCTGGAGAGATTATCACAGGCCTAGAGTTAACGCAGGCTGAACACAGAATAGCCTTCCCTATTTTGTAATTTAGCTAGAATTTATAGAACCAATGCCAGAGAGATGATAATTAACATAAATGGTGGACATAAACATGGCACAATTTCAGGAATTTTGTCACCTGGGTGATTAGCAGTTCTGCTGTCAGGTGAGAAAATGCTTAATCTATTTCCCTATTGATTTCAGTGGCAATCGACTGGGCTGCCTTTGAAATCAAAGGGTAGCACTTAAAAATGTTTTTGCCCTCCAGTGCCATTATTATTCACCCAAGCACAAAAATGGATAGCTGGCTCAAATCTCTAAATGGACCAACTAATTGAGGTAAAAGTAGTAGCTTTATTCCCTCATGTTAAAAATAGCGTCCCAACGCGTTTCGTATCAAAAGATACGTAATCATAGGCACCTAGGTGCTACTACTTTTACCTCAATTGTCACGGCTGCAGGAGTGCCACACTTGACAAAGAGTCATACCAGACTCGAAACATGTTGTGTTACATAATAAAACACTAAAGGTGGAGCAGTAAAGCTGCGTCAGTGTCGATCCTTGTGAATTCCATTTGTTTGTATACTTCATTAGCACACACGGCGGAGGTGCATCACCTGGAACTCGACCACTAATTGAACCTGCACATGGGTTAGAGGTAACAGCAATTTATTTATATTTGGCTGCAGGAGTGCGTGTATATTTATTTTTCGAGGATTATTCACCCAAGCAGCAAATACCAAACCATTCTGTGTGCCAAAATGTCTGCTAATTAATCCTATTATAGAAAAGGTTTTTCAAAGAGTGACTGAGAAAAGTAAGATTAGCAAGGCTACAGAAACAACTCAACAGTTGTACAATTATGAAAACTGGAAATATCTAGTCTGATAGTATCGCTTTCAATGGAGACAGGGGGTAGCAGTGGGTCCCAGTCAGATGATGACCTACAAACTTTAGCTGTAGCAGCTGGAGTACCACTGGGTTATAGATCACAAGCATTTGTATGTATCAGTGTGTAACATTCACTTTTAACTATACAGTGATTGGAGGCTGTGCTATGGAGTGACCCCTGGGGCCAACCCTCAATTTCTTGTGGGGATTGAAACATTGAGATTAATAAAGAAGAGGTGGTGGAAGGATGAAGAGGGAAAGTGTAGGAGAAAGTGTGCTGACCCACTGAGAGTGACAGACAGCTCTCATCCTTTTCCTCAGGGGACCTGTCTGTCTGATTGCAAGGATTAGTGGCAGGTGTTAGCAGCAGACAGATAATCTCAGGCTAATCGCGTGAAAGCAAGTAAGACGGTGCCATGAGACAGGGAGCCACGTGTGGTGTGAGAGAAATGGGGAGGGTTGCATGCCAGGGAGAAGAAAAAGGTGGGTACATGCTATGGAGAACAAACATAAGAGTTTGTGTCACAATGTCAGGGAAACTGGGGGTGATAATGTACTCCTGGGTGCTATGGAGAATACAAGTTGTAAGGTAATGCTGGAAGGATAAATATTAAATAAATAATATGGAAGGAGACAATCTGGTATCGTTAGTGCTACAGAGAAACCCATATGGGAGGAAATGTGGTTGGGAGAAAGAACAAATGGGTGGGCACTATACAAGGATGATTATATAGATATGGGATTGAATGTATTACGGTGAAGGGAAATAGGGGGTGACAGAGAAAGATAGGGTGTAAGAAATATAGGTGCTATGTATTAGGGAAAATAGACACATGGTCTATATGCTACAGACAGTATCTGCTACGTACATAGCGGGATTGTTGTGCTAAGGTGAAGGCATATAGGGATATGGAGAGATATACAGTGGTATGTGCCAGAGAGGTTCTGCATTTCATTAGATAGGCAAAGGAAGGGGGACTATGTGCTAGGGGAAAACTCTCACCCTCTGCATAGGGGAAAACACAAGAGTAAATGTATAAGTACTAGGGAGAAGACTGGGTGTCAGTTTGGGGCATGAGAATGTAGGTATAAGAGGGGGCACAAATGTAAACAATAACAGATGGGGGGCTGATTGAAAGAAAAGTGAGAAAAAATATAAGGATTAAGAGTGAGATTGAGAGAGGTAAAGGTGAATTATATGGGGGCTTTTATATCTAATAGTGCGTGACTAGATGGGAATAATATCAACACATGGTGAAGAAGACAATAGGTGGGAAGATAATCTCAGAGAAGTAGGAACGAGGTGTGAGGGATCACAGGAATAGAGAAAATGGGAGGGTCACTCGCTCAGCAAATAATTTAGATAATGGCCTAGAGACAGATAAGTCAACAGAATGCTAAAACAGAAGGAGGGATCAGCTGGTAAAAGGGGTGCACTTGCTAAGAGAAGGAGAAGAGGTCAGGGTCTAAGGGCAGGTGAGATGCCAGTGCCAAGGGATAAAGAAGGGGACAGTGGCTATGAGACAGCAACATCTAAGGGTAAGAGGAATTATTGCTGACAGAAAAGGAAGTACAAGGGCTAAGATAAGTGGGAGAAAAAGAGAGGGGAGGAACCAGTGGCAAAGAGAAGAAAGAATAGCAAGGGAGGGAGGCAGAAGGTAAAATAAGGACAAAGAGACAAGTGGGATAAGGCAGAGTCTAATGAAAAGGAGGAAGCAATGGCCAAAGGAAGGGTCAGTCGCCATATGAGAGAAGGAGCAGGAATCAGGGGCAAAAAGAAACAAGAGGTGGCAGAAGTTAAAAGTAGAGAAGGGGAGGAGGCAGACGAATAAAGGAAAAGGATGGTCCATAGGCCAAAAGAAGGTGAAGGAGGCAATAGGACAACTGCAAAAAGACAGAAACAGCTTCCCTGGGGTGAGTGACAGGAAAGTGAAGGGAGGCTGCCAAAAATGGCGCACAGTCTCTTGAGGAGAAGCATGAGAGACGGAAGGCTAAGATCCTATATTTTAAACAAATCACCTCTGCCCTATAAGGTAAAAATAATGCGCTGGCGAGGTTCCCTGTGATGCCACTCAGTATGTAGATGATGGATATTCGCAGCCAGCCCGCCAGCTTCTCCAGGTCACGCAGGACTGTCATTTGGAAGACCACCGACACACAGCAGTGAATAACCCTGAGAGATGAGCAGATGGGGGTCATTTCCTCACACAAAAGCCATAAAATAATATGCCAGAATTCCTCTCACAAGATTAAACACCTATAATTTACCTATATTAACGAATTTGCATCCCAGTACACCCACTATACTATATACTTTAACCCAATCCCAGCATGAACTGCTCCACACACAAGTAACTACAGCTTAACCTGCTGCTACTTCACCAGGGTTTAACCATATACAATCCATAACCAGCTCCCCAAGAAACCAAAGTGACCTCCTTATACTATTATAAAGGCACTTACCCAGCGTGAAGGAACAAGGACAACCAAAGTCGGTAAAACTGATCAGGATATTCCGGATTTAAAAATGGCAGCAACCCGCAAACCTCATCCAGACAGTGAACCTGATGTAGAACCATAAGAGCATTAAATAAGTAACCATAACTCGAGAAAGAGAGAGAAATCCGTCAAATCACTGACCTGCGAGCAAAGCGTGGCCTCCTCGTGGAAATAGCCGTGCATGAAAGTGCAGTATTCCCGTGTAGTTATCTCACAACTGTGACGGACAAAAGTATTAGCCAATTGATTCTGCTGTTCCCCTGCTCGGTCAGTAGGGCCCAGATTAGATTTCCCCCAGAATTATGGCTACCATTGCCCTAGTATTTCATATCCTTCCCTGCCTTGTCCTCTCTATGGTCCCTGATTGCATCCACCGCGTCATTTCTTTTTTTAAACTGCCTCACCACACAACCCAACCCAAGTATGCACTAGTTCTCACCTGCCCTTAGTGCCAATACAACATGGTCGCCCTTTGATTTCACAGTCCATGTGCCTGATCCCTGTGTGATTGTTCATGGCTTGGTAAGTGCAAATCTAAAAAGAGGAAGGGACAACTCAGGAGCAATTGCTTCTTAAATGTGCCAGTATAGCAGAATCAATGTATCACTCACCGGCCACTTAGTGATGTCATCAGCCCATACATGAGGTTGTATAGAAGCAGGTTCTTCACAGGTTCTAGGAGAGATGGGAAAAACCACATAACAAATAATCATAGCGGGGTGCAAAAAACCTGCCCCTTACTGTAGCTTTATCCTCTAGTGAGACCACAGTAAAGTGACTAAGACTGAAGGATGTTTTAGTACATGGAGTTTGTTCATCCCATTGAATAGAGACTTTGTGACATGTTCAATATAGTGACATAGGGTGCCCTGTCCTTCACCAAACAGGCTCTTTATGATTCCATGAGCTGGGTCTCTCTTGTGCAGAAAGGGAACCCCAATTAAGAGGCCCCTTCACTGTGGTGAAGAATCTAAAAGGGGGAATTGTTTTTCAGAGCAAATCATTAACCCATACATACAAAACCAATGCAAATAAGGGTCTGTCCCTTCCACTGATTGACACAGACAGAAAGGGAATCTGGGCCATACACTTCGCCAGTGCCATTTCAGACTGTTAAAAACACAGAAGGGAAATTAGGGATATGATGCTGGCAGCTCTTGCCACAGGGTAACACAGAGGTAAGTGAGCCTGGAGATTTTATTTCTTGCTCATCCAAAACAGGGTCCATAAAGAACTGATTTAGGCTGTTGGAACACCAGCTGTATTCTTAAAAGAGAATCACAGATTTCTGTCTTTCCCCCAGAATATTTTACTATAGCTGCCGTGTTGCTTTTTCCAAATGGCAGATTTGCCAAGTGCTTGAAAATAACTGGTGTGCTGAGACCAGTTCTTTCTAATGATAACAGATAATGCCTAGAACATAGCAAGGGTTACTGAGGTATAAATAGAATCTGGTCTTTTCCAGAACCTCAGCTGGCACATTGCCTTTGGAACAAAAGAAGGGTGCACGAGGCACGGATGGTGACCTTAGGGGAGGGCAGAACATCGGGTGACATGCAGACAGCTTTAGTAAAGTACACTCTTAATCCCAGGCTGTGCTGTAACAGGCAAGCAGGTGAGCTGTGTGGGTGCCTTACCAAGATTCATATCATTAGAGGAACAGGAAATGCACAGATTATAAGCAGCTCTAGTACAAGTGCATTCTGGGTAACAAGAGCAATTCACCAAGTACTTGTACGAATATATAAATACTCCCTGGTTATAGTGCATTGTGGGTAATATGACTACACCTTCCAACTTACTTTGGCTATAAGCAATTCTCTCTCTGGCTAGGTCTAAAGTAAAAATGCATTGTGTGTACCCAGACCACTAATCTGGAAACTCTGGCCACTACCATGCGGCTACTGTAAGCTGCCATAGACTGGTGTTTCATATTGGGCCTGTGGGAAGCTGGTTGGGCCTCTGGGTACTTGAACTACCAAGATCTACTTTGAATCTCAGTCCAGACATGTTGAGTACTAAGGGTCACTGGGAGATCCTCTCTAAAGACCACCATTTTTGACTCACCGTGGGTCCTGGCGACACACTGCTCCTGAAGTCCTCTTTTTACCAGTAACTTCATCCAGCAAAGGGGCATCGTGTTCTGGCCACTTGATGAACGTGGCTAGTGTTTCCTGGTGGCAAGCACAAGAGGTACAACAAGTTAACAAGTGTTAAAAGATACAATCACCTTACTAGCTTAAAATATAATACTCCAAATTATTCTAGTTGCTTTAGACCTTCTTTTTAAGGAAGAGGAGCGCCAACCCAGAGTTTTAAGTAAACAACTATAGATCACTGGGGGATGGCCAACAATCTGCCACCCAAAGTGACTGTACTTTGTCCTTTATAGCAAGCATGGGTAACCTAGGGCTGTCATGATGTCCATTTCGCCACTGGTGAGATGTTAGAAGCTGTGATTTTTATAAAATACAGAGGAGACAACTCTGCCATTATGGCTTTAATATAGGCCCGCAAAACCATTTACACTTAATCCACATTTTTTAATTTTATGGAATGTGCAGCTGTCATTTTAACTACTACCTAGGCTCAAAGGAGAAGGAAAGTGCTTTTATGCTTGAGGGTCCCAAAATTTAGGCACCCCTAAGTGATTGTATTTACTTACCTGACACTCCGGGCCAGTGCTCCTATCAGCAGAAAACTACACTGGCCCTGGGTTCTTCCAGTGAGAACCACGGAGCAATCCTCTTCCTGCTTCTTCCTTCAGCTCGCGGCTGTGCATGCGAAGAAGACTGAAAAGCTGAACTTTAACGAAAAAGATGTCTATTTTGTTCTACTGCACTGGAAATTTGAAAATCAAAGAAGACAATCGCTCCATGGTGCCAATTGGAAGAACCCCAAGCTGGTACATTTTTCTGCTGATAGGAGCACCTGCCTGGAGTGTCAGGTATTAAATACAACCACTTGGGGGTGCCTAACTTTTGGCACCCCCAAATATACATTACTTTCCTTCTCCTTTAATTGTTACCCTAGCAGAGAGTTTGAATTGAAGGTAGATAATAAAAAAATATAAACAATAACATTAAAGCCTCACAGTCAATCTGTTTTCTGGTTGATGGGTCAGTGACCCTGACAACAAGAGTGCATTTATCGTTGAAGGCTGGAAAGGGCAGAATATGAATGATAATTTAAAAACATTAAAGAATAAAAATGACTTGAGAAGTGCACATCTATTTGGCCAAAATCTGAATTCTGCTGAAAAAGGCAGAATCCCGAACCGAATCCCAAAAGGGATGCACTGAATCCAGGATTCAAAGTAAACTTACCCCATGCACAGATTGGCTAACTAAAGAAATAATGTTTCTAGCTATGCACATAGTTTTATCACATGTATGTTATAAACTAAAGCCCTAAAAGAAGCACATATACAAGAATTCAGTAGTAGTATGCTGCTGGCAGTCAGTGTGAGATAAGTGCCATCTAGTGGTGTAACAGCCAGTCTCCTCTCACCGAACAGTCCTTCCTCTGTGTCTGTACACAGCCAGATTTATCGTTCTGAATGCAGCAGCCGGACTCCCGCTCTAGGCCATGTTCCTTTTCTATGAGGTTCTTTATCTGCTCATCGTACCTTATGCAAGGAGAAAATTTGGCTCCAAGGTGGATCAGAGCAATCTGTTGAAATGAGTAATAAAGATTATACAGGGATACACAGAATGTTACAGAAACAGAGCCAGGCAATCAAGGGACTGTCATTATGAGTATTGGACAAGCAAAGTACTGGAAGAATTGTGTGAGTGCTGCAGAGCAGAAAAGTAAAGCAATAAAATACATGCCAGGAGGTAGAGAGAGCAGAGTGGTCCCACACAATGTTTCTAACTTGGAAGCTTCATACTCACTGAGCTCGGCCCAATCCAAAAGTTCTCCTGTTGGATATATTTCACACTTTCATACACGCCTTTATTCCTGAGAACCTGCAGAACATAACAGATAGAGATTAACAGAAGAGTCCAAGGCAATATAACACTGCAAGAACTGGCCAGGCATCAATAATATTGAGCAGTAATGCAAAATTCGAGATCACAGCATTCCACTGCACCTTTTCATATATAGAGCACTGGATGATAGGAACTTATACACACAAGAGCTACCTACCAGTTCACTGGTGGTGTGCTGGGCAAAGCCAATAGGTGCAATGCCGTACGTTGCAATAGCGAGGATGGTGATAAGGATGTGGACAAAGGTGATCCAATATGTAAAATAAGGCCTGTATAATGTGAGAAAAAAGGAGGATGTTATAACACTGCCCTGCATATCACCTCCCGCCTGATCTGCAGAAAACCAAGCTATTTACTTCCCCCCCCCATGGCTGCATTCTCCCCATACCAAAATCTTCTTTCACCACCCTAGATTCTGCTCTGTCTATAACAGAAGGTTTGTCCATTTATACCTCATTTCTCTGCAGCTTATGCTTTATAGCTCTCCCACTACCCACTCACCTGTGGCTGTTGAAGTGCTCCAATTGACTCTGCACAGTGCTGCTGATGCTCCTCCTGTATGTTCGGTTTAACCAGTTCCCCACCACCCCAAGGCCATAGAGGCGTCTTTTGCGGTCAAATGCAAAGTGCTTTACTTGTGAGGCAATACGCTTACCCCTTCGAGCATCAGTGGTAAAAACCTGAACAGACTTCACAGGCTCTTTCCTAGGAGAATAGACAAAATCTTTACAACATTTGGCATTACGATCTGGTTACCACTGAGAATATTTTATAATCACTTCTTATTTTAATCAACAGTAAGAGAAAGAAGATACTGATCTCCCCTTATAAAATAGGATGCATATCATTTGTATATGGGGTGTATTTGACTGCAAGGCAACATTTAACTCACACTGCTTCTATAGCTGCCCCAGGCATCAAGTCCGGAGTTGGTAAAGGAGGACGGAAATAAGAGGCAGACATAGGGGGAGACTCAAACACGTCATCTGGCATTGAGAAGGTCTCATCGGGCATATCCACCTGATGAAATAGATCTCGTTAACTCTCAAAGTGACTTGCAGTGAGTGCGCTGACAGTTAAGTAGTTAACCCCATTAATTTAAAGTCTTGGCCTGTGCCAAACAGAGGATTGCTTGCTTGCCTTACTAAAGAAGGAAGAGTCCAGAGTTTCTGCAGCATCTACCGTGTCCTCATCCATAAAGCTAGGGTAGATAAAGCTTCTCTTCTGGCCTGCCCGCCGGCTGTGAGGCGTATCCAAAATAGGACGGCCCTATTATTACAGAACAATGTCAAGTAGAAATTGTCAGCTACAAAGAACAGTTTTAAAAGAAGCACCATAGAGACATAGTAATCATCAGTTAATATGTTATATGTGGTCTAACACTTTTAAAACCTTCCCTCCACTATTGTTTTAGTATCTCCAGTGAGGAGGATTGTATGTGTTCAGCACAATACAAGCATATTAAGAAACGAAGGTTATGGTTAACTCACCTTAATCAGGGCAGCTGCTGCACGGAAACTCATGTGGGCTACACTCTCTCTCTTTCGTCGAGGGAAGCGGCTGTAACCTGAGCGCACGCTAGTGAAAGAAGCAAGTGATAACATCCCTGGGGTCTGAGGGGGCAAGCCCACATGGGGGGTCCGTGGCCGGTCCACCTCATCAGGATGGCGAAATGGTCTACCCCTTGCCAAAGGGTCCACAATCTGAGGGAAAGACGCAGGGTTAATAGGAAGGGAAACCTCTGGCCTTGGCTTTCGGCACTGCAAAGGGTTCTGGGAGCAGAGTTTTAAAGAGCTATTCCTCATAACTGAAATTAAATTGACCTTTTTTGTATATTTAGTTTATGGACACTTCCTCATGTCCTGTTGGTTAAAAGCAGCTATTCCAGCCCTTGGGTGGCAGGTTGGTAATTGGGTATAGCTATCCCCACCAATTGGTGGCAGGCTGGTGATGGGGTGCAGCTATTCCAATGAGTGGCAGGTGGCAGTGGGTATCGAGTGTATTTATTCCCATCAGTGGGTGGCAGGCTGGTGAACAGGTGCCCCTAGCTGCACCTGGTGGGTGGTTGACATGGTCCGGGCAATACCTAACCTTGGGAAGGCGGTGTGTAGCTGGTGATTCCGTAGCCTGGAAAGATGGCGTCTCCTGGCTTGGAAGCTCAATATCTCTCTGATACTGGGGTTTGAGTTTCCCATAGCGGAGGCTGCAATGGTGGAGGCTCTTCCTCTGCCACTGTTGCCTTTTACCTTCCCAGTCATTGCTCACACCGAACCACTGTGCAGTTCCCCTGCGGGTGGGAAAAAGTAGGCTAAAGTACAGCAACATCCTTCATTATACTATGAAAATACGATACAGTAGAACCCCCATTTTACGTTTTTCAGGGGAACAGGAAAAAGTTTGCTAAAATCCAGGAAAATGTAAAATCAGGGAAATGTGTTAAAGTAACTTTTTCTTCAAGTACTGAAAGGATATAAGCACAGTAGTCCATTTTACTGTATTTACTGTGTTAATAACAAAGGTTAAACATTGCAGCGTTAATGTTACACTATTGGGGCCATGCACAAGGCCTCAGTCACATACACAACCTAAAGCAATAATGATTGATGCAGGACTTAGTGGAATTGACCATTTACAGGCAGAACCATGGCAAAATATACATCTGTTATTATTTGTGAAATAAAAAGGTGTTTAAAATACTAACATTCATAAAAGCAAAAAAAAAAAAAGCAGTTTTTGGGAACATCTGGCCAAAATTTAGATTTCCAGGAAAACATCACTTAAAATAAGGGAAATGAACCCATTGAGATGTATTATAAATTGGTGGGACCACAATAAAAAATGTAAAATGTGGAAAAACTAAAATCAGGGATCTTAACATTGAGGTTTCACTGTATTTTATTCCAGTGTCCCTACAGAGACTATCTGGCAGTGGCATTGATCCAATCTATTGCCACATTTGACATTTTGACCGAGAAGCTGACATTTCTCTGATCCCTAGCAAGAACTAGGGATGCACCGAATCCAGGATTCAGTTCGGGATTCGGCCTTTTTCAGCAGGATTCGGCCAAATCCTTCAGCCTGGCCGAACCAAACCATAATTTGCAAATTAGGGACAGGGAAGGAAATTGCATTACTTTTTGATACAAAACAAGGAAATAAAACATGTTTTTCCCGTCCTACCCCTAATTTACATATGCAAATTAGGGTTCGGTATTCGGCCAAATCTTTTCGCAGGGTTCGGCTGAATCCAAAATAGTGGATTCGGTGCATCTCTAGTAAGAACCTCTCTAATTATAGAAGTATTATTATTAAAAAATAATCTACTCAGCTGTAGTGGATGTTCCATGACCTGTTCCACGAACAGTCTTTTGAAAAAAAAAAGTAATATCATAGATCACTAACTTTCTTATGCTCTGAGAAAGTGATGTCTGCCTTCTAAAGCCCGGCCTCACATCTGCAGTCCCCTCTTCTGCCACGTGGCGTTGTGGCTCTTGCAGACTGACACTCTTCTGGAACACTGGTTTGGCGAGAGGCTGCAGGTCATGAAATATAAAGAGATTATAAAAGCCACTTTTTTTAGACAAGAATAAAATACAGCACCAGCATTGGAATTTTAATATTATCTGCCATACCTGCATTAATTTGGGTTCTCTCTCGCCTTCCACAGGAGGGATGGTAATGGATAGGTTGGGTGGCTTTCGATCCTGTAAGCGAGAGCTGCTCCCATTCTTGTTAATGGACGCCATATCAGGGGGGCTAACATATATTCAGAGAGATTTATACAGAAGCAAAAACAATGGGAACATTTGTGTTATTACAGGAAGTGTTCACACAGTGCGTCAAAAATAGAAAGACTTTCTGCAATATTTTCACACTGACAAGCCAGAGAAGGTAGCAAGTAAGAAAGACATAATAATAATAACTAAACTTTACAATGGCCACAGATTCTGATCCCCATTGTAAGCAGCAGCCCTGCCCTGCTTTATGGCTGATATTCTAGCCATCTTTATAGCAGAGAATTCGGTCACAGTGGCACAGATCCTATCCGATACCCATTGTAAGCAACAGTCCTGTCCTGCTTTATGGCGGAGATTCTAGCTATCTTTATAGCAGAGAATTCTGTCACCGTGAAACAGATCCTATCCGAAACTGCATTGTAAGCAGCATCCTGTATTGCTAGAATAGTAAATGGTGACTTTCATATTCAGTTCCCCTGTTTTCTGAGTAAATCAGAAACATATTAGAATATTGCAACTTCCTATTTCACATATAATAAAGTTGTCCTTGTGTCTGTTCAAATTCTAATTTATGGTTTGCAAAGCAAGAGTTTGGATAGGAGTGTTGCCACCTACTGGACCTATTTATAGAACAACAGAGCTTGTGTAGAAATGGCAGTTACCAAAAGAGAGGACTGTCTGTTGCAATAACCAATAACTAAATGTATTCATTTAAAAGATATATTTTGCAGAAATACTGGAATAATACAGAATGTGGATGTTATGGATAATGACTGTTACTGTATATAGAGCAATTCTTACCATCATACTACTAACTTACTTAAAGGAGAAATCAAGCTTTTTTTAATAATAAATAAGTTCAAATTGTGAATTATTTAATTAAATCAGAAAAATTTGGATTTTGATAACTAACCCCTATAAAGTTATAGGGGCAGCAAACTGCGGGCACTGCCACCTGAGGCAAATTCCCAACTTGCCTTATGGCACGAGCCCTGGGTGGTGGTAGCTCCAGGGTCCCTAAGTGATACGTGATGTATTAGATCAACTGCACCCCTGTAATTAACTTACACAGCAATAGTGGTTCTGGCCCTCTGTTGACCTGGCAAGGTCCCACAGCAACAGCAAGTTTTGTTCATGGATCCACACACAGTTTTCTGCAGTAGGGGAAGTGCCCCTTTCTTTATTTTATAACACTACCAGTATCAACGTTTCGGGGGGCTACACCCTTTTGCGGATCCGTGAACAAAAGTGGCCCTAAGTGATACACCAGAGTGAGATATGCCACAAGTGAATGGTGTGGGTCATGTTTAAGTTAACTTTTAGTATGTTTGCTGTTTATTTAGTCTAATGTTTAGTATACTTTTTTAAAATTATTTGCCTTCTTCTTCTTCTGATTCTTTCCATCTTTCAAATGAGTTCACTGACCCCATCTAAAAACAAATGCTCTATAAAACTACAAATTTATAGTAATTGCTACTTTTATTACTCATCTTTGTATTCAGGACCCATCTTATTTATATTCCACTCTCTTATTCAAATCAGGTTGTAAGGGTAATTTGGACACTAGCAACTTAAAACTACAAACCAGAGAGCTGATGAATTTAAAGCTAAATAACTAAAAAAAAAAATTAAAATCATGAAAACAATTGCAGATTTTCTCAGAATATCACTGTCTACATCATATTGAAGAATAACTCAAAGGTGAACAACCCCTTTATTGTGCGCAATGACGGCAATGGTGGCTACTAAAAAGCCCTAAATTGTAAAAAGTCTTAGAGCTACAGACAGTATGACAATATTTATATATGGGTTGCTATGAAGCTGCGACAAAAACAAAAAAGCTATTTGCAGCTACGATCGAGTGTGTTGCATTCCATGTTACAACCCTCCTGGGTATACAGCCATGGCACAGGTACAGAGAGGGGGTAGGATGTGATCCAGTAGGGAAAACGGCTCATTTAGAGACCCCACATAAAAGGCAGGAAATGTACACGCAGTAGAACATGGGGTGCAGATAGGTCAAAAGGAAAGGGAGGCAAGAAAAGGAAGGAGTAGGTGCATGAGATAAACGGATAATGAAAAGAGGAAGGAAAGAAGCTGAACTCGTTGATCTTGCAATGTCCCTGTACAGCACATGCCTATAAGACTTCTCTCTCGGGGTCAAATTATGATGCAATGTCAACGCGCAAGAGGGAAAGAGAGAAAGAAAAGATAAATGAAAGATGCAACAGGGGATTGGAAAGGAGAGCAATAGAGATTTTGAATAAAAGAAACAAAGGAAAGGGAGGTGAAAAAAGGATGAAAGAAAGTAAGCAAGCTAGAATAATATTAGAAGGAATAAAGTTTATATTCTAGACACTTTTTAGGGGTCCTTGTGGTATTAACTAAACCTAAGTACAATAGGTAGGAAATCTGCAAAAAATGTCATAAATGGAGAAGCCCAGCTTAAAGGAGAACCATACCTATAGTAATAGGTAATAATTGTGCTCCCCCTCCAGAGCCCTCTTGCCCCACAACATAGAACCCCATTATCACAGCAGTTTACACTATCTTGTACTGTAAAGCAGAGTTGGCAGCCACATTTTCCACTGCTTCTGGTTCTTTTCTTTAGGTTTAATAAGGGCATTTGATAATCGTAAAACCATATGATTACTGGTGTGAGGCTCCATTCTTTTAAAAGTAGAAAAAAAATAGGAAAGTAAATAATGAAAAATCAAAAGAACAAAACAATAAGTTATTAAAAGATGGTCTCTTAACAAGGCAAAAATATAGAGCATTCAAATGTAGTCAAGCATCAAATAGTAAAGCAGTAGCCAAAGGTATTTTATGAAAGATTTTTTTATTTTCATAAAATACCTTTGTCTACTGCTTTACTACTGGATGACCTCTTACTCTTACTACATTTGAATACTCTATATTTTCCCATGTGATAACCATGATACATTATCAATTGAATGCTAAATAGAATGGTTATGAGATTGTTAGGGGTACCGACAGACTTCAGTAGAGAAAATTACACTTGCTGCTCTTGCATGGATTTATGGCAAAATGTTCCTTCAAACTGCCCCCATAGATAAATAATGCCATGGGATTACTCAGCCGTGGCTGAATGGAAGGCTGCAGAGCAGCAGACAAGTTTTAGCATGTATAATAACCCACACACACACACACGCACACACCACACAGTCAGATTCACACAACAGCACCAAACCCAGCCCTTTAATAATTCACATTATTCTCTCCCAGGCCACACATGCTTTTTAGAGAGGTGGATAACCAAAGCCTCACACTAAAGAAGTGAGGGTAACAGGTAATGTTATCTAAGTTTTACTGAAGCAGACAGGCCCCCCTTTACTGAGACCTTGGAGCATCATTATTAAAAGTAAAATTAAATTAAAACAACTTACATTTCATTATCTTTCACATGAAGTACAAGTACCCACACAACCCAGAAACAAAAAAAGGGGCTACTGGTGTCTCTACTGTGTGCTATAGTCAGAACCCTTTTCCCTACTGTCGTACTACTGCACCTTTTCCCACTACTGTCTTACTGTGTCAGCATCTTGCCTATTGCCGGAATGTTTTGTACAACAGTGCTATTTTTACCTACTGGCTGCATATTCCCCAACTGTTGCCATCTTGTGCGACCACTATACCTTATTTTCCCCTACAGGCTACATTGTGCCCTATTGTCACCCTCTTGTCCAACTCCATATTGCCCGACTATACCTGCTATCCCCATCATGTGGAGGGACCATAGCATTCACACATTGTTATTTGACCTACTTAATAAACCTGTAACATAACTTTATTTTAAGAAATCCCACCCCATTCGTGCAAGTTTATGAATATGAATTTACCATAGGGCAGCCACATTTTATGGAAAAAAATACCAGCCTTTTACTTTCTTCCCAAATAACATTGCCATCAGGCACCTTTTTATTTTATTAAATACCGGCCAGACAGGACATCTTTCTGTCTCCCCTCAAAGAGCTCCTGGTGATGGGTAGCATTACAGTTAACTCTTTGCCATCAAAGGAATTAAAAGAGCCTTTCTTTAAAAGAACAGTAACATCAAAACATGAAAGTGCTTTGAATTAATGAAAATATAAAGTACTTTTGCCCTGCCCTGGTACAACTGGTATGTTTGCTTCAGATACTCTACAACAGTTTACAAAAACAAGTTGCTGTGCTGTGTAGCCATGGGGGCAGCCATTCAAAGCTAAAAAAGGAGAAAAGGTACAGGATACACAGCAGATAACAGATGAGCTCTGTAGTATACAATGGGATTCTTCAGACTGTATCTGTTATCTACTGTGCATCCTGTGCTGGCTGCCCCCATAGCAGCTTGTTTATACAAACTATATTTATGTTTCTATAGCAAACACTGCACTATTACCAGCACAGTTCATTATATTATCATTCCTTTAAACCACTTTAATTTTTTGGTGATACTGTTCCTTTAAGGTGAAATGTTAATACTAAAAAAAAAAAAAAAAAAAAAAAAATCGAATTTCACAATAAATAGTAGCAATAAAAAAAAAATCCCTGTCTGTTATAACAGTTAATATAGGAAAACAGAGGTGCATTGGTTACTAAATATACCCAGTGACTCAGTTTCCTTAGCAGTCATCTTGGCCATTGGCACTGCAAGCGTTAATATGATTTCAGTGGGGGTAGTCCTTAGTTCAGATTCGGAAAAAATGACTTCATACATTACATTCCGAAATAACCCCCCCCTTATTTCCTCCTACAGGATGAGGATCTCAGGAAAGACACTGTTTGGACCATGGGATACCAGACAGTGTGAAGTATCTTCATGCCTGGGGATATGACTGTAGAAGGCGTGGCCTTCCAGCTGTTATAAAATACAGTTCCCAAATTTCCTCTGCACCTAAAATCACATTTTGGGATTTTGGAGATTAAATGAGTGTTTAAATGTGCTCATAGATAGGTAGATATTGGATTTCGAACTTCTTGGCTGAATTGGGGGGCACTGGTTTGTGTATGAGACCCAAATCATCACCTTTTCTGATTAGGGTTGCCACTTTGCCGGTATTTTACCAGCCTGGCCGGTAAAAATTATGGTTGAACCCAATGTTATTAATAGGGAAAAATGATAAATATATAGAAAGGCCGGTATTTTTATCCAGAAAAGGTGGCAACCCTATTTCTGATTGGGGCTTATTAATTCATTGACTGGCTGGTGTGGAAAATCCTGACAGCAGAGGATACCTCCTGCAGTCCACATTAAGTACTGCATTAAACATATTTAATACAAAACAAAATTGTTTCCTACTGGGCAGTTTGCAATACAGCAAGCAGACAATAAGGTTTACCTCACTGAATACCTACTTCTGTAGCCTGCTGCAATAAAAAATACCAGCCTTCCTGGATTTTCTTTCCTTTCTCCTATTTATAACATTGGAATAAAGCATAATTTTTACTGGCTGGTTGGGTAAAATACCAGGCAGTTGGCAACCCTTGCTGCAAGTAATTGTCTGTGTGGTATCACCACCTTCCTGACAGGGCCTTGTATACTTCATGTTCTTGTCAAAATGGCAGCTCCCTGTGAGCTCCCTGTCCCACTGAGGGAGGCACATTTACTTGTGCTAGTGGAATTTTCATGTGACTCAGCACATGACATGGATGTGTCATAAAAAAAAGGGGGGGGAGGATAGTTAACAAATCACTAACAAGCGATTACTATATGACTTATAACCCTGTTTTACAACTCTACGATGATATACACAGTTACAGTACATATATCCTCAGCCTCAAAACACTGCCAGTTTGCCATTTCTGCCAACCACAAAGCAGAAATAACTTGATGACAAAGAAATCAGCTCACAGGAAGTGATGTGATGTGCTTCCTGGTCAGCTTGTGATTCACCACACACAGATCCAGCAGTCCAGCATCAATCTACAAACATACTTCAGCGGTTCCCATAGAGTGAGGGTTGGCCAATATGGCCAACAATCAATGTGACTTGACAACAGAAAAAAACTTCTATCTAGATATTATCTATGTTATTGCCTGTTCCAAATTGCTATATGTATACTGACAATTTTACATTAATACTATAAATTCAAACTCAGCTCCTTCATTTGGGAGGCTGATCTTACCACAGCCATCAAAGTAAATTTCCCCGACTGCACTCCTGAAAGCTGGAGGAACTGTGGTCTGGTCATTTCCTGGTTCCGGGGGGGGGGAGCGAGGTCTATGTGGGGTGGGGAGGTAGGGGTTTTTTTCTCAGAAAACTGTTGAATACTTCTTTAAAGTGTGACTGGCAAATTGCTAGTATTAAGCTTCCATAAGGCAACCAAGAAGGTTCCCAACTTTTTTTTAACTTGAATGTAAAAACAGTTAAAGAGCAACACAAGCATAAAAAGTCCCTGGGGTGCTAAATAAGTGTTGTGATTGGTTATTTGGTAGCCCCTTTGTGGACTGTCAGTCTGATGGGGGCTCCGTTTGGAAGTGGACGTGGTTTTTATGCAACTAAAGCTCGCCTTCAAGCCAGGAATTAGAAAATAATCATCTTCTTTGAGACCACTGTGAGCAACATCCAAGAAGTTGGTTAGAAACGTGTTGCTCACGAAACGCTGGTTGGGGATCACTGGCATAGAGGAAGTAGATCCGGTGACTGCTGGGGGCACAGGAGGTCTTGCTGGGCAGGGTTAAATGTAATGTTGGAGCAAGGCTCTGGTGTTTGGCACTTGCACCACTTCCCTCCACACTGCCCACCAGGCCCGGATTTGTGGGCCCGGCCTAGGGCAGCAAAGATTTAGGGAGTAGAGGCCTATGGCCAGTTGAAGGGAGAAGGAGTTGGGCATGGCACAGGGGAGGGGTTAGTATGCGATCGTAGGATAGCCCAATGGGGACTGGGGACTAGACATTCAGGGGATTTGGACAAATATTTCACATATCTCCCACCCAGTGCACAAATGGAATGTCACCTCTGCAGTCCTGCTGCCCTAGGTTTGGACCTTTGTGGCCTTACTTCAAATCCAGTCCTGCCATTGGGGAGGACTTAGGTCCTTAGAGAGGACCTAAAATGATTTTGCTATGAGGCCCCAGGAACGTCTAGTTTAGCCACTGATTACCAGCCGTGACAACAGTCTCTCCTTGACAAAAAACAGCACAATCTATATCTCACTCTGGTCTTTCACATAGATGCAAATTGAAATCTTTAGGACTTTAACTGAACTTGAAATCTTTAGGCTGACACTAATGTGCCCTTACTGAATGCTGCCTGTCCTGACCTATGCATGGAGTTTGACCACACACTTGTTTAACCCTTTGGTACCTTGCTCTGCAACTTTTTTCATGCCTACTTTGTTTATTGCCTGTGCCTGATAAAGAGCAAGCCTGTCTGCTAGTACCTATCCTGTCTGTAGCTCAGGTCCTGGTTTATCCTCAGTCCTCAAATCCAATCTTAGGGTCATGGAACATGGGGCACTTTTCACGTGTCTTATGGCGGGTCACCTGCAATCACACAATCACACTAGAATGCCTTCTAATGTAATTTTGTTCAATAATGGGATTGCACAAAATTGCAGCAATTTAAAAGTATTTTGGTGCATTATTCCCCAAAAACATAAGAAACAAGTGCCCTGCATGCCATCATCCTTAGATATACAACGAATGGCAGCATTTTTTTTGCAGGATTTGGATAAGGCCAAATCCTAGTGTTGAACCTGACCTTAAAAGGGATACTGTCATGGGAAAAACATTCTTTTTCAAAATGAATCAGGTAATAGTGCTGCTCCCGCAGAATTCTGCACTGAAATCCATTTCTCAAAAGAGCAAACAGATTTTTTTTATATGTGAAATCTGACATGGGGCTAGGCATTTTGTCAATTTCCCAGCTGCCCAAGTCATGTGACTTGTGCTCTGAATTTCAATCGCTCTTTACTGCTGTACTGCAAGTTAGAGCGATATCACCCTCCTCCCTTTCCCCCCCCAGCAGCCAAACAAAAGAACAATGGGAAGGTAACCAGATAACAGCTCCCTAACACAAGATAACAGCTGCCTGGTAGATCTAAGAACAACACTCAATAGTAAAAACCCATGTCCCACTGAGACACATTCAGTTACATAAAGAAGGAAAAACAGCAGCCTGCCAGAAAGCAATTCTCTCCTGGAGGCACAAGTCACCTGACCAGGGGCAGCTGGGAAATTGACAAAATGTCTAGCCCCATGTCAGATTTCAAAATTGAATATAAAAAAATCTGTTTGCTCTTTTGAGAAATGGATTTCAGTGCAGAATTCTGCTGGAGTAGCACTATTAACTGATTAATTTTGAAAAAAAAATGTTTTTCCCATGACAGTATCCCTTTAATGTCACATGATTCTAAAGTTCTGTCTTGAACAATTTTGTCGTTCGGTAATGATGTAATTTCTTTTGTACTGAGCCAAATCCACAAATTATGGATATGATGCATGCTTTAATAAGAAGGGACCCTAATGATGCAGTGCTATGTGATACAATCCCATGACAAACTGAAGTTAACTCTGTACTAGATGATACAGATAATGTTATGTTGCTGTACCGGACTATCCCCTTCTTCTCTACTGTACCCTATCCCCAATTAAAATGATACATAAAAACTGTTAAAAAAAAAAAAACAAAAAAAACACAAGTTATAGAAGGGCACTGGGCAGTGTAATCAGATGGGAAGGGCTCCTTCCTGTCAGTGTGTTTTATGCATTACAATATTATAAAGCCTTCTTACAAAAAGGGTCATTGTTTCCCTTTAGATATAGTTTATATTCATCTGGAGAATTAGCTCATTACCCAGGTCTTACCATTAGTCACAGTATTTACATTGAACTATAAAAATGTGTTTCACCAGTCAGAGCCAACCAATGGCTGAATTCTTTGGTACGCCTCTATCAGTATACAACATCCTTGCTTACACCAAATGCAGATCAGTTCTCTCCCACTTCAGTGAATCACTCCATCTGGCCTAATGTATATTCCAGGGAGGAAATGTCACTTGTGTCCCCACTGAAATGGAAAAAGGTGCTAGAAAAACGAGGACACTACACTGAACTAGAGGTCACGGGAAGTTGCACGGTATAATGAACCCAGATCTGGAGTAAATAGTAAATAGGTGTTATGCACCAACAGACACACTGGCCCTAGCATTCTCATTATTTTACCAGAAAAATCAGGGAAATTAATAGATTGGTAACAGATACAGAAAGCCACAGTCATCTAGCGATAGTTCCAGGTGAACCTCGGGCACATATAAGTACACCCCCCAAATCTTACCCTAACTAAGCTACAGGCTGGACCCTCTTATCTCATAACAAGGTTACAGATAGATAGAAACATTGGAGTAACAGTCACCCTGCTATAGTCGCAGGGGTACCCAGGCCACAAATAAACACTCTAAATCTTACCCTAACTGGCCTTCAGGCTGGCCCCCCTTAGTTTAGGTTACAGATATATATATATATATATATATATA
Source organism: Xenopus petersii (assembly GCA_038501925.1). Classification (NCBI taxonomy): domain Eukaryota; kingdom Metazoa; phylum Chordata; class Amphibia; order Anura; family Pipidae; genus Xenopus; species Xenopus petersii. Next base: position 92,869,947 of record CM076688.1, on the reverse strand, counting down.
TATATATATATATATATATATATATATAAAACAGAAACATCAGTGAGTGTTAATGAAACAATTGTTATGTTACAGGAGCTACATGAACACAAATGGATTGCATGGCTCAGGAGTGGAAAAGACAATAATTAATGGCATCTGAGGATAATGAAAGATACTACTCTGTTGTGATATTACTGAATCGGTTGACCATGTCGGTAACAGAAAACTATCATAGAGAGTCGCATATCAATAAATAATCAGGGGATGATAAAAAAAGAAAATAATCAGTGCATGGCTCTTGCACGGGACCCCCATGTGCACCAACTAAAGTCAGTCCAACTTGGCCCATCACCTGGGCCAATATGCTTGGTAAGCAAGCAGTTGTTACCGCCAGTTTTTACAAAATGGAAGATGGTTTAAAATTAAACAGTTTTAGGGAAGTCTTGCTGGTACTTTTTATTCACAGGGAAGCCATTTCCCAATCCACTTCCTTTTCATCACCCAGTAGCATCCCTGTCTTGCTGTATGGAAGAGATCTTATACACAGTAAAATACATCAAATATCATTCATTATGGGATGATAGTATTGCTTAAAATCGCGAGGCTTCCACACTGCCCTGTCACCTTGTAGACCTCTAGGCAAAATACCTACTTGTTTACTATGGAAAACAAGAGTCCTGCAACTGGAAGAGCTGAGGGTGCCAGCCCCCCCCATCCCCCTGTCACATATTGAAATAGTGGCGCACTACAGCTGTCCTGCTAGCGCAGTGCATACCAGATCTCATAGCTCCATAAGAAGATGTCAGGGAGCAGACTGTTATGTACCAAATAGGAGGGAACGAGTCCAAGTTTAATGAACTACCCCAGTGTTCAACAGACTGCTGTCTCCATGCTGTGTATTGGGGTGGGTGTGACAGATGGAGTGGGGGTGGGCACAAAGAATCCCGTGTCCCTGGCAAAGCAAGTCATTTCGGGAAGACAGTTCCACGCGGTTCAGAAACTACATACAGACACCAAACAACTGATGGATGCTGAAAGGAGCTGTTTGCGAACTACCCCTCTCTGTAATTCACCTGCTAATACCCTAGATGGGAGTGACTGACAAAACTCAGTTTGTTATCTACTAATATCCCAACCCCAAAGTGCTTCTGAATGCCTCACTATGCCCACCTTATAATAATGATAAATAAAAAATAAATAATACTTATAATAGAACTCCATGGCACCTCACTGCTCCAACATTCTGATATCAACCCAATGGAACTTCACTGCTCGAGGCCGGATTTCTCAGGTGGGCGCCCCTAGGCCCACACTAACCCCCCCAGTATGCATGCACATACGCATAAGCAATGTCGAACTGTGACACACACCTATTCATAAAGTGGCTGGGCAGCATGCTGCCCCCTAATCTTTTGCTGTCCTAGGCCCGGGCCCTTGTGGCCTCGCCAAAACGGAACTATACCAAAGAACCGCACTCCAAGAACTTAATAGTGCAAACAATCTATTCATGTTTATTTCGACATTTCGGCGCTATTACTCGGGCTGTCTTCAGGAAGGTGAACACTACAATTCAATGAACACAATTTAAAAGGTGAAAATGGCGCCAAACAGACCAGTATGATGTCATCTGTGAGTGTGACAAAACGCTGTATACAAACCAACAAACTTATCTTTTGGTCATTCTCACTCATGTTAAAAATTGTGAAAATGTAAATGGATCGATTATTGGTGATTCGTGCATTGTCCTAAACATAGTCGTAAGTGTTAGTGTATCTGTGAAAAACACTGCGTGACACTTTCTCAAACAGAAAGTGCTTATCAAAACACTTACCCCTGGAGTAGTAAGGATCTGGCTCACTATGCCATTGTAGCCCCCAATGCATATACATACTGTATATCTATATTTCTGGGTTCCATGCAGTTGCTCCCTCTATAGAAACACCCCAACCCTGATTCCCCTTACATATGCTAAAACCCCAACCTCTGATCACCTCATTTGCTCCAACAATTTATCCATTTATAATACACAAGAGCCATGAATATCCTATAAATTATATCCTTGTAAACAGTGCTTAGTGATGTCATTGGTTATAATTGGAGCTTAGTGATGTCAAATGTCACATGACTCACTGAATCACATGTATAGTAAAAAAAAAAAAAAAAAAAGTACCCCCTGTTGCAAAGTATGAGTATATTAGAAGTCACCTTGGAGTTTCTAAAGATAACCCAGCCCCTGAGCAGATCACTGCTTCAACATCGTATCTAATGTTTATCCAGCGCCAGAGCACATCAATGCTTTAACACTGTATCTAATGATTACCAGCCCCTGCGTACACCACTGTTCCAACATTCTATCTACTGATAAACCTTGAGTGCTTCTCTGGTCTTCTCAAACACAACAGAGCAGACCCCTGTGCCCTACAAACATACATTTAAATAAACCCCACAAAGCCTGACCTGCCAATCCTCCTTCCTCTGGTCCAGAGAGGAGGTACAGTATAGTGCCAGCAGGAGTGGTTCCAGGAGAAGAAGGGAACACCGCCAATTTCCTAGAAAACTTCCTGACTCTGGGAAATCATCCCTTTCAACCCCTCCACTGCAGCACCCACAAATCTGTGTGATGCAGGTCATAAACTATAAGAAATGTGGTAAAAAAAAAAAAAAAGGGGTTAAGTCTGCAAAAAGATCGGTGACAGATTTGAATTGAATAAACAGATGGGTTGCCACGGAAACGGGGCGATAAAAGGACACTTGGATTCCAAGATTACCCCTACCCTCAAGGAAAGAACATGCTGTGGTGCATAGTGATAAGAGTATCTGGCTGTGGGTTAGAATCCCACTCCAATGGGTACAGGTATGTATAATAAGCCCCAGATATGCGTATACCAATGCTTAAAGGAACAGCACCGGGTAACTCACAAGGATAATATCAGTACAGCAATTATCATTATTCTAAGTTCACAAATCCTTCTGCAACCAGATAATTAACAGGAATGTTACCAATGACTGACTTTAAAGGCATCTGATCTCCTCCAAAATTCCCCTTTTTAAAAAGAGAAAATATTTAAATATTATGTTCTTTTAAATGATTACTGTTTTTTTGTTAACAAATATGGCCCGAGTACCTCTGTACTCCACAGTGGTACAACCCACTAATGCTCTCATTCCTGGCAGCCGAGCCCTGGTAGGGCAAAACTATATGGCACAGGCAGCAAAGCAAAGAATCTACTGTACCTTTTCTAATACTCCAATCAATATGATAGCTCCCACTCCCATTAATACAAATACAGAGCTAATGTTCCCCGCCAATGTATTAACTGAACACTTACAGAAATGCTAATTGATATTAAAAGCCTATTTATAAAAGATTTAAATTCCCTGTACTTTGAGTCACAGGCTCTCTTGGCTCAAGCGACCGAGATTTCCTCTTTTTTTTTTTTCTTGGAAAGAGCTGGGCGATCAAAGGACCAATTAAGAAGTTAATGTCTGACTAATGATTTTAATAAATCAACTAATCCAGGCAAGACTGGAAATGGTTCTGCAGATCGTGGAAAGTAGATTATAATCAAATAATACAGACAAGTAACGACAACATACTGAGTCTGATTTAAGGCAGTATCCACTTGGCCAACCTGTATTCTTAACTATCTTATCTGTCATCTGCTATGCAATGTGGCTAATTCAGCTCTACAGGTACTGGCATAGCCACTCCCACCCATACAAAGGCACCGGATATTAGAGATAGCTAGATAAACTCAGGATTCATATTATTATATATACTAATGTATGTTAAGCACGTTCCCTTTCTTTGGCGGAATTGTACCTTTAAAGGGCAAGGCAACACCAAAATAAAAATTTTCCTTATAAAAGAAAACATAATTCTAAGGCACTTTCCAGCCCCCTAGCAGTTATACACTGGTACATATATGGCACTCACCAGCCCCCTAGCAGTTATACACTGGTATTTATAAGGCACTCGCCAGCCCCCCAGCAGTTATACACTGGTACATATATGACACGCACCAGCCCCCAGAACTTTTAAACTGGTACTTATAAGGCACTCACCAGCCCCCTGCAGTTATACACTGGTACCTATTAGGCACTCACCAACCCCCCAGCAGTTATACACTGGTATTTATAAGGCACTAGCCAGCCCCCAGCAGTTATACACTGGTACTTATTAGGCACTCACCAGCCGCCCAGCAGTTATACATTGGTATTTATAAGGCACTAGCCAGCCCCCCAGAAGTTATACACTGGTACATATATGGCACTTGCCAGCCCCCCAGCAGTTATACACTGGTATTTATAAGGCACTCACCAGCACCCAGCAGTTATTTACTGGTACATATAAGGCACTCGCCAGCCCCCCAGCAGTTTTATATTGGTATTTATAAAGCACTCATCAGCCCCTCAGCAGTTATACACTGGTATCATAAGCTACTCACCAGCCCCCAGCAGTCATACACTAGTATCTATAACAGGGGTCCCTGACCTTTATCCACCCATGAGCAACATTCAGATGTAAAATTAGTTGGGGAGCAACACAAGCATGAAAAATGTTCCTGGGTGGTGCCAAATAAGGGATGTGATTGACTATAAGTAGCCCCTATGTGGACTGGCAGCCTATAGGAGCCTCTGTTTGGTAGGACACCTGGTTTTTATACAACCAAAACTTGCCTCCAAGCCTGGAGTTCAAAAATAAGCTCCTGCTCTGAGGCCACTGAGAGCAACATCCAAGGGGTTGTGGAGCAACATGTTGCTTGAGAGCTACTGTTTGGGGATCACTGATCCATAAGGCACTCACCAGCCCCCAGCAGTTATACACTGGTACACATAAGGATAAGGCACTCACCAGCCCCAGCAGTCATAGACTGGCACTTACAAGGCACTCAGCAGCCCCCCAGCAGTTATACATATATGTGTATACAGAAGCACTCACCCGACAGGGACCCTTCTGCTTCCCTCTTCCCTTTCCTCCTCTTCTCCTCTTTACCAAGAACAAACACACTTTCTGGGCGTGCCCGTGGAGTGGCCAGCTGGAGAGGGCGTGGTCTTTACACCGAGGCGTGGCTCCGCTGCTAGGCGTGGATGAATGCGGAAGTGGCATTGGAGACACGTGGGTGTGCACTGTATGTAGGGAATGACAGCCCGGAGCTGTGTTTTCAGTTGTTGGAGCGGGATGACCCTAAAATCATACCTGCAAATGGGGGGAGGCTGCTGGGAATGAACTGAAGCTATTCACCTGCTGTAGAACTTGTTAGGCGATTCGAACCAGACAGAGTAGCCTTGATTAGAAGGAAGTGCAAATGGAAAAACCTTATTGGGGGTTGGGACAACGAGGAGCAGCAGTGTTTAGTGGTTTCACAAGTTACAACGTTTCAGGGGTTAGAACCAGCGGTACATATAAACAGCCAGAAGGATAGTGCTGAATGGCAATTTGATCTTTAAAGCCACTGGAAAAACATATGATGAATGTATGTTGGAAAGTTGCTTAGAGCTATATTTTCTTGCATTATGCAGAAATGTATATTATCTTGGTTTACATCCCCTTTAATTCTGCTGCTGTACACTTTTACTTTAATGGACAATTTTTTTCACCATCAATTATGTCATTACACTGCTCCTCTTGACTACAAAGTTCCCTTAGAGGCCTTCCCATTTAATCCCCATGTATGAGACAGAGGGTGAGATAAGAGCTGGAGTAGTGCCAGAGGCAATGGTACAGTCCTGATATGATCACCATCCCATGTGCCCATGTAGGAAGTGGCAGTTCTGGATATAAAGGAAGGAGGAGGAGGCCAGGCTGCTATATTGTCCTGCCTGTACACGTAGGCTTAGAATTCTGTCTTGCCCAAGCTTGGAGCTTGCCTGGTTTGGTGTAGCCTAAGGTTAATTATGTTAGGGTAAATTAATTAGGGATGCACCGAATCCACTATTTTGCCCGAATACCGAACCGAATCCGAACCCTAATTTGGGAAGGGGAAAATATTTTTTACTTCCTTGTTTTGTGACAAAAAGTCATACGATTTACCTCTCCACCCAGGTCTGGACTGGAAGTCAAAATAGGTCCTGGCATTCCAGGTACACAGAGGCCCAAATAGTCCTCCACCAGCCCACTAAATAGTGACTGCCTATGGGACCTTACAACAGCCCCTCTGGCATTTGCCAGAACTCACAGATTGCCAATGCGGGCCTGTCTCCACCCCTAAATTATATATGCAAACAGTGTCTGACTGGCCCGGCGGGATACCGGGAAAAAACCCGGTGGGCCCCGACCCTCGTGGGCCCCCGCCGGGCCAGACCCCCTCTAAATATAAAAATTTTGGAGAAAAAAAAAGTTTTCGCCGATGCACATCGTCACTCGCGCATGCGCATCATGAGAGGCGCCGCTTGCACATGCGCACGAGAGGCGCCGCTCGCGCATGCGCACGAGAAGCGCCACTTCGAGTGGCCGAACTCGGTGCGGCGCAGTAGGGGGGCGGGGGGCCCTGGACCAGAAGTCCCGGTGGGCCCCGGGCCCCCCAGTCCGACCCTGTATGCAAATGCAGATTCGTTTGGGCCGGGCAGAAGGATTCGGCTGAATCCTGCTGAAAAAGGCCGTATCCTGGCCGAATCCCAAACCGAATCGGGGCATCCCTGAAATTAATACACAAATGTAAATTGTTTATTGGGAAATGAGCTGTGATTTAATAAAGGGGCAGTAAACCTCATAGACAAGTTGCTCTAATATGGCAATGCTGCGTAATTGACTTAATAACAAGTTAAATGTTTAATTTAATGTATTTGTGCTTTTTTTAACAAAAAAAAACAAAAACTCAGGTTTTTTTTAGTTACATAAGTGGCTGTAATCATAGGCTGCCATGCTAGTAAGTTGAGAGCCCTCCCCCCAGAGCATCCCAATTATTAATGCATTCAGAATCTATGGCCCCTTTATGACCTTCAAGTCTCTTGGGGCCACCCTTAACATATGGCCCCTGACTAGAGTACTCCCTGTATCCCCCTAAGGATGGCTTTCTCTACTTAAAAGAGATTGTACACCATAGTGGATTGTCTCTTTTACACAATTGGCAGTAGAAAATTTTCTTCATCAGCCACTTTTCAGAATATACATTTTTAATCTGTACCACTGCGAAATGCAGTACTCTAGACAATGTCTCCATCTAGGGGTAACCAGTGGTACACCCAGTTACACCGGCATATTTTAATATGTGAATGCCTGGAAAAAAATTCATAGAATGTAAAGCAAATAATAGCAACATCGGGTAGCTTCTGGGAAGGGACAGTGGCATGGCAGATATAGTAAGCAAAGATATTTCCCACAGCAGCAGTGGTAGAATTGCCTCTGTGAAGGGACTGTGGCTGTGGGATAGCAGGTATAGTAGGGAGAGATTGTGCCTATAGTAGCAGTGGGATAATAGTCTCTGTGAAGGGACTGTGGCTGTGGGATAGCAGGTAAAGTAGGGAGAGATGGTGCATATAGTAGTGGGGGGGATAATAATCTCTGGGAAGGGACTGAGGCTGTGGGATAGCAGGTATAGTAAGGAGAGATGGTGCCTATAGTAACAGTGGAATAATAGTCTCTGCGAAGGGACTGTGACTGTGGGATAGCAGGTATAGTAGGGAGAGATGGTGCCTATAGTAACAGTGGGATAATAGCCTCTGGGAAGGGACATTGGGTGTTAAACTACAGGTACAGTCAGTAGCAGCTGCGCCTTTTGGGTAAAAGGTCATAATGGCCAAAATGTTGCTCTTGAGTTTTTCACCTTGCCCTGACTAGCTGCTGATTTGCTGCATGTCTTTAGCAGGGTGCAGTATGTGTCCTGGGCTCTTGTCATAATGGAGCCCCAGATAACAAAGGCTGAACTCCACAGAACGATGGGGAAAGATTCGTTGTGTGGCGATGAAATGCATGCGATGTTTCAAACGTGCTAAAATTGAGAAATCGCAGGTACAAACTTCATGTATCCTATATGACTGTCGGATGTGAACGCAGCACGCTGCATCTTCATCAGACAGTCGTATCGTGTGTAGTTTGTACCTGCGATTTCTCAATCAGTCCCATTATATTCGCCATGTCCAACACGTCGCATGCGTTTCGCCGCTGCACGACAAATCTTTCCCCATTGTTCCTGTAGAGTGGGGGATAGCTGTAACAGAAGAGCAAGGTGGTGAGAGTAGGACAAAATGGAGATAGTAGTACATCATGGTGACACTAATTGTTTCTATCATTGCTGGCCAGCCTAAAACCCTTTAGAGAACAATTCAATATTTGATTATTTTATGATTAATTGACTCATTTTTGTGGCAATTATTACAATGTAAATCTGTTCTTCATAGAAGCACACAAATAGGCCATTATATCTAACAAGGCTACAGAAGCATCGTTTAAACAGGGTCCTCTTTGTCTTCCTGTAATATATTTAGAATTAGCCAGGTCATGCATGTTATTAGTAAATCCCAACAATGGAGTGCTGCTCCAGGCCTGAAACACCGTATTGGTGTCAGGTGCCGTCAGGTATAGGGCCCAATGCTGCCCAAACCCCAAGAACTGTACTTTTGCTATGCATGTTATTCTGTGAGGGGAAGTAAAGCCTAAAATATAATAAGTCTGGGAATGCTGTATTTAACATAAACATGAGCTTACTGCACCACAAGCCTAATCAAACAAATGATTTATGCTTTCAAAGTGGGCCACAGGGGGGTCACCATCTTGTAACTTTGTTAAACATCTTTGCAAGACCAATACCATGCACATGCTCAGTGTGGTCTGGGCTGTTTAGGGATCGTCATAAATTATCAAAACAGCACAAGTCAAATAATATCTGCCAGAAGCCGAAACAGCAAGACTGATTAATAATATGCAGACTGCACTGGGTCCTGTGTTGTCATGTAATCTAATGTTGATTTTGTAGTTTTTGTATTGTTTAATACAAACGTTCTCCAACTCTGCAGAACCAGTGGCTGCAGCAAAATAATCTTCCAAATAGAATCCCAGTTTATCTTTTTTAAAGGAAAACTATAACCCCAAAATGAATACTTAAGCAACAGATAGTTTATATCAAATTGAATGACATATTAAAGAATCTTACCAAATTGGAATATATATTTACATAAATATTGCCCTTTTACATCTCTTGCCTTGAACCACCATTTCGTGACTCTATCTGTGCTGCCTCAGAGATCACCTGACCAGAAATACTACAACACTAACTGTAACAGGGAGAAGTGAGGAAGCAAAAGGCAGAACTCTGTCTGTTAATTGGCTCATGTGACCTTACATATGGTTTGTATGTGGACACAGTGAATCTTACGATCTCAGGGGGCGGCCCTTATTTTTTAAAATGGCAATTTTCTATTTATGATTACCCAATTGCACATACTACTAAAAAAGTATATTATTATGATAATGGTTCATTTACATGAAGCAGGGTTTTACACATGAGCTGTTTTACTCATTATCTTTTAATAGAGACCTACATTGTTTGGGGGGTTATAGTTTTCCTTTAAATCTGGCTCCATGATCTTTGTCCCTGTAGCTGGAGTTGGAAACAGGAAAGGAGATGTAAAGTCAAAAATAAAATTCAATACAAATCTCTACACAGTCGCCGACTGCTGTACAGGGAAACAAACAAAGCTGCTTGAGTTCTTCATGGCTGGGAAGTAAGGTGGGGGTTCCCCCTGCTGTTCATAAGTATGATGAACAGCAGTTAGGGACCGTCTGACAATTCCTATCCACAGCAGTAAATGAAGGGAAAATTTCACTGCATACAGTAAGGTTTCTTATTAAAACTGTGCACATTTTTTAATTAAAGTATATTGGTAAAATTGGATTTTATTTTTTTTTGCATTTACATGCCCTTTAAGCAGCAACTAAATCATTCCAGAAAGCGTACAAACTACACTTTCCAATGCAACACGATTTAAAGAAGAACTAAAGGTATAGTCATGGGGGGTGCCCAAATATTAGGCACCCCACAGTGATTATAACCACTTACCAATTGCATAAAGATACCATTGCACTGTGGATGTAGTTTCCCTTTGCACCCTATTTGTAAGTGAGCCCAGAAAGTTCTGAGGATTTGCAGAAATATTGCAATTGAGTTGTTTTTAGTTTCAGTTTATTTTTTATTGGATCAGCATTTATTTATACATAGTAATTGACATTGAAGAAACACACAGAATCATTAGCTTTCCTATGCATTACTAAATCTTACCCATTTGCTACTTTCTCTAGATAATGCAGCAAGAGATACGAAAATCCCCCAGAAACACACTTGGTTCGCCTCTGGACAGGAAAATTTAATTCAAGTCTGTTTTTATGGTTTGGAGCCATGTTCCATTGAAAAAAAACCTTAAATGGGTTATTCACCTTTGAGTTAACTTTTAGTATGATGTAGAGACTGATATTCTGAGACAATTTGCAGTTGGTTTTCATTTTTTATTATGTGTGGTTTTTGAGTTATTTAGCTTTTTTATTCAATGTCCAGAAAAAATTGTATTTAGTGGGAGCACTTACCAGACGCTGGACTCAAACGTGCTGCACACCCAGCCGCCATCCCATGCGGTCAAATAGATTCCAAGGACAAGAAGAAAAAACAGCGGAGCACCGTAGGAGTCCAGTAAAAGTATTAAAAAATGAAAATCTTCTGATGAAGTGGCAGGACGCCAAGAAAACGCGTTAAGCGGGCAGCCAGGGTTCACTGCTGCTGTAATCTGCTTTTACATGTTTATAAATTAAAATTTTCATTTTTTAATACTTTTACTGGACTCCTACGGTGCTCCTCAGTTTTCTCTTCTTAGCTTTTTTATTCAGCCACTCTGTAGTTTGCAATTTCAGAAATCTGGTTGCTAGGGTCCAAATTACCCTAGCAACCATGCATTGATTTGAAAAAGAGACTGGAATATGAACAGGAGAGGCCTGTATAGAAAGATGAGTAAATACAAAGTAGCAATATCAATACATGTGTTGCCTTACAGAGCATTTGTTTTTAGATGGGGTCAGTGACCCCCAGTTGAAAGCTGGAAAGGGTCAGTAGAAAAATGCAAATAATTCAAAAACTATAAAAAAATAAAAAATGAAGGCCAATTGAAAAATTGCTTAGGATTAGACATTCTATAACATTCGAAAAGTTAACTTAAAGGTGAACCACCCCTTTAAAGGGGTGGTTTATCTTTAAAGGGATACTGTCATGGGAAAAAAAAAATTTTCAAAATGAATCAATTAATAGTGCTGCTCCAGCATAATTCTGCACTGAAATCCATTTCTCAAAAGAGCGAACAGATTTTTTTATATTCAATTTTGAAATCTGACATGGGCCTAGACATATTGTCAAGTTCCCAGCTACCCCAAGTCATTTGACTTGTGCTCTGATAAACTTCAATCACTCTTTATTGCTGTACTGCAAGTTAGGCTAAGGCCACACTAGGCGATAGCGCCGCGATTTGACTCGCGGCGACTTTTCGCCGCGACTTTTAATCCGCAATCGCTGGGGAAACTTTTGCGCTGGTGTCTATGGGGAATCGCGGCGTAAAAACACACGCGACGATCTTTTTTCTATTGTCGCTCGAAATCGCCAATTTCGTAGAAAGTAGAAAAAAGATCGCCGCGTGTGTTTTTACGCCGCGATTCCCCATAGACGCCAGCGCAAAAGTTTCCCCAGCGATTGCGGATTAAAAGTCGCGGCGAAAAGTCGCCGCGAGTCAAATCGCGGCGCTATCGCCTAGTGTGGCCTTAGCCTAAGGGCTATTCCACACGGGGAGATAGCGACGCGTTTGCGGTCGCGGCGACAAAGCGCCGCGACAGTCGCCGCGACCGGCGCAGGCGACAGTTTTGTATGGGCGCCTATGTAAAAACGCCTGTGCTAACCACACGAGGCAATGCGCTTTTCAACAGTCGCCTGAAAAAGCCTGGCGAGGCATTTTCAGGCGACTGTTGAAAAGCGCATCGCCTCGTGTGGTTAGCACAGGCGTTTTTACATAGGCGCCCATACAAAACTGTCGCCTGCGCCGGTCGCGGCGACTGTCGCGGCGCTTTGTCGCCGCGACCGCAAACGCGTCGCTATCTCCCCGTGTGGAATAGCCCTAAGAGTGATATCACCCTCCTCCCTTTCCCCCCCCCCCAGCAGCTAAACAAAAGAACAATGGGAAGGTAACCAGATAGCAGCTCCCTAACACAAGATAACAGCTGCCTGGTAGATCTAAGAACAACACTCAATAGTAAAAACCCATGTCCCACTGAGACACATTCAGTTACATTGAGAAGGAAAAACAGCAGCCTGCCAGAAAGCATTTCTCTCCTGAAGTGCAAGCACAAGTCACATGACTTGGGGCAGCTGGGAAATTGACAAAATGTCTAGCCCCATGTCAGATTTTAAAATTAAATATAAAAAATCTGTTTGCTCTTTTGAGAAATGGATTTCAGCACAGAATTCTTCTGGAACAACACTATTATCTGATTCATTTTGAAAATTTTTTTTTTTCCCATGACAGTATCCCTTTAAGTTAACTGTTAGTATGTTCTAGAATATCTCATTCAAAGCAACTTTTCTTTTGGCCTTCATTTGTTTTCTTTTTTTATAACATTTTAAATGATTCCCTTCTTCACTTTATTGTTATTGCTACTTTTTTAAATTTATCTTTCTATTCAGGCCCTCTCTTATTCATATTCCAGACCCTTATTCATATCAATGCATGGTTGCTAGGGTTATTTGGACACAAATAGTAAAAAAATGAAAACCAATCGCAAATTGTCACTCCCTGTATCACACTAAAAGTTATTTTAAAGGTGAACAACTCCTTTAAGGCTACACAGTACATTAATGGCAATTCTGTGCTTCCAATTTTTTAGCAACAGTTTGGGGAAACCCTTTCCTGTTTCATATAATTCCTCCGTGTACAAAACCAGATATATACAGAATTGGTTGCTGAGTGCTGAGATGGGAGTGCAAGCACCCAACTGGCCTGCACAGATTCCTGGCCTCAACTGAAGCAATGTGGGATGAATTGGAATCCCAAATGAGAGCCAAGCCTGACCCCTTACATTATTATCCAACCTCTCTAATGGCTGTTTGGCTGAATGGAAGCAAATCATTTTGCCATGTAGTATATTGTCATTACAATCGCTTCAGAAAGGTAATTCCAAGCTCTCAAGAACTCCTTAAAGAGGTGGTTCACCTTTGAGTTAACTTTTAGTATGATGTAGAGAGTGATATTCTGAGATAATTTATTTTATTATATGTGGTTTATTGTTAATTATTTAGCTTTTTATTCCGAGGCTCTTTAGTTTGCAATTTTAGCAATCTAATATACACAAAGTTAAGACAAAGGTGATCCACCCCTTTAAGATGAAATATTATTTTTATGTCAAGCGATGCCCTTGTGTCTTCTGGAAAGATCTACTGATTAATAAGGCACCAGAGAAGTATTATACACTCTAGAAGTGACCACCTATCCAAAGAAGACAATTCTAACTTGGCTGCCCTAGAATCTTCAATACCTACTATCTCTGTGGCCTTTTTCTGGACTCAGAATTTCGTGTTTTACTGCAATGCATAATCTCGTTAGGACATTACCTACACCAGTAATCCCCAGCCAGCATGTCCGGACTGAGAATTAAAATAGGCCCTGGCATTTCAGGTACACAGAGGCCCAATCAGCCCACATAGAGGCCCAAACAGCCCCCATCAGCCCACTAAATACTGACTTTCTATGGGACCTTATAGCAGCCCCTCTGGCATTTGCCAGAATCCACAGATTGCCAGTCCAGGCCTGCCAGCCAGTGACTCAAGAGCAACATGTTGCTCACTAATCCCTTGGATGTTGCTCTCAGTGGCCTCAGAGCAGGTGCCTATTTTTGAATTCTTGGCTTGGAGGCACATTTTAATTGCATAAAACCAGATGTTCTGCCAAAGAGAGCCTCTTGTAGGCTGCCAGTCCACATGGGGTCTACCAAATGGCCAATCACAGCCCTTATTTGGCACCCCCAAGACTTTTTTTAATTCTTGTGTTGCAACACTTTTTACAATTGAATGTGGCTCACAGTTAAAACAAAGTTTGGGGACCCCCTGACCTACACAATTAAGCAGTACACTTTTTTTGGTCTACTTTGTCTTTTAGACCGTCTTTGCTGCTTTTTTTTTCGGTGCACACTGGATTGCACTTGATGCCGCACGGTCTTTGTGCTCCTTTAAACAGTTCAGGGAGCGACAAAGTACACGACAGTTATTGCATCTCGGTCTCTTGCTGCTGACGTCTTTGCAGTCTGTTCTCCGACATGCCCTACAGGTGTACCTACACGAATGACCCCCTTTTCCAGAAAATGTTGCCTGACAGTACTCACAAAAACCGGTGACTCCAATAAATGCCCTTATGTCTTTAACCCCATAGTAACAGTCCTCATGACGATATACAAACAAAACCCTCTTCCTGCACGGATTGTTGGTCACGTGGTAATGCAGTGCCCCCTGTTGGCAATAGACTATTTTGATGGTTGCATTCAGGAGTTTTTCAAAATTAGGAATATCACTTAAAGTGACAGGTCGATCATGGGGTATTCCTAAAGCACAATGGATCTTCTGTGCCTGTTTTACAAACATAAAGTCTTGTGAACCTTTTGGAGCTAAAAGAGCACAGAGGCTGGTGGCCAGGGACAGGTTATTATTATTTTGGTTTAAGTCATAAAGCCATCGTTTCTTTATTTTGATGATATGATTGTAGGGGATGGAGTCAAGACGAGTGCGATTAATATTGTGTGTACTAAGCCTAACTATAATGACAGCTAATCCTAAAGAACCACATTTAAGGGTCTTATGGTTACTCTGTAAGAATTCCACCACGCTAGTTAGAAAAGATTGAGCAACTGAATAATCATTAGACATTCTAATAGAACATAAAACTGTATTCAGGCTTCCACATTCCAGTCGTAATTCTACTGTATCGCTGGGTCTCATGTCAGGTAATATTTTGTTCAGTAACCCCTGAATAGCACCATGTATTGCCTCCACCGCAGAGGCCGGGTCATCCACCTTATGTATATTAGCAAACTGGAGTTGTTCATAGTACTCAATGGCATTACTGGGCTTGAGTGCTCTATGTCTCAGCTTAACACAGTCCAGAAACACGAGCATGTCAGGACTCCCGTGATGTATCGAGACTGAATGATGTTCTGTGTTATCAGCATTGTTTGTAACTGGGGGGACAGATACATTGCAGCAAATCGTGTTGGGGGTTGTAGTTGGTGCAGGTATTTCACCCTCTTTTTGAGGGTTTGCAGGTATGGTAGTAACTGGAGGTATAGTTAGTGGCTGCTGTTGGGATAAACCATCACAATCTGCATTAAACAAATCCTCTATCTTTATATTTTCAGGTATGGTAGCAGTTGCAGGTGCAGTCTGAGATGGCAGTTTGGATAATATGTCACCAAATGCACTGTGGGCCATAGCTGCTACAGGCATTTCAAACAAATCCTCCTCCATTTTAATATTTTCAGGTATGGTAGCAGCTTCAGGTGCAGTTTGATACTGTGGCTGGCATGATTTATCATCACATGCATTGTGGGTGGTGGCTGATAATGCTATTTGAAACAAACCCTCCTCTATTTTAATATTATTGGGTATGGTATCAGCTGCAGGTGCCCTTTGAGACTGTGGTTGGAATGATTTATCGCAAAATGCAGTGTGGGTGGTGGCTGATAACGCTATTTCAAACAAATCCTCCTCTACTTTAATATTATTGGGTATGGTATCAGCTGCAGGTGCCCTTTGAGACTGTGGTTGAAATGATTTATCGCCAAATGCACTGTGGGTTGTGGCTGATAATGCTAATTCGAAACAATCCCCCCCTCTTTTAATATTATTGGGTATGGTAGCAGTTGCAGGCTCGGTCTGAGACTGTAGTTGCAGTCCCAGTGCGTTGTGGCTAACAGCTGATAAAGGCACTTCAAGCAAATTCTCCTTTATTTTAGTGTTTTTAAATACAGCATCAGTTGCAGGTGCAGTTTGAGACTGCAATTGTGATAAGCAATTTCCAGGCACCTCTGGGTTTAAAGGTAACACTACCATTGTAATCGAATCACCACCCAATTGGCACACAGGGCCTGTCCATTCTGCGGCCATGATGGAAGTAGAACAGGGCTTCTTTGACAAAGGATATTGTCTGTTTGCTAGAAGTATTGCTGTAGCTTTCTTTACCCTTTTGGCCCTTAACTTCTGTAAGCCTTTCATCTTAAGGCGTGCCCCTGCACCATATTTCTGCATTAGGTCCAGCTTGCTCAATGTTTTTTTTTTAAGTAAACACAACCCAACCCGAAAAATGAAATTGGAACTGCTCATTTTTTTTTTCAAAGCCAACATCTTGCCAAGCTTATCCTCACTGTTCTCCAAAGTTCTCACGTCTGTAAATTCAGTTAGCACTGTGCTGACAACATTGTTAAAATACAACCAAAATTCTATGTCTGAGCTGAACAGTTCCAATGAGTTCTGTATATTGGTGTACTTGAATGGTATCATTAAATGTGCTCCCTGGACAAGGGAAGCCTGGCTTAATCTCTGTAGACCTTTGTGAAAAATGTCCTTTGGCTGTTGGAGTTTCAACGTTATCTGGGATTGTTTTAATATTCTGTGCTCTTTGTCAGACACGAAACATAGATTTTCCAATTCTGTTACCACAAGTTTGACCAAGTGGTCCAACTCCAGCCAGGAATGTAATTCAGAGTCGAACCATCTGTTGGTACTGCACATCTGCCCATTGTCCCAGGATCCTTTCTGCACCATTTTGTCTTTAGAGAAGAAACAATCATGTATTATTATAGAATATTTTCTTTTGGCATAACTTTTAAAGGTACTCTGGGTCTTAATGGTACCACTGTTCTTGGCCTTTGATCCTTTGTGAATCTCCTCAGATCTCAATATAAAAAAAGAGAACATAAGTTAATTTAGTACTACACAGCAAGTTAGTCCACTTTTAAATCTAATTATATAAGTTTAATTATATTGGTCCCAGGAGAAGCTTTGCATATTCAAGGCTGCTCACACTTACTTGTTAAATTTACTTGTTACTTGTTAAATTTCCCATTGTGTTCATGGGAAAATACACAAATATCATGGGTTTTGCCCCCCTCCTTTTTCTGGTAACAGTAGTACCATTCCAGTTTTACAGTTAAGTTAATGTATTTTCCATAAGTAAGGAGTATTGGGGAGCACCTACCATCAAATAGAAAACAACCGATGGTGTGCAAGGTCAAATAATTAAACCAATATAGAAAAGAAAAAGAATTGACCTATTGCTTTGCACCTTCCCATCCCTCTTAGTCCAAAAACACAGTCATATCTCTACCCCACAACATGTGTTAAAACATAACTTTTAATAAACATCATTAAGAAAGAAGTCCAGATTAACACCATTAAAAATACGTTAGGTACAGGGAGGCGAGATGCCATGGGATAGTGGGTTTAAAAGAAATCTCTGCGGCAATATATATGCCGAACAATCCCACAAAATAATATGGTGGTGTGTTAAATTTCCCATTGTGTTCATGGGAAAATACACAAATATCATGGGTTTTGCCCCCCCCCTTTTTCTGGTAACAGTAGTACCATTCCAGTTTTACAGTTAAGTTAATGTATTTTCCAGCCAGAATAGGTTTGGAACAGGGGCTGCGTGAATCATTCTGCAGAATGGGGTATGACTAGGGTCGATCAGGGGCATGGCTGTACAGTGTGACTTTGTTGAAGGGCAATGGCAAACGGTGCTATTTGACGCCTGTAATTTGTCGCTCAAAATGCCAGAAGATACCCTGCCATAGACAATGCTGAGAATAGTCTCTGCTGTGATTGTGTAATCGCTCAAAAATGTCTGTGTATGCTTTTTGCAGCCGCGAGAAATTGCAGGGGACAAGTAGCACCATGTGTCATTTTCCTTAGGAAATCAGACCCATGCTAGAAGCCCATGTTAAGTTAGTTGTATGGATCCCCTGATTCCTAATGGCAGCACTGGAAGAATTGCATAGAGTCAGATGGAACTCTGCTGTGGTTGTACTGCAACCCTAATCTAAAGTGATGTAAAGCCCGGCCATGCTGCCTATTCAAATGCTTCAAAGGATTTGAGGTGATAATTCTATACATTTTAAAGGAATGGGCAAGTTATGTTTCATGTGCAAATTACTGACAGTGGGTAATGGGCCGGTTACTGCAGGTGACTGCAGGGGATTAAATGAGGGTGAGTCCCAATAAAAATAGATGGAATACTGTGAAAGCACGGTTATAGATTTATTAAAATCACATCCCTGACTGGGCTACAATTTCAACACTTTATAATATGTAAGGGTATGTGGACTGATGTTGTTCAGCAATATTTGTGTGGAGTACAGAATGTTTACATCCATTTTAAATAAGAAAATGAGGCAAAGTAACCTATAAAGTACAAATGCATCTGCATCTTATTACCCCTGAGCCTGGCACTGCTAGTGAGGCGGAATTCAGATCTGTGCATTGTGTAGAAAGCTGCCTGTGCCAATGTTGCTTGTGTTTCTACCCCGGCACTGGTACTGCCTGGTGGGACCTTACCCTCAGGCTAAAGATTTGGGAAGAACTACAAAATCAGAATCTTACCTTGTTTGTGAAGTCTCAGCTTCTCCACTGTCAGTAATCTCATACCATATTGGTTCTGAGCATCAGACACATTGTTTGATATATATATCTAGTTATCGCTGGCCAATATCTTCAAGACAACATAACCTTTGTCCTCACTTGTATAGCATACAATGCCCATTATATTCTTTTGTCAGTAGCACAACTCCTGGCTGTCAGTCATTAAAGAGAAGCCCTTAACCACACAGTATAATAATCATAGCTTCAATCATGTCAGCTTACTATTAAACTGCCTGTAAACAAAGGTTTGACTTGCATATAGAAGAAAACAATATTTATAACAAAGAAAAGGAGAATTTAGAGGATGAAGGAATGTATATGTATATATACCTACTTGCAGTTTGTCCTATTGAGCGAGCAAGCGAATGACCCAGAAAGTATGAGCTACAGCATGAGATGAGAACATTTAGAGGTTTGAAAAGTCTGCTTCCTTCGTTCCATATGATAATGCTGCATTTGTTTGATTTGGGGGAAGTAAGGAGGGATAGTTGACCTTTGACATCGCAGCTGTGTACATATATTTTAATGGAAACTCCCAGTGTAAATCTCACAGGTGTAGTTTTACAGTATGTGGAGCTGTTTTGGTCTCCATTACAGGGGTAGTTGCGCAACTGCAAAGCATTAACTGCTCTTTGAAATCTCATTTATAGGACACAGGAATGCAAGGGCAACTTGAGGAGGTGTTACTTTTATGATTTAGAAGGTTGTACCACAGTTTGACTGGGTTGCCAGGGCCCTCCAGGAGACCATAGACTACAGGCCTCTTTTACAAACTAGTTTTTCTCCTCTCTTATTTGACCTTCTTTATTCTCCTAAGGGTATATTTATTAAAAAGTGAGAGATCACCACAGTTTGCTAGAGTGAAATACCACCTCTCTCCACGCCTTTAAAAATCTCATAGAAATGAATGAAGAGAGACTGTAGTTCACCCTAGTGGACTATTGTTATTTCTAACCTCACTCTTTGATAAATATACCCCCGTGTCTCTTCCCTTTACACACTTGCATCTATTCTTCTCTCCATTTCCCCTCTTTCTTATTATTGCATGACTAAATAGGTTTGCAAGGCTAAGTAAGCAGGGATTCTTCTGGTGGGCTAGTTTACTTGAGAAAGGGTCCTTGCTGACTCGAAACATGTCGTGGTAAAAATGTCGGCCTGGCCGGTAAAAATTATGGTTGATCCCAATGTTATTAATAGGGAAAAAAGATAAATATATAGGAAGCAAACCTATATATAGGAGAAGCAAACCCTAAAGTTGAAAAAAAACCTACCCCCTACCCTACATAGACCCCCCCTCCCTCCTCCCCCCAGCCTAAGTGTTACCCCGGGCAAATGCCCCTAAGTCTTTACTTGCCCCTGCAGAATCTGTCCAGCAGAGTTCACGGGCGCCATCTTCTTCTCTTAAGGAATCTTCGGAATGAGACCGGCGGAGCAGCACATGTGCAGTTGGAGCAATATAGGGCGGTACAGTAAGGTCAGTTTAGAAAATACAGCATTTATAGCTGTTTTAATATTTGTGTTTTCGTCTCCCTTAAAGAGATACTGACACCAGAAATTGAACTCTTTTTTTACATCTATCATAATATTGCCTTTCAACATGATCTATAGTTAACTTTTAATGTACATTCATATTTTAAAAAAGTAGTTTATTAGTGTCCGTATCACTTTAAAACATGTTGGTGTGCCAGAATGCAAGGGCTTAATGGAGTACAAAGGCAGGGGATGCTCAGGTGATGGAGGACACCATATCTTCACCTGGCAGGGACATCATGAGAAATCATGGAGACTCCACACCCTGACCAGTAATTAGGCACTTTGTAACCAACAGCATGGCTCTGATTATAATTATTTGTTATTTATACAGTGCTGACACAGTTACAGACATTATAAATCATTCACACGAGTCCCTGCTTCAGTGAAGCTCAAAACTTAAAGCCACATGCACTATCGTTTTATAAGAAGTCAGGAGGTGGAACAGGAGTATCCGGTGGATGGTGTCACTGAAACTGAGAGTTACCAGCATGGCAACTTCTTGGTGAACAATCTCTTTAACTTGACATGGTTCTCCTAATCATCAGTCATGGCTTCCCTCAAAAACAAGTATACGGGCAGATAAGACAAGGCAAGTCTGAGCCAACTCAAATGTTTCAGTTAAAACCTACACGTGTCATCTCTAACATTGAGGCATACGATTTGATGCTATAAGACAGCTGCCATCATTTCATTCTTTGCCAATTGCCTTTTGCTTGGATGCTGAGACAAACAAATATAACCCATAAAGAGGATCACCAGAGGCCACCCCTTTAGACTAGAAGAAAAGAACTTTTATTTGAAGCAACGTACAGGGTTCTTCACAGTGAGGACAGTGAGGTTGTGGAATGCACTGCCGGGTGATGTTGTGATGCTGATTCAGTTAATGCCTTTAAAGAGATACTGACACCTGGAATTAAACTTTTTTTTACATCTATTATAATATTGGCTTTGCAAGCTACTTCTAACTTTGCCATAAAGTATTTGCATGATGCTTTTACATTACCTGTCTGATCCCCCATGTTCCTGTATGAGGGGGCTGCCATATTTGTGCAGCAGGAGTCCGTTAGCATTAGAAACTGTAACTAACAGGCTGAGATGGGACAGTCAGGTTGGCAAAGTCAGAGTGTCAGAGAGTCAGGCTTAGGAACTTCAACTAACAATTATATACAAAACAAACCTCTCAGCAAAAAATGATCAACATGACCTATAGGTGACAATCAATGTACATTTATATGCTAAAATTCATTTTTTAGTGTCAGTATCACTTTAAGAATGGCTTGGATGATTTTTTGGACAGACAGAATATCAAAGGCTATTGTGATACTAAACTCTATAGTTAGTATAAGTATGGGTATATGGAATTTATGTGAAAGTAGGGAGGGGTGTGTGTATGGATGCTGGGTTTTCATTAGGAGGGGTTTGATTTGATAGACTTCTTTTTTCAACCCAATTTAACTATGTAACCTACTGAAGCCATTTCTAAATTTGCATCCAAATGATAAAGCCATTGCTATCATGCAATGGTGTTAATGCTTTTTTAGCTGCCTGCTGTGTGCCGTTTGGGAAGTTATCTGCATCAGGCATCTGTTCAACCCCAAAGTTCACAGAATCCCATCAGTGGTTTTGCAATATGCAATTTCTAAACTTCCGGCGGGGGAGAATTCTAATACAGCCAAGTCAGCGTTGGAAACCATGAGAAATGTAAAGTGAAATGGAATGAAGCAGAATGCTGCCAGCCTCTTCATTCCCTTAAACTGCTCTTGAAGGGAAAATTTAAATAGGATTTATTTTCTCCACTATTCGATCTGTGCACCTGTACACCTTAATGTGCATGCATTGATACATATGGGTAAAAGCTGCCATATTATTTCCCTTAGTACAGCATGAGGGTATAGCTTATTGTGTGCTCAGATCATTCATTCTCTGCATATTAAAGGGATACTATCATGGGAAAAAAATTTTTTTCAAAATAAATCAGTTAATAGTGCTGCTCCAGGAGAATTCTGCACTGAAAACTGTTTCTCAAAAGAGCAAACAGATTTTTTTCTATTCAATTTTGAAATCTGACATGGGGCTAGACATATTGTCAATTTCCCAGCTGCCCCAAGTCATGTGACTTGTGCTCTGACAAACTTCAATCACTCTTTACTGCTGTACTGCAAGTTGGAGTGATATCGCCCCCCTCAGCAGCCAAACAAAAGAACAATGGGAAGGTAACCAGCTAGCAGCTCCCTAAGGCTAAGGCCACACTAGGCGATAGCGCCGCGATTTGACTCGCGGCGACTTTTCGCGGCGACTTTTAATCCGCAATCGCTGGGGAAACTTTTGCGCTGGCGTCTATGGGGAATCGCGAAAAATTGCCAGCGTAAAAACACAAGCGGCGATCTTTTTTCTATTGTCGCTCGAAATCGCCTAGCGAGGCGATTTCGAGCGACAATCGCCTCGCTCGAAATCGCCTAGCGAGGCGATTTCGAGCGACAATAGAAAAAAGATTGCCGCGTGTGTTTTTACGCTGGCAATTTTTCGCGATTCCCCATAGACGCCAGCGCAAAAGTTTCCCCAGCGATTGCGGATTAAAAGTCGCGGCGAAAAGTCGCCGCGAGTCAAATCGCGGCGCTATCGCCTAGTGTGGCCTTAGCCTAACACAAGATAACAGCTGCCTGGTAGATCTAAGAACAACACTCAATAGTAAAAACCCATGTCCCACTGAGACACATTCAGTTACATTGAGAAGGAAAAAGGCCCAGATTGGCTTTCTGTGGATTCTAGGGTCTGCTGTAGGATGCCATATTGGGCTGCTAGGGCCTCTGTGCACTTAAACTGCCAGGGTCTATTTTCTTCCCTTTAGACAGTACAGTATGAGAGTATACTGTAGCTTATTGTATGACCAGAACATTCTTTCTCTGTATATTTGTACTTACACATAACATGGGTTTATTATACTGTTTATTATAACATTCCTTCCCTGTATATTTGTATTTACACATAATATGGGTAGGAGCAGCCATATTTGGGGGTATTGATTGCTGTGTACCGGGAATATTTTTTTTGTGTATTGGCGTTATAAACATGTCAAACCCTTGGTCATTTTATACTAAACAGAATCAATAGAAAGGGCAGTCTGTGGCCTCCATCTTCAGGAAGACACAAGGCATTGCATCTCCAAATACAGATGGAGCTTCCCCAGTCCCCACAATACTCCCTGATATATCCACTTTGCACTGCAAAATGGATACTGTTTTGTCGGCTGCTCTCTTAACCACTGCTTATACAGGAGGTGGAGCTTGGAACTAGAGGAAGAGCTGTTTTTTACTCTTTAGCCTCTTTGTTCTCGTAGAAATGAGATGAGATGAATGGCCATGAAATAGACAAAATAGTTAGAAGCAAGAGGGCCCACCGGGACTTTTCCTGGTATACCGGTGGGATATAAAACTAAAACAAACAACTGTAACTGTGAGAAAGGTGTTGTGTACAGGAGGGGGTTGGGCACATTTCCATTTTATGCCTCAGGCAGCAGAAAGACCAGAATCACCCTTAACAGTGTGGAACTGGGCCTCTTAGGATCCCGACAAAGTACTTGCCATCCAGGGGGGCCTTGTCTCACACAAATGAAATTTAATTAATTATAAACAATACATGAGTTATATATACCATAGTGTATGGCCAAAATAAAAAAAATGTGATTGTTATTATCCTGACCCAAGATGCACTGGGAGATCCTCTGTTATTTTGGCAGGCCATTCCAACCCTGAGCTGGGTGAAAAACCTTACAGTTATCCATTTTTAAAAATTATTCCAAGCTAGAGACAAAACAAGCTAGTAGAGGACACCAAAAGGGAAATATACGTAGGGTCCTCTTCGACCAGGCATCCACAGCTAGCTAATATAGGACAGACTACAGAGAAATAGGCAGATAGCTAAATAAACCTTTTCCATGTTATTCCCAAGAACCACCACAAGAGAGAGCTACCTGACCTCTATACAACACAACATGAATCTCTGCTTCTGTAAAATCTTGGTCATCATTATTTTGCTCCTTCGCATTTTAACAGGTTTTTACTTAAATTACAGTACCTACAGAATCTGCAGAAAAAATAGACTAAAACACAGAAGAAACGGAGATATATATACTTATTTTGATACAGCTAAAAACAAGTCTAACGAGCCATCTGTCATTCCCAAATGCACAACAGGGTCGCTGTTTAGATTGGCTCTGTGCCACTGTGACAGAATGCTCTGTTATAAAGATAGCTAGAATCTCAGCCATAAAGCAGGACAGGACTGCTGCTTTCAATCATTATCAGATAGGATCTGTGTCACTGTGACAGAATGCTCTGTTATAAAGATAGCTAGAATCTCAGCCATAAAGCAGGACAGTTGCTTGCAGTGAGTTTGTGATAGACAGAAGGCTCTGCTATTAAAGGAGAACTAAAATCTAAAAATGAATGTGGCTTAAGATACCATGTTTTATATACTGAACTTATTGCACCAGCCTAAAGTTTTAGGTTCTCAATAGCAGCAATGATCCCGGACACTTGTCACAGAGGGACACCATCTTGGAAAGTGTCTGTGACACTCACATGCTCAGTGGGCTCTGAGCAGCTGTTGAGAAGGTCAGCATAGGGGTTGTCACTAATTATCCAGCAGAAAATGAGGTTGGTCTGTAATATAAGCCAATGCTACAGGCTGATTATAACATTCTGATGCTAGTTGCACTGATTTCTGTGCTGCCATGTAGTAATTATCTGTATTAATTACCAATCAGCCTTCTATTGTTACATTTATATTTGTACTGTATATTGTGTGTGTCCCTAAGCTCAGTAAGTGACAGAAGCACAGAGCATGTGCAGTGAATCAGCAGAAAAGAGAGACACAGATCTTTACTGCTAAAGGGCTGTGATTGCCTTGGGCTGGTACAGAAGCACAATCATAAATTATGTACAACATTTCTAGCTACTTCTTTAGTTTAACTTTCCTTATCCTTTAAGGGGTGGCCCATTTTTAATTTAACTGTTAGTATGTTATAGAATGTCTTATTCTAAGCAACTTTTCAAGTGGCCTTCATTTTTTTATAGTTTCTCAATTATTTGCTTATTCTTCTGACTCTTTGCAGCTTTCAAATGGGGTCGCTGACCCCATGTAAAAAACAAAGGCTACACATTTATTGTAATTGCTACTATTACTCATCTTTCTATTTCCACCCTCTCCTTGCTGAACTTGCAAACCGGAGAGCCGCTGAATAAAAAGCAAAATAAGTCAATAACCAATAATGATAAAAAAGGAAAACTGATTGCAAATTGTCTTAGAATATCACTCTCTATCATACTAAAAGTTAATTCAAACCCCTTTAAGGCAGAGAGCAGGGTAGAACTAATGTTAATAATTTTTATAACAATTCCCTACTCTATTAATAGTGCACATTGTTCTCAGAAATAAAAACAAGCTGTGTTGTTTGATGATAAGATTACCCTGAGTCTAAACCCATTTAAATGCTGCACAGAGCTCTTTCCTGTTGGTAGATTCCCTTTATTATGAAGGTGCCATCAATACTGGCAACAAGCGCTCGTGGCGGATGAAATCAATGAGCGGAGCAGGGGTTGTGCTGGTTGCTGATTGAAAGTTCATTTCACATCTAATTAGCTCTGCGCTGATTGTTTTGCAACCTTGGAAACCCAAAGTTATCAAATGTAAAAATCACCCCGCGGGGAGCCCTGTCTGTGCACAAGCGGATGAAGTGTGGGGAGCGCTGTGTTAGCAGCAGGAGAGAGACAGCACAGAACAGTGCAGGGAATGGAGCGGGGGGTACAGAAGAAGAACTAAATAAGTTCAGTCCACACCAAGTCTAACATACCAGGCACCAAGGGCCCTTAATAAGCACCATCAGGGCCCAGATATAGCTGTATAAAGAAGGAGGGGGAATGTTCCTGTCAAGTCTCCCCAGGCATAAAATTTAACTATGCCTTCTAGAGCATTGCTGGCTGCCACCTCCCTTTGATGGCAGTCTTGTTCAGTGGCATTACTAGGCAACATCCTCTCTCTGTGCTATTCTCTTGCAGGTGTAGCTCTCATTATCTGTATGATATATCCTAATATATAGCACTTTACATGCTTTATAAATAAATATAGTAATAGGAATAATACATAGCAGCCCTGCAGGCATTTCTTACATCCTGCCATTCAACCCAATCCTTTATTCCTTCTCCATTCTCTACCCACATACAGGAAATCACACCTCCTCCCACACATTCTATTCTGAGCCATCTCGGGATCTCCCTGAGCTAAGATTATATTACAGAGATATATATACATATATATACGGTATATATATATATATATATATATATATATATACTCATATGCATGATGCATGTGGGTAATATAAGTACACTCAAGGGAGAGTACAGCAATTTATTTATGGTTATATTCAAGGGAGACAAATAATGGGTCCCTTAATCCCAAATGGGGTCATATGCATGTTAATCATATGGGGCCCCATTTTTCCACTACTGGAATCGTCATATTGAATTACCTGAGGCCCACCAGAGGACCTCTAACCTCAAGGGACCCCTGCTGCCAATGCCAAGTTCTTGGTGGCCCAGTCTGACCCAGATTCCATTGCACCCTAATTATGGCAGAGCCATGAGTTGTGGTAGAAGGTACAGTAGAGCGAGATAGTAATTCTTTTAAGATTGTCAATGGGTAATAAGTATTAGATATGATGTTAGTGTACCTTAACCTGCATTTATCTGTGGCTTTTAAGGAATACTGGGAATTGTAGTTGAATATAAATCCCTAAATAAATACTATTTTATAAAACTAGGGGGCCACTACTAGACCTTCGCTCCCATCAAATTCCTCAGAATTTTCCATTATAAGCTGTTTCTGTTCTTGTTGTTGTCTACGTATGTATCTGTCTTTATTTAGTTTCCAATAAATACAAGAATTTCACATATCTCAGGCTACACTGGCAGATTTTCCACTGTGCCCTTGAAGAATTGCACCCTTCCTCCCAACTTGTATACCACTCTCTCTCTCTCTCTGCCTATAATCAGGCTCTGGGAAGGAGACCTCAAGGTGACACACGCATGACATGGCTCTGCCAGCAAGGGATTAATTACCGGCCTCTCTGCTCGTTGTTGACTCACAGAAATAATCCCATGAGAGGGAGATGGTCCTGAGGATGTACCTGCCTGTGAGGCAGGACGGGAACGTGCACAGACGCTTATTACAAACTGCTGCCCTAGATCCTACACAATACAGATAAACCCCGTATCTGATAGAAGATAAGAATTCCACCCATCTTTATATGGTGCCTCTGTATATCACAGGCTTCTTCATTAACTGACTTGTTTATTGCATATATCCAAGAGTTCCCAGGTGCTATTACCCCCACTGCTGCTATAGACACCATCTCTCCCTACTATACCTGCTATCCTACAACCACAGTCCCTTCCCAGAGACTATTATCCCAATGTTACTATAGGCACCATCTTTTCCTACAATACCTGCTATCCCACAGCCGCAGTCCCTTCCCAGAGACTATTATTCCCCTGCTACTATAGGCACCATCTCTATATACAATACCTGCTATCCCACAGACCCTTCCCAAAGACTATGATTCCACTGCTACTATAGACACCAT
Organism: Xenopus petersii; assembly: GCA_038501925.1. NCBI lineage: Eukaryota > Metazoa > Chordata > Amphibia > Anura > Pipidae > Xenopus > Xenopus petersii. The sequence goes on along the minus strand of CM076688.1, from coordinate 92,842,143 downwards.
CTCTCCCTACTATACCTGCTATCCCACAGTCACAGTCCCTTCCCAGAGACTATTACCCCACTGTTACTATAGGCACCATCTCTCCCTACTATACCTGCTATCCCACAGCCACAGTCCCTTCCCAGAGACTATTACCCTACTGCTACTACAGACCCTTCCCAGAGGCTATTATCCCACTTTTAATATAGGCACCATCTCTCCCTACTATACTTGCTATTACACAACCACATTCCCTTCCCAGAGACTATTATCTCCACTGCTACTATAGGCACCATCTCTCCCTACTATACCTGCTATCCCACAGCCACAGTCCATTCCCAGAGACTATTATCCCACTGTCACTATAGGCACCATCTCTCCCTACTATACCTGCTATCCCACAGTCACAGTCCCTTCCCAGAGACTATTATCCCACTTACTATAGGCACCATCTTTCCCTACTATACCTGCTATCCCACATTCACACTCCCTTCCCAGAGACTATTATCACCACTGCTACTAGGGTTGCCACCTGGCCGGTAAAAATGATGGTTGATCCCAATGTTATTAATGGTGAAAAAAGATAAATATATAGGAAGGCCGGTATTTTTTTTCCAGAAAAGGTGGCAACCCTAACTGCTACTATAGGCACCATCTCTGTGGGATATACCTGCTATCCCACAGATGCAGTTGCTTTACAGAGACTATTATCCCACTGTTACTATAGACACCATCTCTTCCTACTATACCTGCTCCACAGTCCCTTCCCAGAGACTATTATCCCACTGTTACATTAGGCACCATCTCTCCCTACTATACCTGCTATCCCACAGCCACAGTCCATTCCCAGAGACTATTATCCTACTGTTACTATAGGCTCCATCTCTCCCTACTATACCTGTTATCCCACAGCCACAGACCCTTCCCAGAGAATATTATTCCACTGATAATATTGGCATCATCTCTCCCTACTGATTTTGTCGAAGAAAAACAAAACTATGTGTTTTCACACAGGAATGAGCCAAGTGTGTTCACACCAGAGCCAACAAACAGGTTCCAGAAGCAAAAAGAAGAGCAGGCTATTTCCCTAGCCGTGGCTGAAATCGGCCTGTGTATTTCAGCAAGCTGATTTTATGTGATATGTTTGGCACTAACCTTATCTGGTGCTTGCAAGGCAGTCAGTTGTGAAGGCAATCTGCAAATAGTCAGAGCTGGCTCATACTGCCTGCCTGTTCAGGTGCTCATGGTATCATGACTGGCAATCTGTTGGTTCTGGCAAATGCCAGAGGGGCTGCTATAAGGTCCCATAGTCAGTATTTAGTGGGCTGGTGGGGCTGTTTGGGCCTCTATGTGGGCTGATTGGGCCTCTGTGTACCTGAAATGTCAGGACCTATTTTAATTCTCAGTCTGGACCTGCATGACAGTAACCATATGTAATAGACATGCATAAAAAAAGTACACACAAATGCTAAATTGAGAACTTTTTGATAAATACATAAAATTATATATAAACACTGATGTTAAAACTAATTCCTCCTCCTGCGGACATTAACAGTGCTCTGTATTTTATCACGTTTGTGCTTCTTGAAATGTACAGTATTTGTATTTAACTCATCTTTTAAATTTGCTTTCTATTCTTCAGTGTATCTACTTTATTACCATATTAACCAAAATGATCACTGCATATAAGACCTCAGAAAAACAGACAGTGAATTTGTCAAATCCCAGATCTTTTTGTGGGTAACATGGGTGTCATTGTTTGCTTTTGATGGAAAATCCAAAGCACATGTACTTGTTTGTATTTTTGCTCCCAATTAAGAAATCCACGTCAGTCATCTTTTTAAATGCAAAAGCCTTTAATCTCTAGAAAAAGCCATCTGCTACTTATCACCTGGATGGGAAACTCGCACACTTGTCCCATATAGTGTGGCTGGGAACAATCTCGTAGAATATTGGTATCCCAGACAGGAGGAGATGTTCTTCCATTGCATCAAAATGAGCAGGTTTTTGGGCAAACAGAATTCCAATTCCAGTACTGATTAAGATGACCGGCCATAGAGTCAGACTAGTGAAAAAAAGAATATCGTTTTTTTGGTTTTAACTAACAGAGGGAAAATACATCCATTTATATTTACTTATAAATTGGAAAAGAAAGGTGCTTCAAAGAAAGGTAATTATTTTGTTTTTGTTTTTTCTATTAATGGCAGGCGTCTTGCAGCCATATGTGTCTCCTTACTTTTGTATGTATATGTGCTAGGCCAGATATATGTGTGTGAATGAGAGTGAAGCTGTGCAAATGTGCACATAAGGATTGAGAACTCTGTAGTGAAAGCAATTTGTAGTAATGATTTGTAAGAGCCCCAGGTCCTAGCAGATATATCATTGGCGACACAGCCCTGTTCCATCTGCAGTAAAGATTGATGCTTTATTTGTAATCTCCTGTAGCACACAGCCCCCCGCTGCTCCCCATCTAGCAATCTCCCATCATGCTCTGCCTCCAGAGCTAAGCCTCAGCGTGACTGGACTGCAGAGTTTACTTGGCCAGCTCCTACCTCCTCCTGGATTTCTCTTTCACAGGCACAATGGGGGTGGGTGAGGAAATCTGGACCCTCCTTGGCTCTTTATTGCACCCTATTATATGCACAAAAGCTATCATTTTTAATTTGCTATTTTACACCCTGGTTTGGTAGTCACTAACTGCTTATGTAAGAAAATATAGGTAAACCGCACAATCTGTTCCTGTTTATAAATACTCTTCTATTTAAACTGCTATCCTTTGTCTTCCTTGTGCACCTAAATATAATTAGGCAATGAGACCCTCCTATTGCTCCATATATCTATCCCTGTATTTCTGTATCCCTTGTAATTACCCCTTGTATTGATTTGATTAACCCTTACTATAGCTCATTCTATTGCTCATTAAAACCCTTGCTATAACAATTAATTTTGCTATGCATATATACATACAGTATAACATTCCCAATAACTCCTACTATTGCTCCATTATAACTCTCCCTATAGCTCCTCCTATTGCTTCACATAGCCCTCCATATACTTTCTCCTATCTCTCCATATGGCCCTTTCTATAATGCCTACTATTGCTCCATATAAATGTTCTCTATTATTCCTACTATTGTCCATATAACCATCCCCATAACTCCTTCTTTCACTCCATATAACCCTCCCTATAACTCCTCCATTGCTCCTTATAACTCCACCCTACAACCGCTCCTCTGGCTCCATATAACTTTGTTTAAACTAGGGATGCACCGAATCCACTATTTTGGATTTGGCCGAACCCCCGAATCCTTGGCGAAGGATTTGGCCAAATACCGAACCGAATCCAAACCCTAGTTTGCATATGTAAATTAGGGGTGGGAAGGGGAAAAATTTTTGCTTCCATGTTTTGTGACAAAAAGTCACGCGATTTCCCTCCCCACCCCTAATTTGCATATGTAAATTAGGGTTCGGATTCGGTTCGGCCGGGCAGAAGGATTCGGCCGAATCCTGCTGAAAAAGGCTGAATCCTTGCCGAATCCCGAACTGAATCCTGGATTCGGTGCATCCCTAGTTTAAACTAATTTATTACTTTGTTTAACCCCACCAATGGCTCCTCTTCATGCACCGCATAATTATCTCTTTAACTATTTCTATTGTTTGTTATATATACTGCTGAATATAACCCAACACAACTTCCCTTATTGATTGTAAGCTTTATTGAGCTTGGCATTGTTTAGCTCTTGTATTGATTATCAGTTGTATTTTTGCATGTAACCTGTATGTTCAGTGCACATACTTGTTTATTAGATAGCACTGCAGAATATGTTGGCACTTTATAAAAATGTGTTAATAACTGATAAACACAATATTTAGAGAAGAGCAAGAAGTTGCAACACTTGGATCTGTGAAGCCTTCTCACATCTCATTTTACCTTGTCTTTCTCCTGCCATGTCCTTAGGATGGGTGCTGCTGCAAACGTCATCCGATCAATTTCTTTTAGACCTGCAAGCAATTCAGACAAAACATGTACAAAAAAGCATTAGCAAAAATAAAAATAAAAAATTTGAATAATCTATTACTATCTAGGATGATGTGGTCTTGGATCATCCATTTTCCACCTGCATCTAACAAAATCTAACATCTAAATACTCACCTTTCTGGTGATGGTGATGCTGTCTGTAGCCCACCATTGGTTGGGTTATCATCAAGCCCATCAGGTAGTCTAAAAGAAAGAGGTACAATGACTCACTAGGAGTACTGATGGGCAAGGTTATACAGGCACATTGGTGGTGAAACTGATAAATACAATGTATATTTTTATGGAGGATACTAAGATGGGCAGATGAACTTACTATGGGGGAAATGCAGAGAAAGGCTTGAGAGAAAGGAACAAAGTTAGAATATCAGCCAGAGAATGCTGTAAGCAGAAAGATAGGTGTCACATTGTATGTGGGTATAATATTGCTGGTATACTTACGGTTGCACCTTATTGAAAAAATGGCGTCGTAGCAGTACAATAAGGGTACTGATCACCATTATCGTGGTACACATTGTGTTACTTGCATCCCCAGCATGGCACAGTTTAATGCTGGGGGGGGGGAAGGAGTCACAGCATAATTCCAGTGAGAAAGAAAGCAAGACTCTAAGGAAAATGAAAATCTTATCACCCAGTGCAGCAGTGCTGCTGAGTGATCTGCCACCTTCTGTTGCTGACTACATTAGTCACGAGGTATTTTAGAAAGGATTAAGGATCAAAGAAGATTAGAAGGAGGACTGAGTTACATATTTACAGTGACCTCGAAGGTGGTGTGATATGCATTTATGTAGGACACACTCAAAATGGGCTACACAGGGAAGATTGTCTGCTGTATACCTTTGAATTAAAACTACCAATAAATCGAGCTTTTCTCAAGTAATCCCAAAGAGAAGTATACAAGGCATTACACTGTCACAGACAGATGCACAGCCAAACAAAGAATAAGCTTAGAAGCCAGACTAAATCTGCAGTTGCACAGACGTCTGCCCTTATTTAACTCATGAGATCTTTGGGTAAACTTTACAATTGTCTGACAGCTTAAAGGCCCCCATACACGGGCCGATAAAAACTGCCGACAGACCGAGTCGGCAGCTTATTGGCCTTTGTTTGGGGCCCTCTGACTGGCTTCCCTGATCGATATCTGGCCAAAATTCGGGCAGATTTTGACCGGGCAGGGTTAAAAATTCAGTCTGTGCATTGATACGGTCCCACTATCCTACCGCACGTTTTTCCTTTGTTATGATCCGATCATTTGGCCCTAGGGCCACGATAGGATCAGCCCGCTATCGCCCACAGAGGTGGGCATATCGGGGAGAGATCCACTCATTTGGCACATCGCCAAATGAGCGGATCTCTCAATAACGTGATATCAATCGGGAAAGCCCGTCGGATGGCCCTACACATGGGCCAATAAGCTGCCTTCATGGTCTGTCGGCAGCTTTTATCTGCCCATGTATGGGTGCCTTAACTCCTTTTATCCAGTTATGCACGTATTTTCCTGACATACCACTATCCAGGGCTCTGTATATCTCTACTACTCAATTATTGCCTGCTAATCCCCTTATTGAAGAAAGTCTGTAATTGTTTGCCAGATATCTCACACAAAAGAAAGATTCCACCATTCTATGTCCGGCCACTTACAAGAGAGGAGCTCTCAGTTCAAAACTCTTCTGCACACCATACACATTAAGATCTGTTTGTTTGGTGAGGTCTTCAAACAAGTGGATCTTTGCCTGATTTATCAACCTACGTTTGGCCAAATCAGGTTGATCTGATTGTTTGCGTCTCGATTGGATAATAACAGGCATCTATGCAGGCCCCTTGGGAAAGGGCCACATTAAGGTGCCAATCTTGCCTGAATCTGGCGATAGATCTTTGGCCCAGATATCTGCTGGGGAGACAACTGTGTAGTGACCATACATGGGCATATAAGCTGCCAACTTGCTCTGAAGGAGCCAAATTGCCATCTTAAATCTGGCCATGTACAGTATACTCAGCTTTAGTGGGACAATCCTTCTGGCCAATGCAGAATACATATAGCAATAGGGTCCTTCCATATATCAGTGCTCTACACACAGGAGCGTTGACTCCTCCATGCAGGGAACACATACTATGCAAGGAGTCGAATGAATTATAAATAATATTAAAGTAGTAATATGGGCGGAAAGAGGTGTAGTAGGGCATGAATAATCGACTGGCACAAGTTGTGATGTTTGCATTCAGTGCAGAATCCTGTGAGTGAAACGAACAGGAAAGAAATTTTCCAGTTGGAGGAAATATCGGCATAACAAGAGCAAGGTGAGAAGCAAACACTAAGTGACAGCAGCAACTGACAGATAGATGTATAGATGTACATACACCAGTACTAACATCAGGTAACATGACATGGACATTCATTTCACATGAAAGCACAAATACACCATGAAGAAGCAGAATCTTTCCAATACAGTAAATCATTTCAATGGAAAATGATAAACACTTTCCTGTACATAAAACCATGCTCTTGTTATGTTAGAACTACTAGTACCTTCAACTTCTGCAATGAGATTGGACATCCCAGAACTAAACAATTCATATATATTTTTCTAAGCACCCCCTCTGACCCAGAAGTGGTGGAGGCTTAGGGGCAAATTCACTAAGATTCGTAGTTGCGACAGGCGTAACTTCGCCGCACTTCGCCGGGTAGAGTAAGGTTGCGAAGTTGCGCTAGCGTTGATTCGCGAAGCGAAGTTATGCTAGCGATGGTTAATTTGCATATGACGCCAAATTCAAATTTCAATGGAAGAATGCCCTACACATGTGCCCACTGTATAGTTAAGTTGCCATGAGTTAGGAAATGTAGGGGGGAAGGAGGGGAGCCCCAAAAAATGTTTTGATCTTTTTCAGCCTATCACCCATAATATAGAAAAAACGCCAGTTTGAACTTTTTTTGAAGCAATCCCTATCTACTCTATTGCGCTTAGCCTGGTCTGAGGTGGCGAAGGAAGTCTAGCGTAAAAGGTAGCGTTAATTACAATGCGCGCGTTAGTGAATTTGCGTAGTTACGTCCTTTGTGAAAATTCGCCAGGCGTAAGGGTGCGAAGTAACACTAGCGAATTTACGCCAGCGTTCGTCAATTTACGAAGTAACGAAAATGCCCAACACTAGTGAATTGACGCTAGCGTTAGGTGCTTCGGCGCTTAGTGAATTTGCCCCTTAGGGTACATGCCACAAACAGGCCTTAGCTGGGAAAGCAATTTTAATTGGCTTCCTGATTCTAATCTACAATGGCATAGTACAGCAGACAATCCCATACCACTGTATATTTTTCCCCAAACAGCAACAGAGAAAAACAGGACATGCCATGCATTCACTTCCATAAAGATATGTGAGCAAAACAATATTCACATTGAAAATGGATTTAATGTTAAAATAAGACAATGGCTTGTTTACTTAGGGGATGGCAAGTGCTGGAATGCTAAGTGTGCAAAATTGCTCCACTCATATTCCATATGTTAAGGACCTGTGGTGGTGCATGCAGGTTTATTTTTGTGCAAATTATGTCTTAGGTCCCCTTACTAATGCTTTCCCCTTAGCTTAGCACAAATTTGTGCTTTGACTCATGACAGGAGTGGCGCTGCCACATAGGTAATACAACCTGCACTTGCAGGTCCCATAGTTTAAAGGGAGGCCCATCACTGGCAAGAGATGATCTAACTTAGGTGGTGGGGCTGGTGAGGACAAAAGACATGGGTCTTTGCCCTAGTTAATCTAGAGCAAAGTGAAATCCATGAAAACATCGTTAAGGTTGTTCTTTTACCAGTAATAACTGATAACATGCAGTGACATAACTAGTGTGCACCACCCCCTTAAAAAAAAATCTTCAGATGGGCCAGGTGTGCAGGTGGCAGCAGCCACAAGCTGAAATTTCCACCAACTCGCATATTTTCACAGTAAAAAATCCTATTCATACATACCTCCCAACTGTCCCTTTTTCGGAGGGACAGTCCCTCTTTTGACAGCTCAACCCGCAGTCCCTCATTTATACTGGAAAGTCCCTCTTTTCTCTGCACTGAACTGCCAGAAAAAGAAACAAAGTTTCTCACTAAATTGGCTTTTAGCAGAGAGCCCAGAACAGCTAACAGGTGCAAATAAGATACTTTGTAACAATTTTGAGACACAAAAACACAGTTTAGATAAGGAGAAATATTTTCAAACTTTCATAACCTGCCAAATTTTGTAAAACAAACATGGTAATTAGGGGGTGTGGCCACATAAAGGGTGTGGTCGAAAAAATTGCTGCGCTACGTGCGGAAAAAAATTTTTGTCCCTCTTTTTACTTCCAAAATGTTGGGAGGTATGTTCATGCCGTAGGATAAAATAATCTTGCTTCTGTTTTCATGGGATGCCCTTGAATGTAATGGTGAATAAGGCACCAAGGGGTTTATTTTAGGTTTTAGGATCCCTTTAAAAACGTTGGAAAAGTTTTCAATACCTACAGTTTAATGGTAATTATTATGATCTAATGCACAGGCTATGAGCAAACACAGAGGAACCTTAGAGGCTGTTCCTGCTGTTTCCTTTGTACAATTACAATATATCATCTATGCTGGCATACTTTTGCATAACTGTGCTCAGTACAGGAAATTTTTATGCAGGCATAGTTTTTGGATTAGTCCAAACGATGAGCAAAGGGAACATCTCTATAATTTGTGGAACAGTCTTGGGAAGAATTATGTTGCGTTGTAAACATATCATATAGAAGTTGTGAAGAAATCAGATTGGTAACAAAAGTCACATGAAATTTTGAGGACAGCTCCCTGATCCATTGTATAGAGGGTCGGAGAACGAATCACGGGCCTGCCCTCCGCACCTGTTAAATTATATACAGTGTACAAGGGTTATGTACAAAGTAGAGGTTGTGTCCTGCTAGTGTTAACCGGAATTAAGTGGTTGTGCATAGGTTTAATCCAGTCAGAGAAGCTTCACGAGAAAAGGTGAGAATACCCCTCAGCAATTTAACAATTTTAACAAGCAGTAAAAATTCACCCCTGGTAACAATTTTTACTTTGTGCACCATAAGTGCTAAATTGCTAAAGGGTACAAAATTGCTTAAACTTCATACATTAAAGGGAATCTGTCATCATTTTTATGGTATAGTTTTTATTACTAAATTACACATTGCAAGCAATTCATTCTCCTATTTAACATTTTATTATTGAACCAATACATATATTTTTTTAGTTGTAATATTGGTGTGCAGGCAGCCATCTCAGGTCATTTTGGCTGGTCATGTGCTTTCAGAAAGAGCCAGCACTTCACAATAGAACTGCTTTCAGATAAGCCTTTGTTTCTACTACTCAATGTAACTGAAAGAGTTGTAGTGTGACTTGCATTTTTACTATTGAGAGCTGTTCTCAGATCTACCATGGAAGCATTTTTAGTAGTGCAGCTGTTACTGTACCTTCTCATTGTTCTACTGAAGGGCTGCTGGGAGAAGGGAGGAGTGTGAAACCACTGCAACTTGCAGTAAAGCATTAAAGAGTGACTGAAATTGATTATTACATACAGTAAGTCATATGGCTGGGGGCACATGAAAAACTAACTAGCTCCATGTCAGATTTCAAAATGAAATCTAAAAATAACAAAATGTTAGCAATCTGTTGGCTCTTTTAGGATTTCAATGCTGGATTCACTATTAACTGATGCACTTTGTAAAAACATGTTTTCCCATTAGAGCATCCCTTTAAGGACCTGTTGAGGCGCATGCAAGTTGCCTGATTTGGCCCACCCTGCTTGCCTTTTATACATTCTGACCAAGCAATGAGGGTTTATTTTAGGGTTGTTCAAAGATGGTTCACTGGAAATAAAGACCTTTTCAAAAATCTTCTATTTTCTTTGTGTACCTCTTTTTCTAATATTGAAATTTAATGTTTTCACCGTCTTATGTTTTTCTGAAGCAGCCTGAGATGGGGGATGTCACCAACTCTGTAAACTGTTCTAAATTGATAAGAAACCATTTTTAATGGTGGTAATGCCAACAATATGATGGCATAATTTAATGGTATCTATACATACAGGCTATGAGTAAACATAGATGTAGGGGCTAGCAAGTACAGTTACAATATAACTATTGTAACTGTACAGTTTACAGTGGGTGTGGATTAAAAAGGGCAGTGGCCACAATTTGGCTTCCATTATTGGCCCTCCACCACATTGGCCAGAAAAATACCAGCCCTCTGTACCACAGAAGTTGGACAGCACTGGTATATACTGTATAATGGCCAAGTACTAGTTAGAGGCTAGCTAATGCACACATTCTCTTGTATCTGTTGCACAATGGGTGAACAGGATATATTTTTATTCCTGCATCTTGGCAATTAGTTCTACATACCTCTTGGCTTGGCATCATCATTTTAATAAAAACGAGTCCACTGACACAGCATGTATAGGATGACTGAGACACTAGATGGGAAAAGTCTGACAGCACCACATCATAGGAGATCTGCAGTCCAGTCAAATTTACAGCCATTCATGTGCAGGATATGGATTAAGGGCAAGTGCTGTAATTATGCACTGGGCCAATAGATCTTGGCAAAGACAAACATCCACAGTACTCCTAAATTGAAACTTCAGGGTCCTTAGATATCTAACAATAACAGGTGAATGTAGGGTTACTTGAAAGGAAAGAGATGTGTGAATAGAGAAGTACAGGAAGGTCATGTCTGAAGGAGAAAGAGGAGAAAAGCCAAGACTGGGGGAGGGCAAACATAGTAAAAGGGCAGATTACATACACTCAATAAAAGAAAGAAAAGGGAAGGGGATACTGTAGCAAATCAAACTGAGGAATGCAGAGTATGGGGAGAGACGTTTGTAGAGAAAAAGGAGGATTTTTAAAATTGAGAATACTGGCTGGGGGAAGGATAGACACTGTCAAAGCAATATAAATTGAAGAACATTAGGACAGCCATGCAGTGGAGTTAGATTATATATATATATATATATATATATATATATATATATATATATATATATATATATATATATATATATATATATATATATATATATATAGACAAATACAAGAGTCCTCTGCACTCAACCCATTATCAATATATTTCACCCTGACACCCTTCCCAGCTATAGTCAGATGATCCCACTGGTGTCTAATAAAAGGGCAGCCAAGTTTGGGAGTTTTACTTTGAAAGCAGCAAGTAAGTTGCAGGTAAAACTTAGTCCCTTTGTAAAATGTATAATGAAGCAATTGAATTCTTTATGGATCAGATGCAAGTTAAGTGTAGGACTGGCCAGATATGGGATGACTTTGATGTAGTTGGCCAGCTTAAATATATTGCAATATATGGACAAACAATCCCTGTTTTGTTTAAAGGGTAAGGCATTTTTCAGTAGCAGTATGCACAAAATGTCTCTGTCTTAAATATATTGATAATGGGTTGAGTGCAGAGGACTCTTATAATTGTCTATATGTATTTTGTGGTCACAGCCTCATTGTACCCCCACCTAATGGTTTTAAAAATTAGTGGTAAGCACAACTTTCCCTTGTTTGTTATATATTTATATGGGGTCCCAAATGTCCTATTTGTAGAAGCCCCTAGCGGGTATTGTGGGTTTCCATTGGTGGCTTTTGAAATCATAATGACAAGCTAGGAATGATATGCAGATATAGAGGGGTAAGGGGATATATTCATGGGAAATAGGCAAGGGGTAATGAAGAAATAGTTAAGACTGAGTAAAAGGTGAAAAGGGGAGGGAAGGAGGCTGGGACTAAAAGGGAGATAGACAGGGAGAGATGAGGAGGGGGGGGGGAGAGGAGGGAGATGAGATTTTTGCACCCTGCCTCAGCCTTTTCACAATGCCTTGAAATATCTTACTTTTGATCAGTTCATTACCCAGCTGAGAGATTCACACACACACACGGCAGCAGCAACAGTGGTGGTGGCAGCAGCAGAAGCAGCAATGGGCTCAGCCTGGAGGTCTGACAATTAGACAGATCTCTTTCCAGACACACACACAGCCACCTCCTCCCCCTGAGCCCAGCTGGAGGGCTCTCTCATTCCTGCTTGGGGGGCTGTGTGATTTCTTCTTGACGGGTCCATGGAGAAAGTCCAAGGGGAGAACGACATGGAGCGATGGGAGAGGCTGGAAGATATAACTGAGAGTGAGAGAGGTGTCATCAAGGAAACCTGGGCACGGGTATACACCAACTGCGAGGATGTCGGAGTCTCTATACTGATCAGGTAATGTCAGGACAGAAGAGCAATGAAATCCTTAATCATATTAGTGTCACACACACACATACAATCAAAGGATGGCTTTGCACACACACACATGCCACTGTAGTTTGTCAGGGTCACACACGCAAACAACTCGCGTACTGCATACATAGGAAACATGCCCCCTGAGTCTGTCAGTGTCACATAACAGGGAAGACTTATTGGACAGACACACATGAACAGAAAAGGAACACCCAATGTTTATCTGTGTTACACACAGTCTCCCTCAGTTTTTCAGTGGCACACACACACTTATTGCCTCCCCTGGTAACTTGGGCAATGTCACAAAAGACCAAATTCTTAAATAATCTTATGGCAGCATTGCCTCTACCTAAAAGAGCAGCCTGGCTCCCTAAGCTATCATGGCAGACAGATTGCCACTGTTGTCCAACAAAAAGCAGCAGTGGTCAAAGCCCCTCTGTTGGTCTGCCATTGCTTGTAATGTAACTGCCAGTGTCACGCACACATAGAAAAAGGGTTCCCTCAGTCTGGTGGTGGCACAAACACACAGGAGAGGGGTGCCCTCAAACTCTGAGTGTCACAGACAGAGAAAATGGGTTCCCTCAGTCCTACAGTGTCGCACAGGGCTCCCTCACTCCCTGGTGGTGGCACAAACAAACACAGGAGAGGGGCACGCTCATGTCACAGAGAAAAGGGGCTCCCCCAGACACATAGAAAAGGGGTACCCTCAGTCTGGTGGCACACAAAAATACACACAGAAGAGGGGCACCCTCAAACAGAGAAAAGTACTCCCTCAGACTGTCAGTGTCACACACAGACAAAAGGAGCTCAAACACACATGCAGGCAAGGGGTTCCCTCAAAAATTTCAGTAGGGGGGCACCCTCAGTTTGTCAGTGCCATACACTTACAGTGCAATCCCGTCAGTCTGGCAGTGTAACTACTACACATAAAAAATTGCTCCTGTCCACATATGTAACCCTATTCATGACTGTAATGGCATGTTGCATTCATTTTGTATATTTTCTTATTTAGCAATTAAAGACATTAAAAAAATTGCTCCATCAGACAGTACCCATGTCACATTCCAACCACCATTAAAAGACTAATATCTTTATCTTACAGAAACTGTTGTATATTACAGACAGTTGTTGCATGAAAAAAATGCCATTCATTAACGGTACTTGGGTCCAAAAGCGCTCCTTGCACTTCCGCATAGTTGTGCTGAGCACCTGTTAGTAAAAATTGCATGCAGTACATCTATTGACACAGGGGGACCCTGAAGATACCAGCACTTTGGAAGATGATAGTAGCTTCAGGGTTCCCACAGTGGCTCAAGTCAATAGAAGTCTAAACAATCATGAGCAGACGTAATTTTGCTTGAAATGCTTGAAATTAAAGCTTTTCATTGCACAGAATGCATGGGTTCCAATTGTGTAAGGTGCACTCCCCTTCTTAACTGTAATTACACTGAAATTCTGAGTAAAAAAAGGAAAATTTGCACTCGAAATTGCACTTTGCACTTGTAAATGACCCCTTTAGCCATCAGTGGAAAGCAGCAGGTCCCTCTTTTTTATTTCTCATTGCCTCTTCTCTCTCCCACACTCTTCCTCATCTTTTGCTGCCTCCTGCTGCTTTTCTACCATCTTCTGGACCATTTTCAAATTAGCAGAGGGTGTCTGTTATAATTACATAATTAATTAGTGCCTGGAATTCTCGCCGGCTGCAAGAGGCCAGGCTGCGAGGGGCGGATGTTAAATATATGTTTAAATAATGTACAGAACTTTTTTCAGGGGACCAAAAACAATTGTGTAAAACGGGAAAAATGTAAAATCAGGAAAATGTGTTAAAGGAAATTATTCTTAAAGTACACAGGAAACACAAGTGTCAGTTTTTACTAGGTTAATCATAAGAGATAAGCATTGCCACATTAATACTACACTATGGGGTTGGGACATGTGCAAGATCTTTCTGACAGTCGCATTCACAACCTAAAGCAATAAGTGATTTGTGCTTGGCTGTAGGTGCAGACTTATTGGAACTGACTGTTAACAGTCAGAACCATGGCAAAATATGCCTCTGGTTGGTATATTAAACCTCTTAATTTTACTAATAATAACATTCCCAGAGGACAAACAACCATTTTTGGGCACATCAAACGTTAAATCCATAGCAACATTATGTAAAATTAGGGAAAAGCACCCATTAAAATGCATTATAAATAAATGGGACAACAAAATATTAGGGTAAGTAAAATTGAGGTTTCACTATATATGATACATCACTTACAATACAAACACCTGCCAAACTACAGTAGTACTCTTCCCCTTCCTTACACTTTTATATTCTGATAGCAGTTGAGATATAAAAATGGAATGAGAACATTTTTCTCGGAAGAGGGAAAAATCGTATTTGGGCCAGTCTCAGCATAAACATGTAATTAATGTCAGTAGCCCTGTGTTTTAACACTTCCTTGAGACTTTATAATATATTACCGCTTCAGGGAGACGATTCCTCACTATAAAGAAGCCTTTTCACACCTTTTAATGAAACCTTTCTGTTAATCTCAATGGAAACTTTTGTAAAGATCCACTTGTGATTTAGGCAGCAGGTATTTTATTCTACAGTTGCCTTATATTATTATCCTTTTTTTAGATAGCTGCAAAATATTCTGGGAACAAGAGTACCTGGAGGAAACCCACATAGGCACTTCTTCTTCCATAAACTTAATGCAATACGTAGAAATGCTGGCACAAACTGAACCGACATGTTCAAAATGTTGCAGATAAAAACATCATTTTATTTATCGAAAACGCATCTCAAATCCGAACAAGCCAACACGTTTCATGCCTAGGGGGCACTTTGTCCTAGGCTGGAGGATCACATATAAAGTACAATATTTAAAGCCAAGAACACCAAACAAAGTGCACAAATGATTATCCAATCAGATAATGTTAGTAATTCGCAAATAGCCAATCTGAGTGGCACAATAAAACATATATTAAAAAATGGTTTCCTAGAACCATTTGAAGATGTTATTAGCCTTCATGATATTGGGGGGGGGTCGGTGGGTGTTGATTGATTCAAGCAATTCATTCAAGCATTCAATTTATCGTGAAAAACTTTGATTAATTCGAATATTTGGGTTTTTCACCCCAGATTCACAGATTTGAGTTTTTTACATTCTAGCTTTTTCACAACATCCAAATTGTGAGTTCATTCCAGATATATATATATATATATATATATATATATATATATATATATATATAAGCTCACAAACTTGACCTTTGATAAATAACCCCCTGTATGACCTTTTAAGTATATTTTCTCTTATTCTTTCTTTTAGAGTACGCCCATTTGTCCCACATATTGCTAATACATTTATTGCATGTAATTAAATAACATTTTTAGTGTTATAGTTTATGGCATATGCTTTACCTGATGTAGTGAAAGTAAAGGTTTTTGTATTTTGTACAGGTAATACACCTAGCAGGACTACATCTATACATGCCTTTAGTAGCAAGTCACATGGTTGTGTCATTTCTGAATTACTTATAAAACTAGGTGATAACATGTCTCTGAGTGTCCTTGAACACCTACATTAAGGATGAGTTCAGTGTGGGATGAGTTCATTAAGGATGAGTTCAGTGTGGTGTATAGCCAAATTATTTTGTATAATCCTTTATATCTTATGGAACTGGGAGCTAAAAGTTAGAATGCAGGATATACTATAAACTATAGTAGTAAAGCAAACACACCAGTTGCATACCTCCCAACATTTTGGAAGTAAAAAGAGGGACAAAAAAATTTTTTCCGCACGTAGCCCAGCATTTTTGGTCACACCCCTTTCTGTGGCCACACCCCCTGATTACCATGTTTGTTTTACAACATTTGGCAGGTTATGAAAGTTTGAAAATATTTCTCCTTATCTAAACTGTGTTTTTGTGTCTCAAAATTGTTACAAAGTATTTTATTTGCACCTGTTAGCTGTTCTGGGCTCTCTGCTAAAAGCCAATTAAGTGAGAAACTTTGTTTCTTTTTCTGGCTGTTTAGTGCATAGAAAAGAGGGACTTTCCAGTACAAATGAGGGACTCCGGGTTGAGCTGTCAAAAGAGAGACTGTCCCTCCGAAAAAGGGACCGTTGGGAGTTGCACCAGTGAAGGAAACAGTACATTCATGTTAACAAATTGGTCAACTACCTCCACTTGTTTTTGGAACATGAGTATAACATTATACCTTAGACATACTGGATAGAAGGACACCATTTTTTACTCTGAGATAAAGGTAAATTAGCACCCACTTTCCCTGCACCGGGTGAAGTTTCCCTGTGTAGATCTTTTAGTTCTAGAGCAGCATTAATCTCTTTAAACGTGCCACATCTAGATTGATAAAATTCTTGTTTAAATAGAGATCAGAACATTAGAATTATTCAATATTGATTACATCTTCTTCCATGCAAATAACTGCAACCTGGCCAACCTTTCCTTATAACCTTTTATACCCTTTATTGGCTCAGTTGCTCTTCTTTGGATCACTGGAGACCAAAACACCACTGTCTATTTTAGATGAGACCTTACTACTTATTATAAACAATAATTACCCTCTCTTCTTGTTAATTTATACCCATTTTAATACAAGACAATAGCTTGCAGGAATTTGCTTCTGCTAACTTATATTGCTTGCTACAACTAGGTTTATTATACACAAGCACCCTTAAGCCCATCTCCATGAATGACTAGCCTAATTACAGGTTGCCATACACTATGAGATCCGTTTATTTAGAGAGGTCACCAAATAAGCAGATCTTAGCTCGATTTGTCCAGTCATGCCAAATGGTATTTAGCGATTGAGGCTATTTTGGCATTTGGCTGAATCCAGGTCTGGACTGGGAGTCAAAATAGGCCCTGGCATTTCAAGTACACAAAGGCCCAACCAGCTCCCCACCAGCCCACTCCATAGTGACTGTATATGGCATCTTACAGCAGCCCCTCTGTCATTTGCCAGAACTCACAGATTGCCAGTCCGGGCCTGGCTGAATCCAACCTTTATGGATTATGGCAGTTTTAGCTATGGGTAAAGGCTCTCCCAATATAGGTAGAGCTCTCTAACTACTGGGGAGCCTAGGAGTCTAGATAGATTCCTCAACTGAAATCTGTTTGGGCTTAGCCAAATATCAACTAAATATCTGGTATTTACTGCTTCAGTACATGGGTCTGCAGGGATCCGATTAGTGACCTGTGGGGTAAACAATCCAATATGCCCAATTTAACCCACCTCCTGGGTGGTGAACTTTGGCAAGGGTCTACTTATTGCATGTATAACGTGGTAAAGGCATTTGGGTCAAGCAATTAAAAATACTTTAGCCTTTGAAATGGCAGATTGCATTTTGCCATTCATCTTAAATTGTGGGAGCCAAAATGCAAATAAATCTGGAGGTTTTGTAAACCCTGATTTCACACGGGAGGCAAAACTGCCTGTCTGTCATCACCCTTAAGCTGGCCATACATGCAAAGATCTCATCGTACGAATCGAGGATTCGTACGATTTTCGAAACGTGTGTGGAGAATCCCGACATTTTTTGTCTTGCGGAGATTGGTCGATCGGACAGGTTAGAAAATGTCGGCTGCCGATAATATCTCTGCGTGCATTGCCAATCGTACGATTTTCAGTGGGAGACTGTCACTAGCTTTGTCTATCGTACGATTGATGTCAGGGGCAGAACATCGGCTGATCTGTTCTTTTACTACTTTATTTGGTCGGAATGGTAAGACTTTGATCTGAATGGTTAGTGGCAGGTCGGGAGGTGGGAAAGTCCGATCGTACATTGATTCGTACGATCGGATCTTTGCGTCTGTGGCCAGCTTAAGGGTTAGCACATAGAAAAGAGATAGCAGACTGGAGAATGAACCAAACCTATGCTTATTTGTTGTGTTTTGTTCTGTATATAATTAACTATAGCTAACTTGGTGGTACCATGTGATACATTCAAACATGTAACATATGATATGATGTGGATGTTTCTTCTTGTTATACTGCCTTACAAATAGAGTCTGAAGTCTTGTTTCTTTAATTCCTCCAGTTATACTGAGCCTGTCACAGAATAACAACAAGAGGTAGTAAAAGAGCCAAAACCAACATGTTGTTGGGGACAACATCTTTGTGCATCCATGGCTGGCCAGAGCAATCTGTAATGTGAGAAATAATAGTCCATACAGCTGGGGGCTATGAAATGTTTGGTTTATAGTTTAAACCATATTCCTATCAATCACATTCTTTATCCACACATCAAAGGAGACCAAATGCCATGCATAAATTCTCTCTCCCAAATCGCTATTAAACTGTCTACAGATTGTACCTCCCTTAAAACCCAGTGGCAGCACTGACAAAAGTGTTGAATTACATCCAGCCTGCCAAGTATCAAGGACACTTTACCCTTCTGAATCCCAAATTCGCTGTTGCTTCTGACACTGTCAGTCATTGCCATCCCTTGGGCTTTCTCTTCTAAGAGCAGGTTATGAATAATAAAGCTTGCTGTTGCTTCATATTATTCATTCTCTGGCACATTTCTCTATATGAAAAGGCTATGAGTTTGTCACCGCTGCTCTACTCCTTAATTCTTCGCTTTATAAACTTGAGGTTACCCAACTGCAGGGCTGCACTATATGGGGGGGGCAAAGGAATCTACACATGAGGTCATTCTTTATGGCTGTTCTAAAACTATACACTATTAACACCATCATTTTATTAATCTGTAACCCTTTTCTAAATTATTATGTATGTGCGGGGTCCAAAGTTTGGATGAGAAACAGGGCTTAAAATTTTGCAGTAAAATAATACAATCTTTGTTCTTTCATCAATTTACCACCTCATTACACAATATAACCCCTCTTCTCCCAAACGTCTCACAAATGAGTTCAATTTGTGGAAGGGAGTCTGAACAACTTTGTTTTCATAAAAAAAACTGAGATTAATTAAAGTTTTAGTTAATAATCGCAAAAAGTGATACACAGGGGCATTCTCTACCAACTTCAGCCAATCAGAAGAGACCGCAAAGCCACCACAGCTACTTCATTCATCTTTTTTATGGGAGTGGCAGCATAAAGTTGGTAGTAGCATTTTTAGCATGAAAATGTTCATAATAGATTGCGCTGAAAAGCACCAGTATGAGTGCTGCTCTGCATTTAGTATTCTAGTGAATAGGAGGCAGCAGTGGGGGCTTTGGGCACTTCTTCATTTGAACTTGGCTCGTGGAAAATACACCCCCTGTGTCATTGCTCGTTTAAATTTTAAAAAATTCTGTATTTAATACACTAAACCTACTATCCCAACCCAGAAGTTCAGCGGCCCTATAACTCTAATGATTCAGGCCTTTAAAGTTGTCCATAGAAATGCTCCATTTTAGATGTTGTTCGGCAATCCTTTGGATGGCACACACACAGTGTGAACTGGGCCGCTGTTGAGGTTCGTCATAAATTATCCATCATGAGGGTATTATCTTATAGAAATGGATGCTACAGGGCTGAATATTACATTCTGATGTTGAATGCACTGGTTTCTGGGATGCCATGCAATTTAAATCCGAATGAATTATTAATTAGCCTTGTATTGTGACATATATATTATACACTGTATATCTTGCAACTGACAGTACAGAATGAGCAGGAAAGAATATGGGGTTTCTGGGGCCAAAAACACACTAGAGTTGGGCATAAATGCGAAGATGAAGTCATACGAATCTTCGCTTCGTTCGATTTTCAGACTGTGTCTTGTCATCTTTCGTGCCATGGTGATCAATCGTTTAGACGATCGGGCATGTTAGAACATTTCTGTTGGCTAATGATAATATCTCTGCATGTATTGCCTATCAATGGGTGACTGTCACTACTATTTTCATGATTGCTGTCTTTGAATGAATGGCCAGAACATTGTCTGATTTGTTCTTTTTATTACTTTATTTAATCTGACTGGTTAGTGGTAGGTTGGGAGATTGCAACGAAGAGCATGCATCGGACATAAGGATATATCTGCATGTCTATGGCCTAGGGTTGCCACCTGGCCAGTGTTTTACCGGCCAAGCTGGTAAAACACCAGCCAGGGCCGGGGCCCGTATTACAAATTTACTGGAAATGTAGCTGCTGGTAATTTGTAATACCCTTAACAAAAGCCCTTTTCTTTGTCTTCTGTCCCTTGTGCAATGTGGCCCCGCCCCCTTTGTGGTGCGACCCCTGTGGCCCCACCCTTTTTGTGGCACGACCTAGCAGCTCCGCCCATTTAGTTACTGCCCCCACCACTGGCCAGTATTTTTTTTTTTTTTTTAAAAGGTGGCAACCCTACTATAGCCAGTTTAATTTACATCTACAAGTGCAGTGTGCCAAATGCAATTGTGGATGTAATCGGGGGGGGGGCCTGAGGGGGTGTGGACCCTGGCCAAATCGCACCCCCTGCTCCCCCGGTAGTTCCGCCACTGGAGGAAGTTGGGGTGCACAGCTTTCCCATTGTGGAAAAATGTGCACAGTTGTGCAAGTGCTTTAAGATGAATAGAACGCCTTTGTGCTGTAAATTGCTTGGAGTCAGGATAGCGTCCATTCCTGTGCTCAGCATAACATCTACGCATGATTCTTTAGTCTATTGTGTGTATTGACACAGGTCACAGTTGGAACCCTGGAGCTAGCGCCACCTTTAAGTTCCAGGGTCTCCCTGTGTCAATAGGCACACTTACATTTGATTTGGACCAGGAGACAGGAGAGACGTACTTGACAAACTATAGGGCTATGCAGTAATGTCTTTGTACACAAATACCTTTAATGAGTGGAGTCAATAAGCAAAACCAATGCATCCGCTGTTGTACAGTCGCAACTTATAGCTGAATGAAAGTGTTTTAAAGTAATGAAAATATCATGTACTGTTGCCCTGCACTGGTAAAACTGATATGTTTGCTTCAGAAACACTACTATAGTTCATATAAACAAGCTGCTGAGTAGCAATAGGGGAAATTAAACAGGCACAGGTTAAAGAGTGGATAAAGATAATATTATGTTCTACAGAGTTTATCTGCTATCTGCTCTGTAACCTGATTCTTTTCTCCTTTGAATGGCTCCCCTATGGCTACACAGCAGCTTATTTATATAAACAACACAGCAGCTTTACTAGTGCAGATCAACACTGCATTATATTTTTATTACTTTAAAACAATTTCATTTTTTGATGTTACTGGTCCTTTAAGCTGTGGCTAACCCTGGATGAAAAATTTTACCATTTTAAAGCAATTGTTTTGCATAATAATAATATATTAATAGTGATATAAAATAAATAATAAATATAATTTATTCTAGAAAAAGTAACATATAAAATCTGAATGCTGACCTGACCAAAATCTAAGGTCATTCTGCAAACCCAAATCACAAAAGTTGACCCAGGACTTCAAGACACAAGAATCATGGCCACTATCATTGTCATTAGCAAAGTGGCAAATTAAAATATATTAATAAATTAATATTTGACAGGCACATAACTATAGACCCTGTGGCTGCAGGGGGGCCCAGGAGGTATAGGGGCTTTAAGAGATCCTAATTCATATACAATTTCAATAAATATTGGTAAAACAGGTCAACCACTAGACATTTTGGGGGCCTGAAAAATAATTTGATGTGGGGCCCAGTAATATCTAGTTAGGCCACTAAGATTTGGAATATCATTTTATGTGACTGAAGGATAGGACTGGCAACTGCCACTTATATATATAAATGTGTGTAGGCAGTAAAATTAATTTTTATACTGTACTGTGTAAGAAAAACAACATGGCAGCAATATGTACAGAGCAGGAATATTTTCTGGGCTCATGATGCTCTAGCTCAGGGGTGCCCCAAAAGGCAGATCGGGATGTAGCAGTAGACCTTTAGCTGGTGATCAGTAGATCTCAAGACACTGTCAATAAACAGCTTGTCTAAATCACCCCCCTGTTTCATGCTTTTTATTCAGATATTTATTATGTTACATAAGAAATAGTTTTCTTAAATAAAATAAATAATTACATTCTTAAATATAGCAATATAACTTTTCCATTTCCATGGAACAGAATGCTAACAATGCTCTTATGGATGTAGATCATAATGGGACTCCATCACTAAAGTAGACCTCTCATTAGTAAAGTATGGGCACTCCTGCTCTAGCTATTATATGGAGATGATTTGCTATCTGCAATATTTTTAAGGAGAGCTACAAAAAGAAAGGTATTTCTAAGGCCAAGTTTTATTCCGCTAAACACAATGCTGCTCAAAGCCCTTCTGATAAGATAAGCCAGTTCCTGCACACTGACCATTGACAGACCCAAGCGGCATACGATGAGCAACTGTTCTGCACACATTGGTAGCCTAGGAAATCTGTGTTCCAGCTCTGAAACTCACACTGCAGTATGTAACGCTCTTTTTTTTAATTTTCTCTCCCTGTTCCCAAAATACTTCACCCTTTCTCGCCCCACAATGCAAAAAAAAGGTTCTTTGTCAATTTTCCATCCGCCAAGCAACACTTCAGCCAGTTTAAGCACATGGAGGACCCTTTGGAGATGGAAGGCAGTGTGCAGCTTCGTAAGCATGCCCGGCGGGTGATGGGTGCTGTCAACAGTGTGGTGGAAAACCTCGGAGACCCAGAGAAAGTGACTACTGTTCTGTCAATTGTAGGAAAGAGCCACGCTCTCAAACACAAAGTGGAGCCTGTCTATTTCAAGGTAAGGGAGGAAGACATCTCCCTAGCATTCAAAGGCATTCCAAATGTTAAAAACACACACACATACAGTGGAACAGAGGTCCCTATGTTTTGGGCCTCTTGTGCCATCCCTTAATTAAGAAAGAGAGATTGTCATAATTCTGTTTGTTTGGAAAAGGGTCGTAAGCAGTCCTGCCATACTTTATGGCTACGATTCTAGCTATCTGTATAATTAGGGTTACCACCTGGCCAGTAATTTACAGGCCTGGCCAGTAAAAATGAAGGTTGATTCCAATGTTATTAATAGGGGAAAAAAGATAAATATAGAGGAAGGCCGGTATTTTTTTCCAGAAAAGGTGGCAACCCTATGTATAATAGAGCATTCTGTGACACAAATCCTATCTGATCCCCATTGTAAGCAGCAGTCCTGCCTTGCTTTATGGCTGAGATTCTAGCTATCTTTATAACAGAACATTCTGTCACAGTGACACAGACCCTATCTGATACCCATTGTAAGCAACAGTCCTGTCCTGCTTTATGGCTGAGATTCTAGTTATCTTTATAACAGAACATTCTGTCACAGTAACACAGATCCTATCTGATACGCATTGTAAGCAGCAGTCCTGTCCTGCTTTATGGCTGAGATTCTAGCTATCTTTATAACAATTCACTGTGTTCACAAAACTTGGTTATAGGTATGTAGATACTGTATGTAATTCCAGGCAATTCACCAAAGAAATTCAAAAGTTGTGCCCCTTTGTAAAGGCTTCAATGGCATCTGTATCTAGATGGATTTTGTTTTGCATGCCCTGGTGTAAATAATAAATAATAGGGCAAAGGTGTTGCTCATACATTGACAGTATTACGCAGTAAATAAGTATTCTGTTGCTTTGACTGTTCCTTTTTAGATTCTGACTGGGGTAATGCTGGAGGTCATTGCAGAAGAGTACGCCAAAGATTTCACCCCCGACGTACAGCTAGCTTGGAACAAACTTCGAAGCCTCATATACAGCCAAGTACAGTCCGCATACAAGGAGGTGGGCTGGACACAGTACCCCAGTAATTCTGTGTGAGCCCTCCCTGAGTATCTCCCAATGATGGCCTAATAAGGACTCCTGGCCCTGGCTGTCTCAGACCAAATTTATCTGGGGCAGGTGAAGCAGAGAAAGTCTTAGGGTGGGTGGGATATTACAATTGTTGCTGCTAGTGGGATTTAAAGCATATTAATTGTATGGGTGGGAAAGGGACAACAGGGGTGGATTAGAATTAAAGGGCCAGGAAGAGATATTTTTTCATATGCCAGTAATTTTCCGGATTTGGGCATACTGTTATCCTTAAACATTTATTACTCTTTCCTTAGTAAAATCAAGGAAATATCATTACAAAAATGTCTGTAAAAATGTGAAAGTCTTCTGGGGGGAAATAGAGAAAGGGCAGAGATATATGAAATAGATTCTAATAACCAATATATATTATATCCAGCATGTTCAGCTATATTACAGTCTTTCCTGTTATATTTTGTTTACAAACATATACAGTCTGCAGCCAACCAGTTGTTTACATGTAACTCCCAACAGACTACAACAATAGTGTTAAGAGATAAAACAGCTGTAGGGCTGCATGTTGGACATCCCTGCTCTATTTCATGCATTATTCAGGTTTTTGAGTGCATTCCGCATTCTGAGAAATATTACATTATTTATATATATATATATATATATATATATATATATATATATATATATATATATATATATATATATACACAAACGAGCAAAGAATAGTAGCGCACTCCTGGGTTTTCTCATATAAAAAATTAATTTATTATATCATGATTTAAAATGGTCAGCAATCGACGTTTCGGCTCGTGTCCAGAGCCTTTATCAAGATTCGGCTCTGGACACGAGCCGAAACGTCGATTGCTGACCATTTTAAATCATGATATAATAAATAAATTTTTTATATGAGAAAACCCAGGAGTGCGCTACTATTCTTTGCTCGTTTGCATCTACTTTTCCCAGTAGCAGCACCCGGGTAGATGAAAGTTATTGCCAAGAGGAGTGCGGATCAGGAATATTGGATTATATATATATATATATATATATATATATATATATATATATATATATATATATATATATATATATATATATATATATAGAGCAAAACCAAAAGCTGCTGTTTGGGGCAGGAAATAGTATCTGGAATTAAATGGGTTGGCTGTTCCATGTTGTTAACCTTCTAATCACTTGATGTCTCCTGATTCGCCATCTCTTCTTGTTCTTGGAGTGACTTTGATGACATCATCTGAGTAACATCCCTTTGCTGTTGTCAGTTTCAGAAAGACCAAAACTGGAAAGTCTTTTCGGGGAAATAGTAGATAAATAGATTAAAAAAATAGAAGCAGATCAGCTAAAATTGCCGTCTGTGCCAAATGTGTTACACAAATAAATGATTGTCCACAGTACATTAATGAAATGGACCACCCCCCCCCCATTCTGGATTATACCAATTTCATCTTCGGGTTGGTAGAGAGGTTTCACAAGGTGCCATAGGAATTTTTTGAGTGTTGTGGAGAGAATTAAGTTGTGAATGGAATGGGAGAAAAAGAATTTCTGGGACAGACCCAGTTGTATTCATTTATGGGCTATCAGATGTTGTGTCATAATATGTCAGTCCTTATATTACTCCGTTTTACTGTAACCTAGAAATAAATATATCTATATATATATATATATCATTTGACTTTTTTTTTTTAATTTTGTTTGGTCATGATTGTTTATAAATTGATATTGATTATATTATGGAGAACTAGACCCTTGTTATGAGCTAGGGCCCCCTTAGCTCATAACAAGGTTACAGACATATAGAAACATTGAGGTAACACTCTGCTATAATGGGGTACCCAGGGCACAATAAACACTCACTCCAAATCTCACCTTAACTGGCCTTCAGGCTTGGCCCCCATGGCTCATAACAAGGTTACAAATATATAGAAACATTGGGATAACAGTCACCTGCTATAGTTCCAGGGGCACAAAATAGCACTCACCCCAAATCTCCCCCTAACTGTCCTTCAGGCTGGGTCCCTTTAATTCATAACAAGGTTACAGATATATATATAAACATTGGGGCAACATTCACCGTTCTACAGTTACAGGGACCTAATTTAGCAAATAATCCCATTTGCTGTGTTTGGTTCTCCTAGATGCCCTAAATTGACATATGTATGATAGAAAATATGATATAGAAGCTACCTATATAATTGTATTGATTAAAGAAGAGCCAAACTCTTATTGAATCTATATCCTGCATGGCTAATTATCAGTTAAATTAGATGCATGCTGCTACAGACTGTTTTGCTTTATTGAAACCAATGAAGGAATTTCAATATAATTGCTTTTTAACATTTCTTTACATTGTACTGTACATTGCATTCCACATGCCTTTCCCTCCTCTCTGCTTCACAAGGCTGAAGAATTTAACTTTTTTTTTCTAATAGTGTAACATTTCTCCCATGGGTGAAGGTGTCAGTTTTGCTTCACTGACAGCTGGGGAAACCATGCAGAACTAGAGGTGACAAGAAGCATCTGTGTGAGCTGTCACATCTTCAACACCAGAAAGATGAGGTCACTAAACAAGACTCACCCTTTCACCCGCCTTTCTGGAAGCAGAGATTCAGCTAAAAGAACAGCTGAAGGGAGAAGTGGGATCTCAATAGCAGCTGGATAGGATATGTAAGGCATTACACAGAATGCTACATACTGTCCGCAGAACATTATAAAGTACGTGCTGCAGTCTATTTTATTTCATGCAGAGCATCTCACATTTGAATATATACAGGGCTGGATTTACATAGCTAGGCCCTCTGACATTCATCGTCCCGTCCCCTCCCTTTTATTCGCACAAATTTTCATCATCGGGATATATAGTACATTTATGGTAATATTAGACTGCTTGAGCAGTGTGAAATAAGTTGGGCAGGATTTAGAGATCAATAGTCAAATAGATGGGCACAGCCAGCATAAGAAGACTTGCATAGCTGTAAATAGGTAACTAGACCTACAGTATCTTTCTGATACAACAGATCAGTTATCAAATCCCTAGCAACCTGCTATGAAGATACAATAAAATAGTGTCAGCATGGCCGGAACTGGGGGGAGGCAGGCAGGGTCGGACTGGAATGGTGGGACACCGGGAAGAAACCTGGTGGGCCTCGCCGGCCCAGACCCAATCGCCACAGCCAGCAGCTCCTGCGCTTCATGACCATTAAACTATAGCAGCATAGGTATTCCCCTGTACTGAGCACAATTCAGCAGCAACAGTTTGAAAATTGCCATTACACATACAAGTGAAATTATGCAGGCAAATTTGAAGGTAAAGGCCTATGACTATCATAACTATGCTCTTCCAGCAGAGTATTTTGTACGACTGCACACTGTGATACATGTAACTATCAAAATATCCAAACAACGACAGCTTGCTGAGAGATATCACAAACAGCTTCAGTGTTCCTTGGCATAGAATTGACAGTTGTTTGAAAGGAATGCTGCGCTAGTGTTGCACACAATATTCAGCTCATGTTTTGCATGCTTGGCTGCAAAATATACAGTAAGTGAGCAGTTTGGTAAAGATCTGTTAACTGGAATGGTTACAATATTGCTTGCTACACTATTCTTGTTACATTATTCAGTGGCCACTCATACTCCCAAGCATGCAAACACTGTTATGCTGTAAAGCTAGGACCAGACGGGGCAGAAATCAGCCTGCTGAAATCCACAGGTAAGGTACAGGTAAGTGTACAGAATAAATTCATATTTGTTGGCATCTAATTTGCCCTTGATAGCACTGGGTTCCAGAAGTTTTTGGTTCAATCTCAAACACTTGGTATACATCCAGTCATCTTGCTCCAGTGTAACCAATGTAAATATATACCCCATATAATAGCAAAAGGGGAATTTTTAGCTGCACAATAAGGTTTATGCACTGCTGTCCATCTTCCTTGATGTTTTGATTTGGCAGAGCCCCTCTGATGTCCATCATTAAGTCTAGCCAATTAATTAATTTAGCCATTCATTTAGCTAATTAATACCAGTGTTTGACCCAAAACTGATCCCCAATGGTCGTTATGCTTGGCTTTTAGTAGTAGGCATTCCCCCCCAAAACAGAAAAAGCTGTTACAATTATATGCAACTTGCCTGAAAACGTATTTTTAAAAATGACCTTGTGAAGGTGAGATTTGAACTTCTAAGTGGTTCATTGACTGATTGGATCAAAAATAACTGATTATGGGCACTAGGACTGTGTAATTGTGCAACATCATCCACATCGGTGTGGAAGAAACTGGTTTCAATATAAATTTACTTATTGTGAAAAGTCCAAAATTACACCTGTGCGCCTTCTAAATAGCAACCAATCAATAATGACTTTAGTTTCAGGTGAAAACAAGCTGGGAAATTAAAGCAAAGTTCAGACTGGTGCTATTGGCAACTGCATTGATGCAGTTTAGCATTTCTATTCTATACTCATATCATTTACTCAAGTGCTCCATTTACCTAGGTATGTGATATGCAGAGCTTGGCATTGTAAGATCATGAGGGTAAAATGCCATACATGTGATTGACAGAACGCTAGTTCACAGAGAAATAAAATCTTTAGGGCTCTTACTCACAAGCGTTTCTTCATGCGCTCCCCTGCGCTCCGTTTGGCTGCGTTCAGCCGCAGGGGAGCGCAGGTCTAGACGCTGCTAATATCTTTCTATGTGCCTGTACTGACACAGGCGCATGTAAGCGCTGAACGCAGGAAAAATGCAGCATGCTGCATTTTTCTGCGTTTTTCAATGGTTCAGCGCTTACATGCGCCTGTGTGAGTACAGGCACATAGAAAAATATTAACGGCGTCTAGACCTGCGCTCCCCTGCGGCTGAACGCAGCCAAACGGAGCGCAGGGGAGCGCATGAAGAAACGCTCGTGAGTAAGAGCCCTTAGGGCTAGTCCACACGGGGAGATAGCCACGCGTTTGCGGTCGCGGCGTCAAAGCGCCGCGACAGTCGCCGCGACCGGCGCAGGCGACAGTTTTGTATGGGCGCCTATGTAAAAACGCCTGTGCTAACCACACGAGGCGATGCGCTTTTCAAAAGTCGCCTGAAAATGCCTCGCCAGGCTTTTTCAGGCGACTGTTGAAAAGCGCATCGCCTCGTGTGGTTAGCACAGGCGTTTTTACATAGGCGCCCATACAAAACTGTCGCCTGCGCCGGTCGCGGCGACTGTCGCGGCGCTTTGTCGCCGCGACCGCAAACGCGTGGCTATCTCCCCGTGTGGAATAGCCCTTAGAGACACTGCACAACCTGATATGTGTAATCCAAAGATTTGCAGAGCATTCCACTAGGAGCCTGCGGTATGCTGGCAAGTTATCAGTACAAGCTGTACAAAGTATATGAATGTGCCTGTTATAGGCCAGGAATACTGAACAGCCGTCCTTACAACAAATCAGTCTCTGTGTTATCCATGAAAGGAAAGACAGACTCCCTCCTCCTTCCCTCTGTCTTGCTATCTTACTGCAACCTTTCCTGGTATTATTCAGTTCTACTTCTTCCGACTCTCCTTTCATTACTCTCAGCAACATATTGCTCTACAAACCCTTGGATGTTGCTCTCAAAGCAGGTGCTTATTTTTGAATTACAGGCTTAGAAGCAAGTTTTAATTGCATAAAAATTAAGTATACTGCCAAACAGAGCCTCCTGTAGGCTGTCAGTCCACTTAGGGGCTACCAAATAGCCAATCACAGCCCTTATTTGGCACCCCAAGGCACTTTTCATGCTTGTGTTGCTCCCCAACTCTTTTTACATTTGAATGTGGCTCATGGGTAAAAAAGGTTGGGGACCAATAGACAGTCACTATTTATTGATCTGGTGGGGGCTGTTTGGGCTTCTGTGTACCTGAAATGCCAGGGCCTATTTTGATTTTCAGTGCAGACCTGCCATAGGAGATCCAATCATGGTAGTAAAGAACTCATGTTAACATTAGCATTCACAGACAAAATAAATGTTAACCTATGGCCTTCATTGTCAGTACATTATTAGAGTACATTAAAAAAAATAAAGCATCCCAGGATTACTTAAGTTGTCTATCTTGTTCTACTGACACCATTACGTTAATAGACCTACACTGGCCATATAATTGCATTTCCATTCCCACTTTGCCATACTGTCATTAAACGTGTGCATGGGTTTGAAGAGTATACTTGGATACTAATAAATTGTGTGTAGTTAATGATATGAACAGTTGCAGCCCTGGCTCGTACTATAACCCCAGTAGCTTTCATTAGTAACTTTAAATAAATAACTTTCCCACCAATCCCACCAATCCCTTACCACCCATTTGTTCTTCTGTCTTCTGCTATTCCTCAGTTCCAAATTCCTTTTACAACATTCTTACTCAATTTTAAAAGGTTATTTTTCTTTACTATTGTTGATTTCAGGGGATGTGGGGAAGCTTCTGCCAGAAACAAGTTTAGCCAAGCACCACAGAAGTGTAAAGTGATACATTTTGAGCACAAAGCAATGAGAAAGCTAGAGAGACCATCAGGACCTTACAGAGCAGATAAAAGGATAGAAACGCTTCAGCTATAAATATATTAGGCTTCTACAGTACATAAATATTTTAGGTACAGGCAGGAAAACAGGAGTACTGAGAGCAAGTGGTTTCCAAATGATAGGATAGTGGAATGAAGGAGCATTTATAAGCAAGATGGATGAATGAGGAGCCCACTGAATAAAAAAGGGAGGGCAACCAAATCACAAAAACCAGACCTTCCATTTAATGTCATAAAAAGATATATTCTCAGTTCAGCCTCTGCGTGTATTTATTATGTGTCTGTGTAGCAGAGATCTTACTGTTAGTACTAGGTAATATCCATGGCTGGGCCGTGCCTGTAAGAGGTATGATGGTGTTCTCATTCAGGTGTAGGCATGAGGTGGGAGCTCCCTATTTGGCCAGGGTTCTCGGATGGCGTTGCCATAGGTTAAAAGGGAGGTGTGAAACCTTGCTAAGACTTATATTACATTCATGCAGGAGAGAAAAAAGTAAATGGTAATGGGAGAAGACACTAAGGGGCGCATTTACTAAGGGTCGAAGTGAATTCGAAGTGAATATTTGAATTCAAAAGCTTCGATTTTCAAAGTAATTTTTGGGTACTTCGACCATCGAATAGGCCAAATTCGACTTTGATTCAAAGTGAAAATGCTTCGACTATTCGACCATTCTATAATCGAAGTACTGTCTCTTTAAAAAACTTTGACTTCGCCACCTTAAACCTGCCGAATTACTACGTTAGCCTACGGGGACCTCCTAGAACATATAGCCAACATTTGGCTAGGTTTTTAGAAGTCGAAGTGAAATCGTATGATTGTATAATTAAATCGTTCGAATCATTTGATTAGAAGTACAATCGTAGTACGATCGTACGATGTTAAAAATCCTACTAATTCGACTTCGAATGTCGAACTAGCTTATTCGATGTTCCCATTTCAAAGTTGTTTGCATTTCGAAAATTCAGTGGGGACCTCAGTGTAGGGAGTAGGGACCCTGTAAATTAGGACTATAACATAGTAACATACATAATAAGTTAGGTTGAAAAAAGACACTTGCATCAAGTTCAACCTTTTAACTCTATTTTAACCTGCGTAACTACTAGTTGATCCAGAGGAATGTAAAAAAACAAACTAATTTAAAGGCTCTCCAATTTTCCTCAGAGGGGGAAAAATCCTTCCTGACTCCAAAATGGCAATCGTAATAGTCCCTGGATCAACTTGCTCTATGAGCTATTTCCCATAACTCTGTATTCCCTCACTTGCTAAAAAGCTATCCAACCCCTTCTTAAAGCTATCTAATGTATCAGCCTGTACAACTGATTCAGGGAGAGAATTCCATCTTCACAGCTCTCACTGTAAAAAGAAAACCCTTCAAAATTTTTAGACTGAACCTCCTTTCTTCTAATCAGAATGGGTGGCCCCTTGTCAGCTGCAAGGACCTACTGGTAAATAAAGCATTAAAGAGATTATTATATGATCTCCTTATTTATTTATACATAGTTATCAAATCACAATTTACCCTTATATGCCTCTTCTCCAGCTTGAACATCCCTAATTTGGCCAGTCTTTCCTCATAGCGAAGATTTTCCATACCTTTTACCAGCTTAGCTGCCCTTCTCTGTACCCTCTCTAATTCAGTAAGGTCCTGTTTAAGCACTGAGCAGTTTCGGACTGGCCCACCGGGATACCAGGAAAACCAGGTGTCAGTGGGCCCTTTTGCTTCTAACCATGTGGCCAATTTCATGGTCATTCCCTATTTCTTTATGGAAACAAATGTGTAATAATGGAAGAATATAGTAAGTAGATATAAAAGACTAGGAGAATAAAGCGTTTGAGTGAAGAGAGGAGGAATAATAGTTGTGGAAAGTGTGCCCATGGTCTAAGGCTTTCTGGTGGGCTCCTGTCATCCCAGTCTGACACTGCTCCCCTGTGTATGTAATTTCCTCTCTGATACCCCAGTTATCCTTTAATCTGTCATGTTCTATTTCGCTTCCCAATTTTTCTGCCTCCTAATGAGCAAGTGGAACCAGGTTCGGACTGGGGGGCTTTGGGCCCACCAAGGCAACTGCCCCAGGGCCCCACTCCAGCCCCCGCTGCCACTCCGGCGTGCTTCATCGGGCTAGTGCGCATGCGCGCAGCACCGCATTTGTGCGCACGCGTGCAGCAATACCTTTGTGCGCATGCGCAGATCTTCTATTCTACCGTGACCCCCGACAAATTGGGGTCGACACCGCCAAACTAAGTAGCCGATCTGGGCCGGCGGGGCCCACAAAAGCCCGGGGCCCACCAGGTTTTTTCCCAGTCCGACACTGAGTTGAACATCAATAGTTCAATTTATTTTGTTAGCATATTTTGTTATTTTGTTTTGTATTTTGAAAGTACAATCTATATCTCTATAAAAGGGATTCCTTTTTATATGTATTATATATATGTGTATATATATATATATATATATATATATATATATATATATATATATATATATATATATATAATACATTATCTGGAAACCTGTTATCCAGAAAGCTCCAACTTAAGGAAAGTCCATCTCCCATAGACTCCATTTTATCCAAATAATCCAAATTTTTAAAAATGATTGCCTTTTTCTCTCGAATAATGAAAAATGATCTTGTCCTGCATCCAAACTAAGATGTAATTAATTCTTATTGGAAGCAAAACCAGTCTATTGGTTTATTTAATGTTTACATGATTTTCTAGTAGACTTAATTATGGAAAGATCTGTTATCCAGAAAACCCCAGATCTCGGTTCCAGATTCTGGATAACAGGTCCCTGTATGTTCTTTAGATTCAAGTATCAACTCTGTATCCAGCAGGTTTTAGATGGCAAATGGTCGAAGTTGAAGTTTTAAAGAGACAGTACATGATAAATTTCAAAATTTGAATTTTCGATTTTTTTTCAAATTTGAATCGAATTTGGTCTATTCTCTAGTCGAAGTACACAAAAATACAAAATTCGATAATGTATAATGTAATTCTATTATTTCGGAGAGTAATGAGAGTAATGAGATTTGAATTTGAAAAAAATTTGAAAATTAGAATATCGAAATGTATCATGTACTGTCTCTTTAAAAATTCTACCTCGACCATTGACCATCTAAAACCTGTAAAATTGTTGTTTTAGCCTATGGGGGACCTCCTAGGACCCATTAGGAGTCAATTGGTGGACTTTTATAAAATCAAAAGTTTTTTTTGGAAAAAATTTTCAATCAAATTCGATCGAATGCACTCTTCCTCCGATTCGAACAATTTGAATTCGGCCAAAAATGCACCTATTTGATCGAAAACTGACCTATTCGACCAAAAAAAACTTCAACTTAATTTTGGCTTGGTCTTCTTGAATTCGAATTTCGAAGTTTTTCAATGCGAAATTCGACCCTTGTTAAATATGCCCATTATTGTTCATTTATTTCTTAATTGTAGACATTGTAGACAAAGGAAGAATTAAGGTAGGTAGAAGTGTACTTTAAGGATACCAGCATACTACTTGGGTTAGGAGAGTGGGCCAGTTTTATAGGATATTGAGGCACACTAGACCAGGTGCAATATAAGCAACAGAAAGAAACAAATGAAGGAAAAATTCAGGGAGTAGAAAAGAGTATTAATGATCCAGCCTAGATTGTGTTTTTATCTCTCAGTGGTAGGTTAATCTTCTCTTTAATTTCTAATCAAGTGTCTGCTTAATGGCCCAGCGATATGTAAAACCTGCAATCCAATTAAATCTCTTAATGGGCTCAGCACTTTCAGTTCTATAGTAAACCTTAAGCTACTCTATGTAGCCCTGTCTGAGCAGAGGAATAATTAAAGGGGTAGTTCACGTATGTTATAGAAGGGCCAATTTTAAGCAACTTCTCAATATGTTCTCATTATTCCATCTCCATCTAAAAAACAAATGCTCTGTAAGGCTACACATTTATTGTTATTACTATTTTTTATTACTCATCTTTCTATTCAGGCCATCTCCTATTCACATTCCAAGATTTAGTACCAAGGAATGCCAAGAACGCTCACTTGTTCATATCAAAGAGGGTTCAGATGGAAATCCTCCATGTGCCATGTGAAGCAGAGATCTAGTTACTCCTGACTTTCTTAAAGGAGGAACAAACTTCTTATAAAAAAAAAAAAACCCAACCCCCCCAACCCCACATAGACCCCACAGCCTAGCTGCAACCCATGGCAAATGCTCCTAACTTTTTACTTACCCCTCGATGCAGATTCAGGGATCGGAATTCACGGCAGCCATCTTCCAGGTCTTCCTGTCTTCCAGCACTTCTGCAATTTCCGTCAATTTCGGTGAAATTCAATTTAAACCCAAGTAGTTCTAACCACTGGGCCACCATGCAGTTCCCTTAGGACAAGTGAGGATGCAGGTTGGGAATAGAAAGTTTATAGCAAATCAGTTTATATGAATTATTTTTAATGTAATTTCGAGTTCATCTAATAAAACTAACTATGGAATAGGTTTGGGGCACTTCCCTGTAGGTGTCAATATCCTTTTAAAGGAAAACTATACCCCCCAAACAATGTAGATCTCTATAAAAAGATATTGCATAAAACAGCTCATATGTAAAACCCTGCTTCATGTAATCAAACCACTTTCATAATAATATACATTTTTAGTAGTATGTGCCATTGGGTAATCGTAAATAGAAAACCATACTTTAGGTCACATGAGCCACTTAACAGACAAAAGTTCTGTTTTTTGTTTTAACACTTCTTCCTGTTACAGTTAGAGCTGCAGTATTTCTGGTCAGGTGATCTCTGAGGCAGCACAGAGGCAAGGCAAGAAATGTAAAAGGGCAAGATTTACTTAAATATATAGACCAGTTTGGTAAGATTATTTAATATGCCACTTAATATGATGTAAACTATCTGTTGCTTAAGTGTTCATTTTGGGGGTATAGTTTTCCTTTAGTGCATGCTTGCTCACATTCACAGGAGAGATTGGGTTTTTGAAAGACAAAGAAGAAAAGTGATAGTGCCCATACAAAGAACTGCCTGAGGTGCTTGTTCAGTATGGCAGCAGGTGGTGAAATCTATCCTATTAAATACTCCAGTTCCCACATTGTGAAAACATTAACAATTACAGCAGCAAACAAATTCTAGACGTGAAAGTTCCATTTAAGTTAAGAATATTCTACAAACTTTTGCAAAGGAGTGATGAATTCAGTCGAACGCAGTGGGTTGCTGCAAAAACTGTGCTTTTATTTTTAACACAACATGTTTCGACTGAATTCATCACTCCTTTGCATATGTTATTGGCTTCATTGGACGGAAGCATGGTGAATGAACAGTCTATTTGAATCCCTTCAAATTGCCTTGAATTCTACAAACTTTGTAAAGACACTCCTAGGATTGAGACGCAGAATATACTCAGTACACACTCAGTACTGGCAGAAGGGAACATTCTCAAAGAAATGCTGCCACCTGGTGGTGTTTAATTTGTTACCAAAGCTCCAGCTTGACAGCTAGTGCATAACATGTAGACATCTCTGTACTATTTATTTAATGTTCAATATCATCTATCTATCTGTCTGTCTGTCTATCTATCATGTATCTATCTATCTGTCTATCATCTATCTATCTATATATCTATCTATCTATCTATCTATCTATAATCACTCGAGATGCATTTTAAAAAAAAGACTATAATGATTTCCTTTCAGGCCTGGACTGGCATTATGTGGATTCTGGCAAATGCCAGAGGGGCTGCTGTAAGTTGCCATAGACAGGGTCGGACTGGGGGGCCAGGGCCCAGGGGCTTCTTCCTCAGGGCCCCCTTTGGCCCCCCGGGACTGTTGCCTTAGGGCCCCCCATCCGCCCCCCTCCATCTGGCGCGTGTGTGCGCAAGCACTGTGTTTTCATCATGACCGCCAGTAGCGGAAGGAAGAAAAGCAGGGTGCGGTTCTGGGCTGGTGGGGCCCATTAGAGCTGTTTTTTTCCTGGTGTCCTTCTGGCCCAGACAGACCCTGGCCATAGACACTTCCTATTAATTGGGCTGGTGGGGGCTGTTTGGGCCTCTGTGTTTTTGAAATGGCAGGGCTGATTTTGACTCCCAGTCCAGTCCTGTTTCCTTTAAATCTATGGAATCAGGTATGACTATATAAATACATTTAGATGTATTTTTGGAAATTTAGATACACCTTTTTTTACATAAGCCAAACTGAACTGAATCAGCTCATTTCAAACTGATTAGAATTAGATGAAAATGATCAGCAGTAATGAAGGTAGAGAGGCTTGCACTATATAAAAGAGAATGGAGACATCCTGGGTACATCAAAGTATTGCAGAAGAAGGATGAAAACCAGCCGGAGGTCTGGTCTCTTGTAGTAATATAATTGTTCATCTCTGTTGTCCTGTTATCCAGATGTATCCGGAGAAAGTAAATTCAGAATGCTGATCTGTTCTCAATATTACTTTATGTGTGGTGTGTATATATATGTATGCCGGCACTCACGAAAAAATGGATCGATGTTGTCTGGGTGTTGCTATTTGGGCTCCAATGTGACATTGTATGTCAAGATACATTTTTTGCTACACTGTGCTGATTGCCCATTTAGTTGCTACACAATAACTAATTGTTTCCACATAGGAGTTACTGATGGAGCACCTTTATTATAACTGGGGTTTACCTCTATGTGTATTATATTGTATGATACATGTGCACAAGTTTTAATTTTATTCTGTATTTTATGTTTACACCATTTTGTGGTTTTGTTATGTCACTTCCTCTGTTTGTCTGTGTTCTTTCCCACCACACCAGGCCCGGACTGGCAATCTGTTGGTTCTGGCAAATGCCAGGGGGGCTGCTATAATGTGCCATAGAAAGTCACCATTTAGTGGGCTGGTGGGGGCTGTTTGGGCCTCTGTGTACCTGAAATGCCAGGGCTTATTTTAGTTCTCAGTCCGGATGTGCACCACACCATGTATATATTCCATTTGTTGTATATCCGGTTCCAGCCGTAACTTTAGTTTTTGTCCAAAATAAATACTTTTTTGATATGACTATGAAGATTTTCATTCATCCAGGTCATAGTATATCTAGTATAGGTCAATCTAAAAACAACTGGACTTGCTGAGTGATCAATGAAGACGTTTCACTACTCATCCGAGCAGCTTCTTCAGTTCAACTGACTGGTGTGGGAAGTTCTCGGCATATATACTCTTCCACTAATCCATTTACAATGGCACATTGTAACTCTTCAAAGAGGTGACATCTGAAGAAACTCACAGAGGTGTTGATTCTGTGTAGTTGTGATAGGATTATCCAATGTGTCATGCAAATCCTAGATACAGGTGTTACTTGTGAGAGTTGCATGAATGGATGTGTGAAGTGTTCTGAATCCGCCGGGGTACAGATGTTAGAACAGCATTGTATGTAGCAGACAGGTGGTGTCGAAGGCCTTCATTGATCACTCAGCAAGTCCAGTTGTTTTTAGATTGACCTATACTAGATATACTTTTTTGATATAATATAAAATCTGTGAGTGCGGTCTCTGCAGCTTATATATATAAAGCTCTTTGTCGACAATAGATATATGGTGCCTTCCTCTGCAGGGTACTTAAAGGGGAACTCTGGCTTCCAAACCAACATTTTTTAAAATGGCCCACATAACACAGAAACCGCTAATATATCCATCACAGTTACCTGTTTCTTCAAAAAGTATAAATAAATGCCATTTTCTATGCTGAAATCCAGCTGGTTAATAGTTATTCTCTTTCTGCATCATTTGAAATCCCTACAGGGAAGGAGGGATTAAACACTAATGTTACAAACTAGTGATGTGTGGGCCGACCCGATACCCGCGGGACCCGGGTTTTATAGTTTCGCGTCTGCTCTCCCAGCCCCTTTTGTGATGTCATCGGCGGGGTAGTGCGGTTCTATAAAAGGACCCCGGAAGCACGGGTGCGGGTGGGTTAGGTTCAGGGGCGGGGGTCAGGAAAACCCTGACCCGCACATCACTATTACAAACTTCTCCACAGCTTACAGACAGCATGCAGGAACTACATAACCCACAATGCATTGCAATGTGATGTTCCATTCCTTATTGAAATCACATGTGCAGGGAATTGTGGGGTTTGGAGTATGAGTAAGGACTGCTGTCTGCTGATACAAAGTAATAGTAGTCAGACAGCTCAGCAAAGTAGTCAGACAGATCAGCAAAGTAGCAAAGTAGTCAGACAGATCAGAAGGAGAGCAGGGGGCTAGGCTTAGGGAGCTGTCAGAACCCATTAAAAATCATGACAAGTCTGAATATTTTTTAATTGATGTATATTGCAAAGTTGTTTGAAATTATGTTTACTTTTCAAAAAGTTCAGGTTATGTTTGTGTGGAGTTCCCCTTTGAACACAATCTCCATGACCAATTAATGCCATACAGAAATACTGTTGTCAACTTGCAACATATTGAACTTATTTTCACAGTGTTCTACATATAGATTGATTGCATTCTGTGATTTTGTATATTTGAATACACACAAGGGCACATCACTTTGTGTGTATGTATCGTTTGCACCAATATTTTCAGCATAGCACATGAGATACAGGCTGTGCCATTGTGTTACTATCTTTTTTTCAGATAAAGCAAGACCATTAATAAAGTGCCAGTCATACCGACAAATGGAAGTTGTGTATCTTCACATATAATGCATTGTTTTACGACACACTTTATGTCACACATTAACCTTCTTCTTTAAAAGTGAAGTGACATTTAAATTAAATATTATAGAGCGCGTCTCTTTATTCAATTACCCATACTAATTTATGTGGTGGTTCAATAACATTTATCACATCTAACGTTTCAGTGGCTTCACACAACTCGCCAAAGCGCCAATAAAATTACGTTCCGCCTACAATTAAATTGCGGACAGCAGGGCGCATGCGTAGTGCAATCGCCCGATATCTTATAGAGACTACATTTCCCGGCATGCAGCGCGTAGACTCGCGAGATCTCGGTAAGGTAATTACGGGTATAAATTAGAATGTTGTGGATACGGAAATTCTTTCATGCAGCCATGGCTGGAGTGTGCAGGTTAGTGGCGTGGGAATCCAACGCCAACGCGTTGATGTTAAATGATCTGGGGGGTTGTAATGATAACTATTGCTAGCTGAATGGTTTGCTGTTATAGTGATGTGAATAATAATGACCCTGTTCCCCAATATCATGTGTGGCCCTTAACTTTGTGTTTTTTATTCGCTGGTGGGGGTGTTTCCCATAACTTTCTCACTGATTTGTTTAGGAAACTTGCCAGGGCCCATTTTGCATAGGTGAATTCATGCAGCAAACTGACCTTAAGGGCAGGAACTACTTTTAGCAGTAGGCAAGTTTAAAGCTGTGGAGATTTAATCCTATGTTAAACTAAAGATAGCTGTATACTGTAAGATTATTTGGTACTACTTAATCGAAGAGTATAGCCGCCTTAAAAGAGAACTAAACTCTAAAAATAATTAGGGATGCGCCAAATCCAGGATTCTGCCTTTTTCATCAGGAATCGGCTGAACCTTAATTTGCATATGCAATTTAGAGGTGGGGAAAGAAAGCACGTGACTTTGTCAGGGAAAAAAGAAGTAAAACCTTTTTCCCTTCCCACCCCTAATTTGCATATACTAATTATGGTTATGTATTCGGCCGAATCTTTCACTTAGGATTTGGGAGTTCAGCCGAATCCAAAATAGTGGATTTGGTGCATCCCTAAAAATAATATGGCTAGAATATTTCTTTATTTATTACACCAACCTAAAGTTTTCAGCTTCCCCAGTAGCAGCAATGATCCAGGACTTCAAACTTGTCATAGGGGGTCACCATCTTGGAAAAGTGTCTGCGACATTCACATGCTTCGTGTGCTTTTAGCAGCTGCAAATTTATCAGCAGAATTTTGTCTGTAGTATAAGATGATGCTACAGGGCTGATTATTAAATTCTGATGCTAGTTATGCTGGCATATAGTAATTATCTATTAATGACTAATCTCATTTATGTTGTGTACTGTATATTTTATAGGGATGCACCGGCAGAACCAAATCCTAATTTGCATATGCAAATTAGGGACGGGGTGGGAAATTGTGACTTTTTGTCACAAAACAAGGAAGTAAAAACAACCCCAATTTGCACATGCAAAATTTGGGATCGGTATTCGGCCGATCTTTTGCGATGGGTTTCGGTCGAATCCAAAATAGTGGATTGGGTGCATCCCTAATATTTTGAGTTAGTCCTTGAGGTCAGTAACAGCAGCACAGAGCATGTGCAGTGAATTGGCCGAAAAGATGTGGAGCTACTGGGGCATTTTTGAAAGCACAGGTTCATGGTGTTGGTCTGAGGGATTGGGACTAGCAAATTACCTAAAACGCTATAGAAAAGTGCAAGTTGATTTAAGATATGCAGGGTAAAAGCACATTTTATATTTTTTTTACTGCTTTGTCTCATGGTAAATTATCCTTGAAAGGGGTTCATTGTAACTACAGTAATCCACTTGCATTAACTGCAATACAGTGAGGGCTGCATTTAATCTATAACATGTTTGTTTTACAGGTCTTTGCCATGTCATAATGAATCACCTGAAGGAGTTCTATTCATTCATAATGTGACGTAAGTAACCAATGCAGGGGGAAGACTCGGGATAGTTTTAGCTTTATTATGGCAACTGTGCCCTATGATGAGTTAAACCTGAAATATAGCTGGAATTACCGGCAGATTGTAGGTGGTGAGATTGGTTTTCTGAGAGCTTTGTAAGAAACGGGTAAATGAGTGCATTTCACAGGCAGTTCTATAAAAAAAAAATTTTATTATTTTTCAGGCAGGACTTTCTGCATAGCAACCAATGGTAAGTGTCTGGTGTCTATTGGCATGTTTGTGATTTCTGGTACCTAGTTTTGTGCTGTGATCATTGTAGAGCTGGACAGGGCACTCTGCAGCTGTACATAGGCCCTATAGTACTGAGTTGGCCTGTGGGCTAAAAGGATACAAGTGAAGAGTTGTAGAGCAGCAGATCTTAGGGTGGTGGCCCATGCTAAGATTCCGGGGAAGTTAGTCACCCAGCAACAAATCTCTGAAATGCCTTCCCAAGAGCAAGAATATGAATAGCCGGGGGATGGCACTTGGATCGCATGTTCCAAAGTTGCTTCACAAGGAAACTTTGGGCGACTTGGGCAAACCGAATCGTTCAGAGTGCCATACTGTCAGTGATTAGCCGGTGGTAAGACATTTTGGGGAGATTAGTCTGAAGATTTGTTGCTGGACGATTAATCTCCTGGAATCTTAGTGTGCCACCCCTATAAACTATACACCCAGAATTAATATTTAAGCAAGTTATATCACTTTATGTGGCATGTTGAAAATCTTGCCCAACTAGCATACAGTATACGTGGGTATATATTGCCATTTTACATCTCTTGCCTTGAACCACCATTTTGTGATGGGTTTCTGTGTTGCTGCAGAGATCACCTGACTAGAAATACTACAACTCTTTAGTATCATGTGACCTAACATGTATGGTTAGCTTAGTTTGTGCACCATGAATCCTAGGATCCCAAGGGTACTGCCCTTTTTAAATGGCAATTTTCTATTTGATTACCCAATGACACATACTACTAAAATATATTATGAAAATGGTTTATTTATATGAAGCAGGGTTTTTACATATTAGCCGTTTTATTCAATATCTTTAGAGACCTATATTGGTAGGTATAGTTTTCCTTTAACTTCCCTGCAGCCAGGACTGGTTATAAGGGGTGGTTCACCTTAAAGGGGTTGTTCGCCTTTAAAGTAGTTTTCAGATAGATCACCAGAAATAACTACTTTGTTTCCAATTACTTTTAGTGTAATTTTTCACCTTCTAAAGCAGCTTTGGGAGGGTGGTCGCTGACCCTGTAAACTGTTATAAATTGATACATTTCTTATCTCTGTCCCTGCTGAGCAGAATCCCTGGGTTTCATTACAGGCAGATGTTAGAATAGATACAATAGTTGCTATTACTCTAGAGATGCTGCTGAGAAATGTATCAACTAAATGCTGCAAAATTGTAACAGTTCATTGTCTGGCAGCTCAGTAATTGAGGTGCAGACTAACACCAA
Organism: Xenopus petersii; assembly: GCA_038501925.1. NCBI lineage: Eukaryota > Metazoa > Chordata > Amphibia > Anura > Pipidae > Xenopus > Xenopus petersii. The sequence continues at coordinate 92,799,515 of CM076688.1, read as the reverse complement.
GAACACGAACATTCAACTTTAAACTTAGATTTTAGAAAAAAATAGACTTTTCAATTGCATTCCATTATTAATTTTCTATTTCTGGGGAACAGTCTGAAAACTAAACTGAAAAAGGTATTTGGAAGGTGAACAACCCCTTTAAGTTTGCCTTTAGTATGCTATGGCTAATTTTCAATTGTCCTTAAAGTAGAAGGAAAGGTTAAAACTAAGTAAGCCTTATCAGAAAGGTCCATCTAAATTCACTAGTAAACCCTCAAAGTAGTGCTGCTCTGAGTCCCCTGTCAAAAGAAACACCTCACTATTATTACACTTTCCTTCTATTGTGTACACTTGGGCTTCTGTGTCAGACTTCCTGCCTTCAGCTTAAAGGAAAACTATACCCCCCAAACAATGTAGGTCTCTATAAAAACATATTGCATAAAACAGCTCATATGTAAAACCCTGCTTCATGTAAATAAACCATTTTCATAATATACTTTTCTAGTAGTATATGCCATTGGGTAATCATAAATAGAAAATTGACATTTTAAAAAATAAGGGCCGCCCCCTGGGATCGTAGGATTCACTGTACTCACAAACATACCAACAAACCATACATGTTAGGTCACATGAGCCAATTAACCATATATGTTAGGTCACATGAGCCAATTAAGTCTTACACACTTCTTCCTGTTACAGTTAGAGTTGAAGTATTTCTGGTCAGGTGATCGCTGAGACAGCACAGAGATCATCACGAAATGGTGGCTCAAGGCAAGAGATGTAAAAGGGCAATATTTACTTAAATATATATTCCAGTTTGTTGAGATTCTTTAATATGCCACTTGATATGAACTGTTTGTTGAGATTCTTTAATATGCCACTTGATATGAACTATCTGTTGCTTAAGTGTTTATTTTGCGGGTAAAGTTTTCCTTTAACTAGGGGAGATTGTGGATGCACACCTAAGGCCAATTTCAAAAAGTTTAAAGCCCTGTCTAAATGATTCAAGTAAATATGCAAGTGCATGTAATTTTGAAACAGGGTTATTTTTGTTACAAAGTTATGATCATAATATTGATAAGCCACCATACCACGTCAAGGTAAAACCCCACATGGTGGTCCCTAACTTATTTATCTTTAGTCATAGTAAACAAGGTACATTACCTCTCTGTAGTAACAATTCTTTGTGTAAACATCTCCTGTGCCTTGGTTTCAAACTCTGTGCTAAATCCTCCCCCGCCAACTGCTGAGCGGCTTTTAAGAGGGAGAGACTGCCTTAACCAACGCCCATTTTAGAAAAGTAGAAGTCAGGTGTTGTAATTAAAAAAAAAAAAGTAGAGTGATATGTGCAGTTGCACAATAGTGTGTATACATGTGTAAGTGAAATGTGAAGGAGTGTATGGTAGTGGTAAGGGAAAGTGTATGTGTATTTAGGGATGTGTATGAATGTAAGCATAGAATAGAAGGGTGTAAAAGAGAAATAAATGAATGACACAATAAGTGTGTGTGTACATAGAGAAGTGTCTAATGGGACGTTGGTTTTTTCACGGCTAGATCCTCCCATGCCGCTAGCATCTATGGCTTTTAAGGGAGACAGATTGCACAAACCAAGGCACAACAAGTGAGGGGGACCACCAAAAGTAAAAGATGTTTACACAAAGAATTGTTACTACAGAGAGGTAATGTACCTTGTTTACTATGACTAAAGATAAATAAGTTAGGGACCACCATGTGGGGTTTTACCTTGACATGGTATGGTGGCTTATCAATATTATGATCATAACTTTGTAACAAAAAGAACCCTGTTTCAAAATTACATGCACTTGCATATTTACTTGAATCATTTAGACAGGGCTTTAAACTTTTTGAAATTGGCCTTAGGTGTGCATCCACAATCTCCCAAAGTTTTCCTTTAAACCTCATTGGCATCAAACTGAGCATGCTCTTGCCCAGGGCAGTGTGATGTTAATACTGCAGCTGCTAACTTTAACAGCTTTTTACTCGGGTATGGTACAGCATTCTACAGAATAAATATAGCACTATTGCAATAAAATAAGTTTGTTTTGGTTTTTTAACCTCTACTCTTTTCAGCTCTCCTATTTATATTCCATTTTTATTCAAATCTGTAACTATTACTCTACCTGCAATCCAATGAGTGCTGCATTTAATCTAGAACATGCGGTCTGTTTTCCAGGTCTCGGCCAAGTCATAATGAATCACCTGAAGGAGTTCTATTCACTCACAATGCAATGTAAGTAACCCATGCTGGGGAAGACCCATGTAGTCTTAACTTTATTATGGCAACTGTGCCCTGTGATGAATTAAACCTGAAATATAGCTGGAATTACCGTCAGATTGTAGGTGGTGAAACTGGTTTTCTGAGAGCTTTGTAAGAAAAGGGGTTATTGAAGCATAATTCACAAAATACTAGTTCTAAAGGTTTTTTCTTTTTCAGGGAGAACTTTCTGCAAAGACCATTATGATGGATAAAATATGTCATCTTTTTAAGGTAACTTTTGTGTTACGGCTGCTTTTCAGTAGGTTTTTTTTAGCTCATTTTCATATTTAAGTCCTCTTCCAAAATCTGTGTAATCCATTCTGTCTTTCAGGTCTCTGTCATAATGGATCACCTAAAGGAATTGTAGTATTTACACGTAAGTAACCCATGCAGGGGAAGACCCAGGCTAGTCTTGGCTTTACTATGGTAATTGTGCTCTATGATTAATTAAGCCTGAAATATAGCTGGAATTACCGGCAGATTGTAGGTGGTGATATTGGTTATTCTGAGAGCTTTAAGAAAAGGGTAAATGGGTGCAATTTACAAAAGGAAGAATTCTAAAACTTTTTTTTTTTCAGGCAGTACTTTTTGCATAGCAACAAGGGTAAGTGTCTGGAATGGTTTACCTTAAATGGGCAGAATGTCTGTTCAGGACAACCTTAGTCTATTGGCATGTGTTGACAATGATTTCTGGTACCTAGTTATTTTGTGCTGTAGAGCAGCAGAACAGAACACATAGGCCCCATAGTACTTTTGAGTATTTGCCTGTGGGCTAATAGGATGGCTACAACATGAGCCTATAAATGTGTATAGCAACCATTGTATTCCAATGTTCCTTTGTTCAGGACAACTGACCAAATGACTGGATTTGCAGGAAGTGGAGTTGTGAGCAGCAGCTCCTCAAAGGAACCTTAACCAAAAATAGGAAGTGGTTTAAAGTAAGGAAAATATAATTGTGCTGCACTGGTAACTGTTTGCTTCAGAAAAAACTTTTATATAAACAAGCTGCTGTGTAGCCATGGGGGCAACCATTCAAATATGTAAAAGGAGAAAAGGCACAAATACACTCTGTAGTCTACAATGGGATTCTTCACTTATCTGTTATCACCTATTCTTGAATGGCTACACGGCAGTTTGTTTAAATAAACTTGTTTTTTCTGAAGCACACAACACTGCCTAGACAGCAATATAAGTTGTGTGTATGGCACAAGACAAGTCAATACTTTCTTGCTTTCAAAAGGCTTCACTTTGCATGTGAAATGCTAGTGAAGGGCTTTTTGCCTCCTTTTAGCCTCTCACCCTAACCAGGTTTGGTTTTCCAAACTCCCAGACTATCATTCACTGCATCGTACTTGAAGTTCATTTAAATATGAACACTCCTTAAGTTTATTGCAGCCGTATTTCACTATTTGTAACCTTATGCTGAGTAAATGGGAGGGCTCTAAGGCTACAATACTAACTTATTTATAATCCAGTATTAGTCAAATCCGTTTGTGGTTGCTAGGCTAATCTGCAGAAATTGCAAACTGGAGAGTTGCTAATTCAAAAACCACAAATAATAAAAAATGAGAACCAGTTGCAAATTCTCTGTCACTCTAAAGGGGTTGTTCCAACTTTACATCATACATTTAATCTAAAGGCCTTTCTGCAAAAAAAGGCCATTGGCTAGTAAAATGAGCATGATGAAACCAGGATATAGGAAGTGCCGTCTGATGCGATAACTGATGAGAACCTTTTCCTGTTCTGACTTAATGTGATTTTCCTCTCCCTCCCAGTGGGCAAATGCATCATTGTGCCTCACTCTTACTTTCTTTTGCAGGTTAACCAGACTGGTCACAGCAGCAAGAATGGGGATATGTTAAGAGACCATAAACTGGTGGGTAGAACACTAGGTAATAAAAGAATTTGTGGCATCCCTGACCATTCTTTGTACAGAAATTCCAGCAAACCTCTGGCAGTTTGTATGTAGCCTATGATGTTGTGTTATCCCTGTCTGAACACTTATGAGGGACAATTTTTATCAACTGAGGCTTCATTCTAGGAACTATGGTATCTGACTGGCAGCCTCTGGTCCTTAAACTGGAAAGAGAAATGTTTAATTTAGGATTAATTGGGATATGTACAAATGGCAGCCACTAAAATGCCTTTTTACCCAAGGATCCTGCTAGGAAGGCAGCTGTATGTAGTGTGCCGTGAACCTTGTGAATACAGCAGCACTTGCATATCCCTTCACTTGTATCACATGCCACAACATGACTTCTGTGGGTGCCTTTCTGTATCTGGGTATAACCAAATTTTCAGGTCCAATTTACCTGGATATTTGTTTGCTTCCTGTTTTTCATGAGATTACTTGGAATTCGCCTTTAGTTTCCAGTTGGCCAGAAGCAATTTTTATTAGATGCAGTTAATTGCTTTGCTCAGCTTTTTCCACTATGTTCACCTATATGCTAGACACGTGGTATAACATGGGCAAACAACTGTACATAAGCCTGGATTTAAATGGCAAATGACTAGATCCTGAGGTATTTCCTAAAACATAGTATCTTTTTACAGGACTCTACCATGTGCTGATGATACATTGAAGGAGTTTTCACAATGTCAGGTAAGTAGGAAACTTGTGCAGTGGAAGCCATCTAGAAGCAATTTTAGCCACAAACAAATGTTCTTTATGGTTGTGCCTTATGATGAATTAAACCTGAAATATAGCTGGAATTACCGGCAGACTGTAGGTGGTGATACCGGTTGCTCTGAAGGCATTATAGTGGAATTGTTGAAATGTATCATTCAAGAACACCAAAACCTGTTATAATTTAGTGTTGCCATGCACTCGCAAGGTGAGTCTGATTGCATGTGGAAAGACTGAGAATCCACTCCTGCTGCCCTTCTGGATGCTGTGCCTGCACCCTGAAACATTACTTCTGCTTGAGTGCAGGTAGATTCAGTGAAACTTGGGATTTTGCCCCGGAATTGCCTGCCTGAGTGGCGGTTGATAGATACTTGGTGCAGGCACAAGGCAGTGACCAAAGAACAGGTTCTCTGCCTGTGGAATCCATTGGTGTGACCCTAGTCTAAAGCTAATGTGTTTGCCCAGTGTGTCTGAAGCAAATATGCCCATTTGCAATAACCCATCGCAACCAATTAGTGTCTTTTTTCTAGCCAGTTGAAGATGGAATAATGCATGGAACAATTTGATTGGTTGCCACGGGTAACTGCCTACAGGCAAATTGGCCCAGAATTGATAAATTACCCCATTGTGTGAACAAGCTGGTATAGCAATTGAAATGGGGTAAAACCACGCAGTTTAGATAGCAGCAGGGTAGATGGCAGATAAGTACTAATCGTGTTCTGCAAAGCTTGTCCTTTATCTAGTATCTACTGTGTAACATCAGCTGCCCCATGGTTACATAGCAACTTATTTATAGGGTCTATCACTTCATTGTTTGGTTTTATGGTTCATTTAAAGGTTTTAAAAGTCTTTAGGATTTTGTTTTTCTAAATTACTATTCACTCTAGTCTTTCTGTAACATTGGTGTGTAGGCAATCATCTCTGGTCATTTTGCCTGGTCATGCTTTCAGAAAGCCAGCACTTTAGGATGGAAGCGATTTCTGGCAGGCTATTTTCTCCTACTCAATTTAACAATCTGTTGCATTGGGACCTGGATTTTACTATTGAGTGCATTTCTTAGATCTACCAGGCAGCTGATAACCAGATAGAAGCTCCCAAAAACAAGAGACCTTCCCATTCTGTTGGGTTCTGTGGGGGGTGATATCATGCCAACTTGCAGTAAAGTGACTGAAGTTCATCAGAGCACAAGTCACATGACTGGGGCAGCTGGGAAACAGACAATATGTCTAGCCCTTTGTTGGATTTCAATATAAAAAAAATCTTGGGATTTCAGTACAAAATTCTGCTGGAGAAGCACTATTAACTGCTGCGTCTTGAAAGTTCCCATGAAAGTATCCCTTAAGTATCTAGCATGTGTTTAAACCATAGCAGCCAGCTGTAGGGTAGGATTTGTAGTAATGTGAGAGTCATTTTAGTATTTGAAGTTGCATTACTGTGCAGCTAAACACAGATGCAATTCTGGTGGATAGAGGTGTTTGGTTGTGGGTCTATGTATTAAAAAAATTTCTCGCTCTTTAGGGCTGATTGCATATTGTATTCAAAGAATATTGTGGAACAATCAACGAAATACCTGTTAAGACACGAGCTTCAGTGGAACAAAGGCCAGCACACAACTTGACTTTCTGCAGAAGCAGGCCCTGCATCTATGGTGAACTTAAAGGTCAGCCTCCAAACTTCAAGAACAATGTTTATATACCCCCTGTAAGAATCCTGCAGGCATGAGCCTATAGTTCCTTGTTAGCAGGCACTACTCTCTAATAATGGGTTAGTATGTTGTCCAGGAAGTAAACATGATGAAAACGGGATATAGGAAGTGCCGTCTGATGCGATAACTGACGAGAACCTTTTCCTGTTCTGATTAGAAGTCTGAGCAGATAGACTCTTTGAGCCATAACCCAATTTTTATTTTAATGGTTTCTTTGTTTCTATTGCAGTTTCAACTGGTCGTAACTCTGGGAAATATTGAGTCAAAGAGGTATGTATAATGGTACCTAGGGAAAGAAGCGTAACTTCAACATTACCATGCCAATTTTTGTTTTGGAGGGGTGCTGTGAGTTCTCTAGATATTAATGCCTAACATGGCAGATCTGTTCTATAGCCTGTGATGTTTTGTTATCCCTGTCTGAAATACCTTGAGGGAAAAATTCTTTACTGAGGCTTCCTACATTATCAATGCATTGACTTCCATGCAAACGACAAGATTTACCTAAATTCTTTATACTGACATTTGTTTTGAATTGGAATTTTTTTTTCTCTCGCAGATTAGCTGCAATTTATGCCAAGAAGGAATGCACACTTAAAGGACACGTCCCTGACACATTCTGGAATAAAGTTACTGGAATGACATCTGCTTCATCACTCTAGGAATGTTCCTCATGGCAAGAGGCTATGGGTGGAATCTGCATTACGCTTTGCTTTTGTTTCTAGAGGGTGTCTGTGTTAAATGAAAGCTTAATAAAAAGCACTCTTGAGGCACCCATGTGTCTTGCAAGGTTTGCTTCCTGTACATTCCACATGACTTCTAATGGTACTTTCACTGTTTTGCACACTACAGTACCTGAATAAATACTTTTAGACAGTGTCATTATCTCCCTAATCTAGATAATGCTGAATAATTGTTTGGATATTGGGCTTGGCTACAAATGCTATACTGACAAATGGCAGGTTCCTTAAGAATCTTCTGGTATTTATTGAAAAAAGTTGTAGTAATGGCTGATTGAAAATGTAGCCCGGGGGCCTAGTATATCATTACTCGCCATCCTTCGCTGCTTCGATGCCTGTGGATCCAATTCCAGGCATGTGTGAACCTAGGCCAGGTGTTCTCACAGAAGGTGTGCCCGACCAGATGCAACCACACAAACAGGTAATTAAAATGGTAATTGGGGTGGGTTAAGTTTTCCCCTGATCATACGGTGTCCCTAGGGTAGCTTGTGCGTTAATCCAGCGCTGGCTGTAAGTGCAATGCTTTCTTACAGGCAATCCATTAAAGCATTTTTGGGCCATTTGTCACATGGTAGTGCAGATTTCACAATCATTGTCCAAAGATGCAGTTGTCAGGAGATCCCCATGTATACAAGCAGTGATAATCCTGGCAATTAAAGCCAGGCAGATATATTGTTTTTGAGGTACAAGTACATCAGTGGGTATTCGAAGTACATCAGAGGGGATTAAAAACACCAGAGTTAGATTCAAGGAAAAGAACTTTAATTTGAAGCAACATAGGTGGTTGTTCAATGAGGACAATGCGATTGTGGAATGTCCTGCTAAATGATGTGAAGGCTTATTCTGTTTGTCCCAGAAATCAAAGCTGTTCTTAAAGGCACAAACAATATCCAAGCCAAACCATGCGTTTCTGGTTGGGGATCACTGCTCTACATGAATATCCAGTTTTTTTTTTTTTTGAAGGGCCAAGCCTTAAACACAGAGTACTGAATCTCCATTTCAAGATATCTAGTAGTACAGTAGCTACCTGTATTTGTAATTAACATTCAAGCTTGTGTTTTTTGGGTTACAAATGGCCATATGTTCAGTATGTTGTGCATAGATGCAGAGGAATGCTTTACAATTGGGTTAATATTTCTGAAATGTACATGTGGGTCTGTCACTAAATCAGTGTATATATTTTCAGAGGAGTGGCAGTCCTGGGGAAAAAGGCAACCCTATTGAATTAAGCTTCTATTGGCACCCACTAGTGAATTGAACTTTCGTTGTCTTCCAGACAACCACTATATTCCAGGGTTATCCTGGGCACAAGCGCTCACCCCAAATCACATACTAACTCCTTCAGTCTGCACTCCCTCAGCTACAGATCTATATAAATTGTGGTAAGGGTAGTGGTACACTGGATGTCTTGTCTCCCATGATGAATCTGAGCTACAGTGGGCAACAAAACAGCCATTGTTTCTCACCAGCTATAATGCAAATTGCTGTTGGGGAAGCATATGCTGCTCACTACTTTCAATGGTAGCCAGAGGTTTCCTTGCAAGGAGACTTCAGACAACTTTGTACAGCATACATCTCCCTGGCTATTTATACTCTGTGTCGGACTGGCCCACCGGGATACCGGGAAAACTCTCAGTGGGCCCCTCTTGACTCTAACCATTTGACCTATTTCATGGTAATTCCCTATTTCTTTATGGGAATAAATGCTTAAGGGAAGAATAGAGTAAGTAGATCTAAAAGACTAAGGGGCCGATTCACGAAGGGTCGAATATCGAGGGTTAATTAACCCTCGATATTCGACTGGGAACTAAAATCGTTCGACTTCGAATATCGAAGTCGAACGATTTAGCGCAAATCCTGCGATCGATCGAAGGATTTTTCGAACGATTAAATCTTTCGAATCGAACGATTCAAAGGATTTTAATCCAACGATCGAAGGAAAATCCTTCGATCAAAAAATCACAGGCAAGCCTATGGGGACCTTCCCCATAGGCTAACATTGACTTCGGTAGCTTTTAGGGGTCGAAGTTTTTCTTAAAGGGACAGTACTTCGACTATCGAATGGTTGAAAAGTCGAACGTTTTTTAGTTCGAATCGTTCGATTCGAAGGTCGAAGTAGCCCATTCGATGGTCGAAGTAGCCCAAAAAAACTTCGAAATTCGAATTTTTTTTTATTCGAACCCTTCACTCGAATTTCGTGAATCAGCCCCTAGGAGTATAAAGAGGTTGAGTGAGGAGAGGAAAAATAATAGTTTGGAAAGTGGGCCCCTGGCGCCCCAGTCCGACACTGTTTGTACTTTAGTCAGTGGGGAGGAAACCTGGAAAGTCTTGTTGCTTGATGGGTCGAGCACCTGCATATCACTACTTCAGGGGTATCTATGGTAGTAAATTACCTCTGGCTATAGCACAAGGACGATACTGTTTATTTGCCCTAGCTGCACTCAAGAATGTGGCAGCAACTGTTTATCTTTGGATTGCTTTGATGTAGGTTCAGTTAATGCAACTTATGTTCAGTGATAACCTTTTATTTGTTCAAAGAACTACAGGACAGAGTTTGATCAGATAAGTGTGGTGGAACATATATAATTGATCTGTATTCAAACGCCTAGTTACCTTTGTGTGTACAGGGAAAATTCCTTAGGGCAGTCACCGATGGCGGAAATTCAAGTGACTTTGCGCTGTATAGTTATATATCTTCAGCGATTTCAGTTATTTCCAATGGAGACGTATTTTCTGGAGATTTTTCGCTCGCAGTCGAGCATATATATATAATCGCTGGTGACAAATCTCCCAGTTGCCCTTACCCTAAATATTCAACTTTAACTAAACAAATTTAAGGTGGCCATACACAGAAATATATGATCAACAACCTGGAGTAATTGAATGGTATATAAAACGATCAACCATTAATATAAACAATGTTATCTTGGACATACAAATGTTCTTGGACGGCTCGATTGTCATCCAGGCCATGCATCTGAAAAAGAAAGTTGTAAACCATTTATCATCCTTCATGGCTATTCTACTTTTATCGATTGATTATACACCATCAGATATTGCTTGAGCCAAACCCAGGAACATTTTTAAACTTGTCCAATTTATGAAATGAGAATCTCTATTCTGATTGTGTTGGACTAAAACACATATCTAACTACATCTGGACACAAAATACCAACTTACTGTGTCTATAATAAGTAGTATCTGTTTAAAGGACAAGGAAAGTTTAACTAAAGAAGTAGGTACAAATGTTGCACATTATGTTTTGTGCTTCTGTACCAGCCCAAGGCAACAACAGCCCTTTATCAGGGAAGATCTGTGCCTCCAAAGATGCCCCAGTAGCTCCCCATCTTCTTTTCTGCTGATTCACTGCACATGCTCTGTGCTGCTGTCACTTACTGAGCTTAGGGGCACACTCACAATATACAGTACACATAGAATAGAAATGTCACAATATAAGACTGATTAGTAATTAATACAGATAATTACTACATGGCAGCACAGAGACCAGTGCAACTAGCATCAGAATTTAATAATCAGCCCTGTAACATCAGTTTATATTACAGACCAACCTAATTTTCTGCTGGATAATTAGTGACGACCCCTAAGCTTAGCTTCTCAACAGCTGCTCAGAGCCCACTGAGCATGTGAGTGTCGCAGACACTTTCCAAGTTGGTGACCCCCTGTGACAAGTTTGAAGTCCTGGATCATTGCTGCTATTGAGATGCTGCAACTTTAGGCTGGTACAATAAGTTCAGTATATAAAACATGACATTTTTAGCCCTATTCATTTTTTAGGGTTTAGTTCTCCTTTAACCCCCACGTAGGGTTTTTTCTGGAAAAAAATACAGGCCTTCCTGTATATTTATCCCTTTTCTCTATTTATAACATTGGGATCAGTCATGGTTTTTACCGGGCAGATCGATAAAATACCGGCCAGGTGGCAACCCTACCCCCAAACCCACTTGATGAAACCCCCTTGCTGTGGCTCAGTGTGCTCTGCTAATTTGTCACCCACCACCCAGTCTTCCCTTGCTTCTGCCCCCTACCCTTAGTTCTGGCCTAGAACTGGCTTATAAAAGAATATGGACAGTGGAGTTGGGCAAAGCACCCGCACCCATCTGGTTCACAGCTCCAATGGAATATACCACTTTATTTCTTGATTGTGGGTGTGTGGCTGAGCAGTTCCTTTATAGTGCATGTGTTGGACTTTGTTGGCCAATGTAACATTACGGTGTTCTGTAAGATGGACATGGCCCTTAAGGTTATGAGCACAATAATTAGAGATATGAGTGGGTATGAATAAGTATTAATTATGTTATTTGATTATTTGTATCCCACCAGAGCACGTATCACATTTCGGGAGGGCCCTTTGGAAAGACTGCAGAGAAAAGTGCTTATTGTGCTATTACCTTTTGCCTTTTACATAAGCGGTTATCTTCTGTTCAATAGATGTTTATGCAATGCCACCCTCTTCAACCTCCCATGTTTACTTTACTTGCACCCAGTGCAGGTCAGTTTGGAAGGGGAGAATTTTTGGTTTAAAAAAAAAAAAAAACAGAATTGAATTATTTAACTGATTAAATAGAAGCATCTGAAATCTGTGAGAAATAAAGTAACACACTTCATAAAAATGTCATTCGATATTCATTTTTATTATTTATGTGCTGAATGACCGGTCGAACCTCTGTTGCACATGACATTTTCACTTCATCAATCATAACTATTGTTCCAGTTCGAGTAGTTATGCCCGGCCATAGTAACCCATTAATATCTAACATGTTTTCAGGTAAATACACACTGTTTACAAAGCAGGCAGGAAATAATGGAACAAGAAACTTTAAACTGCTTTATGACCCTTCATGTAAGGGTCAGGGCACATGTTCAGATTCGGGGAGATTAGTCGCCCAGCGACAAATCTCCTCTTCTTCAGGGCTACTAATCCTCCCGAACTGCCTTCCAGCTGGCTAGAATGTCAATTTCTGGCTTGATGGCATTCGGAGTGCTTCCTTTTCCAAAGTTGCCTCACGAGGAATATTCGGGTGATGTCGGAAAACAAATGGCTTCGAGTGCCATTCTGCCTGCGATTTACATTCTAGCCAGGCGGGAGGCAGTTAAGGGAGATTAGTCGTCCCGAAGAAGAGAAGATTTGTCGCCAGGCGACTAATCTCCCTGAATCTGAGTGTGTACCCTGACCCTGAAGGTGGCCATACACGGGCAGATAAAAGCTGCCGATATCGGTCATTTAGACCAATTTGACAGCTTATCTGCCCGTGTATGGGGGCTTCCGACGGGTCTTCCCGATCGATATCTGTCATAAGCAAAAAAAGGCGTTTCGTGGCTTTTGAGGAAGTGGCGAGAGGCCACGAAACGCGTCAAGTGTGGGATATTGATCACATTCATATGAACCATATTCATGCTTTTAACTATATTCAATAAATGAAGATTGTAACTAATACACCAAGTGCTCCGTATGAACTGTCGATCGATATCTGGCCACGGTATCAATCAGGAAGGTTTGATTTTTACCCGACAGACCAGTCGGAGCCCCTTAGAGTATCGTAATTCGATTGTTTGACCATAATTACCCCCGATATAGTCATGCCGTTAGTGGCATATCGGGGAAACAACCGCTCGTTTGGCGATGTCTCCAAACGAGCGGATCTTTGAGTCTATGGCCAGCTTTAGTGTGCATGCCATGTAACAAGTAGTATATTAAAGATCTAGAGATATTTCCTTCAATGACACAATTATACCATGTGACAAATAAACAGAATTATTTTTTATGCCAAAAATGACCCCCCCACCCCTCCCATCTGTTGATGTTTCAGGGGATGGGTTTGTCTGGTAGAGTCAGCACAAGCCAAGTTTGACTTGGAAATTAGGTATTTACTTATGTAAACAGGAATACCCAAAGCCCATCGGTTGTACTCAAGGGCATGGAATAGTTTGGATATAGTGACAGCTGCAACAATATACTGACTGAGAGTGTTAAATGAATCGTATGGCCTTATCTCCAAAAATTCTGTTCTTAGAAAGAGAATAACGTTTGCTATTTTGGTGAATTATGTTTAAAAATTCAGGGAGCAAAAAATCAGGGAGCAAATTAGTTGCAGCAACAATGTACCCTGCCATACAGAATGTTTCATCGTTGCATCACTCTATCATTGCTGGAACACTAGGCACAAATCCATCAGGAGCCAATTAAGAAACACAGGAAGAACATACAAACTCCACATGCACTGCCCTGGTTGGTAGTGAATGCAACACTATTAAAAATGAATAGACCTGTGAAGTGAAATCACCTGCAGGGAATTATTTTTATGTTTGAATATTAGCTGGAAGAGATATGTCTACTGATACATTGTTTTCATTTGTAGTCAGAACCAGCGGTGAAGATAATAGCAAAGGACAGACGGATTGTTCTTCAACAGCAATTACATTTAGACCAGAGCAGGTCCGTGGGATTTAGTGCCAGGCACAAAACCAACGCCCTCCTCTGCAACCGTTTGTGCTAGTCAGGGCTGTTTCAGGGCTCAGAGACAACCTAAGGTGTCCAAATTGATGCTGCCCCTTGTGCAAGTGCTGCCTGATGTGAGGTGCTAACAATCCATCCACAGTGCTAGAAAGGGAACGGTAGGAACTGCAGCTTCCCCTCACTAAAATTGTGCCCTAGGCAGTTGCCATCCCTGTCTATCCCTAGTTCTAGTCATTATTTAGACGGATAGCCCACCAAGTGCCCAGAGCAGCCATCAGGGGGGACAGGGGGGAGAGTTGTAGGGGGCCCTGAGGGTAAGGGGGGCCCGGCCACGCCACACTTACTTGATTAGCCGGGCCCCCCATCTTTCTGAGAGCTGCTGACTTTGGGATGGCATGGACGTTTAAGGGGCCCTGGCCACCAATTTTCTCATAATGTTGAGAGGGGGCCCTGACCACCATTTTTTTTTCTCATGTGGGGTCCTAGCCACCTAGCAAATGTTTTTTTATGGGGGGCCCTGACCACCAATATCTTTTTATTTTTTATTAACATGTGGGAACCCTAGCCACCAATATTTTTTTTTGTTTTTTTTACTGTGTGGTGCGGACCTGTGGGGTGGGGAGGGCGGACCTGTAGGTGGGGCTTGTGGTGGGTGCAGCCCAGGGGGCCCAGGAAATTTTGTCTTATGGGGCCCTGCGATTTCTGATGGCGGTCCTGCAAGTGCCTGTTCTGGTCTACCAGCCGCAGTTCCGCTTCAATTTCCTCTACTCTCCCAATTGTTTAGGCTAACTGCCTAAACAATAGAAAGACAGCCAACTGGTTGGATAACATAATTTTCCAGCCAATATGTGGTTATCTAATGTTGGGTTTTGATTGAAAAGAGAAGTGTGAACCCTACTGCACCAAGTACAATTGATGAAAAATCTGTAGATGGTAAAATATTTTTTGGGTGTGAAGTCAGCCTTAAAGGGGTAGTTCACCTTTCTGTTAGTATGTTATCAGATGGTCCATTCTAAGCAACTTTTCATTAGTTGTCATTACTTATTTGCAGCGCTTCAATTTCCGAAGTCGCCGGAAGTTTCCTCATAAGGCAACTTTGGAAATCGAAGTGCCGCGAGTGCATGATCGCTGGCGTTTTCTCATTATAGCAGGCGGAAGGCAGGGGGAAGGCAGTTCAGGGAGATTTTCGCCTTGCAGAAGAGGCGATTAGTCTAAATCTCCCTAAATCTGCCCATGTGCTATCTCCCTTAATATTTGCAGCTGGAACTTGCTCTGAAAAGCCGCGGAAGTGAAACACCTGGAGTTGTCACCAGATGCTTCCCATAATGGACAACATTACTCGCTACACATATGGTAGACTGTCAAAACCGTCGCCTGGAAATGCAGACATATGTGGCAATTCCAGTTGTAGGGAGGGGGGGACAATGACAGACTTTGCTATTTGTGATTACTGATCCCCTAATTTAGTCTATAACGTCTGCCCTCTGTGTCGTTTGAACAAACCACACCTCCCCCTGCCTTGCAATGGCTGCCCTTCCGTGCAAATACATTATATGAGTAAAATTATTTCAGCGCTAATTCAAAGTAATCTAGTGCTTGTCCTTCTTTTAGGCATTCGTTTCTCTTTAATATTCATATTTGTGTCATCTCCAACCTCATTGCCCTCCTCTTACCCACAGAGACACACGTTTGGCTTGAGATAGTAATTAGGCTAAGTGGCGGCGGGTTTCAGGTTGCTGTGCATTGTGTCTCACGCCATCTGTCCCTCTGAACAAGAGCTTGGAAATGGTTGTTCCCTCCATGACCTTGTCTGGGATCTTATGGACTTGTTTTAACATTGACATTCGCATGCAATGACTGCTACTCTGGTTACACCCAGTGACAATTAACTTCTTAGGCTTCATCTGAACAGTGTTTAAACCTTGACCTGTGAAGGTCACCCACCCACTTACATTGATGTTAGAGGGCTGGCAGGGGTAATCTGCAGCTCTTCATCTGTTACATTGCGTTTAAGGGGTGCTGGCAGTTGTCATTTACCATACAGATTTATCATTTTGCCCATTCTTCATTCCAGTCTCAAGTGAACAAACAAATGCTGAAAAAATTCTCTTCTCGATGAAATGTAATTTCATATATTTGCTGAATGACCGGGCAAACCTCTGTTGCATATGACATGTTCTATTCATAAATCATAACTATTGTTCCACTCTGAGTAAACAGTTATGCCCGACCACGGTAACCCAGGAATATATAACATGTTCACAGATAAACACACGGCTCAATGAGCAGGGCAAAAAAATGGGGGGAAAGAAACCTTAACTGGTTCAGTTATATCATATAACACATTGAGAAATAGAATGATGGGTAAATGGGTGTGACATGCAGTGAGACGATGATTTGAGGTTGGGATTAGTAATGTGTAGGTCAACCCGATACCCGTGGGACCTGTGGGCTTACCCACAGGTTGGGAGGGTTTGGGTCGACTTCCGCATACAATTGCTGGCACAGACCTTACAATGCCAGCTTCCACCTCCAGTGAGCGGTTTTTTGTGTTCCATTTTTTTTAGATATTGGTTTTCAGTTGGGCGCAAATATGAGAATACAAGTAAAGTTACTCTTTCCACACAGACATTTAATACATCTTTTGTTTTGATTGACATTGCTGTTGTTTTGTAATATAGCATATGTACTTTGATTTTGTATGGTTTTGTCTATATATATATATATATATATATATATATATATATATATATATATCCACGAATATCAAAAAATCAGCACACCCATGTAAAAAATCACTTCTTTATACGCATCATATAAAAGTCTAATGTTTCGGTCCTGGTTAGGACCTTTCTCCTTGAGATGATGCAAATATAGAAGTGAAGATTTTTTACATGGTTGCCATTTTTTTTTAAATTTCTGGATATACATATACCCCGGTTATACACAGAAGTAAAGCTAGCCTTGGAGTTGCTGATACCTAATAGACCTAATATATATATATATATATATATATATATATATATATATATATATATATATATATATCCATCAGTGGTCCCAGCCTAAAGCTGCAGCCCTAAGCATGGGCCCTCGAGTGCCTTTATAAAATATGCTTGTGAATTATTTACAATATTAGTGATATGCGGGTCACGAAAAATTCAACCTGCACCGAACCCTAGCCTGCAAAACCTTAATCCACACCTAACTCTAACCCATAAAATGTTTCCATTGTATTACTTACACCAGACCCATACTCTGTGCACTGCTTCTGTGCACATCTCTGGTTCCAAGACAGGGAATCTTCAAGAGCAGCAGAGGAGTGTACTTTCCCAGTCTGACCTGCACCTAAACCTAAGCTGCAATGGTTGGTCAAATTTCAGCCTGCCCAACTGGTGGCTAACCCGCAGGTCATCAGGTCAACCCCCACATCACTACTATATAAACAGGTATAGGATCCATTATCCGGAAACCCATTTTCTAGAAAGTTCAGAATTACAAGGTCATCTCCAGAGAGTCCATTTTAATCAAATAATTCACATATTTTTATAAAAAAATATCCTTTAATAGAAAACCAGATCCTTGTACTTGATCCTAGCCAAGATATAATAAATCTTTGTTGGGGGCAAAACAATTATGGAAATACCCCTTATGCAGAAAACCCCAGGTCTCAAGCATTCTGGATAACAGGTTCCACACTGTACTCTATAGCTTATGCATTTTACATATTGAATTTGATCATTGAAAGTGAATGGATTGGGAGGGATATTTTTTATAGTTTTTAGGTATTTTGCTCATCAGTGTTTACACTATTTGACAAGGTAAGCAGTATCTCCAAAAAATGTTATCTATATATGCTGTTCAATCTGTGGCTTGTAATATGTCAGCGAAGCACCTTGTAAAATATGTTTTCAGTTTTGCTGCTTTATTCATGTTTTTGCATGTGAATGGTTAACACTCTGCCAGGCTATTATGTGGAAAAGACCACCACTAAACTGTATGTACAGACATGTGCAGGACCTATCTGTATCATTTACATGAGGCTCTCTCCATATCTAGGTTTTTTTTTTAATCGTCACTAAATTAATTCAAATATGACAAGATTAAATGAATAAATATGTAAGTCTTTGTTGTGACTGGCAGAGAAAACATGGATGTTAAAGGTCTTAAATAATTGATATCATTCTGTCAAGCAACATACGTTCAGTGATGCAAACTGAATGATAAATATATTGACACTTTAGTGCTGAGACTATATGAAAAAATGACCACCTCAATTAAAAGTGATAGCATATTCTGTTGGTCAAGCTTAAACTTTAACCCCTGGATGCAGTTTGTAAATTAATGTGGCATCTGAATATGTGTTCTGTTTCTGTACCAACTGAATGTGCACAAGTCTTAGAGTAGAATGTAGGCAAGTCTTCTCTGTTACAGTGGCAACTAAATATGGATGTGTAATGTACTCAGTTGCATGTGTCTGGCAGTTAATAAAGGATGAGATCTCAAACTAGCTGTCATGTGCCCTGTTTTAGTATGGCTGACATGAGATAAACTCTAAGGATCTCATTAGCTCCAATGAGATGGGCAGGCTACATTTAATCCTGGTTGGAACGGTGAACTGTTAAGAATCGTTATCATCATCAATTTATATAGTGCTAGCAGGTTACAATAAACCAGCAGGAATTGCAAACAATGGTTACTGAATACAACAGTAGGACTTGAAGGCCTCAGCTTTGGACTGGGGTACTATACACAATCTGGAGAGCTGCTGAATAAAAAATAACTCGAAAACCACAAATAATAAAAAATGAAAACCAATTGCAAAATGTCTCAGAATACCACTCTCTACCTTATCTCTATCATACTAAAAATTAATTTAAAGGTGAACACCTCCTTTAAAGGGTCTACTGTAGGGGAATATTGGGAAAGATACACGCAAATCCGTCTTGTTAGAGCTGTTGAACAAGTTCATTGAAGTTTAACCTGCTACCGTGACGCCTATTTGTTTAGTTTAGCAGTTTCTATGATGTACTTTGGTGCCTTCCTTCTTGCTTAAATTGTTTCCTTCTAACAGAATGGTATGTGATGGCATTATGGCTGATGATATTCTGTTATGTGAGACTTGACTGAGCGTTATTATTTTCAGCATTTAAACAAACGAGTGCAAAAAGGGCTGCTTGTTATGATCATGTCTACACGTTTACCGTCTGCTGTCTATAATTACATGAAAAGTTTCCAAATCAGCCTAGTTCACAGTATGGTTCAGAATGAACTCGGCATGACAGATAATCATTACATTTTACATTCTTTACATACTGGAGATGCGACAGAGGCCTCCCTCTTACATATGGGTTAAAACATGGTCAAAAAGACTATCCCTCATTAAATATCAATTCTGTGTAGGCTTTAAATACTTCAAGGAGTTCACTAAATTTGGATAAATGAGTATTCATATGTTCACTGGACTGAAACTGTTGGAATATAAGTTCGCCTGGGCCACCAGCTACCAGGAAACTTCTGGAGGAGCCAGGTATTAGAAAGAGGACCTGTAGAGAAAAATAGATATCTATAAAAAGATATTGCATAAAACAGCTCATATGTAAAACCCTGCTTCATGTAAATAAACCATTTTCATAATAATATACTTTTTAATAGTATGTGCCATTGGCTAATCATAAATAGAAAACTGCCATTTTAAAAAATAAGGGTCGCCCCCTGGGATCATACGATTCACTGTGCACACAAACATACCAACAAACCATACATGTTAGGTCACATGAGCCAATTAACAGACCGAGTTCTGTCTTTTGCTTCAATTCTTCTTCCTGTTACAGTTAGAGTTGTAGTATTTCTGGTCAGGTGATCTCTGAGGCAGCACAGAGACCATCACGAAATGGTGGTTCAAGGCAAGAGATGTAAATGGACAATATTTACTTAAGTATATATACCAGTTTGGTAAGATTATTTAATATGCCACTTAATATGATATAAATGATCTGTTGCTTAAGTGTTCGTTTTGGGGGTATTATTTTCCTTTAAAGGGGTTGTTCACCTTTGAGATAACTTTTAGTATGATGTAGAGAGTGATATTCGGAGACAATTTGCAATTGGTTTTAATTTTTACTTCTCTAAGGTTTTTGAGTTAGCTTTTTATTCAGCAGCTCTTCAATTTGCATCTTAAGCAATCTGGTAATTAGGGTCCACATTTCTGAATAGAAGGATCAGCAATTAAAAGTAACAATAACAACACATGTGTAGCCTTACAGAGCATTTGTGTTTTTTAGAAGGGAGTCAGCGACGCCCATTTGAAAGCTGCAAAGAGTCTGAAGAAAAAGGGAAATAACTATAAAACTATAAAAAATAGCTTAGAAAGTTGCTTAGAACCGGCTGTTCTATAACGTAACCTGGCCAGCCCTTACAAAAACCATGCTCTCTACCATCCGCAACAAGAGCTTCTGCCCAGTGAATTGCACATTGTGCTCATTAGGGGTTTTTCTTGCATAAACACTAATTTTTCCCCAGGACGATTGTAGGCTTTGTCAAAGATTATAATGTTAAAAACCTATCTTTCCCCTAACCATAGAGCGGGCTCTGTAAGCACAAACACCATCAGAAATAACAGGACCATGTACAACAACATTTTCTGACCCTGCCCACCTCAACACCACAGTAAAAAGGCCACACAGACTTGAGGGCTAAAACAGTAAAAACACTGGGTAAAACCCCATTGGTGATCACCTCCCCCCTACAAAAACACATTGGTGGCCAAGGTCCCCCTTAAATGTTAGAAAAAAAACATTGGTGGTCAGAAACCACCCCCATATAAAAAAATGGTGGTCTAGGCCCCCTACAGGTTAAAATGTCATTGGCAGTGACCTCCCAAGTTAAAAAAAAAATAAACATTGGAAGCCTGAGGTTTAAAAAAAAAAAAAATATTGGTGTTCAGTTGAACTCACCTTCTCCTCAGTGACAGCAGCTTCTGCGGCTTCGACTCCCTTCGGCAGCTTCAAACTCAGCTCCATTTGGCGGCTTTGTCTCCCTTTGTTGGCTTCAACTCCCTTTGACGCCCCCCCTTTAAAACTTGAAATCCACAGGGCCCCGGACAACTGCACCCTGTGACCCCTGATGGAGGCCCTGAGCACATACCTCCGGTGGGGAAAGATTTTTCATTTTATAGGTGACCTTTAAGAACAAACAGGTTTGATAACTGCTTACCCAAGTTCTTTCACGTGCGGCTTCCAAAATATCTTGACTCAAGTTTATATTTTTGACAAAAGCATTCTTATGTGTCATAAAGCATACAAGGTGTTCTCCAGAAAATTCTTTACATAAAGTACAAAAAGTGTTTGAGCTTTAAGGCCTTTTATAAACATTAAGGCCAATGCAACAGTGCTGGTCCACAACTTTTTAATCTGGGGGAAAAAATCAGAGTCAATGCTTAAATTGTATACCAGTGCTTAAATGTACCCCCGCTGCCCCTCCTGAACTGTGGCAATATCTATAGTAACCTTTGTTCTGTGCATTTAATCGTGTGGAGCCAGCCTGAATTTTTTGGTTCTTTGGTTCCGAGGCAATTGACACCACTGTGAGGGCAAACAAAGCTATGATCGTTTGTAGTAAAATACACATAGTTAATCCCAATTTCGGGCTGAATTGACCCCTATAATCGCCCTCCCAGACTATCATGTGATTGACCTAGGCCGGTATTTTACTGGTTGATCCCAATGTTATTAACAGGGAAAAAGATAAATATATAGAAAGGCCGGTATTTTTTTTCCAGAAAAGGTGCCAACCCTAGATTGGCCCCCTTTGGAAGCTGCCTATGTGATTTAGAGAAATCAAACCCTGTTTGTCATTAACGACAGGGACTTTCTGGCTTACAAAGATGGCTGGCGAGAATTCCAATGTTATTTGTCTTTTTATATAAATGGAAGATCACAGAGATTACCTAGCTGTAACCATCCTGACTGTACCCAGCAGTAGCATTGCCCAACCCTGGCATGACTGCCATTAAATCTTTCTAAAACTTTAAAAAGAATAAAGAGTCTATGCCCACATCCTCATCTGCCCTAGCGCCTTTATACCAGCTGCAGGCACATGGAGCAGCTTTTGTCTCTGAAATGTATACTCGCATGTTTCTGCACTGAAATCCACGTTCTCTGCCTGAACCCGGGTCAGCACAGTATCTATGCTGGTATAGGTTTATGGTATCTCTCTGTACAGGCTATCAGCAAACTTATTGGTTTGTTACTGCTGCACAATGGCTGAATTGTTGTTTTTTTTAAACACATAGGTACATGTAGGTTATTTCCCACTGACTTTTTGGATACAGTGCTTGGACTAGGGGTAGGTAGACAGCTGAAAATACAAAAAAAGGAAATGGTGCAACCAACCTGTATGAGCACTACTGAAATAAAAACAATTTAGTGAATCAAATATGAAAATAGGAGGATATACCGGTACTCACATTTCACCTCAGTCCAAAGACTATCATTAGGACATACTCAAGGCATGGCCTAACGCGTTTCGTGCCTGTTTGGGCACTTACTCATAGGCACAGCTGTAGGTAGGCGCAATGGCGTGGGGGGCGCAACCTGGAGAATATAAATAAATGAGTCACCTACATAGGGGGTCATGGTGCGAGTGACCAGATGGGGCAATGTCGTGGGAGTAAGGGGAGTCAGGGGTGTGGGATGGATGTACGCCATGTCTTGGGTGCAATTACATTTTTGCCTATTTGCCTGTATATATATATATCTTTATTAGTATGAACAGTACATGGCGACAATAATGTATAAATAAGGGAAGGAAAATCTTCTTTAGAAGTTGGTCATCTATAATTCAGGCTAAACCTGACAACCATCCCCTGCCCGTCCCCTGTTCAACATCATTATTTATAAAAAAATTTAGATGAAAAGTAACTGCAATGTCCCTTTACAGTCATTACTTGAGTAAGCGCCAATGTCTCTGGAATATTTATGATTTTTTCATCATAAAGATGTGTGAAAATAAGGTTATACAGTCCCATTTGGTCCATCATCATTTATTGGCATATATAACTCGATTGAGTCTATGCTTATATTTACAGGTTATACAGTCCATAACCTTGATACAAAGTTGCTCCTGTGGACACACTGTGATCTGCATTTTTTTGGGTTGTACTTTAAACAGAATAAAGAAACTAGTAAATTCATGGTATCTGATACTGTGTTGCATTGTTATGGGTGCTGAGAGCATACACTTTATAAAGGCCAACTAAAAGCTGCTCTACTGGTTTTCTTTGACAAAAAGCCTTGTTGTGACCTAATGGGTTTCTCTGTTCTCTGTGGTCCACCCCCTCCTCTTTGCGCAGTGGCCCACCTTGTGCTGCAAGGTTGCAATACAGCCAAGACACCACAAAGGGAAGTAAACTACAGAGCATTAACCGTGTTTAGATATATATAATAAAATTGTCTATGCATGAGCTTTATAATGCTTTTACATCACCAATTAGAGAAACCAAGTTCCTCTGTGAGAAAAGGGGCTGCCAAATTTGTGCTGCAGTAGTCTGCGCTAGAAATTCTAACTGACAGGTTGAAAAGTGTCAGCAAAGCAAACCTATTAATAAAAAAAGATCAATAGGCAACTTTTAACGAACATTAATATTTTGAAAAGTCGTTTTTTCATGTTAGTATCGCTTAAAGAGACAGCTAGATACTCCAAAATATATTGCCCTGTTTAACTGACACTTTAATTATCTCTACTATTCATGCTAAAGATGTAAAACAGAGGGCCATTACTCTAGTTAAGCTTGCACTTTCTTTTCACTGCATCTTAGGCATAGTGAATGCACACTAGCCTTTACCAGCTGCTTGCATGGCTTACTGATACTTTTGATGGTAGTGGCGAGGAAAAAACAGACATTACGTTTGATGATAGTGTTTATGGAGAGATGCCATAAAACTATATCAGCATCAGAATTCCCCTGTACTGATCCTAAAAGAATCATTTTTAAAATGTATCCAGAGGGAGATCACAGAGCCTGAACTCCATCCTCCTTTTTTACTGATTCAGTAGACATTAGACATTGACTGGTGTAGCCCCATAATCCTGGTCCCTAAGCCAAATGGGGTAGTAAGTGTCTACACCTACCCTGTGCCCCAAGTAGATTAACTATTGGACTCATTGGGCTATTGACAGATTCCCCTTGAGTAAAAGTCTAAACTACTTTTGCAACTCCCTATGGTTTACACCAATTAACTATGATGCCATTTGGCATAGATGAAGCCCCTGCTACCTTCTATAAGCTTGTGGAAACAATGTTAAGCCTTCATGCGGGGAATGCGGTTGCCTATCTTGATGCCATTGTTGTTTACAGTATAACTTGGCAAGGTCATCAGGATCGATTAAAGGCTGTGTTGCACTCTTTAAGAGAAGCCGGCCTGGCCTAAGAAGTGCGTAAAAATACTTACTTGGGATATGTAGTAGGTAATGGGCAGGTGAAACTTGTAGCAGACAAAATAGTGACTTTCAAACATAAACCAGCTCGAAAAATCTGGCACATAATCTTTGATGTTATTGCATATACTTGTTTATTATTTTCAATGTATTTCTTAGTCCCCTTATTATAGTAGATAAGGAATGTCCGTCACTACGTAGTTGAGTAAAGCAATGTAAATAAACATGAATCTACACACCCTGGGATTTTCCCACAGCTATATCAAATTGCAAGCATGTGGGTTAATTTTCTGGAGACATACAGTTAGAATCAATCAAGCAGAAACCCATACTAAACCCTTTCATTGCTGGGAATTTCTTAATGCTTGTAAGTAATACAGGATACACCAACACAGGCAATTACCAGACATATATTTACTGTATATATGTTCCCAGGAATTAGGGGTTTTAATCAGTCTTTCTTTGGTCATAAAGGAGCTTGGTTTAACTCATATTCTCATGACTAAGTGTGTGTGTGAAACGTGTAGGGTAGATGGAGATGCAGCTATATTTTTAATTTTTCTACTAATAAAATAATTTTTTAACTGAATTCCTTTGGTCCTGTGGATCCGTTTGAGTGCCGGTCAGCTCTGCTTCCATATACTTTGCTGTACTGCTCCCTAAAGCTGGGGGTCTGGGGCTGGTGCACTGTTTTGTTAAGTCACTTTACATTTCATTCTGGAGCACCTTGTTCTCTTCTAACTATTTCAAATGAACTCATATTCTCCCCATTCTACTAACTTTACCCAGAAAACTGTCATGAACCCATCCCCATGGACTGTGGAGCCTCTTGTTTAACTTGGAATCCAGGTTTATATATTTGGTCCTGCACAATCCCTAGTGTATAGATATCGATTAGAATAGTTGGGCCACTATACAAATACTAAAAATTGTACAAAAGATTTTATCGGTATGAGATCCTTCAGTGGCTAGTCAACATCCAGTGTCAAACGTGGTACAGAGAAAAACCCAATTTTTTCCTCCGGCCCAAACTCCGCCTACGCAACCTGCCACCTGTGATCTCTTATATAACTGATGACAGTAAAGTAAAATCTCTGTAACACACTGCAGAGATGTGTCTGTGCTATATAAACAACAGGAAATAAATGAATGATAATAACAGCAGTTTGGACAATGCTTTATAAGAGATCACAGCATTCTGATTTAGGCCGTTTCAGTTAGGAGTGGGCCGCAAGATGTAGGATTCCTGGTTGGCCCCTGGAATCAAATTTGACTCTGTCCCTTTAAATTCTGCCTGCTCTGTTGCCAGGATAAGGACAACAACCGATAGACATGAAAATATTGACTAAAGTCTCACCTTGCCTCATATATGCCAACCTCAAGCCTTGTCACAATGTGGGAGATCTTACCGAAATTGCAGGTAACTAGAGGACAGATGACTGAGTCCAGAGGAAAGGAGATTTCGTCATCAGCATGGAAATTCATTTTTTATTATAATTGTTATAAAGTTATGCAATTCCCTAGCAAGAGAGGTGAAAATAAGAGGTCCATTGGGTGAACAAAATTGTCAGGAGGCCTTTCTAGTAAAGTTCTAAGCTGTTTTTCCTTTTCTTCTCAGGTTTTCCTTTCACTCTCAGATCTGGTTTCAGTTCTTACTTTTAATAGCTTTGAAAATAAGGACTCGAAAAAGTTCCCTTGGCGAGTATGTGCAGACGTGCATGTGATTTTATCATCTTTTAAAGTGTTGATGTGTTTTTTTTTTGTTGTTGTTAATGCTAATGGAAATATTTTCTGTACCATGGGAGATGCAAAGCCTGCGTCACAAAGTTATTTAGGTTGAACAAACAGAGACTTTGTATTTGACATTTGAAAATATGTTAAGAAGCAATCTTATTAA
This sequence comes from Xenopus petersii, assembly GCA_038501925.1. Classification (NCBI taxonomy): domain Eukaryota; kingdom Metazoa; phylum Chordata; class Amphibia; order Anura; family Pipidae; genus Xenopus; species Xenopus petersii. The sequence continues at coordinate 92,773,381 of CM076688.1, read as the reverse complement.
CCAACATTGGGATAATGAATAGGAGATGTCAGGAGAAGTGTGGCCTTGTTCAGAGTGACATGACACTATATGTAGGTCAACCTAATGCCCTTGGCACAAGACAATTTGTTGCATTTTGTCTGTCCTTTCTAAATAAACAACATGGAAGTGATATATTCCTTTTGGCAAACTCGGCCCCGTGGCAATTCAACTACATGCAGGATCGGGCCCAAAATACACTTTGCACATAATAAATTACCAGCAACTTTGTATGGAAGGAGCACACCTATGGCCAATGCCTTTTCAATCCATTTATTGCAGCAGAAAAAACAACAAAAGCTTTCGGGGTGCACCCGAGGAATGGGGTATCCCCCGAAAGCTTATGCTGCAATAAATGGATTGAAAAGACATTGGCCATAGTTGTGCTCCTTCCATACAAAGTCGCTGGATACTATTTGGTTTCTGAAGCAGCCTGGAAGTGTATGCATCTTTGAAAATCAAGTAAGTGGTGTGCTGAGGAATTTTGTATTGAACATAAATAAATTAACCCCATTGTCTCACCTAAAACAAGCAGTATGTTCATGGTGTGTTTTAGCATCTAAATAAATAAAAAACTTCATCAGAAATATAAGCAACTTTTTATTTAAAAACAACATTTCAAACAGTTGGGAAACAGATTAAATTAATTATCATTGCTTTTACTGCTAGAAGGCAGCAGCTAATTCTAGGCAGAAAAAAAACAATATCTTTAACAGCTGAAGGGTTAAAAAGGCACAAGTCAATAGAAGACGGCAGAACACTGGCATCACAGTGATGAAATCAGCACTTCTATTATGTTAAAACAGGACGTTTACCCTTCTTAAGGTGGCCATACACGGGCCGATTGTTACCAGGTCAACAATTTAGGGCCTTCATACATGGGCAGATATAAGCTGCTGACTAGATAGGGGCGAATTTAGTTGCAAGGCGCAAATTTGAGGCGAATTTCCGCGTTTCGATTCCAGCGAATAAATTCACCAGCATCAAAATATATTTGACGCAGAAGACAATTTGGGTCAGAATTGTCAAAATTTTTCCCCATTTCGCGAATTTTGCTGGTAATGGAGAGAAATTCTCCGACAGATTGAGTCACCCAGTGTATGGGGCCCAGTGTTGCTTGGTTGCTAGTGAAAAATGGGACCCTAGCAACCAGAGAGTGAGCTGCTCAATAAAATACCAAATAACTCAAAGCCAAAAAAATGATAAACAGTTGCAGATTGTCTTAGAATCACTGTCTATATTAAATTAAATGTTTAAATAATTAGAAAAAAATCATTCTAAAATGATACCTCACCTTTAATTCTAAGGGAGAATAACAAATTTGCAATAAATCCCCCCTATCAAATTAAACATACAAATGTTACAAATAGTTACACTGCTAAAATCTGACTTGTAAAAAGTTTCCTCATGACATAGAAATACTACAGTCACAGTAAAAAGATTATTCTGTATCTTCAATGACCAAAAGCAGTTCACATTGTATCAGTTAGTGCAAGTGTCTGTACAATGTACCCAAGTGCTTACACTCCAGTAAAGGCAATGCAGGGTGAGTTGTGATAGGTACAGCCTTAAATTTTCACCAGGCTGCATCCCGAAGTCTTTTTGCCCTAGGGAAACAATTGTAATGTCTATAAGGCCACTTAAAATATAAATGAATCGTGGTTATACAACTCAACCTCTCAGAGGGGCCCCTCATAACCCAGTTGTTCAACTTGAGGCCATTTTTCCATCTGTAAGGGAACCACACATGTTGACATAACGGTCCAACCACGAAAAGTCCTGCCCATCCTCCCATTTCCAGTGTTCTAACAAGAGGTATATTATCTTGTCGGGTGCTCTGCGCCACAGTTGCTATGGGGGCTGAAACACTATACGGAATGAACTTTCCTCATCTCTTGTACAATTTGATGATCCCTCTGTCATGCAGTCTGCCCCACAGCTGCATTTCCATAATCATGTCGTGATTGGCGTAGAATTCGAGGGGCACCTTCTGCCGCTCATAATAGTGGTCTGAATAGCGATTGTAATCTGGAGTGATGAAACCATAGGCGCTCACCTGGGGGGAAGAGAGAAAGGTATCAATTTGATGCATAACACCTGCATGGAAAGGCCAAATCATTGGTGGGTACTAATTTGTTAGGCACCCCCAGTGAATATAATCACTAAACTTGGGATACTTGTCAGTAGAGCAACACCCTCATTTAAAGAATACGTACAACAGCAAATACATGTTCACCCGAATCTCATCCTAGCTGATATTCAACCTGCTCTTTTAGGTACATCAAGGAAAGGAAACCCAAATCTCACCCTAACTAGCTTTCAGACTGAGCCCCCCACCCAGGTCAACCAGCCCTACAGTTTGGGAGCCACTTGTCTATGTGCCCATAGCTATTTTGTGGCATCACGTACATAGCCACTGGCCCATTTTGTCTCCCTCATGTGGCTGTCACTGTTAAATAATTGAGTTGGGGACTACCTTACCTGGTCACAGCTGTGCAGAGCAGTCAGTAGCATAAGTCCCCCAGTACTTGGCATATACAAGTTGGCGTACTCTGTGTTTAATAAGTCTGACTTCAAGAATCTAGTAGGGACATATAAAGATTGTTTATGCCTTTATCGAGAATGCCATTACTATTATTAATAATAATGATGATAACAAGCATATCATTTCCGATTGGTTGAATTTGTTCCTGGAGTGAACGTGTGAGAGTAAAGGACAGCTTGTGAGCTGAGGTCACAGTGAGAGAAGCAACAAGGCAAACAGTCAAGACAAATGGTTTCTATATTTACCTATCCCTTGTATATATCAGGAAATCTGGGTGCAACATTTTGAACTTCTTGGAAGAAGGTTTGGGTCCAAAGTATTTAGAGGGTCTGAGAAGAGATTGTAAATAAATAAGAAGTCATTTTCCACAAAGATTAACAGAAAGACCATAATGCCATCTACTTACTTATCCCCTTTGTCATATCCACTGGGCACCTTGACTCCCAAGATTCCAGAGCGCAACATGACATAATCACGCAGGTCAGAGGGAATGAAGATGTATCGAAGATCCTGAAAGAAAAACATGGATTGTCAAAGTCGTTAATTGAGAGTGGGATGCCAAACTGCAATAAGGACATAAATCTGTCCCTACTACATCTAACCAGTACAGTGGCTATTTCCCTAACCGATCACCTTTGCTCATTTATGTCATAAAAACATCATGCAGCACCTTAAGAGGGGTGCTAACCAAATGGCATTTAAAAGGGGGTTTAAGGTAAAAAATATGAAAAGAAGTACATACGCATTAAAAATGTCAAGCTGTATTCTTTGTTTAGATTTTGATAACCAGAGCACCAGAGAAAGTCAACAGAAGCAACTGGTACTTGACTTATTTTTATTGTGATATGCAGCTCATATTCTGAGCAAGAGTCTCCCCTATGAAGCAGCACTCATAAAGACTCATACGATATGTCTTTGGAAGCCTCTCTACTATGTCTACATTTATTTTTTGGTAGCTACCAACCTATTGGTAGCTGGTATGTATGTACTTACCTCCCCTTTCGGCGTCTGTGTAAAGCCATACTCATTGTAAGATATCAGAGAATTCTTCATGGTGTTGACGGTGAAACCATAAAATGACGTCTTCGTGCCAACATCTTTCTCGAATCCCTTTATGACAGCCCCATTCAACCTTAAGAAACATAATACAGAGATTAGAGAAATAAGGTGTAAAAGGAGAACAGCGCATTAAACAGGGAGAAAGTATGTTTTTCTCCAGGAATATAACATGTATTAGTGGATAAAACTTACAGTAAGGGAGAACAGGCTACAGAGAGATGTTAGGGCAAAGAAGATAAAAGCACCCTAAACCTTTAGCAACTCTGAAACTCGTTCCCAGGCCTGGATTAGCTGCATACATTTATCAAGATGTTGACATGGAAATGGGCTTGGCCTGTTGGACAATTTACAGTAAAGTGTGATGGCTATAATGGTGGTATAGTGTGTAAAGTTAGCCAATATGGCATCAGAGATGAGTCTGAAGCTGTGAGATAGAGTTCTTAAAGGAATTGTTCAGTATAAAATTAAAAACTAGGTAAATAGACTGTGGAAAATAAAAAAAATGTTTTCAATATAGTTAGTTAGCCAAAAATGTAATCTCTAAGGCTGACATGTCTAACATAATAGCCAGGACACTACTTCCTGCTTTGCAGCTTTCTTGGTTTCCACTGATTGGTTACCAGGCAGTGACTAATCAGTGACTTGAGTGGGGGGGGGCACAAGGGTCATAAGTGTTTTCTTTTGAATCTGACCTGTATGCTGAGGATCATTAGCAAACTCACTGAACTGTCCCATGTGTTTTCCCAAAAACTTGAATTTTGCGGGGAAAACACAATTCAAATAACCCATCCAAGTGTTGGTTGGGGTGAAGAGTAAGGCAAGATGGTATCAAGGGAAGGTAACAAGTGTTGCATAGTAAGGAAAGTGGTACCAGGAGAAAGGTGTATATTATACCAGGATTTTCAAACCTGCAAGTTCCGGCTATTCCTGAACTACAAATCCCAGCAACCCAGATGTAGTAAATAGGCCGCTAAAAAGCTAAAGATTGTATTATATTGAATGGGTAAATTGTGTCTTTCATTTATGTAGTGCTCATCATTCTTTCTTGTAAAAACCAAGCCTCTTCCTTTTCATCACATTTCCCTTGAAGTACAGCAACAGAAATAGAAGTATGTGATCACACACCCACAAGTGTAACTGGGGGGGGGGAGCAAAATGAAGGAAGTGGTGATCAGAGATGGGTTCTGCAGCAGTGATTAAAGTAGTGCCTTTCTACCCAGTTGAAAACAAAACAATGATAGTAGATAAAATTAAACACAGATTTATATTATTCTTGCTGGGCTTTCCTGTGCATTTATACCGTTGATTCTAGGTCTGCCTTAAAGGAACAGTAAAACCAAAACATTCAAGTGTTTTAAAGTAATAAAAAAATATCATGCGATGTTGCCCTGCATTGGTAAAACTGGTATGTTTGCTTCTGAAACACTACTATAGTTCATATAAACAAGCTGCTGTGTAGCAAAATGGCACAGGTTAAATAGTGGATAACAGATAACATTATGTTCTAGACAGATTATCTGTTATCTGCTGTGTAACCTGAGCCTTTTCTATCTTGAATGGCTGCCCCCATTGCTACACAGCAGCTTGTTTATATAAACTATAGTAGTGTTTCTGAAGCAAACACAGCAGTTTTACCAGTGCAGGCAAACGCTGCATTATATTTGTATAACTTTAAAACACTTTTTAATGCTACTTTTCCTTTAAATAAAGAGTCTTCTTATTGTCATTCTGTACATCTAAGGCACATTGTACATTATGTTCACTGCTGCTATCAGATAGAACAGTAGCAGACTCCCCTGTCAAGGTTCCTTACTCATTTCTGTGCTCACCAGTTTGGTATGATCCTATTGTTTGGCCCTGGGAGCTTATGGACACCCATCAGAAGAGAACAATATCAACTGCTTATGCAGTCCTTGCCCAACAGGATGACCCACCCACCACTAACCCCTTTTTGATGAATCATTTGTTGACCTGCCTCTGCCACTTCTGGAAACTTAATTAACTAATAATCAGAAATTGTAAAGAGTCTTGCTGAGCTTTCACTAAGGGCACAGACACACGTGCGGATTCTCGCCGGGGTTTCTGCGTGGTCCGCGGCACGTACGGTTTCAAGCTTAGGCAATGGCACATTACGCTAGTATATTTACGCAGCGGTCGGCTTTTTAAAACCGCGCTGCGGACTGCAGCGGAAATCCACACGGGTGTCCATAGCCTAAGGAAGAAGAAGTGATAAAAGAAAACTTAAAACTGAAGTCCTAGAAAAAGCTGCAACAAATTGCAAAATAATTATATGTGGTGTGCAATCACAACTGTGTGTGGAATGCAAATATCACCTTTAAAGAAGAAGCTACACGTATGTAAAGTCGTGTTAATTTATGTCCTGCTCTTCTACTCACAGCCCCTTCTACAACAGGATTTAAGGAAAGATAAGTCTAAAACGAGGCTTGCTAAGATTGGTCCATCTGGTCCGAGCAGACTATTCAGAGAGCGGTGGGGGGTGGGAGAAGAATCTTGCATTCTCTGCCTCTGGCCGCCTAGTGAACTAAATCCCACAGCTACTTGGTACTTGCCATAAACACAATGTTATATTCAATCTTTTGCTCCTTTCTTTTCTTGCTGTTGGAGGTCACGGTGTTTCAGCAGCACATAAACAGTGGTACAGCATGCCCCACGGGGGTTAGAAAGCTACACTGTTTTGCAGATTTAAAATTATACTGGCAATGATAAAAGGGCACTATACTACCATCTTTACTATTGGGATCTGTCCCCTGAGGGCAATTGCTTCTTTATAATCTAAGGGCAAAATACTGTAACTTTATCGCAGGACAGAAGCAGCAATTAAGCAGGTCCTATACCCTGAAATGAGAACAGATTAATTGTGGTGTTGCCTTCCACTGATTTTTGTGTCATTTAAAAATTATGATTACATCAGTAGGGTCTGTAACAAGTTTATATGAGTTGTCCCTTAAATCTAGATGTGTTTTGCCTTCACTGCCAGGGCCAATATCAAGGGGGTACAGTGGGTGTTGTAGTCTCAGGCCCCAGGGAAGAGGGGGCCCTGAGATGGAAAGGTGTGATTTGTGGGTCACAAAGGAGACATAACCTGTGGGGAGTGGGCAGGGTTTGGGTATCATGGGTGACGATTGGTGGAGTTTGGGCATAAGCACCAAACTGTGTGCAAGGGTGATTTTTTTTTTTTTTCCATTGGGGCCCAATTTACCCAGATGACTATTGTGCTAATAATGGGGACCCTAGGAAGGAGGGCATTATTAATTTATCAGTATAAGGGCCTAATTTTACTAACAGTGTCCCTGCATGTAACACATATAAACAGAATGAATAGTAAGAAGTGGCTGTTTATATCTAGGTGTTTTAACTTCCCTATTTCAGTTATACTATGTTAAACATTCATTCAAGAGAGTAAGAACATAAGGGCAAACATAATGAGTGACAGGCAGTTTTTCCAATGCTTGGCAGGGAATATCCTGATTTAATTAAATACCTTAGTTTTCCTTCTTACCTAAATACATAATCATGCCCATCAATCTCTTTTCCCTTTTTGGATCCGTTCAGGATGCCCCCATTCCCCACGACAGCACAGCGGATGCACTTTTGGGGGGCCTGCCTCTCGAACATGGCCCGGTGTACAGAATCATTGAGCAGCTTGAGCGTGGAGGCCACATCTGTAAAAACAAAGTAAAAATGAATAAAAAAAGAATGGGTGTTATATAATTTCTAATCTTTATCCTTTTACCTGTCAACAACTTAGATTCTATGTTGACCGTCCAGGTGGGTACAAGAATCTACATTCAGTTTAAATCAAGGGTAAAAGTGCTTTGCATAGATATGTGCTGTTGCCAGAGCAGCTGCTGCAGAGAAAGGGCTTATGTTACACCGTAAACCAGTTACTGGCATAAAGCAATACTAGCATATAAGGTTTTCCTTCTATTTCATTTTCCTATTTATTTTTCAGCTTGAAGACTTCCTTCTGATGATCTGAATCTGGCATGATATATTAATATACACATGAAGTTGTAAGTGGAAGTGAAATGTTGTTATTCACATTTAGCGGTTGTCTCTGAAACCACCTGCAGTAGTATTTTTACAATTTTTTAGTGTACTGTGCAAAAGACAAGGGTTGAGCTACAGGAGATGTGCTATAAATTGTACCATCTTCTGCAGCACTGAATGGGTTACCTTCACTCGGATGCCGAAGCTTTTGCTATTAATGTGGCCCGAGCAAATTAGGTCGCACGTAAGCGCACTTGGCTCTCCTAAAAAGAGCGAGTCTCATTGTACCAGACACTTGATCTGCCCAGCAGTTAAACATTCTCTATTACACTGTTGTAAAGCCATTGTGCTTTAGAGGAGCAGTGGGAAGGGACACAGTTAAGTCAACGGTGTGATTGGAACTTTCCAACTGGGGTGTTAAATCTGTAACCATCCTGATGTTATTAACTCCTAGCATCCTTCTCTGACAGGCGCTGAAGTTTACAATGGATATTGGGCTGTAGGTTTATTTTTGTCTATTTGTTTTGAAGGGCAGAATAAAGAAGACAGATCGTTGTGTGTGGTTGATAAAGGAAAAAAAAAAAAGAATGTTTGGGTTTAAAGGATATATTTGTTATCTTCCATTTAGTGTTATATTGTATGCTAAGGACAATTCTACCTTCCCGGGGAAGATCTTTCCAGCCGTAGGGAACTGGCCTCTTGCTGAGGGTTTGCCAGTTACTCTCTGTCAAGTGACTGTTCCACAACAGCAGCGGAACCTCAAAGTTAAAGAGTGTCTTGAAATAGGAATCATTCTTTACCCGGAGCTGTAGCGATGTTGGACAGGTGAGGGGTACCTGCTCCTTGATGGAAACAAGAATGGTAGATAAGAGGATTTGAACAGTGTAAACAGCAGGATGAGTAGCAAGATGATAAAAATATAAGAGATGATTTGTGGAAATAGACGTGATACAGAGAAAAGTGTATTATAAAAGTTATAAGACAAAGCATTTGGCAGGGAGAATGATAAATAGTGCAAAGTGCTAAAAAAAAGTTTTACAAAAGGGCACAACAAGCAATGAAGTGTTAGCTCGAACACAAAGATGAAACGGCTCACGTGAAAGTAAGAAGGAGCATGAGTTGAGTGAGTTGGAGGAGTGCAAGTGAAGAGGAGGAAGCATTGCAAGGGAAGAGGGCTGAATTGAAACAGGGCAAAAATGAGGTTACCGAAACCTGAAATATTTAGTAGAATGTAGTAAACTAGAGCAGTTCAAAGGGAAGCAGAGTGAGCTAGTAGAGGTGCAGGGGACAGTGGATTCATTGGCAGTTCAAGTGAAGAGGAGTAAGCTGAAGTGGGGCAACTAAAGACAGCGTGAGTTTGAGCAGGTAAATTAGGAAGGTTGAGAGGCAGTAGATGAAGAGAAGAGGAAAGGCAGTGCAGGCAGTGTAATTAAGACATAATGAGTAAAGTTGGGACCAATGGGGCAGTGTGAGGTAGAGTAGGGAAAGTAAAGCAAGGTAAGGGATACAGTGGAGGGCAAGACGTAAAGGGGAGAAGAAAATTGATGGAAAGTAGGAAGTAAAAAAGGGAAAAGAGAGAAAATAATAAGAAAAAATGTCAGATTGGAAAAAGGGTGGCAGAAGAAATGAAAGGATGAGATGGTGAATCAAGCAGGTAATGAGAGAAGTAATGCATCAATAGCACATGCATAGTATTTGTGTGAGAGATGCAATTACCTTAGTTGGTCTCTGCACTCTCAAAGTCTGCTCCTGGTTCCTGAGTGAAAAACTGATATCACTTATCTGCATAGTTCTCAAATTCCCCACTAGAACTCCATCTTATTCATCCGTAAGCTCAGAAACAGACATCCCATCAGCCCTTACCTTTTCTGTCCATGTGGAACAGCTGGGATCCACTCCAAGCCCTTACTTGGAAGGTCATAACCTACACTTTCCCGAGTGGTCCTGCATTGGGGAAAGAGAAGGTATATTATATAACTCATTTATATGCAATCCAACACTTCTCACAATCATTTCAGTGTCTGAAATATTTTATCTCCAGCTGGTCTAATTCTGAACAGTTTAGGCCATGTAATACTATGCCATGTGCCCAGTGCCCTTTTGATCAATCTGTTTTTTGATATAAAAACATTTTATCTAATCTCAGAGCTGACAATCAAACAATCCAGTAAACAATATGGCCTCTGTGCTGTGTATGAAAGAAAGCAGTGCTAAGGGTGGGGGGTAGGGGTGTTGGCAAGACGCACAAGCTAAGCAAGAATTCAGAAGGGGACAGTAGTACACAGAGCTGTGACATTTGGAACCCGGGAGGAACGTGCAGAGGGTGAATTATGGCACCCATCTGTTTGGGATTCTGTTGCGCTATGTGCTTTTGAACTATGCAATGCCACTGAAAAGGGAAGGGGCGTTGGGGGGGATGGAGAGAGAGAGAGAGAGAGGGGAAGGAAAATAGAACTGAGAATGACACTACAAGATGTGCAAGCACACTATAAAGAAAGAGAAGTCTGCTAAAGAAATAAGGAACACGGTGTTGGATTTAGCAAGACTTTAAAAAAAATATGGCATTTCCGAGCCAAAAAGAATTTCTAGCTGCTGCATAAGGACAAACCTGTCTGGCTGTCCATGTGGCAGTGAAAGAAGCACTTTGTTTCTACATCAATGTCTTCCAATAGCGCAATCCCTTCTTCACATATTGATACTACTCATAGTAATATAGTAAAATATGTTGAAAAAAGACACATGTCCATCAAGTTCAACCTTTTAACTTCATTTTAACCTGCCTAACTGCTAGTTGATTCAGGTTAACTACCCACATCTCATGGATTACTAAAGGAGCTGTTAAGACTCCTGCAGTTGGTTGGATATTTGCAAAATGGCAGATACGTGGTGGCTAGCATGTAAGAATTGCAGGTATGAGTATGGGTGCAGGAGAGCATGTCATGGGTTTCAAACTAGGCTATCTAGCTATCTAGTTTGTGGAGTAGGCTTCGGTCTATCACACAGCAGTCAGTCAAAACCATAGCTAAGGGACCTCCAAATGCATTTGCTTACCCAAATTACTCCTTCTGTGTATGGCAAGCTTTGTGTTGTAGACCGCTTGGAATTGGCCCATTATAATGAAGTGTGAGGGACATGGGCAAAATGTTCTCAGTTAGCCACTATTGTCATCATCACGGCCTTTATCCCCCCAACCACACTAGCCAACACGTTTCATCTCTCACTTCCCCCTCCTCCATACAGACGTATTAATCACTAGTATGTTATAGAAAATCTCACTCGGCCTAACCTACAAATCATATCACTACTGCTGGCGGGACTTGTAGCCATCTGTTTGTACTATCACTCTTATATCCTCTTCTTGATCTTCTATAATCTGCGTTTTGTCCAAAACATTAACTGAAACTAAACAGAATAAAGCTGGCTATACATACAACAGTAATATCGTACAGAATTAAAGTCCATACAGATTATGGTAAGTGTATGGCGATTCTCCAATCCTTTTATGCTCTCTATCCATTTCAGCCCATGGGTCAGTTGTGTGGAGTGTGTACCCAGTTGGCCTGTGTATGGCTGGCTCAGTCACTGTCAAGTACAGCTTCCAATTTATTGAATGACAATTGATTTCAGACAGGGAAGGATGTTTTTGATTGAAGTGCACCATAGCAGTCACATTGCCTTGTATGCCCCAAACCTGAAGACTGATTACTTTTATCATTGATCAGGGCTGCTCAGGCTCATACCTGCAAAAGCTAGAGGGAGTGCACCCTGAAGCGCCGTCTGAAGCAATGCTGGCTAGCTGTAATTTTAATCATTATAGTGTGTGATTGTAGTCTGAAGGGGTGTGAAAGTTAGAGGCACCCCACTGGGTTGGGCGCAAAACACAAATATGTACTTGGGGCTGCCAAACATGCTGGCATATTATAAATACTGTGTAATAGTAATTACGGTATTCATTCATGGCTTGCCTTGTGTTACACCTGTATGTCTGTGAGCCCATGTTTACACAGAGTAAATAAATAATCATGCATATACACATAAATACAGGGGTGGGTATAGGTACATATCAGGAGTACCTTATCTATGCATGTGTTTTCTATGTATATATTTACATTTCCCGGCTGTCAGCTGTTGGCAAACCATGAGCTACTGCCCTGTGGCAGGCGATTAACATATGGTCACCTTCACAGTACCACAGGGGTGTAATCAGACGAGAAACTCCCAGTGTTTGGTCTAATGAAAAAGTAGCTTTGGTTTTATGACTCAAAGAGAAGAACACATTGCAGTAAATTAAGTTACTGGGCCTTAAAGAGAAATCATCTTTGGGCCCCTTCAACATTAGAAATAAAACATTATATATTATACACTATATATTTATATATTGAAGCTGCATATTACTCAGTGTCCCACTGGGACTGTTTCTTCTATAGCTGTTCCCCTGATAAACTACAATACTAAATATACATATATTTATACATACTTTTTTTAAAAAAAAAAATTCCCCAAAAAGGAATGTTCATCTTTAGATGAACTTTAAAGGGACCCTGTCATCAGAAAACGTTTTTTTCAAAACGCATCAGTTAATAGTGCTACTACAGCAGAATTCTGCACTGAAATCCATTTGTCAAAAGACAAACAGATTTTTTTATATTCAATTTTGAAATCTGACATGGGGCTAGACATTTTGTCAATTTCCCAGCTGCCCCTGGTCATGTGACTTGTGCCTGCACTTTAGGAGAGAAATACTTTCTGGCAGGCTGTTGTTTTTCCTTCTCAATGTAACTGAATGTGTCTCAGTGGGACATGGGTTTTTACTATTGAGTGTTGTTCTTAGATCTACCGGGCAGCTGTTATCTTGTGTTAGGGAACCGCTATCTGGTTACCTTCCCATTGTTCTTTTGTGTGGCTGGTGGTGGGGGAAAGGGAGGGGGTGATATCACTCCAACTTGCAGTACAGCAGTAAAGAGTGATTGAAGTCTATCAGAGCACAAGTCACATGACCTGGGGCAGCTGGGAAATTGACAAAATATCTAGCCCCCTGTCAGATTTCAAAATTGAATATAAAAAAATCTGTTTGCTCTTTTGAGAAATGGATTTCAGTGCAGAATTCTGCTGCACTATTAACTGATTAATTTCGAGAATTTTTTTTTTCCCATGACAGTATCCCTTTAAGAGGGTTATTTACTAAAATCCACATTTATCTCATTTTTTAAATAAAAAAAAAAAAAATACACAACCAAACTCCAATACCAGATTTTACCTTATTTATTACAGGTATGGGATCTGTTATCCAGAATGCTCAGGACCTGGGGTATTCCGGATAATGGATCTTTCCATAATTTGGGTCTTCGTGCCTTAAGTCTACTAGAAATTCATTTAAACATTAAATAAGCCCAATAGGCTGGTTTTGCTTCCAATAAGGATTAATTATATCTTAGTTGGGATCAAGTACAAGCTACTGTTTTATTATTACAGAGAAAAGGGAAATCATTTTTAAAAATTTGGATTATTTGGATAAAATGGAGTCTATGGGAGACAGCCATTCCGTAATTCGGAGCTTTCTGGATATCGGGTTTCCGGATAAGGGATCCTATACCTGTATTATTAAAATAAGCTTGATTTAATCGGTTTAGGTAAAAACGCAATAAAATCGAACGAAAACCCAAACCGTATGATTTTTCCCAAGCATTTTCCCTGAAAAGCCCACATTTTTTGGAATTTTGCCTGAAACGTCTGAAATGGAAATTCCAGACCAAAAAACTTCAAAATAGGATAGGGACCTTTGCCATTGACTTGTACAAAACCTCTGCAGGTCTGAGATGGTGGATTTTCGGATTCTGGCTTTTCCTGCATCGAAAAGGTTTTCAAAAACAAAACCCAAAAAATTCTAGTTTTGCCCCAAAAAGCATGACAGGAGTTTAGTGAATAACCGTACAAAGTAGAAGGGCAGGCACTAGCAGAGACCAGTCTTCAAGGCAGGCGGTGAGGCTCACCGAGGCGATGAGGTTGTATCCTTGAATTCTACAATAAACTACTTTATGTTTTGCCAAGCCTGCCTGGAACACTGGTCTCTGCTAGTGCCTGCTCTTCTTCTTTGTACGGTGGTCTGCTCCCTAAGCCGAGGGTTCAGGGCGGTGCACCTGGACCTCCCTTCATAACTGGTGAGTTCTACAAACACCTAAGAATTGTTCTACTTTTTATACTGATTTCTATCAAAAAATAGTGTATGATTTATATATTTAGTAAATAACCCCCTAAGTGTTTATTTTATATTTTTCCGTCAATGTGTAGATTAGGGTTAGGGTCAGAGATGATGAGAGCTCAATTGACTGAAAGGGATTTTTAACAAATAAAACAAAAAACAATCATTTACTTCCACTTAATATGTATGAATACACACCCAGATAATGGGTTTCTTATTGAGCACTTCAGCCCAATAGCACATGGGGAGATCCGAGGGAAAGGCTTCACTGTGCACTCCAGCTCCTTGAGGGCACATAAATCCTCGACATTTTTTCAACAATATAAATTACAGTTTGAAAAATTCAGCTCAAAATTTTGTATTGGACCCTATGTAGGGATTAATGGGTATGTAGCCAATAATCTATTCATTTGATGACTCCTGTGAACCTACTTTTTTAATGATTCCTCACCCCAGAAACAACTCCATAGTCTATTGAGCCCTGCCACCAACTACCTCCCCTACACCAGCTAAAATGCAGTGCTCAATACGGACCTTCCAACTTTGTTTACAGTACCCCACTACCATTATCATGCTCCCTATAGCATTTCTCGATCGGACTATTCCATTGGACATAATTGTGATTGATTGAGCTAAATGGCACAATTAAGGACACCATAAAAATGTAAAATATTAGTTTCAGTTAATACATTGACCTTATGCTGTACATGTTAAAATGTTTCCTTTGAAGTAGACGTCCTAGTTTTCCTGGCTTCCCAGAGGTCTCATACAGAGACTAGCTCAGCACATGCAACTTGAGCCATACCAGCAGGAGGGCCACCAGTAGCCAAGTCCTGTTATATCCTTCAGAGTATGTCTCAGTACTGAACCAAGAGCTGCACATTAGAACTAATGTCCCCACCCTGTGTCTCATTATGGGTAAATGTGACAATATGGCCCTGGTGAGATTACAGGGAATAACATTGGACCTGTAATAAGCCTCCTTCCCTAGGATATTTTAGGAAATAATGCCCAGCCTGGCTCCCATGATGACAGCAGGGTTTTGTTCAGCATAGTAAGGACACATTTCTTTTCGTTGGAACAAATAATCACCCAAGATCCCAATTATATGTGAAAGCTGCAACGGGGCCTGTCAGCCGAGCTCCGAAAATAACCCATTGCTGTAATACTCTGCTGCAAGTTTCAGCTTGTATTGAAACAGAAGAGCAAATGCTCTGAGCCTCCCCACATTCCGGGGACTGCTGTGACCAAGCCACATTGCTGTTAGTCTGTAATACACTTAAAAGAAAAGCAGGTGAAAAGTCATCTCCATTATAGTCACCCCATGTCCTTTCCTGTCTGCTCCCCTCAATACACTACTCTCATGCCTGTCCTTTATTAGCCACATCCATTACAATTCACTGTAACTCCATCGCCTCCTCTAACTCTGTTCACGTTCCTCTCCTTGTTTTGTTCTTCTTCCTATTTGCTTCCTTGAATTCTGCTCCATCCACACACTCTGCTTCTTTCATATTTTGCTTCTCATTCACTTTTGAACTTGTCTCAAACCAACTTTTCTCTTTCATGGTCCACTACCTACCACTCGTTTCTGCTCATTTCCACGTTATATTTCTCCCTTGGTTACTTTCACCTTTCTGCTTCACTCCCAGTCTGCCATCCTATTAGCTCCTCTACCTTATTTCACTTATTCACTTGCTGTTCTATACTTCATTCCTATTCCATTTCATATTCTCTGCTACCTCTTTTTTTCACACTCCTTGTCTTATTTCTTCTCAAGCCTGTAAAGCTGTTGCCTTTTTTTTACTGTATATGTCTCCTTTTTGCCTCACCCATTTGTTCATCCCTTCCTCTCTGCAGCCTCATTACTTCTAATTCCATTAATCCCATTTTGTTCCATTGCTATGCAACTCATGTCTAATCTATTACATTACCTCTCATATCTCCCTTTATATGTACTTTTAGCTCCACTCTGTCAGTTTTTCTCTAATTTATTTTAGTTTCTTTCCCCTATCACTAGCCTGCTTTCACTTTCAACCCCAATATCCCATCCCTACAACGCTCACTGCTACTAGTATTCTTACCCATGCATTACCTTTCATGTTTAACCTCTATACCACTTGAACTTTCTGCTTCATTGCCACATTTTCACAATTTAAGCTCCACTCTCTCAGCCTTTGTTACTCACTGTATGTCTTATTTGTCAATCTCTTCTCCTTTCTGTTCCACTCCTTTTCATCCATTTCTTTAACTGTTATTTTTCTTTAAATATGAATTGCTTCTTTCGCAATCCTATTGCTATTTATCTCTTCAGCTCCACTGCCAAATACTTTTTTTAATCCCCTATCAAGTACTCACAGGCTAATTCCACACAAGGCTAATATCTGCTTGCATCCACTCTCCTGTGCTTGCACCCAGAAGTACTGCACTGACCTGGGTGCAGACACACGGAGTGGATTTCGGCACCAAAACACTTGAGTATTCATTTTCTCAGCAAAATCCACTCCGTGTGTCTGCACCCAGGCAGATGCTGTACCTCTAGGTGCAGACACAAGGGAGCAATGATGTGAGCGGAGGGGCCGTTTTCCACCCTACACTTATTTGCCTGGGTCATATAATCAGCTGGCTTCTGCTACATTGTTTCAGGACCAGACAGCCAGACAGAGGCTGCTTTCAACATTGACAATATTTAATTAATAAAGACACAACTTTAGTTTGTAAGGCAATCGTGTAGTTGGCATGATAAAAGAAGATTATAACTGCGCTGAAAGAATCAGAGCAACATACAATTAAAAATAACAAAGGAACAATACATTGTAAAATGTTGGTTTCCTTTGGAGAATATGTGATATGGAAACTTGAACCCATAAAAGTACAATAAAGAAAAAGATCCCATGGAGCAGGGCTGTACAATTAAAGATACAAATGCTAGACATGTCAGTGTTATTTTTATGGTCCCTGCCTACCTATAATCTGCAAACACCCCTGTGTATGAGATCAACATATTATTCAACCCAGCCCCCTGTGTATGATATCAACATTGTATTTAATCCAGCACATAACCATGTTGTAAGTCATCTAACTGCCTGCTACACTGGAAGCGTTGGACAGGACTGACATAAGGGATGAGGGTGTGGTGGAACATTTGCTTTCAAAAAACATTTAGATGTCTTCTTGGATAAGCAAAATATCCTGGGCTACAACAGTAACGATTTAATCCAGGAATAATTCTTACTACTGACTACCGGAGCCAGGAAATCACCATTTACTCACAGGCAGTGATGGGTTTAGAGCAGAGCAATTCTCCGGGGCAGACTAGAGGGCTAATGCATGTTAGCATACACTTCCATGACTCTCTGCAGAACATTCAAGGTAAATGAAGGGGGAATACATATCATTGTGAATATACAAGAAAGAGTTGAAGGTACCCCATTGTGCGTCTGATTTCTTGTAAAAATTGAGAAATTACACTTTGCAAGCTGGTAACATATTCATGTATCTGGTTATTTAAAGTCAGACAAAACCAATTACTTCAACATGTTACTTAGTGGAGGATTGGTGAGCAGCGTCTAGATCCTAGTCAGCCCAGAAATGTATGTCAGCAGAGTGGGAGTAATATGTAAATGTATGCTAATGCACTTCACTAGATTACATATCTAATTGGTCTCTCCCTTTAATAATGTGGCCATATGTATGCTAGTTTTTTAAAACAGAGCATTCTGTCAAAGTGGGACAGGGCATACCTGATCCCCATTGTAAGCAGCAGTCCTGCCCTGCTTTATGGCTGAGATTGTAGCTATCTTTATAACAGATCATTCTGTCACAGTGACACAGATCCTATTGGATCCCCATTGTAAGCAGCAGTCCTGTCCTGCTTTATGGCTGAGATTCTAGCTATCTTTATAACAGAGCATTCTGTCACAGTGGCACAGATCCTATCTGATCCCCATTGTAAGCAGCAGTCTTGTCCTGCTTTATGGCTGAGATTCTAGCATTCTTTATAACAGAGCATTCTGTCACAGTGGCACAGATCCTATCTGATCTCCATTGTAAGCAGCAGTCTTGTCCTGCTTTATGGCTGAGATTCTAGCATTCTTTATAACAGAGCATTCTGTCACAGTGACACAGATCCTATCTGATACCCATTGTAAGCAGCAGTCCTGTCCTGCTTTATGGCTGAGATTCTAGCTATCTTTATAACAGAGCATTCTGTCACAGTGGCACAGATCGTATCTGATCTCCATTGTAAGCAGCAGTCCTGTCCTGCTTTATGGCTGAGATTCTAGCTATCTTTATAACAGAGCATTCTGTCACAGTGGCACAGATCGTATTTGATCTCCATTGTAAGCAGCAGTCCTGTCCTGCTTTATGGCTGAGATTCTAGCTATCTTTATAACAGAGCATTCTGTCACAGTGACACAGATCCTATCTGATACCCATTGTAAGCAGCAGTCCTGTCCTGCTTTATGGCTGAGATTCTAGCTATCTTTATAACAGAGCATTCTGTCACAGTGACACAGATCCTATCTGATACCCATTGTAAGCAGCAGTCCTGTCCTGCTTTATGGCTGAGATTCTAGCTATCTTTATAACAGAGCATTCTGTCACACTGGCACAGATCCTCTCTGATCCCCATTGTAAGCAACAGTCCTGTCCTGCTTTATGGCTGAGATTCTAGCTATCTTTATAATAGAATGTTCTGTCACAGTCTCCACTTTAGGCAGCAATACTGCCCTACTTTACAGCTACAGAGGTTATACTAATCATGATAACTAAACATGTATTTATAACATTGGGATATAAAAGTGTTTTTATTGCTTCCACTACTGTACACTACAGAGGGTTTGCAGAAGATTCATAGTAAAGTGGTTGTCATAAAAGAGCTTATAATGTGGAGGCAGCAAACTCAATCACAACTGCAAAACTATAATAGTTTTAATAAGGGTAGATTTATAATGATAGCCAGGTCTGAGCTGCTATTGGTTTCTTACAGCTGCCCCACTAATGTTCACCAGAATCTATAGAATGCAAGTATGGGCCAGATGGTAGTGTCCCTTTAAATGACATAGCAGCAGACAAATGTTACTGGCAGATGGACATTGGACAGTGAGATAGCAGAGATGCAGTAGGTGTGGCACATGTATGAGGCAGCAGCAGATAAGCCTCACTTAAAGGAGAATTCAACCTATCCCACCCCAGGTAGACCCCCCTCCCTCCATACTCCAGAGGGAGACCTAGATCAGCACTGGCATCATGAGTACTGGGCACAAGTGATAGATTCCAAGAGGCATTTGAATGATTGGCACAAAAAAAGGAGGCACAGGTGGGTCAGTGGAGGCTTTGGGAACATATGAACTAGTCACAGAGAAGAAGATGCACAGGTGAGGTGGTGGCAGCAATTTAGCACCAGTGAAAACAGCAGAGAAAATATCCAGGTGAGGCAATGGCAGGGATATGGCAGCAAAGACAAGGGTAGTGGTAGTTAAATGGCACATGTGTGAGAATACATAAAGGCCCCCATACACAGGCAGATCAAGTCGGCAGCTTATTGGGCAGTGTATGGGGCTCTTCAAGTGGCTTCCCTGATCAATATCTGGCTGAAAGTCGGCCAGGTATTGATCGGGCAGGTTTAAAAATCCAGTCGGATCGAGGACCACATTGGTTTGTTGATGCAGTCCTGAATCCAACCACCTTTATTCTCAGTGTTTTTATTTGATCATTGGGTCCAAGATTGGATCAGCCAGATATCGCCCACCTCAAGGTCACCAAACGAGAGGATCTCCAAATGTATGGCCAGCTTAAGTGGCACAGTGACAGAAGTAAGCCAAAGGTAAGAAATCAGACTTAAAATGGGACATATTGTTACTCCTCTTTCCTAGAACATCTTTCGCATCAGTTGCAACTCTGATCCCATAAATAGGCAATCTCTTCACTTCATCCCTCTCTTTTGCCACTGATGGTAACAAGCATCCAGGTTAACAAGCAGCCCAGCTGGAGCAGTTCCAAGGGGACATAGAATGGGGAGCAAACAGATACCTGGCAGATCTGAGGACAGAGGCAGTTAAGTGGCATAGTTACGGGCAAAGCCCAACAGAGAACTGGCACAGGGGAAAGGCTTTGACAAACGGATTGCACAAATGAGGGAACAATAGGGGCATGACTTAAGCTGGCCTTAGACACAAAGATCTGATCGTATGAATCGAGGATTCATACGATTTTCGGAACGTGTGTGGAGAGTCCAGACATTTTTCGTCCGGCGGAGATCGGTCGTTTGGTCGATCGGACAGGTTAAAAGATTAAAAGGTTAAAAGACTGCCGATAATTTCTCTGCGTGTATTGCTGATCATGTCATTTTCAGTGGGAGACTGTCACTAGCTTTTGTCGGAAATAACTTTCGTACAATTGCTGTCAGGGGCAGAACATCGGCTGATCTGTTCTTATCTACTTTCATTGATCGGAATGGTTAGTGGCAGGTCGGGAGATGGGAAAGTCCAATCGTACGATGATTTGTACGATCGGATCTTTGCGTCTATGGCCAGCTTCAAGCATAAGCAGACCCCGCAGCTGCAGGGATGGGACAAGAATATAGAGAGACACTGGGCACTAAAAAATAAGCAATTTCTATATTTTAAAAGTAAAAAGGTCCAGTCTATATGGTATTTGCTGTCATATTGATTTTGATTGTTTATTGTGAATATCAAATAAAATATTTTAAACATAAAAGTAAAAAGGTCAATTCCGGAAGATGTGAGGACCCTAAATTGAATTTGTGAGGCAAACTGGAATAGTAAGGTTAAGGGCACACGCTAAGATTCTGGGAAATGTAGTCGCCTGCGACAAATCGCCTCTTCTTCTGGCGACTAATCTCCCTGAAAAGCCTGTTGGCTAGAATGTAAATCGCTGGTGGGATAGCACTTAGATTGCTTCGTTTTCCGAAGTCGCCCAAAGTTTCCTCGTGAGGCAACAAAGCGTTCCGAGTGCCATTCCGCCAGTGATTTACATTCTAGCTGGCGTGAAGGCAGTTCGGGGAGATTACTCGCCCGAAGAAGAAACGATTTGTCGCTGGGCAAAAAATCTTCCAAAATAGCAGCGTGTCTCTGCGCTTACTCGTGGGGTTGATTAGTTTAGGGGGACAGTTAAGAGGGGACACTGGCACAATGTAAGTGAAAAGAAGGGGAAACCAACCTGCACAAACCAGGTTTGCCGTCCCTGGCAAGGAAGTGGGTATGCCAGGGGTTGCAAATCCCCTCCAAACTGTCCTCTTTATAAACTAATCACCCTCCACATATGCAGTTGTCACCATGATACTGACCACAAGGGATACACACCCTGGTACCAGGTGGAGAGGGAGACCTAGATCAGCACTGGCATCATGAGTACTGGGCACAAATGAGTAGGAAACTACTTGGTGTAGGAACCCCAGTGTTAAACTATAGAAGTTTTTCAGAATCTGTTGAACGTATGTGAATCATTAACCCCCAACCCACCCTGGCAACAAAGTGCACTCCTCTTCCCCATGCCCCCCCCCCTTACCTGCCGGCGCTGAGTAGCGAGCTATAGTAGTGCCCATAGAACAGGGAACACAGAGTCAGGGCGCCGATCGCAATCCCCACAGTCCTCAGCCAACGGGGGCGCATTGATGGATACGGGGCTGTGTGCTGGGAACACCGGGATCAGGCTTTCCAAATCAGTTCCAGTAAGAAGCTCCTTCCTTTCCGCTGTGTCTCGGTTTCAACCCTCTCTTGGCTGTTGGGGGCAGGTGTGCAGCCCCTTGTTGTGCATATGAAAGTACCACCACGCCTAGCCCTGTACTCCAGTGAAAAGAGCCAAAGATCACAGGCAGAGCTTACTTGCTACTAAATGCCATCCGCTCTGACTGCCTGCTTATCTCCCACTGATCCCTCCCCTCCCACTCACTAGTACAGTGGGGTGGGGGAGTGTCTTGCAGTGTTGGGAGGTTTTTGTTAAGTAAACCCACTCATTTGATTGTGTATCTGCCTTGTGTCCAGATAGGGCTTCAGATCAAATAGCTACAGAAAAGTGATTTAAAAAAAGTTTGTATATATGTATATAGGATAAACTATAGTTGAAACCGGTCCTGTGACTGCTGGGGACCCAGGTGGTATATAGGGGTTCCACTGAGGTATTAAATGACAGGTAAAGGTATATATTTATGAAAAAAATCAGTGTAACTACAGAGGCAGCAGACTCTGTGGCTGCAGGGGGCTATAGGGGGCCCTGCAGAGTCATTTTAAGGCTGGTGGCACACGGTAAGATTCAGGGGGAGATTAGTCACCCAGTGACAAATCTCCTCTTCTTCGGGCGACTAATCTCCCCCAAATGCCTTTCCGCCGGCAAGAATTCGAATCATCAACGGGAAGGCATGCATAGCACTTAGTTTTTCTGAAGTCGGCCAAAGTGTCCTCTTGAGGCAACTTCGGGGCGCCTTCAAAAAATGAAGCTCTATGTATGCCATTCCGCCAGGGATTCAAATTCTTGCAGATGGGAAGGTATTTGGGGGAGATTAGTCGCCCGAAGAAGAGGAGATTTGTCGCCGGGCAACTAATCTCCCCCGAATCTTACCTCGTTCCACCAGCCTAATATGTATTGGTTAAACAGGACATCTGTATATTTGGGGGGCTCTAAAATTATTTTGCTGTGGGGCCCGATAACATCTAGTTACGCCACTGTTTTAAAACAGTCTTATTCATAAAGATAGGAGGGCCCTAAAATGATTTCCTTGTGGGACCTAATAAATTGTGGTCACCGATCCTGGCACCAGTGTCTGTGAATGCTCCAGCGCCTAATTTAGTGCAAATGTGGGGCAATGCATTTTGCTTATACGTTGTAAATCATAACTGGGATTTATAAGTGTGTACCTTCACTTACGTCCTCTATTTATAATCGCCTCTTCCTGAGAATTTAACTGCAGCTGGTTCGCAGGCATCTGAGCCGACGTTCCCTTGTGTAGCAAAGAGAGACACCAAGAAGTCGAATTGTTGCTTATGGGATTGTGATTAACAGCTGTGTGTAGGGTTACAGGTGAAATTAAGTTATGTTTGCCTTGTCCCGAACTTCACTCTCCTGTTTACTGCACAATGAATGATCTGCTAATTATGTCAGCGGGGGAGCCAGCAATAATTAACTGAAAAAGGGTGAAGAAAATCCCAGGCACTATTGAATATCTAGAAGACAGCACACGTGTAAAATAGAACTCACACCTTTAGGTGTAAAAAGAAACACTTAGATGCAACACTCTCCATATCAATTGGGGTCAGCTTTGGAGGTACAAATCTACCCCACTGCAGATAGACTAGACTAGAGCATTCTCACTGGGAAGGGGTAGGGTAAGGGCTCTTACACATGGGCGTTTTTTGCTGCGCTCCACTGAGTTCCGCATTCTTCCGTTCAGCCACAGTGGAGCGCAGGAGCACTCGATGACATGCGTCTGTGTGAGTACAGCCCCCTTGACAAAATGCGTTTAATCCTGCGATCCCCTGTGGCTGAACGGAAGAAAGCGGAACGCAGGGGAGCGCAGCAAAAAAGTCCATGTGTAAGAGCCCTAAAGGTGGCCATCGATGAACCGGTAATATTGTTAGACACAAATTTTCGTAGGATATTCGGTGGATGTATGGCTGAATCAGATACAGGTTGAATTTCATTGTTTCTACCTGTTTATCTGACGGATTCAGCTCTACACATGTGTATTGAAACACACACTCTTTCCTGGAAAGATCTTTTCCAGGAAAGATTGTAATTGTAACATCTATGCAGGCCCGAATTTGTGGAAAGCTCACCAAGGCCCAGGCTTAGGGTAGCATGCTGCCTAACCACACTCACATTGGTTCAGAAACACTGGGGATGCGCAGGAGATGATTGTTTTTTAAACTTCCCATGCACCAATACCCATTGCTCCAAAAAATTGGTGTGAATAAAGGGGAGGGAGGGGAGATGGGCAACGAATGACAGCAGGCCTAGGGGAGTCCGCTATGTAAATCCGGCCCTGCGTCTATGGCCTGGGGCGTGTCCCTCTGGCTTAGTTAGAGATTTACAGAAATCAGTCATACGGACTCCCGACCTACAAATAATCTGCGTCTATGGCCGCCTCAGTGGGAAGGAACAAGTACATTATTGATTAGTAGGGTGTGTTTTACCTTGACATGTCTATAAATGATCAGCCTAAAACAAGGACATAAACAATGGGTGTAGTTTATTCAACAGTTAGGGTGGTGGCACACTGGGAGATTAATCGGCAATCAACAAATCTTTTCTCCACTTCGGGCAACTTTGGAAAACCAAAGCAATATGTATGCCATCCCACCGGTAATTCGAATTCTTGTAGGTGGGAAGGCATTTGGGGAGATTAGTCGTGTACCACCACCCTTAAGTGAACTTAAATACTCTAATGCTCTGTATTGATTAGCAGAAGTAGTTGCTGGTAAAATTAAGTCTCATTTATTACCTCCTTCTCAAGATTAGTCATGGGCGCTTCACCAATTGTGTACTAGCATCCTGGACCCTTGAGATTAGTGCTTACCATACTGGGAGCTGCCCACTTGTGGGGGGCCTGAACAAGTGGAATGTTGGGGCTCATGTTATGAGCTACGCTAAGGGAAGAATATAGGTTTACAGTAAAGTCGGGCCTGAACCCAAAAAAATCTGCCTCTGCTCTAGATTGTTCTCATAACTCAGAAGTTCTCAGGGTTAAGACACTCTGGTCCCAAATCTACGTTAATGCTCGTTTTACAGTCTGTAATTGTTTTGTCTATGTTAGGGCAATAGTAGACAAGGGGATTAGTCATTCATGACAAATCTCATCTTCAGCGGGTGACTAATCTCCTCAAAATACTTTCCCACCGGCCATAAAGTGAAGTTGCCTGAAGTTTCCTCAAGTTGCCTGAAGTTTCCTCAAGAGGCAACTTTGGGCCACTTCAGAAAGCCAAGTGGCGCAATTGGCAATTCACTTTATCGCCGGAAGGAAAGATTTTGGTGGACATTAATTTCCAGCAGAAGAGGAGCTTTATCATGGGCAACTAATCTCCTTGTCTATGATTACCCTATAGGCCCCCATACACGGGCCGATAAAAGCTGCAGACAGACAGAGTCGGCAGCCTGCTGTTACTTTAAAGAGATACTGACGCCTAAAATTATACTTTTTTTTACATCTATTATAATATTGGCTTTGCAAGCTACTTCTAACTTTGCCATAAAGTATTTGCATGATGCTTTTACATTACCTGTCTGATCCCCCATGTTCCTGTATGAGGGGGCTGCCATATTTGTGCAGCAGGAGTCTGTTAGCATTAGAAACTGTAACTAACAGGCTGAGATGGGACAGTCAGGTTGGTAAAGTCAGAGTGTAAGAGAGTCAGGCTTAGGAACTTCAACTAACTATTATATACAAAAACAAACCTCTCAGCAAAAAATGATCAACATGACCTATAGGTAACATTTAATGTACATTCATATGCTAAAATTCATTTTTTAGTGTCAGTATCACTTTAAGCCTTTAAGCCAGAGATGACTACATAAGAGTGACCCCTTGTGGCCAAAATCATGAAAAAGAGGCCGACTTTTTGCTTGGTTGTTAGTTTCAAAGATTTAAACTGCCCACGCACAGGCAGATTTTGTCACCACTCTGTGAACAGTCTTCTCTAAATGATTGTTTTAATGAATGATTCAGCCATTGATGGAAAATGATATGTGAGGACTAGGAGATTTTATATCTTTGTTGTGTTGGCTGCAATATCTGCATTAACCAATGGCTGTTTGCTCCTTTGTTTAGTTCTGCATTAAGGGCAGGGACAAATCTCCTCTTCTTCGGGGCGACTAATGTTCCCGAACTGCCTTCCCTGCCTTTGCACTGAGGCAACTTCGGGCGACTATAGAAAATGCATTGCCGCGTGTGCATTAGCGCAGGCGACTTTTCATTATAGCCTATGGGAAAAAACGCTGATGCTGTTAGGCGAGATTGCCACTCAGAAGACGAGGCGATTAGTCGCCAGTCAACAAAATCTCCCCGAATCTCCTTGTGTGGCCTTACCCTAAAGATTTTTTTAATGATGATTATCTGACCAATTTCATAGTTTCACAATGAAAAATATTAAGGGTAAGGACACACAGCAGTTTTGGGGAGATTAGTCGCTCTGGCGACAAATCTCCTCTTTGTTAGGGCAACAATTGCCCCAAACTGCCTTCCCCTACCTTCCTTATAAGGAAAAATCGCCAGTGGGATGGCATTTGCGGCGCTTCATTTTCCGAAGTCGCCCAAAGTGGAAACTTCATGCAACTTCAGAAAACGAAGTGCCGTGAGTGCCATCCCGATGGCGATTTTTCATTATAGCTGGTCGGAAGGTGGAGGAAGGCAGTTTGGGGAGATTATCTCTCCGAAGAAGAGGCGATTTGTCGCTGGGGCGTCTAATCTTCTCGAATCTGCCTGTGTGTCCTTACCCTAAACCTATCCAATCAACTGTTGGGGCAATGTTGTTGGAATGATTGTAAAATTTTGCACCCCATCAGTGTAACCATATGTAGATGATTTTATCGATCACCAGCAGGAAATAAAATATACAGTGTTGGCCACTGGTGGTATAAAGTACCTTAAAGGAGTAATTCTCCTTTAAGTTAATGTTTAGTATTTCATAGAATGGCTAATTCTAATCGACTTTTCAATTGGTCTAATTATTTTATTTTTTTATAGTTTTTTTAAAATGAATTGCCTTCCTCTTGTGACTCTTTCCAGATTTCAAATGGGAGTCAGGCCCTCTCCTATTCATATTCCAGTCTCTAATTCAAATAAATTCATGGTTGCTATGGTAATTTGGACCCTGGCAACCAGATTGCGGAAATTGCAAGCTGGAAAGCTGATGAATAAAAAAACCAAATAATAAAAAACTAAAACCAATTATTAACCAAAAAATTGTCTCAGAATATGACTGTCTACTGACATCTTATAACCCATATATGCCTGGGGCATAATCAATTTTCAATACTCAATTTCTTAAAGGCACCATCTACCCTGGAAGGGTTGAGCAAAAGGCAATGTACAACTGCAGACAATGTAGCATAACTAATTGGCTTGTTTTGCAAGGCGACAAACTAAACACTGTACACTGTACAACTGCAGTTGTGTTGATTTTGGATCAATAAACACCGCTGATTTATTTGTTCTTTTGTCTATTGAATGGGATGTGACAAAAGAAACAGTAGGACCGATGTGGGCGTTGGCTATTTCAGCTCTTGCCAGGGGGTGGGATGTTTACTGTTATATTGTAGGGAAGGGCTGTTTCCACCCTGGAGACTTGGAGTAAAGTGATCACTCAGAGGGGAACACGAAACCAGACTCTTAACCCTTCAGCCACATGAAAATGTTTAACATATGTACTTGTGTAGATTGTAAGCTCATGTTTTCAATCGCTAAATAAATCAGCATACTTGTGTACCACCCTTTTACTTTCTGTATATTATAAGAAATACATTAACACAGACTTTAACTATTTCCATGTTATTAGGGAGGCAGGGCCCCTCCTCGGATGAGGCAAGGTGAGACCCTTGCCTAAGGAGGCAGTGAGAGGCCAGTTACGAGGGGCAGCAAAAAGCCGCCTCCTGTAACTTTAAGGGCTCTTACTGATGAGTGTTTTTAGTTGCGCTCCCCTGTGTTCCGGTTTCATGCGATCAGCCGCAGTGCAGGTGTAGATGCACAGAATTCTTTTCAATGGGGCTGTACTCACACAAACGCAGGTTGAGACGCAGCATGTTGCATTTTCCTGTGTTTGGCGCTTACATGCGTCTGTGTGAGTACAGCCCCATTGAAAAGAATTTAGTGCGTCTACTCCTGCGCTCCTCTGCGGCTGAACACATGAAACCAGAACACAGGGGAGCGCAGCTAAAAACGTTTGTCTGGAAGAGCCCTTAGAGCTGAATTACGGTTTTTAAAACGGAAATTCATCACTGCCAGTGCAGAGAGCTTTAGAGCACTCATTGTACTAGCAAGTGCCCCCCTTAGACCTGCTCCAACACTAAAGTTTTAAGCTCAGAACGGAAGAAGGGGAAGGCATTGGGGCAGTATCTCCCCTGTAGGGAGCTAAGGATCCACTCCCAGGGCCGGATTTACATAGTGGGTGCCCCTAGGCCCACTGATGTTCGTCGCCCCCATTCCCTCACTTTTGTTTGCGCAATTTTCATAATCGGGACCGGAGCAATGGGGATTGGCGCACTGGATATTTAAAGAACTATTTTATCTTCTAGGCCCGGTCCTTTGTGGGCTTTTTACAAATCCGGGCATTCAGTCATTAAGATTTGAAAAGTAAAGTGAAAGTACATTTCAAAAACCTATATACACTATACGATTTGGCAAGGTCATGAAACAGGCAGCTTTTTGCCCAATTTGGCCACCTATGTACTGGGCCAATTCAGGATCATCCAATGTTATGGACCCATGGCCAATGATCCGATCATAATGGAGGCCTTGGAAGACCTGTCAGGAGTGGTCCAGGGTCGAACTGGGCCGGCGGGACACCGGTGTCTGGAGTAGACTCTATGAAACGACAATGTGGTCCTCATCCAAAGGTATTTTGTAACCTGCCTAATACATACCTGCCTAATTGCAGGGCCTGATACAAGGGCTAATATGTTTCCAACTTCGTTAGAAGGGTTCTACTGAATGCTGCATGTTCACAGTGGAAAAGGTCTAGAATGGACAGTTGCTAATATGCACACAGAGGAAACATGGCCTAAATGTAATGCAAATGTCAGTTATCTTATTTAGTGACTTACTCCATACATGAACCAGGAAGTGCCCAAGGACCACAAACCCTAGAAGAATTTCAATACAGGACACTGACATTCAAAGGCAAACACGTAAAACTGCAAATTTCCCTATACAACCACTCAGGCCTATTTGCATTGGTACAAACCATGAAAAACAGGAAACCCTCACATGGCAGTTGATGCCTTGATCACAGGTTCTTTGCCTCAGATTTTATTACACACTGAAGCAATGTTCCCTCTTATTCCTTCTCGGCTATGTGCATACTTTTTAAACTTGTGTGTGCAGTTTTTAAAAACTGTGTGCTCAGGTCAGAATTAATACAACATTTTGTATGTTTACACAAAATTCTTTGTGTGCACCACCTTTTTCAGCCTCAAAACACCTTCACTGTACATATATATATATATATATATATATATATATATATATATATATATATATATATATATCATTCCTTTTACAGGTAAATTTATGTTAGTGTTTGATGAGCCGACAGATAATGATTTATCATTCAACTAGGAATGATAAATCAATAACAGCATGCATGCAGCATTTAGATGTAATATTGAAAGAGGGCTTTATCTTTATTAATTATGTTTAGTACCATAACTAGGCGTACTAGACACAGTTTAGAGTATCTCTCTGTACAGGCTATACACAGTTCCTGCTGAATCATGCTAACACAGGATATACTTAAAGGGATTCTGTCACGATTCTGGTTACATTACAAATAATTCACTCTACCATTTAAAATGTAATTCATGAACAAATGTGGTTTTTTTTCAGCTGTAATATTGGTGTGGAGGCAGCCATCTCAGTGCATTGTTCCTGATTCTTAACTTTGAGAAAGAGCCAGCACTTCAGGGCAGAGGCACACGGTCAGATTCGGGGAGATTAGTCGCCTGGCGACAAATCTCCTCTTCTTCAGGGCGACTAATCTCCCCGAAGAGTAGTGTGCCTTCCCCTGCCTTCCCACTGACTATAATCTAAATCGCCGGCGGGATGGCACTCGGAGCACTTTGTTTTCCGAAATCGCCCGAAGTTTCCTCGTGAGGCAAGGGGAAGGCAGTTCAGGGAGATTAGTCGCCCTGAAGAAGAGAAGATTTGTCGCAGGGCAACTAATCTCCCCAAATCTGACCATGTGTCTCTGCCCTCAAGATGGAACTGCTTTGAGACAGCTATCCCCTTCTCATTGTACTTCAATGCGACCAAGCAGGAAAAAGCAGAGGGCTACCACTAGGTGTTAAACAAATCCTTCAACAGAGATGTCAGGCAGCTGCTATCTGGTTAGCTGCCCATTGTTCTGTTGATAGGCTGCTGATGGGCTGTGAAAGGGAAGGGAGGGGGTGATATCACTTGCAGTGTAGCAGTAAAGAGTGACTGAAGTTTATCAGAGCACAAGTCACATGATTGTGGGCACCTGGGAAATGGACACCATGCCTATCCCCATGCCAAATTTCAAAATTAAATATAAAAAAATCTGTTTGCTCTTTTAATAAATAGATTTCAATGCAGAATTCTGCTGGAGCAGCACAAGTAACTCATGTGTTTTGGAAAAAAAAAACATGTTTTCCAGTGACAGTATCCCTTTACAGTAGCCATACAGGCTGATAAAAGCTGCTGACTCGGTCCTTCTAGACTGAGTCGGTATCTTAATGGCCCATTTATAGGGCAAAGAGATGGGCCTGCCCAACTGATATCTGGACAAGTGTCCAAGTACCTTTATAGCCCCTGCAACCATGCCACCTGCTCATCTCCACCTGGTAAATGCATCTGGGGGACTCCCGTATAATCCAAGTGGATTGATAACTGTGGAAACCCCTCTTTCATGGGATTGCCATCACAAGTCCTGTTTAACACCCCTCCTCCTGACAGTGGCCCTATTTATGATATCATTTTGTACAGGCTATAACAACATAAAACAATACATTTTATGATGGAAACATAATCTGTATTTGGAAGGAGCAAGTAAGACCTTTAAATAAAAATACAAAAGTATGACAATTTTCTCTGTATATACCCTATAACAATAGAATGTTATGTATTTATATGACTAGTGGGGGTTAAGACCCAAGGCTTGAGTTAGTTAGCAAAGGGTTCTATAACATCTCCTGAACTACAGGTTGAATATCTCACTCAGTAGTTCCCAAAGTGAGGGCAGGTCAGAATAACGGGGCCAATGTTGTTATTCTTGGACCTAAAGGATAATATTGGTTAAGACATTTTAAAGGAATTCAACCCTTAACTAAAATTTTTGCTACTTAGCTTTTTACTTACCCCTCGGTGCAGATTCAGGGATCGCAGTTCATGGCAGCCATCTTCTGGGTCTTCGGTAATCTGAGACTGAGACCAGCAAAGCTCAGTTGGAGCATTTTCCCGGTTCTCGACAACTGCACATGCACCGAAATATATGGAAATTGCCGAAGCGCCGGAAGATGGCTGCCATGAACTGTGGTAGTTGTAGTTACACTACACCAGACCTTTAATCTTCCACTTAGCAAAGGCCCTAGCCTGAAGTGTTCGAGTCACATGCAACCCATGCTCTAAGCACTAGCTGGACATTAACCCCATTTGGTCTGTATAGCCCAAGTTAGTGTTACATAATGTTGTCCAACATACCTTTGTGCAGATGTGAAATCTAGAGCCACTTTGTGCCAGGACAAGCAGGTTGTACAAGAGAGGGATTTAGGTAATGTACTACAGGGCAGTGGTGTAGATGGTCCAAGGATAAATGGATTTAGCAGTAATTATAATTGAGGTGTCTTTTATCTCATCACTGCACCAACAGAATGCAGAACTTATATACCATAGATACCAGTAAGCAGAGAACATGAATGGAGTGTCATAGGCTTCAGAATGAAAGCATTGCTATCTTCTCATTGGATTTAGTTATATCAGATAGGACCACATTGGGAACAGGAATACCTGCATAGCCTTGATCTAAGAAGGCCAAGGACTGACTGATCCTGTACAGTATACGACCAACTGGCTAATGGGAAAATGGACAAAACACCATACGAGAGGCGGGCCTACATGGCATTGCTTGCTTTTGATTTTTCCACTGTGGGGGGCTAACAGCCCAAATGAAGGAAACAGTAGGAAAATGAAGAGGAGCTGCAGCTTCATCCACTTATGCATTATACACTGACCAACATGGCGATAAGGCAAATTTTATTTTAAGATCTGCTTGATTTATAAAATGACCAATATCCATCATCCAGTCTGAATGCCTGTACAGAAATATACATGAAACTTTGTTTCATTCATTTTTATTGGTTGCTGTATGGCCGGCCAGTGTCAGACTGGCCCACCGGGATACCAGGAAAACTCCCGGTGGCCCCAGGTGTCAGTGGGCCCTTATGCTGCTAAACATTTGGACTATTTCATGGCTATTTCCTATTTCTATGAGAACAAAGTGGTTAAATAGATGAAATAATAGATTATATTATGTAAAGAAAAGAGACTAGGAGAATAGAGGTTGAGTGAGGAGAGGAATAAAATAGTACTGAGGGTGAGCCCTTGGTCTGAGGTTTTTTGGTGGGCCCCTAGTGTCCCAGTCCGACACTATGGCCAGCTGTAGACTAACTGACCCAAAAAACATCCCTGTGGAGTCATTTGCTGGTGTCCCCATCAGGCTAGTCTGCAACTGATCGTTTCCGTAATCCCATAGCTCAAAGAAGCAAAAAGACTGAATATACTAATGTCACCAAATTCCCTTACTGTCAGAAGAGGTTACAATGCCACCCAGTCTGCAGATTAAAATGGATGGGTGTGACTAGCTTTTGTATTGGACAGATTGCTCCTCACTTTTTTCTCTGCTAAATTATCCAATTATTCTTTATTAAATCAGTTTAAAACTGAACTTCAAATGAACATAGATTATACTACTATACAATCTATTAGGTAGACATGTAAATTGGTCTAATTTCCCCAATTAAGCAAATTAAGGTAAACAGCTCGCATTGTCTCAGTGGTTGCAGATGAGGAAGAATGATTCATGTCCAAAAACATTTTATTTCCCTCCCAGACCCCTCCCTGATTATCTGGCCATGCTGCTAGTGCCAAAGCAACAAAATTGTGCCCTTTAGTGCTTATTCTCGTCAGATTGAAAACTCAACAGATCGCAGGACTGCGTTGCAAACAAGCCCGTAGACGCAAGCAAGGGGACTGGCCCAATGATATTGCTGTGGGGCCTAATAACTAGTCATTCCACTGCTGAAATTTTCATGTAGGAAATTCAGTAAATGGATCCCAATATAAACAGCTCTATAATAAGTAAAGTCAGTTTATTGGGGGTCAGTGGAGTTCATATTAATTCATTGGGGGTCAGTGGAGTTTGTCCCTGCTGCTCCTGTTAAAGAGATTGTTCACCTTTAAATGAAATTTTAGTATGATGTAGTGAGTGATAGTCTGAGGCAATTTGCAATTGGTTTTCATTTTTTATTATTTGCAGTTTTTGAGTTATTTATCTTTCCCAGGTTACTATGTCAGTGTTCACATCTATGGGTCATCCCACCCTGCTTGCTGATAGGACAAAAAGTTATTCTTTCTGCCTTTATCTTTTCTCTACAGCCTTTTTGGTAAGTTTATGAGGGCTCATGGTTGTTTCCATTTTTTATTTCCTTAGACTGGTTATGGAGTCACAGGTGCCTAGTAGCCCAGATAATACTGCCCATGATAGTAGGAGGCGAGCTATTAGTAAGGTAAGTTTGTTAGTTTTGTAAGCTTTGTCTGTTTGGTAAAAGTAGAAGGCTTATCTTTATGGGATTATTTTTTGTCAGTGTGTCTCCAACAAGAAAAAGAACAAGTAAACAGAAATCTGTGAGCTCTGTGAGAGATGTATATGAAGGTTGGCAGGCGATGCGGCTGTAGATACCGCAGATGACATGAAATATATTAGGGAAACTGTGGCAAAAGGAGTCAGAATGGTAAATAAGAGGTCTAGAGAAGTATCTAGCTCAAGACTTAACACTCAGGAGTTATGTAGCTGAATGGAAAGCAAAAGTAATTGTCTGCCCCGCCTCTATGCCTAAGGCATGGGGGCAAATTCACTAAGATTCGTAGTTGCACCAGCGCCAGGCGTAGTTTTGCCAGCGCTCCGCAAATTCACTAAAATCCGAAGTTGCGCTCAGGGGTAGCGTAAGGTTGCGAAGTTGCGCTAGTGTTGATTCCCTAAGCGAAGCGAAGTTACGCTAGCGATGGTTAATTTGCATACGGCACCAAATTCAAATTTCACTGGAGGAATACGTACAATCACTACAAATGCCTGGGAAACCTTCAAAACATAAAATAAAATTTTTATTTTGCCCTACACATGTGCCCACTGTGTAGTTAAGTTGCCATGAGTTAGGCAATGTAGGGGGGAAGGAGGGGAGCCCCAAAACATTTTTCAATCTTTTTCAGCCTATCACCCATAATATAGAAAAAACGCCAGCGTTTTTGGGACTTAGAAAAAACTTTTTTTGAAGAAATCCCTATCTACTCTATTGCGCTTCGCCTGGTCTGAGGTGGCGAAGGAAGTCTAGCGTAAAAGGTAGCGTTCAGAACAATGTGCGCGTTAGTGAATTTGCGTAGTTACGTCCGTTGCGCAAATTCGCCAGGCGTAAGGGTGCGAAGTTAGGCGCATAGTGAATTTGCCCCATAGAGAAGGGGCAGACAATATTTGATTGACAGCTGAGATTTTTAAATGAGTTTACAACAGCTATGAATGATTTAATAAAAAATAGAAATTGGATTTCATGTTTAATTTGAAAAGGACTTTTATTATACAGATTTTTGTGTTTGGGTGACAGGTCCACTTTAGGTAGCAGAGGTCAAGCTGGCAACAGATTTTGTGGCTGAAGCATCTGTGGCTCTGGTGTGGTAATCTTCCAGGTCTATGTCTTAATCATTAGCTTCGAGAAGAGCTCTTTGGTTGGGAGCTTGGAATGCAGACAAAGCGTCCAAGATGAATCTATGCAACTTACCTTTTGAGGGTCAGGTGTTATTCGGTGCAAAGCTTGAATATACCACAAAAGAGATACAACAGGAAAGTCTTCTTTTTGGGATAGAGTGTCCTTTGAGAATCAGAAGTCCAGACAATCTTCTTAAGCCAGGTCAAGGGGCTCTGTTTAAAACACAGAAAGGAAAGGGAGATCCAGTTAAGTCAGCTAGAAAGTCCTTCTGAAGATTCAATAACCAAAACTTCAGTCATACCCAAAAGATTAATGCAGTTCAGTAAGTGTAAGTGTGGGCAAGGTCAATAAAAGATCAGTGGATTCTGCATACAATTGGAAGAGGCTATTATTCAGAATTCAAAAGTATTCCCACTTTCAATCATCTGGTGTCAAGGATCTTGATTTCATATGTTCAGCAACTCCTGAAAGAAGGAGTAATATCTGCATTTACCATTACTTCGATGACATTTTGTTGAGAACAAACATTCCTCTAATTTTATTACGCCACAGAGACGTTGTTATTCAATACCTTCAGAAACATGGTTGGATATTGAATCTGGAGAAGACTCAATTGAACCCATCTCAAGATCTGACCTACTTAGGGGTGAGATTTCTAAAATGTCAGGATACAGTAACCTTGCCAGAAGAGAAGAAGATAAAGACAGTTGTGAAAGATTTATGTGAGAGAGACTCCATGTCAGCAAGAGAAGTGAATGCAGGGAGCATAGGGCAGGCAGAGTATGGCATGAACAGGGAGCATGAGGCAGAGTGTGGAACACACTTGGAGCATAGAGCAGGCAGAGAATGGCACACGCACAGAGCATAGGGCAGGCAGTGTATGGTACACATAGGGAGCATAGAGCAGGCAGAGAATGGCACACACACAGAGCATAGGGAAAGCAGAGTACAATATGGCACACACACAGACCAAAGGGCAGGCAGAGTATGACACACACAGGGAGCAAAGGGCAGGCAGATTATGACACACACAGGGAGCATAGGGCAGGCAGAGTATAATATGGCATACACACAGAGCTTAGGGCAAGCAGAGTATGGCACACACAGGGAGCATAGGGCAGGCAGAGTATGACACACACAGGGAGCACAGGGCAGGCAGACTATAGCAGGAGAAAGGGAAACCTATCAGGACCACTCAAAGATGAACAGTTCATACAGAGCTACATACAGTGACACAATGCTTGTGCCCCTCCAGGTGTGAACCTTACTGTTTGAATTTGAGAAGTAAACATCGCAGGGGGCAGTTAATCTCAGTACCTATACATTTTAAAGCTTATACAAAGTGAAGCAGTCACAGCAGGCATACTTTCATGTGGGGGGCCACACAAGGGAGATCACAGGCTGCCAGTTGGACAGCACTGCTCTAGAAGAGTCAGTGGCCTAAAGGTGCTTGCTGCGGATCCACCATTTACAGATTTTCAACCGGATGTGGTGGTGTTAAGGGCAGTTATGTCATCTCAATCTTCTTTCCAAATCCAGCCTCAGAGCAAGAGTTGGCAAACATTGGACATAGTCAGATATTTATCTATTTACATCAACAGGTCTAGTTCCTGGAGAAGATCAAAGAAATTTTTATCATTCTAGTGGCTGATAGAAAAGGTCTCAAAGTGTCCACTTCCACTAGGTGGTTGATGAATTGTATAAGGCTGGCTTATCAAAGAAAGGAAAACCATTTCCCAAGGTGGTAAAGGCACACTCTACAAGGACCTGGAGTACATCTTGGGCATTTCAAGCAAGAGGAGCTGAGTAGTTGTTCAGTTTCCCGGAGCTCTGTTAGAACCTTCCATACCGATGTATCTTCCTCAGGTGTGACAGTTTTTTCAGAAAAAGTTTTGGAGGCAGTTTGTTTCTCAAATAAA
Organism: Xenopus petersii; assembly: GCA_038501925.1. Lineage (NCBI taxonomy): Eukaryota > Metazoa > Chordata > Amphibia > Anura > Pipidae > Xenopus > Xenopus petersii. The sequence goes on along the minus strand of CM076688.1, from coordinate 92,736,969 downwards.
TGAAGCATGATGATGTCTTGATTGGTAGTTATTTTTCTGTACCCTCCCTTCTGATTGCTTGGGTATTTACCCATAGGTGCGAATTGGAATATTTTTTTTATAATAATACATACTTAGAATTTTTTTCCTGGTTACTATGGGCAGCCTTCACACTGATCCCTCCCAAAGTTTAAGCTCAGGTATAGAGACAAGGGCTGTGGTAAGGGGGGACATTATATAAGATAGGGTTAAAATGTATTGATTTACTTTCTGTCCTATCAGCAAACAGGGGTAGGATAGCCCATAGGTGTGAAGGCTGCCCATAGTAACCAGCAAAAAAGTATGACATAAATGTTCCCTGTTTAATTCAGCAATCCAGTTGCTAGGGTCCTAATTGCCCTAGCAACCATGCATCAATATGAATAAGAGACTGGAATATGAATAGGAGAGGGCCTGAATAGAAAAACAAGTAATAACAAGCAGTATGACTTTAAATCTGTAGCCTTACAGAGTATTTATTTTTCAATGGGGTCAGCGACCCACATTTGAAAGCTGGAAAGAGTCAGAAGAAGGCAGCAAATAATTCAAAAACTAAAGAAGAGAAAAAAATGAAGGCCAATTGAAAAGTTGCTTAGAATTAACCGTTCTATGACCTGCTAAAAATTAACTTAAAGGTGAACCACTCCATTAAGCTTCTCTGCATTATATTATTTATATGTAAATTAGCAACTTTCTCAAAGCAGTAAAGCCCCCATGAAGACAAAGAATTCACCGTGCCCAGCTGCTGTTGGAAGTTAAATTGAGACATGGGGGGTCTATGTTGCCAGTCCAAAAATAAGGCAGCAGAGTGTCAGGCACTTGCCCCAGTTCTCAAGGCACACCATTAAACAAAATGTATTCAATCAGCATCATAATAAAAATACATACATACTGACCCCGTATGATCCACCTAAAGTGTTTCATACCCTCCGGTATTTAATCATAGGTATTTCGGCTGTTGGACTATAACATCCAGCATGCTTTGGAAATTATAGTTGGACAACAAAATGTTTTGCATCCACCAATCTCTTCTGCTGTTTTGGAGCTTGCAGCCATCTCCCTCTCTCTCTCACTGCCGTATAACTGGTCCTGCAACAAATACTTTGGTGAATGTTCAGTGACCTAGAATATTGCAATATTTAGGACAAGTTGACCTGGCAATGGCATGTCATATAAATCATCTATAGAAACAGTTGCATGAGACACATAGAAAAGAACTGCTTCTTTAAGGCACAAAGCACCATCATTTAACTTTCCTCCTATATATATTCCTATATAAATATATATATTTCACTTTGCATCATGGCTAAAGTATTGCTTGGTAAGCACATTCTGGTTTTGCATTTAAGTCCATGTAGTGTAGTATAAAAACAGCATCCTTGCTTTATGGCAGGGATTGTAAATATGCACTCAGGATCACAGTTGCTCCTTTGATTTTGTGCATATGACTGCCAATGCATCATGATGATAGACAGCACAGGTTGTTGGGTTCTCAGCAAAGAAAAACTTGACCTGAGGTTATCTGATTATCAACATGCGCAAGAAAATATTCGGACTGGAACAGGAATAAATATCCTGTGTTGAAAGGATGGTGGAATGTGCTAAAATACACTGGCTACGGCTACGCCTCACGTTCCCCTGTAGCTCGCTTCACAGACTGCCAGGAAACAGACTTTGTGTAAACTGCCACCTTGGAATTGTGTTCCTTTCTTCTGGGTCAGTGGCTCTCGCCTTTCGTGCAAACCTGCCAATTCCATCTTGAGAAGAAAAAAACATTATTTTATTTACTAACACTGAGGGGAAAAATAAACTAGTTTACTAGATTACTTGGGTAGAAAAGTTGATTCTCCTGCTATTTATTATTATTGCTGTAACTTCTTATGCTCCCAAAAGTTCAACTTCCCCATAGTTTTACAATAAAAGTGGGGTCATTTACAAAGACGCAGGACATAAGAGTTCACCACTTTGTGCTCTTCACCTTGCACCAGCTTCAGCAGGGATAGGTTGGCCCTGACCTAACTGTATGCGTCCACTGCTGCTCCATAACTTGACGTGCAAGTTTGGGTAGGGAACAGGAGTGGGGATGCCTGCACACAGTGTCGGACTGGCCCACCAGGATTCCAGGAAAACTCCCGGTGGGCCCAGGTGTCAGTGGGCCCTCATGCTGCTAAACATTGGCCTATTTCATGGCCATCCCCTATTTCTATGAGAACAAAGAGGCTTAATAAATGAAATAATAGATTATAGTATAAGAAAAGAGACTAGGAGAATAGAGGTTGAGTGAGGAGAGGAAGAAAACAGTACAGAGACTAGATGAATAGAGGTTGAATTAGGAGAAAAAGAGTGGGCCTGGTCTAAGGTTTGTTGGTGGGCCCCTGGTCTGAGGTTTTTGGGTGGGCCCCTGGTGTCCCAGTCCCACACTGCCTGTACAGGGTCAGACTGGGCCGGCAGGACACCAGAAAAAAATTCTGTGGACCCCGCTGACCCAGACCTGGCTGGAACCATGGGCCCTTGGGCCCTTTCCCTCAGACTGCAGCCAAACAGGTATGCGCAAGGGGGGCTGCAGCATCGGATGTGGACCTGATGACTGTGGCAGAGGCCCCGGGGTTGGTGTGGGGGCTCCTGAGGTGGCAGCCCTGGTGGGCCCTGGACTCACCAGTCCGACACTGTGCCTGTGTATCTATCCCTGTCTGCCACCATAAATACTGGCTGCTAACCAGTAATGTAATGATCTTTGGCCTGGGTTCAGAATTTGCAACTGCATTCTCCTCTCCAGATGCACATATTCTTATACGACTTGCATGTAAGCTCTTAAATTTCTTTCAGTTTGGACCCAGGTGCAAAAACTCATTCCCTAAGTAATTACACCACTGTTGGCAAATATAGGCAGTGATTTATTCTTGGAGTAGCTGCAATCTGTCAAGGACACAAGGCGGTGCAAACAAAATGGGGGATTGGAAAATTGTTTTGCACTTTGCACTGAGCTCTGTAGTCTTCCATGTAACCTAGGTCCTCAATGGCTAATTAGTAGTTTATTTTGGAGTATGGTATACTGTATATCTAAACAAAAAGCAATGTGTTAAAATAAAATAACTAGTCACTTATCCATGTAAAGTCAGCCATACATGGGCCGATACTAATTTCCGACAGACGTGTTGGCAACTTATTGACTTGTGTATGGGGCCCTCTTACCCCACCAATATCTGGCTGAAAATTGTCCAGTGCCTTAATTATTATCCTTTATTCGTATAGCAATGACATATTCTGCATCATCATTATACATCATTCCCATCAGGCCCTGTCCCAGTGGAGCTTACAATCTAAGGTCCTATCAAATTCACAAATATACATTAGGGATAATTTTATTAGGTGCCTGCTTGTTTGTGTTTGGACTGAGAGAAGTATCCAGAGAAACCCCATGCAAGCATGGATAGAACATATCCACTGTGTACACTCCAGTGCCCTGTTTGGAACTGAACCATATACTGGTGTTGTTGCTTAGTGGATATAGCTTAAATGACACTGTAATATTTTTATTCCCATAACCAGTTCAGATTTCATACATTTACGTATTTTAGAAGGTCAGTGGGTTTGTTAACTGTGCTAACAAGAAAAGAACACGCACACCTAACTCTAGCGTTGCACATTTTCCTATATGAGCTGGCAAACTGAAAAAAATTCTTTTAAAAAAACTGAAAATTAAAAAGAAATCAAAATGATATCACCATATGGTTGTTATAAGGAACAAACTTTTCTTATCCTTTGCGCCTGATTGAACCGTGCACTAAAGGCAATGCAGAGTTTTATATGGAGACATTTTAGCCCTACATAAAAAATTTTGTATGGCGGGCAATTAAAAACGTTGTAAATTTAGTGTCCTGTTTGTTTTAAGTTTGGATCGTAAAGCACTCATTTACTCAGCGTTGTTTGAGACCCTGTTGTAGTGTTTGTACATTTTTAAAGGGAAATTAAAAATATAATATAAGCTTCATCATACTGAAATAAGAAACTTTCTATACAATCAATTTAATATTCTGCATCGTTTCTGAAATAATCAAGTTTATGTTCACGATCCCTCTCTCAGCATCTGTTTCTCTCCATTCTATCTTCATGCAGCAGTTGGGTCAGATAGTCATTGACAGTTAAGGTGGCCATAGACACACAGATCCGATCGTACGAATCGAGGATTCGTACGATTTTCGGATTGTGTGTGGCATGTGCCGACTTCTTTCGTCCGGCGGAGATCGGTCGTTTGGTCGATCGGTCAGGTTTGATTTTGACCCGACCGATCCCGCCGGAGCTAATGGCACATCGTAATCTGATCGTTCGGCCGTACGGCCGAACAATCAGATTACCCCCGATATAGCCATGCCTGTTAATGGCATATCGGGGAAAGATCCGCTCGTTTGGCAACATCGCCAAACGAGCGGATCTTTGCATCTATGGCCACCTTTAGATCCAATTTATCTTATTGGGGGGCTTCCTTACCTAGCAGATGAATTAGAGCTCATTTAAATAACTGATTCCAGTACAAACAAAATCTAACAAAAATAACTGCCTTTTGCACAAATTCTGCATGTAGACAGACAGGAGTTCTGGTGATTTTAATAGAGTGAGATCTAAAACATCTTCTAGGCAAAAGGAGCCCTCATATAAGATATATTGGATCTAACTGTCTATGTGACACCCAACTCCTGCATGAAGACAGATTGAAGAGAAACAGATGCTGAGAGAGGAACAGTAAAGATAAACTTGATTAGTTCAGAAACGGTGCAGAATGTTTAATTGATTGTATTTAAAAAAATGTTTATTTCAGTATGCTCAAGCTTATATGAAATTTTTGCAATAGTTCCCCTTTAGAAATACTGTGGTCTTGATTGCTCTGCTACTATGATGATGGTACCAAACTGCATCATCCATCATCTAATTTACCTACAAAAACACCAGGCCAAATAATCCAATAATGACTCAGACCCTGACGTTCGACGCAATTTATGATATCTGTCTGGACAATGCACAGTCTATTAGGGGCATATTTATCAAAGTGTGAGATTAGAGTTCACTAAAGAAAAATCCACCCACTTTCTATAAAATCCTGTGGGTTTTTTAAAAACATATTGATCAATATGTGAAAGTTAGGGCCAAATTTATTAAGGTTTGAGTTGTGTTTTCCATGAAAAATTTGAGTTTTCAAAAATAGACTTTTCAGATTAAAAAACGTGCATTTTTTGAGATTTTTTTTTAAAAAAAAAAAAGAAAAAAAAGAAAAGACACCATCCTAAACCTGTCAAGGCCATGTAGAAGTCAGTGGTAGAGGTCCCTTGAGTCATTTGAAGATGTTAATAGCCTTCATGATGTTTGAGTTTTTCTCTTGAGGGTTTCGCTTGAAAACTCAATTCAAGCAAGCGAGTCTTTTTTGCTGAAAACTCAATCAAGTCAAGTTTTCAGGTTCTTAACCCCGAACTCAATAATTTGGGTTCTTTTTCCATTCAAGTTTTTTTTTTAAATAAGAAACCTTTCGAGTTGTGAACTCATTCCATTTGATGTTTAAAAAAACTCGCATAACTCTTCGACCTTTGATAAATAAGGGGCAAATTTACTAACCTCTGAAAATTTGCCAGCGACGGCTTCGCTCACATCGCAACACTTCGCCAGGCGTAGATTCGCCAGGACAATGCTAATTCACTAAAATCCCAAATTGTGTCCAGGGCGCCGAACGCTGGGAAGTTGCGCTAGCGTTACTGTGGAAAGCGAAGTGAAGTTGCGCTAGCGTTGCTAATACATTACAATACACAATCCCAGGAAACCTTAATAAAATAAAATAGAGTTGTTGTATTTAACTACACATGTGCCCAGTGTATAGTTTATGTGCCATATGATAGGAAATGTAGGGGGGAAGCTGGGTACCCCAGAAAAAAACTTACGATCTTTTGCAACCTATCACCCTGAAAAATCGCCAGTGTTTTTTGCGACTTAGAAAAATTTTCAACTATTTTTTGAGGAAGTCCTATCTACTCTATTGCACTTCGCCTGGTCTGAGGTGGCGAAGGCAAGTCTGGCGCAAGAGGTAACATTCAGTAAAATCCCAATCTTAGTGAATTTGTGTAGTTGCATCCATTCGGCAGAGCGAAAATTCACCAGGGGTTAGGAAGCGATATACCGCTAGAGTCTATCTCCTTTGCTAGCGAAGTTACACCAGCGACCCTAGGTGGTGAATTTTTGATAGCGTTTAGTTAGCCCTTTAGTAAATCTGCCCCTTAGTGTTCACTATTTGATAAATATGCTTTGAATAATCACATAGGCATGCTTGGAAAGTGGGTGTTTTTTTTCTGTAATTAGCTCTAAGCTCATATTTTGATACATTTGTCCCTTAAAGTCATATTTGAAACAGATGTAAAAATGACTTGGTTGGAACTGGTTGGCATTATCTGCTCATGTGTTGCCAGCAATAGAGCTTGACATCATGTCCCTATGCAGCATTGGTGTAAACAACAGATAACCAGTGTCTTTCACATAGAGGCCCTGCTAAATGTCTCATATTGTACAGGGACAGCATTGGTTTCCGGTGCAACAGAAGTGGACAATCATGGTAGGATTAAATAGCTTTAGCATGGGGTAAGTGTGGCTCACAGAGGAATGACAAATTAAGGTGTGGCACAAATGTCACTAAATTGTACCTGGGAATGTCACCGCTTTGTTGCTAGGATGCTAGTGTCAGGATAATTCAGTTACTGGTGACTAGGGTTGCCAACCCGGCTGGTATTTTACCAGCCTAGCCTGTAAAACACCTGCCAAGGCCGGGGCCGGTATTACAAATTTACCAGCAATGTAGCTGCCGGTAAATTTGTAATACCCCTAACAAAAGCCCTTGGCCTGCCCCCAATCCGCTCAAAACGTACCTTTTCTCCACCTTCTGGCCATCGCGCCATGTGGCTCCACCCCCTTTTAAATCATGGTCTGCCCTTTTATGTCACAGCCCGCCCCTTTTGTTCCCGCCCCCCACTACCGGTGGAAATTTTATGAAAAGGTGGCAATCCTACTGGTGACCACTTAAGGTGCAAAGTAAAAACACATTTTATTTGCCACAAGCTTCATGGATTCCGAACTCTCAAGAGCCACAACCCTGAACGAAAAGAAAAAAACTCAAGGTTTATATAGACTGTTACATGGAACATTATGCAAAAGGAGTACACGAGTGAATGGGAGACGTCATTAAGCAGTAAAAAGGAGTTTCCGGTGGGAGAGCAATGGGAGCAATGGGAGATATTTTTTCACAGCACAGCCAAACCGGTGGCTCTGCTCTCAAGTCCAGGGTATTAGTGACCAAGGCTAGCTTGAGAACAGAACCTATAAAAGGCAAGGGGGACTCTACAGGGGAATCTGCCTACACACAATTTTGTTTCTAGCACTAGGATTTATTATGAGCACACACACAAATAATTCAGATCGTACCAACTAATATATATAGATTTTTATTAATGAACAGAAAAAGTAAACAAACCATTTTGGAGTAAATATTACTATAAAAACCTATTTTGACTCTCTCTCTATATATATATATATATAAATATACAGTACATGTATATCATGCTAATAATGAATTCCAAAAATATTTTCAACAGAAATATCTCTCCTCTAGATCAGTTGAAAACTATCATATCCTATAGGAGGCTAAGATCATTGTTTTTTTAGGAACATGAGAGATATGTGTTTAAACCTATCCTATGCCTGAACTGGTTGATACTGGTGCACTTAATGTATCCCTATAAAGTTCTTAGTAATTTAACTACATTCCCCCCTCACTGGGTTCCTCTCTGATGTTGAGGCCCAAGGTAATTGCCCTTTGTAGACTTCCCTCTATATTTGCATGCAATAGACAACAGTCTTTTCTGTTATATTATCTCCTTATTTCTCCTTATATTTCAGAAAGCGCTATTAGAATAATCTAAACCTCTTGTCAGGGAGAGTAAAAGTAGAAAGAAATGAAAGTTGTTGAAGAATATTACAAGCTGGAGGCGGGAGGGAAGGAGTGAATAAAAAGAGTGGAGGGGACAAATATATTGTAAAGCGGGTGAAAGAAATTCTCTGTTAATCCTCTACCCCAGCAGGGCTAATGGAATGGGACATTCCTTTCCAACTAAGCTGAACGCTGTTCTTTGGGAGATCACTTAGCAACTTCTAGGCTAGAGTGTCCTGTATGGAGGATGGGAAAAGGGGGAGTGTAAAATAAGCAATGAAGAAATCCACAATAAAAAATACATACTTAAGGTTGCAGTATACATCTTTAAAAAAGTGTACAATAAATAGGAGTCGTGTTGAAAATGCATTCTAAGTATTAATTCAAATAAAAATTTTAAAGGAATTTTTGTTTGGTGTAAAAAATAAAAACTGGGTGAATAGATAAATAAAACGAAAAATGTTTTTAATATATAGTTAGTTAGCCAAAAATGTAATGTATAAAGGCTGGAGTGACTGGATGTCTAACATAATAGCCAGAACACTACTTCCTGCTTTGCAGCTCTCTTGGTTTCCACTGATTGGTTAGCAGCCAGTAACCAATCAGTGACTTGCAGTGTTTGCTTTTGAGCTGCATTCTAAGGATCAAAAGCAAACTCAATGAACAGTTATGTCCCATACAGGCCCGGATTTGTGGGCAGGACACATAGAGCTGGGGGCGGCATGTCACCTGCTGGCCGCATTTGAACTTGGGACTGAGCGGGAGATTTTGCAGTTTGAATCTGTCGCCCCCATCTAGTCCCCAGCGCTGGCAAACATGGAACTAGCAATGGAGGTGAGCAGTGGGGCTGCGCTAGAGGAGCGAGACAGGTATGGGGGAGCAGGTCGAGAGCTGGTCGGTGCAGGGAGGAGAGGTTCGGGTTTGAGTGGAGCGGGGGGCAAAGCTGGTTGGGTGGCCTATGGGCGCACAGTTTATAAATCCAGCCCTGGTCTAACTCAGAGTTAATAAATCCAGCCCTGGTCTAACTCAGAGTTAGAGAGCTGAAAAGCAGGAAGTAGTGTTCTGGCTATTATGTTAGACATTCAGTGACTCCAGCCTTTATACATTACATTTTTGACTAACTAAATATATATAAATGTCTATTTAACCAGTTTTTATATTTACAATGAACTGTTCCTTTAATAAGTGTAACCTGTTTATAGGGGTGGGGGGATTGTGTTAAGTGAGAAACAAAACAGTTTTCCATAGGGGCATTATAATAGCAAAATAATAAATAAAATAAGGATTTGTGCCAAGGGGAGTAATGAGCTCTGTATGAACAACCCCCCCCCCATTCCCTAAACTGCAGCATGGCTTTAATGTTGGGCTGTAAATTTCCTTGTTTCCTAAGTTTCTCTTATGCAAACAGTGACTCTGCATAACAGGAAGTAATAGGCAAAACAGTATGTTCAGCCCAAAATGGGGGGGGGGGATTACTATTTGGCCACAACATACACAATAAAAATGTACATCTTCTAACACCTCTGTAAAGTCTCTTTCTTTCCTTCTTTCTTCTCAAGATTTTATACCCACTCAAAATGTTTTTAGTTCTCCCATTTAATGTCGGCTCCTAATTGAACAGGTCCCACGTGACCAAAAAAAGCAGCTACACCTATTTTCACACAAAATTTCCTTTCTATGTCCGCTGGTAGAGTTTGATAATGTTCTCCTCGTGCAGGCGACGCCACAAGTCTCTCTCTAGGCGGAGGTCGTGGTTAGCATAAAACTCAATAGGTGTATATTTTAGGTCATAATAGTGATCAGAATACTTATTGTAATCTTCTGTCATAAAACCATAAGCGCTGACCTTTAAGAGAAAAAAAGCATTATAGGTGGCTCATGTAAGGAGAAGGAACAGTTTCACTGAGCTACCGTTGTATATAACATTCCTCTCTCTGTAAAACCTAGGTGATCCTATGTCAGCTATATGCTTTGCATTCATTTATAAAGTGTTTTGAAAGTTTGGTTTCAATGGGCCTAAGTCTGGTTCAGTCAATATACTGCTATTGATATAAGAAAGTGTAAGGAGACCTGATGGTCTAATGGGGCGGCGAGGCTGCTCACTGCGTTCCGTGCGGGGAATCCCGCATCTTCCTTAAAGTGCCACGCTCATTCCTGCATGTGTTCAGGTTTTGGAGTGCACGTCTTTTTATTTTCGCTGTACATAATTCTCATCACCCAACGTAGGTCTATTGTTAGATAGTTCCTGGGTGCTATTCTGGATTGATTTACTGTTCCTTGCTAGGGATGTAGCGAACGTCGGAAAAAAAGTTTGCGAACATATTCGCGAACTTGCGCAAAAATGCGAGCGGTTCGCGAACGGTTCGCGAACCCCATAGACTTCAATGGGAAGGCGAACTTTAACATCTAAAAAAGACATTTCTGGCCAGAAAAATGATTTTAAAGTTGTTTAAAGGGTGCAACGACCTGGACAGTGGCATGCCAGAGGGGGATCAAGGGCAAAAATGTATCTGAAAAATCTGCCTGTGTGTGCTTGGAAGAGATAGTGTAGGGGGAGAGCTGTTAGTGATGCTAGATGGCAGTTGGTTGAATAACACACTGGGCAAAAAATGCCTACAGGGCAAATAATGCCTAAAAGGTCAACTTATACACTACTACAGCGATGGATACGGATTACGTAAAATATATTATGGCTGCTTGAAAAAAGTCACTCCGGTGTTTTTTCTGGAGACGGTAATATTATGGATATTTAGACAGAATGTGAACAAGGTCACACAGCTAGATGGCAGTTGGTTGAATAACACACTGGGCAAAAAATGCCTACAGGGCAAATAATGCCTAAAAGGTCAACTTATACACTACTACAGCGGTAGTAAAATAAAAAAAAGTAAAATGAAAAAAAAAATGAATATTAAAAAAAAAAAATTACAGTTGGTGCTGCTGAACTACTAGGAGCAGCAGATTAGCACACCAGTCCCACTCCCCAACACTGCTAGACTAATAGCACTGGGCTCTTATAGTAGTAGTAGTAGTAGTAGTAGTAGTAAAACAACAAAAAAATAAATAAAAGCAGTCCTTACAAGGACTACTGTTATTGCAGCAGTCAGCAGATGAGATCAGAAGCAGGACAGCTGCCCACTGCAGCTACATACAGAGCACTGCAGTAGAAGGTAGATTACTAGCCAGCAAAGCTACCTAAGCTTAAATGTCCCTCAAACCCCTGCAGACTTCTGTCCCTCCAATAACAGAGCAGTATCAACACGATTACTAGCCAGCAAACTTTCAACTGTCCCTGAAATCACTAACAGGCAGCAGCTCTCTCCCTACACTATCTCTTCAGCACACACAGGCAGAGTGAAAAAACGCTGCAGGGCTTCGGTTTTTATAGGGAAGGGGAGTGGTCCAGGGGAGAGCTTCCTGATTGGCTGCCATGTACCTGCTGGTCTGGGGTGAGAGGGCAAAAAAAAGCGCCAACAATGGCGAACCCAAAATGGCGAACGTCGCGCGACGTTCGCGAACTTCCGGCGAGCGCGAACACCCGATGTTCGCGCGAACAAGTTCGCCGGCGAACAGTTCGCGCCATCTCTATTCCTTGCCTTAACCATTCCTGTCAGGGCCGGAACTAGGGGTAGGCAGAGTAGGCGTCCGCCTAGGGCGCAATCATGGGGGGGGGATGGGCACTTTTAAGGGGAATTTTTTTTCTTTTTTACAATACTCTTTTGCTTGGCCTTTAATAGTTTTTCAATTTCAAATATCCAGTTTCAACCCCCTCTTGCCCGTGATTCATACTGCGGGCCCTCCCTATTGGCAGCTGCTGGCGCAGGTACAGATTTGTGGGCAATATCTGGGCTGCTGCTTGAACAGGTAAACAGATGATTAGGGGCAATATCATGGATTTTTGGCTGCTGCCAATTGGGGGCAATATGAGGGATTGGCTGCTGTTGGCTCAGGTACATGGGGCAATATGGTGGCTGCTGGCACAGGTAACAGAAGTTTGGGTCAATATGATGGGGTTTTTTTGGCTGCCACTGGCATAGGTACAAATTTGGGGTAACAATATGATGGATTTTTGGCTTCTGCTGGCACAGACACAGATTGTGGACTTGGGGAATCTGAGGGATTGACTGCCGTTGGCACAAGTAAAAATGGGGGCGTTATGATAGGTGCTGGCACAGGTACAGGGGGCAATATGATAGGTGCTGACACAGATACAAATGGGGGCAATATGATAGGTGCTGGCACAGGTACAGGGGGCAATATGATAGGTGCTGGCACATGTACAGGTGGCATATGAATGGTAAGGATGGGGGGGCACTGATTGATGCCCTTGCCTAGGATGCCAAAATACCTTGGCCAGGCCCTGATTCCTGTCTGCTACCTGAGCCGACCATTGCCTGTTTACTGACTACTCTTCCGGATCCTGATTCTGTATCTGCTGTTTGATTGATTATTGACCATGGACTTTGCTGTAACCCTGTTCCTCCTGCCGCTCTTGCGTGGTTCTCACACTTTAAGTCCTGGCGGAATCTGAGGACTCCTTTCAACATGAAAGGCGACTGTTATAGGCAGAAGCGTGAGCCGTGACCGGAACCTTGCCATCTGTTCTGAGTTGTGGGATACCGGACGTGACACCCAGGTTTTTAGACCCAGCTGGACTTATATTGGGGCAACCCTGTAGCCAGATATTTTAGGGAGGCTGGACACAATGATTCACTTATCAAGAGGTGAAGAGAGTGGTACAGGGAGGCCTTAGAGAAAGGTTATGTCTACAGTGATGCAAGATGGCCTTTAGCTACAATGTTCCTAAATGGCTTGAATGAGAGAACTGGTTTCTATAGATATACTGGTAAATGCAGATCTAACTTTCAGGTCCGACCATACTGGTGAGTATTACATGCGTGTGGTAACAAGTAACTTGTTTAGATTTCAGTTTACTAGGATGACTGTTACTCCCAGAATATCACCAATAGAGACATGACCTTGCCAGATGTGACTTTAGTGCTGGAGAGGTGCTGCGACTTGTCTATATCACTGGCTGCTATTTTTGCACTGATGCACGGACATTAAGAAAGGGGGGTGGGACGTCCCTGAAATGTTTGTCATTTCATCTATCCTCCAATAAATTAATTCTGGCCTATGTGGTCATAAAATCTTACATTTTATAACCCACACCAATTAAAGGTACATTCACCAGTTAGTTCACCAATTAAAGGTACATTCACCAGTTATTTCACCAATTAAAGGTATATTCACCAATTAGTTCAACAAGGTACGTCTAATTAAGATGCATTAATTTCATTCCTCCATACCGTGTCACACAGATGGAGAGCAGTTAGCATTAGCAGTGCGCCTGTACTTGGCCTGTATAACATCCAACTTCTCGAATTTAGGACGCTTCCTCGTGCAAACCTGGAAGACATAAAACACACATTTATATCTGGGGTTACTTATCCTATTAGTTATCAAACTCTATGTTATGTAAATATGGCAAATTTGCAGCAACCCCCTAATAACCTCCATTATGTGAATGCTTCAGATACCTGGACCTGTTGTCGGTCATAGCTACTGATTACTTGGCCTATTCAAGGAACTGTCTCTAACCTGTTTTTAAGATATCTCATAAAATCCGGATGAGCAACCAGTAGCTTCTTTGGGTCGAAGGAATCTCCAAAATCATCGCGGGGGCGTTTCCTGGTGGTGGACAAAGAAAATAATAATTCTAAGCAACTTCCCTATGTACAGTCATTTCACATTTTCACTGATTTTAAAGTTATTTGTAAAAAGCAGTTCCAATATACAGCACTGGTTTCTCCCTTTAGCTTCTCAGTTTATGACTCCTGAAACAAAATACCAGATTTCTATTCTCCTACAAGTCTGTTAACCAGCTACTTTTGCTGCTTTGTTTCAGGAGTCAGAACTTGTACGGCAGAGAATATCAGCAACCAGACAGACACTGCTTTATAGCGACTGCATTTAAAAAATATTTTTCAAACCACTGAACATTTGAATAATCAATGTACAGTATATTGGAAAACTGCTTAGAATTCCATTTTTTAAATGATACGAATTAAACAAAAAAAATGCTTTGGGTGGAGTTCCACTTTTGTAAGCAGAGAGCTGCTGATCATTGGAACAATGCAGAAGCCTTGTGCCATAAAACTAATAAGAATAAATTACTCTTTCAACAAAAAGACTAAACCATTTAAACACTAGCATAATATAAGTATTACAGAGGTTGTGCATGGATCCAAATTGTGTGGCGAGAGGGAAGGTTGGGTGTGGCTTATTAATGTAACCTGGTTGGGTGTGGCTAATTAATGTTTGGGCTGCAGGTTCCAAAGGAACAAATCTCCATTTAAGACCTTTACCTGTAATATTCAAGTGTTCCCTTGCTAATCTCTTTATTCTTCTGTACAGCATCTAACCATGCATAGTCTCTAAGTGCCTCTGGGATTAGGAGGTACCTTGTCTCCTGGAAAACATATAGGCATTGGTTACCAATTGCACAGGCACCTGTTAGCAATTCCTGACCAATCAGGTGAGGCACCTGCTACCACTGGTTGACCAGTTTTAGGATTGGCTTATAGGTCACACAGGCAACTGTTAGCAGTAGTGAATCATGCATGCAGTCTTCTGTTTGCATTAGCTGACCGATAACCTAGACATCTGTTAGCATTAGCTGCTAGGGTAGGGTACAAACAAATATTTGACCAGAGCCAACAGCATCAGAGTAGCCCCTAGGGGTGACAACATGTAAATAAAGGTTTACAGGGAATATATTGCCAAACAATGGTCAGATATTATTAGTATGTCCATTAGGTATGCATGACAACTATCTGAAGTATGTTAGGAGTTATAGGCAGAGGTCATCAGCAGGTTGGAAATTCTTATTAAATGTAATTCTCCCCTTTAAAGATGGGGCCCACACTCCACCTCTTTCATAGCTGTGTCCCTTGGCAGGTGGAAGAATTAGGCACAATTACTTACTGGGACACTCCCTGGGAAAGACATGTCTAAATTCTTATCTAGAAAAGTGAAAATCCCTACAATACTCGTACCTCCCAATGGTTTCAATTTAGGAAGAATAGTACAGAATTGCATACCAAATGGACATAGCATGGGGCACAGCCTTACTGTTCTGGCATTTTAATAGTCAAATGTTGGATAATATCTAGAAGAACCATATTACATGTGGAGAACACACAGCTGCTTTATTATAAGTCAGCTATATAAGTATTCTGTTGATGCTTCAGCTGATGAGTTCTTGGGCTTTGAAAGCCCAGGTACTCATTATTCCTCTCTTAGAGTGAACATGAATTGACCTAAAGAGTCACTTTGCATCATACCTGCAGACCTATAATTAAATGCTTACTGCCTTATTCCCTTCCCCCTGGAATCACCAGTAGAACATCAGTTTCCAAGATATATCCTAAATATATCACATTAAGATTTGTGGCTGTGTTTTGCACCTTGCCCCCTTGGATTATAGAAAACGGAAAGCCATATTATTTGGGTTTTATGACAATGTGAGTTCTACTTTAGACTGCTTCACACAAGGAGGTGTCATTGCCATTTCCTTAACCGAGTGCCACAACCAAGATGGCACCACTAACAGTATGTTCTATGTCCATTATAATGGACTTACAACTCTAAGGGCTGTGAAATAAAATTTCTGATAAAAACTGCACAATGCTGATTTCTGATAAATTGCTATGGGTTGCTATGCTGGTGTCTAGGATTGTCACCTCACACCTTTAATAATAGCCACATTATATGGTTAGTTAGCAATTAATTTAGATGCATACTGTACATACAGTAAATCAGTTCAGCCTGCAGCGTGCATTTGAAGTAATTGCTAATTAGCCATGCAGGATGTTGCCAGTATTAAAGGGGTAAAATAGCAACCCTTCTGGGTTAGTAACTGACCCCACAGATGACGTAAAAGATCAAAGCATCAAGTCAAGTTTCACCCACTCACATTGTGCTTGGGAAGTTTGGAGAAGCCTCTTTTATTTAGGTCACGATTCGTCAAAGAGGCAAGCATGGTGTAGGCAGAAAATCCATAAAATGAAGTGCGGGTGCCAACGTCATTCTCAAATCCGTTGATTACTGCCCCATTCACTCTGAGGGGGAACAAGTAATGAGAACATTGAGCATTTGGGTGGGGAATAGGCAGGTGCAAAATTATGATGATGTAAATGGGATGGCCAGTGACCCAAATAGATCAACGACACAGGGGTGGTCTTGCTGTGCATTCTGGACCATCCCTGCTGAGAATAGGTAAGATGGAGCTAGATTTAGGGTGAATCTGCCAGGAATACAACAAATTGCAGTATTATAAATTTGTAGAACTGGCGTTGGGTGGTCAGGCCCGGATTTGTGGGAAGGCCACCTAGGCCTAGGGCGGCAGGATTTTAGGGGGGCGGCATGCTGCCCAACTACACCCACATTGGTTCAAAAACACTGGGGATGCACAGGAGATACAATCTCCATGAAAATTAGCACGAATAAAGGGGAGGGGACAGGGGCGACAAATGGCAGTGGGCCTAGGGGCATTCACTGTGTAAATCTGGCCCTGTGGGTGGTGTTTTACCAGATGGTTAGCAACCCTACATTGGAGCAAGGGATCTGTGTATTAAAGTACTTCCCACTACCCTAAGATGCATGCCCTTTAAAATGTGCAACCTAGACCTGCCCCCTCTATATGCACAAATTGATGGACACATTTTTGTGGCTTTTGCACCTTATCCCTTTTTGATAATTGAGGGCAATAGCTTTAAAAATAGACCCACGCCCAATTAATGTTTTAGGACCTACCGAAACACATAATCATGAGAGTCAATCTCTCGGCCAACACCTGATCCATTCAGGATTCCTCCATTTCCCACTACTGCACAGCTGATACACTGGTGGCCTCCTGGCTTTTTTTCAGAGTAAAGGATCTGCTGTTCAAGCAAAGTAGGGAGAGACGAAACCACTTCCTTAACAACTAAAAAGATGATGGGTTTTGTTATTAGAATATTTCACAGAACCAAAAACATTTAACTTATAACAAAATCAGTTCTGGGAATACAAAACATTTATTTTGACAGGACAACATTCATTTTATGCCTACACATTTTTAATATTGAATGCAAAAATATATAAGGTGGGAGTTTTCCAGCACTGTTAAGAGTGAGTATTGAACACTGTGGGTGTCTATTTGAATTAGAATGCCAGACTATATTTTCTTCTTTTTTTCAGTTTTTCCCTCCAATTTGAGGTTGTGCAGAGGCTTTTTTTTGGATTTGACTAAATATTTAGAAAATTGTGTTTGCACATATAACGTAGCGTCCTGCTTAGCAGAATCCCTTTATTCATACGGAAGAGAACTTTTTATTGACTTCCTGGCCTTGGTGGACTGGGGTGTTGGGACCTGCTACAAATCCATACACCACAGACCTACTCTCCACACTCTCCACACTCTCCTACTTCTTATAATTTGGGAAGTGGGGAATGAAATTGGGAACACCCAAGCTATGGAAATATAAGTGGTTGGTTGTACTGATATATGGGCTTGCCCTTTGAGCAAATTGATTGCACTCCTACTGGGTCGCCTACAGGGCCTAATTCTGCTCAGTGCCCCCCCCCCCAGCTGCAATGACACTCTCTAGTCCAGGTGCATCTTTGTTATTGCTTCTTATTACATCTCCATATGACTCTTGTTGGATGCTTTCTTTCATAAATTTGTACCTGCTCAAAGTCAAAGATTTTTAAGTCATGTTAAGGCTGGGTTTTAGGTCCATTTGGGAGTTTTGCTGGTTTCCAGGTGGGCCAAATTAATTAGACGTAGCACTGAACTGCATTATAGGTGAAAGGCAAACCTACCTGTATAATTTAATTCCATCCACCCAAATGGAGGTGTAAAGTGCTGAAGTCTATCCCATATTTGCTTGCTGAAATGACGATTGTCCATAAAAAGGATAATTTTGGGAAGGAAAATGTCTGATAACCAAGGTGAATTAAGAGCCCTTGACTTCACTGAGCTGGGACAACTCTGGTTAAGAAAATAAAGGAAATACATCAGGTTTGGCAAAAACAAGATGATGAAATGAGCCTATATATTAGAGGATGGAACTTTATTCTTTATATTAAAAGAAAGATTTTACACATAACCATATATATATATACTGTATATATATACACTGTATAAGTGAGGAGATTTTGTCTTAAGACTCATTGAATATGGAATACTTTCTGCATCGGCACCCCGTTGTTCACTATTAATGACATTAATGATTTTTAATGGCCAGGCAGTAAAAATACTGGCAAAGTGGCAACCCTACAGCTGATATACAGTATCTGAATGTTACAGTCACATTGTGCATGTGTTGGGGAGCATTTTCACTATTTTTTGTTTTATTACGTGAAAAACGTATAGGCAAGATCAGTAGTGTAACTACAGAGGAAGCAAATCCTGTAACTGCAGGGTCTGCTTCCCCTGTTGGGGGCCCTTCAGGTTACCTGCGACCCGTGAGCCACACATAATTGTAGGTTTTTTTGTATGTCACAGGTAATTTTGCATTTGGCTGTATGGGAACTTTTTTTTAATTGCATCTGGCTGTTATGGGAAAATCTGATATTGAATTAAGAGATACAATTAAATGATAACATTGAATCTCGATGGTATAAGTTGGATACCTGAGTATATATGTTAAACGTTGTATATTTTTTATGCATGGTATAAGTTAGATACCTGAGTATATATGGTATAGGGTGGCAGTGGGGGAGGGAAACAGAGAAGGGGTGCAGTGTGATGAGCAGAGCTGGCCTAGGGGCACTAGATATGTAAATCCGGGCCTGTATGGTAAGTTGGATATTTGAGTATATTTGGTATAAGGTGGATATTTGAGTGTATATGGAATAAGTTGGAGATCTGAGTATATATGGTATAAGTTTGATATTTAAGTATATATATATATATAGTATAAGTTGGATATCTTGGTAAATATGGTATAAGTTGGATATTTGTGAAAAGGTGTAACTGGATCTATACAATCTTACATGACAAGATCCTTGGCTAAATTACTCACAGTGTTTGTAGATAAGTTGTCAATTGTATATTCATCATCAAAACTCCACTTTGGCTCGGCTGCAAAGTCATCTGCCTGTAAAGGCCTTGTGGTGGAGCGACTGTGGGGGCTGCTTGGTGCTTTGGTGCTTTTTGGATATAATGAAACAGTTGATCCTTTTTCAGATACCCCATCATGTTTTGTTGTGGATGGCAGGTTAATGTTAAGTTGGTCTGATGTAATCTCAATTCTTCTGTATCCTTCTTGGCTGTTTTGGGGGGAAGAATCAACAGCTCGTAAATTAAGGCATGCTCTGGCTGGAAAATAAAGTTAGTGAGCAGAGAAGAGTCATCTAACATTTCTCTGGTAAGTTTTAAGCAGAGCGACAACTCAAGACCTGCTCAAATGAACTGGCAGGTGGCACTGTTGTATCAAATTCATTACATGCTCAGTTTGAAAACTGTTAATATCAGGAAATTGAAAATAAAACAAATTAATGCAAATTGCAAAAGTGCTGAACAATGTTACATTCCTTTGTTTTGAGGGTTTCCTTTAAATATATATATTGTTGAGTGCGTAGAATGTTTTACACATATTGAGATAGGAGTGGGAGCTCTTATGTTTTTGTTTGGATAAGACACAACAGAACATAATACTTTAGACCTACTGCTCTAATGAGACCAAAAGTAGGTTCAGTGGGTCAGGGGGTATTTTCACATGAATTTATTTTTGTTTAAGGAAAAATAAATGCAAGATAACTCTTATAAACAGTAGAACAATACAGGGAGTCATTTATAAACACTGGGCAAATCGGCACCTGGGCAGTAGCCCAAGGCAACCAAACAGATTTTTGCTTTTCTACTAACAGTTGACTGAATAAAAAACAATCACTAATTAGCAATGCTGTGGGTTACTACCCAGGTACAAGTTTGCCCAGTGTTTATAAATAAGCCCCCACAGTTTTGCTTTTAATCACTGAAATACGCAGTAAAGCCTGCAGATTATTTATGGGTAGGCGCATCTCAGAGCTCAGAAAAATGAATATGAAATATTTATTAGAGGTGTTCCTACACATGAAACTGCAAAAAAAGAAATAAAAAAAAAGGAATTCAGATATACCATAGTAATGAAGGGAACACGTAAAAAATTTCCAACAACTGCCTGGGTGCCGTGTGATAGCTCAGTGAACACATCCACAACAATGACTTGCAGGACTTGTTTTGAAATTGTAAAAAATCCTTTTATTGTGCAAAATAAATGTTTCATACACAGAATCAGACCTTTAGCAAGATGAAAAAGTTGAACATGTGACTGAAATGTTGATATTGCACAATAAAAGGATTTTTTTCCTTTTTCAAGCAAGTCCTGCGAGTGCGGAGTCATTGTGGTGGATATATATATATATATATATATATATATATATATATATATATATATATATATATATATAAAAGAAACTGAGCTTTTCACAATTTAAATGGCACCAAGCCCCCCTCTTCTCCCTGAAGTAAATAATACTGAGGGAGATACTCCTTTTGGGCAACCTTGCAATTTGAGCAAAGCTATGAAAGTGAACATGGTTTAGGTGTATGCAACCTATTCCCCCTCCATGTAACTGTTCTTCTCAATATGCAGATTAAAGTGACTCCAAAAAAGTGACTCTGCAATACATACACCGCATAGCGGATCCATAGTCGGACCCAGAAACAACATCATTATTTATTACAAATTCTAGCACCCTCCCCACCCTACTTGTTATGCCTGTATGAAACAGGCATAAAGACACTCAGCAACAGAATTAAATATCGATATTAAAAAAAACATTTTATCAACAAAAAAGTGCAAAAAATAAAAATGTAACACAAATTTATAAAGGTATACACACTTTGTTTGTTTCATATGTAAAAGCTCATATAAACACTTATTTTACATTAGACCTGAATGGTAAAAAAATACACAATTAGAAAACCTTCGTATGCAAAGCACAAATAAATACTAACCCCAAATCTTACCCTAACTGACCTTCAGGCTGGGCCCCCTTAGCTCATAACAAGGTTACAGATATATATAAACATTGGGTAACAGTCACCCTGCTATAGTTCCAGGGGTACCCAGGGCACAAATTAGCACTCACCCCAAATCTCCCCCTAACTGACCTTCAGGCTGGGCCATCTTAGCTCATAACAAGGTTACAGATATAAGAAACATTGGGGTAACAATCACACTGCTATAGTTCCAGGGGTACCCAGGGCACAAATAAGCATTCACCCCAAATCTCACCCTAACTGGCCTTCAGGCTGGGCCCCTTAGCTCATAACAAGGTTACGGATATATAGAAACATTGGGGTAACAGTTACCCTGCTATAGTTTCAGGGGTACACAGGGCACAAACACTCACCCCAAATCTCACCCTAACTGACCTTTAGGCTGGCCCCCCTCAGCTCATAACAAGGTTACAGATATAGAGAAACATTTGGGTACTGTCACCCTGATATAGTTCAATGGCACAAATAAACACTCACTGGCCTTCAGGCTGGACTGGCTTGGTCCATAAGGAGGTTACAGATATATAAAAACATTGGCGTAGCTTTACACCAGAATGAAGGGACAGACCAGCTTCTACTAAACCTGCTAAATGCCAGGATGCATGTTATGTTCTATGAGGGGGGTCCTAAATGCAATCTAGAGAGCAGGTCCCTATTGGAGGGTATTGTCAGTAGTACAAGTTTATAACTTCAACAACGGTGAGTTCCAAATACTCCAGAAGAAGTACACAAGCACTAAAGGAACTGAGGGGTATTAGGGGAGACTGTTGGGAGTACCTTCTGCCCCCTACAGAGGCACACATATGTAAGAAACAAGAATAAAATAAACATATTGACAAAAATAAACATCAGAACTGATTTTATCTAACAACTGTATAATAAGATACTACAAGCATTAATGTAATAATAGATCAGTCCCACCCAGTGCATGATAGACAGCCCATTAATTTTAAGGTCAACATCCCTGTAAACATTTTGGCTTAAAGCTTATGGCACTCAGTGTAAGAGAATCATTAGAGAAGCCAGCACATTTATTTATTTCTAAGGCTGCATGCAGTTGGCTTTGGAGTGTACACGCTAACCTAAGTTTCTTTGATATGTCAGGGATTATACGTTGTTTAACAAGAAAATTTCCCCTATCGGTCTCACTAAAATGAGCAGGGATTCTGTAAATACAGAGCTGTGATTTCCTATTGTATCATAAAATGATTGATTCTGCAATTGGCTTGCCTTGTACCAACTGCCAATTTCTAATCTGGGTGAATTGGCATCAGTATTGTCGTCAGGTTATACTAGTTCTTGACAGGGGGTGTTTTAACCACGAGTCAAAGTGAAAACTATATATTGTTTGACAATAAGTACTGCCCATGTTCTGGAAAGGCTTTTTTGGGCAAAATAACTCACGCAAATGTGGCAAAATTTTAAGAAGAAATTGATACCGAAACTGGTTTTTGCTAAACTTGCAAAAGAAAAGGAGGGACTACTGTAAGGGTTGAGGTTGTGTTATGCGGGTTGTTGAGAGAGAGAGAGAGGAGTTTTTGGATATAAAACATCTTAAAGGGGCCTTGAGGTAGGATATATGGACTCTTCTCCTTTGACAACTGCAGAAATAACATTCCTGTAAAGGAAAAAAGTAGATCTGGAGGTGCTTAGTATAACTTAAGTTTCACTTTTAAAATCTGGGTCAAAGTACATAGTCCCTGTGGGAGAATGGAATCGGCACTTAGGTACTGTATTGCTATTTCCCACGGTACACTGATGGCAAGGTAGCCGGTTATATATGAAAATGACATTGGTAGTGATAAATGTGTTAATATAAGAACAGCTGGGCTCACATTTTAATGCAAATCTGGTTGGTGTCATTTGGCATGTGGATGATATGTGCTCTGTATTCACCACTGCTATTGTGATTGATGCAGGGCGCTGTGGGAACTCTGGAGCTAGAACCTGGTTCTGAAGTGGCGGTAGCTCCAGGGTACCCCTGCATTAATAGGTGCAACGACTCTTGATTCAGAACAGGTGGCAGGAAGGATTGGGTGCCTCTGAGTGCAAGCAATGCCTTTTGACATAAGTAATTTTAACGAATGGAATTTTTCCACAACTGAAATTGGCACCACCACAACTGCACTAGTGCTTGTATATGACCTGTAATGTGGCAGCTCCAACAAAGTAGGAGCAGATGGGAATCCCCTGGGTTAAAATTGTATTTATGTGGTCAATCAGCACCAATGGCAAGTTCTATAAACGCCTGTAGCATGGCACACTGTTTTGGGTAGCTACAGCAATATGAGCACTAAGGACTTACCTTTTGGAGAACAGAGGAATCAGCTTGGGGCTCTGTATCAAAAAGAGGACCAACGACAAGACTAACATCGTCTGGATTGACAGGCAGACGTATATTGTTCGACGACAGAGTCTCATCTTAGAAAGAGTAAAAGTGCTTGGTCATGTTAGAGTTAGTTACTGTAATGCCTGAGTGCATGGCAGCTTCTTTTTAGCCACTGGTGTAGACTGAGTCCCAGCCTTTGTTTAAACTTCTTATGCATCTGCAAAAATAAACAAGGCTTTTTTTTTTGTTGGTTTGTTTTTGGAAAAATGTAATTAGTCTCATTGACTTAAACCAATAAGCGCAAGACATTTTCCCCAGGGAATATGAAACTCTGCAGTGTAACCCCTTACGTGCCGAGCAGGTGTCCAGAAGTACATTTGTCCTATAGATAAGCCCTTTAAGTAAAATATTTCTTAATAATAAACAAGCCATGAATATCCCGTAAATTAAATCCTTATAAATGGTGCTTAGTGACGTCATCAGTTATAATCGGTGCTTAGTGATGCAATTTGAGTCACATGAGTCACTGAAACTTGTTTAGTATACAAAATAATGTAGCCCTCGTTACGATGGGGATATAAGAAGTCACCTTAGCTTTCCATAGCTTGTATAAAAGCACTCCTTATATGGTCATTGAAACTCTTTGTTGACTTATAATATATATATATATATATATATATATATATATATATATATATATATATATATATATATATATATATATATATATTGTATAAAATACTCCCTTTTGTAAAATATAGGGATATTATAAGTCACTGAGGAGTTCCATGACCTTTTTTAAACGTCATGGAACTCCGAGTGGACCTCTAACAGCTTCATGTTTTACAACATTGCGTTCTTTATTTATTATAATACACAAGTTCAAAGTGATACTGGCACTAAAAAAAACACTTTTCAAAATATTAATCTAAAACTACATTGAAAGTTACCTATAGGTCATGCTTTTTGCGGATAGGTCATCTTTTGTAAGTTGTAATTGTTACTTGAAGTTTCTGAAGTTTTGAAATCTGACTGTCCCATCTTAACATGTCAGAGTTTCTAATGCTAACAGACTACTGCTGTATGTATTCTCATTATTGTTATTTTCCGGTTCCATGCTATCCTTTGTAATGGGCTTAATAGCATATTTATGAAAGTAAAGGATAAGCACGCATTATTTAGTTAATTTATAGTCCGGGTTCCTTGTGACTGCCCTATATGTAGATCTGTGGACGTTCATGTGATATTTACGCACTAAAGGCAAACGGAACACTGTTTTTGTTAAGTCATTGCCTGAATTGCTACTTACACGTAGATGATGTTTTTCAGTATGACCCAGCTCCTTAGTAGGTGGGATAGAGTGGGATTGTGAGTACAAATAATTTTACTCTTTTCTCTCACTGGTACCTCTTTGGGGCTAAAGAAGGGCTTAGTTCTGGAATGCTGTGCACTCCCATTCATTTTTGCAATGTAAATAAAATAAAAAAAAATAAAGTTATCAATGTTAGTGTTTTCTATTTTTGGTCAGGTATGCCTTGTTTGCTTTAGACATTATAGGGCTAATCTACTAAAGGAATACAAAGTGCAAAGTAATTGCAATTGACCATGCTTTTTTACCCACAATGCACCATTTCCTTGCCAGAAATTCAGTATAATTGTGCCTGCCAGAATCAAAGATGCAAAGATTTGTCAAGCAAGTGGGACAAAATCATATACTTGGCACAATCAACAGGGCCACCATCAAAAATCACGGAGACCCCATAAAACAAAAAATTCTGGGCCCCACTCACCATCACAGGCCCGCCCTAGACCCCACACACCAAAAAGTCCCCTACCAAAGGAAAAAAAAAGTTCACTGGTGGCCAAGCCCCCCCTACAAGTTAAAAAAAAATTGGTGGTCAGGGGCCCCCATAAAAGTTTTAAAAAAACTTCAATGGTGGCTAGCCTCTCCCCCTCTGTTGAAAAAACTCATTGGTGGCCAGGGTCCCTCCACAACGTATAAAAAAAACAGCCACCCCCCTTACAAGTTAAAAAAAATATTGGTGGTCAGGGGCCCCATAGAAATATTTTTTTTAAAAAATGATGGTCAGGCTCCCCCTTACAAGTTAAAAATGCAATTTGTGGTCAGGCACCCCATAGAATATTTAACAAAATCGTTGACCAGTTGCCTATAGAGTATTAAAAAATACAATGGTGGCCAGGGGTTTAATAAAATAGAAAAACACATTCCATTACGTCCTACAGGCAGCACATAGAGGGTTAATCTCCCGTGTCTCCTGGTAGGACAGGTAATAACAATTAATACAGCCTTTAAAGTGGACCCGTCACCCAGACACAAAAATCTGTATAATAAAAGTCCTTTTCAAATTAAACATGAAATCCAATTTCTATTTTTTATTAAAGCATTCATAGCTGTTGTAAACTCATTTAAAAATCTCAGCTGTCAATCAAATATATTCTGCCACTCCTCTATGCCCCGGGCATAGAGGCGGGGCAGACAATTACTTTCACTTTCCATTCAGCACTTCCTACATGTCACTGCTCTCCCCACATTCCCCCTTTCTCTTCACCGTTTAATTGTGTAACCAGTGCATGGGGATGGACATCAGGTCCCCCATTCTGGTGCACAAACAAGATTCTGAGATGATACAAGGCTTGTCTTAATAACAGTGTCCCCAAAATGGCTCCTGCCTGCTTGCTATAACTATGACTTCCCAGACTGATGGAAACAAGATTCAAATAATTTATACAGTGTAGTTAAAGTTCATTTTGCTTTACTAATGTGATAAAATAAGATTTTGAATAATCTTTTTTCGGTGACGGGTCCTCTTTAAAACCCCCACAGAGCCCCTCCCCATCATGTTTTTTCCTGTCCTACCTGGGATAGGTAGAGAAGAGGATGAAGAACCAGGTCTCTAGGGACTTGTAGGCCATGCCAAAGCTACCTGAGGGTGAGCGGAGGGGGATATACATCCTATGGCAGAGTGAGTCCCTATTGAACGGCTGACTGTTCAGCAGCTTAGGGACAAGGAATGCAGGCAAAACGCGCATATTCAAGAGCGCATTGGAAGAGGTACGCGCTGCAGCCGAAGGAGCGGTGTTCTCTTCCGGGTTGTGACGCGCTATGATGTCACTTCCGGGGTCTCGCACCAGGAAGCAGGATGGCGCGGACGCCGAGGGGGGTGTTTTTTCTGTGCGCACAAGGTGAGCAAAAAGTATATATGACCCCTAAAAGGAGGAAAGAATTGTCTGTGTCCATGTACTAAGTACTTACTGCATGCTACCAGGCTGGATGAGCTCACATATACGGTAAAAAAGGTATGGATATATCTGCATTATGTGGCTCATGTTGTTCCCTGCATATTTTATACAGACACAATTACTTATGATTGATTCATTTAATTGTAGATGTCTAAGTCACCATCCAAACATCTGCAAAAGTTAATACACAGACTTTGTGCGGCATGTGAACAGCCGTTACCGGATGAACACATACAGAGGCTTTGTTTGACCTGCATGAAAAATACGCTGGAAGAAGATCAAGTGAAACAGTCTGAACAATTTATTGACTGGTTTAAAGGGATGATGTCACAGACGTTTGAAGAAATGAAGCGTTCTGTTGGGCCATCTACATCAGATAATAATGATGACCTTATTGTATTGGATCAAGTATCTGGAGATTCTGAGACTGGTGAATTATCATCTTCTTCTTCTGACTCAGCTGTTTTGGCGAAAAAGGAGAAAAAAGAAGGAATTTTTCTTTTTCCAGCAGATAGAACACAGAAATTAATTTGAGCTGTTAATAAAGTTATGGAAGATCAGAAGTAAAGAGCAAGATAGTGCTAAAGATTCATTGCTTTTTTTCTCAAAACAAAGGGCGGACACGTTTCCTGTGAATTCAGTGGTGAAGGAGTTGATGGAAGCAGAATGGAAAGATCCAACTAAGAGACCGGAATTATCTAGAAGGTTTAAACAGATGTTTTTGTTGCACAAACAAGATATATTATCTTGGGAAGAACCTCCTAAAGTGGATATTTCCATATCTAGGTTGTCTAAAAGAACAACAATACCAGTAGAAGACACAGCAGGGCTGAAAGAGCCAATGGATAGAAGAGCAGATACAGCGCTCAGAAGATCACATGTGGCAGCAGCAGCAATCGCTAAACCTGTGATAGCATCAGTGTCGGTGTCAAGAACTCTGAAATGCTGGATTAATAACCTAGAAGAAGATATTGATTCTGGAGTATCTAGAGATGATATTTTGGATGCTTTCAAATATATTAAATTGGCAACTGATTTTCTTTGTGATACTGCAGTAGAAACAGTAAAACTGTCAGCAAGGCTCATGGCGTTGTCAGCTGTAGGTCGCAGGGCTTTGTGGGTAAAAGCCTGGAAAGCAGACGTGACTTCAAAGAATAGTTTATGTTCTCTTCCTTTTGAAGCAGGAAGGCTATTTGGAACCAAATTGGATTCGATGATTGAAAGTCTGCAAGGTGAAAAAGCGAAGACCTTACCACAAGATAGACCAAGGGGTATTAAAAGACCGTTTTTTCGCCGAAGATCCAGAAGTGCTTCACCCAGAGCTAAGCAAGCCAGGTATTCAACGAGGAATAGAGATTTCTTCAGAAGACCAAGACAGTTTCGAGGAAAAGAGTATGACCGAAACAACAGAAGAGATCCCAATGCAAAAAGTGGCAAGAACAAAAAACTGGGTTTCTGACACCAGGCCTTGTTGCGAAGAAGAAGGAGGCAGACTATCTTTCTTTTACGATCAGTGGGAAAGATCAACAACAGACAAATGGGTTCTAAATTCAATACAAAGTGGATATCAAATAAGATTTTGCCATCATCCAGTAGGAAGGTTCGTACAATCTTTTCAAAAAGAAAAGAATTTTCAAAAAGCCGTGGAGGAATTTATAAAGTTAAAAGTATTGGAAGATGCCCCAATACACGAATGGAAACAAGGGATTTATTCAAGAATGTTCCTGGTTCCAAAACAAGGAGGAAAGATGAGACTAGTCATAGATCTCAGATATCTAAACAAATATATTCAGAAAGAATCATTCAGAATGGAATCAATCAAATCGATACACAGCATCCTCAACAAGGGAGATCTGATGGCTACAATAGATTTGAAGGATGCTTACCTGCATGTACCAATACATAGCAGAATCAGAGAATTCCTCAGGGTAGCAGTGAAGATCAGAGGAAAGATAAGACATCTGCAGTTCAGAGCTCTACCGTTTGGTCTAACCTCAGCACCAAGGGTTTTTACCAAAATAATTGTGGTTATAGCAGCAGCTCTTCGGAAGAGAGGAATATTTATTGTACCGTATCTAGACGACTGGCTGCTCAAAGCATCAAATCTAGAGGAAATAAAAGATCATCTAGAACAAACACTGATTTTTCTGGAAGCACATGGATGGGTTATAAACAGAGAAAAATCAAATCTACAACCCTCCACTTGTGTAAAGTTCCTGGGGTTAGTTGTAGACTCGGTCAGACTAAAAGTAAGTCTTCCACAAGAAAAGATATACAATATGATACAGAAAATTCAAGAATTACGGCAAACCAGAATGGTGTCAATTCGTCAAGCAATGAGTGTTCTCGGACATATGACATCAGCAATAGAGGCGGTTCCATGGGCGAAAGCACGAATGAGATACTTTCAGAACAAGATATTGAATGCATGGAATCGGAAGAGCTCAGGACTAGACATAATGATGAAAGTGTCAATCTTCCCCCTCCAGTGGTGGTAACCACGGATGCATCTCTTCGGGGATGGGGGGCTCATGTGAAGAACCTTTCAGCTCAAGGCCTGTGGTCCTCACAGGAGAAAAAAGAATCTTCAAATTACAGGGAACTGAAAGCTGTGTGGAAAGCCTTGAAAGAGTTCAAGAAGGAAATCAACAAGAACAATGTCCTGGTTCAGTCGGACAACATTGATGTAGTCTCTTACATCAATCACCAAGGTGGTACCAGATCGGTTAGATTCATCAGACTGTGTGCGAAGATGATGCGATGGGCCCAAATAGAATTGATGCACATATCAGCATTACACATCAGAGAAGTCAACAACAAATGGGCAGACAGACTCAGCCGTCAAACAATTATTCCGGGCGAGTGGTCACTGGATCAAGGGGTATTCTGTCAAATAATACAGAGATGGGGTTATCCTCAAATAGATTTGATGGCAACCAGACAGAATACCAAATGCAAGAAATTTTGCTTGATTTACCGGCAAGACAGACCAACGCATTTGGATGCATTCTCCATAAATTGGAGTCATCACTTGGCTTACATATTTCCTCCAGTCCCTATGATACAGAGGGTAATAAAGAAAGTGAAGGAGGACCGAGCGAAGGTAATAGCCATATTACCAGAGTGGCCCAGGAGAGCGTGGTTTCCGGAGCTGTTGTATCTATCGCAAGGGAATTATTGGATACTACCCTTGAAGACAGATCTGATTTCACAGAAGGGAATATACTTCCCAGAGATGAAAAAGCTCAGACTAACGGCTTGGCTTTTGAACGCACAACATTGCTAGAGCAAGGGCTGTCAAAAGAGGTGGTGGAGACTATGTTGTCAGCAAGGAAAAAATCTACAACAAATTCCTATGAAAGAATATGGAAAAAGTACAATACCTGGTGTGCTGACAAAGAATTAGTTTCATCACAGTGTCACGGTCGGCACCCTAAACCAGAACTAATGCCAAGCTCCCTGGTCTCGGCTCGGCTTCACCAGTAGTGTGACCGCCTTTGGCTTTGTGAGGAGCCCTCAGTGTACTCAGATGCCACCTGGACTTTTCGAGAGGAGCAAGGCGAGGAGTTCTGGCAAGCAAAGGGGCACGACTGTTGTTAAAGTCAGTTAGGCCGAAGGTCGTGGTACAATAACGTAAGACAGATTCGTGGTCAGACAGGCCGGGTCGAGGCAGGCAGAGAGTAAACGTAATCAGACAGGCAAAGGTCAAACTAGGGAGTCAAATCAGAGGGTTAATCAGAAGCGGTAGTCAGTAATCAGGCATGGGTTAGAATCCAGAAGTCAGAGTAGTCAAATAGCCAAGCAGGGTCAAAACAGGAATCAAACAGGTTTCAGAATAACACAAGCTCAAAGCACCAGGAACAAATCCTATCACGGGCAAAGTCCCACAGCCCTAATGGGCTTTAAATAGTATTTGAATTGCACGCCCTTGCGCGCTGACGTCACAACGTCAGCGAGCCTGTGCCTTTAAGAAAACCTGGAGCGCGCCGCGCGCCCTAAGACGCCGGCGCCTGCAGCCTACTGGAAGCCGCTCGTCGAGGCGGGCGTCCCCGCCGAGGGGGCGACAGGCGTCCCTGTCGCCCCCCCTAGACCACCAGGTAAGTTTGTTACACACAGACAACAATACCTCATATTCTTCAGTTTTTGCAAGAGGGTTTTGACAAAGGTTTGCAGCCCAGTACATTGAAGGTACAAGTATCCGCATTGTCAGTGTTCTTAAGTAACAGACTTTCAGCGAATCCTTTGTTGATGAGATATTTGAAAGCGGTGTCCAGAATAAGGCCGCACTCTAAGTCGCATGTGCCTTCCTGGGATCGAAATCTTGTACTTAACAAATTTTGTACAATGTCCTTTGAACCATTAGATGGAGTCAAAATTAAGATGTTAACTCTTAAGACGGTTTTCTTAACAGCAATTACGTCGGCAAGAAGAGTTGGGGAGATACAAGCACTAGGAGCATCAGAGCCATATATTCAGTTCTGTCAAGACAAAGTATGTTTGAGGACATTGCCGTATTTTGTACCTAAAGTACCTACATCTTGGTGTACAAATGCAGAGATAAATCTTCCTACGTTTTGTGCAGAACCAGAGCTTCAGGACTTTGGATTTGCGGACATTGGATCTTCAGCGTTTCGGGACTGCAGATCTTCAGGACTTCGGCGGTTCAGGACTTTGGGACTATGACGCTTCACTTTGGCGTTGTCAAGGAGGACCCAGCTAAATAGTGCAGCACAGCCGGGCCCCCCTTTAGGCACAGGCCCGGTATGACTGTACCCCTGTACCCCCCTAATCATTAATCTTGTGTGTTTCAGCCGACATAACAGTTAGCACCAACACTGCAACTACACAAAGGTCCAAACAGCCCCACATAGGCCAAATAAAAAAGAACTGTGTAGTTTTCAGATAGTTAGTGAGTGCACTAACTAACTGGAAACTAGACAGGTGAGAAGGAGTTAGAAGGAACATTGGCCCTGACATTTCAAATACAAAGAAGACCAAATAGCCTCCTGCCACCCCACTAAATAGTGATTTTTCTATGGCATCTTACAGCAGACCCTCTGGCATTTGCCAGTCCCAGCCTACCTTCCTAATTGCTGCATACCATTGCTGCCACAACCCCCAACTAGACCAGAGCCCACCATGAATTTTACCATTGCCTTGTTGTCCTAGTTTGACCCTCTATGAAGTGCCCACCTCCCAACCTCCAATATCAGCCCTACCCATGTGCACAGGCAACATCCAAGTTGAAGATCATGAAACACAATATGATCATGGTGCATACTTACCCTACCCCCAAATTAAAGCGGTTATATTTTTCTTACATTTACATCATTTTTCCCAATGAAAGAAATAATTTAAAGCAGCTTTCCAATATACTGTACATCAATAGGGCTGTCATTTGGAGGCAGGTCCGGACTAAGAATTAAAATAGGCCCTGGCATTTCAGTACACAGAGGCCCAATCAGCCCACATAGAGGCCCAAACAGCCCCCACCAGCCCACTAAATAGTGACTTTCTATGGGACCTTATAGCAGCCCCTCTGGCATTTGCCAGAACCCACAGATTGCCAGTCCCGGCCTGTTTGGAGGCCACGTGGAAGCCCTCTCATGGTAGTGGGGGGCCCAGAATGTGGAAACCAGGTGCAGACCAGAGATTTGTGTGTCTCACAAGTAGGGTGGGACTTATTGTGGTAATATGAAGGTTTGGTTGGAGCATCATCAAGTTTTGGTGTAAATGGGCCTGGCATGGGCCCATGAGCATTCTGCTTAGTTGGCTGGGCCCTACTAAGGATGGTCAGTCTCATTTGGAATTTATCTACCCAGTCCCTACTATACCTGCTATCCCACAGTTAAAGTCTGTTATTCCTACTGCCTACAATGGGATGTACAGAAGCACAGACACCAATTCAGGGAGGAATATTTAATCATTAGGTAAGGTCCAGTGCCAAACAGTCATTCAAAAAAGAAGAGAATGTTTCAGCAAAAACATTAAATTAGAGGTGTTTGACAAGGGTATGTAGAGATGTTTGCCAGAAAAACCCAGGATTGGAAAAATCGGAATGGATAGGCGGTCTGAGATTCTTTTTTTGAAAGATTATCTTTATTGATTTTATGAATGATAGCATGAAGTAAGAAGGGAAAGAAAAAGGGGGAAGGAAGGGAGATAGATAAGAGGGTGGTCATTCCCTTTATGCAATAAATTATATCTTACAGTACAGAACCTGGTTAGCAGCTTTCATAGTCATTAAATTATATGGCTGTAGTGCCTGTTTATGGTTCAGTTAGCCACCCGTCCCAAATTTTCTTGAACTTGTCTGGGCACCCATGTGTTAGATATGTCAGTTAGTGACTTGGAAGAATGTCATTGATCATTTTTATGCAGAATTCTAGGGCAGGAGGATCTAGGGCTTTCCATGTAAGCAAAATAGCTTTTTTTGCATAATGTAGGAGCTGATGTAAACACAATCTGTCACAAGATGAAAGGGTTAGTCTTTCTTGACATCCCAGTAGGCAGACTGCTGGTGTCCAAATAGCTGGGAGTCCCAAAAAGGTGTTAATAAATGCAAGAATTGCAGTCCAGAATTGCTGAATTTTAGGGCACTCCCAAAATACATGTATATAAGTACCACTGTCTGAATTACATTTGAAATTCAAGTCTGGGTATCCTTGGTATATTTGTGCCAGCTGGTGTGAGGTCAAGCAAACTCTATTTAGCAATTTAGAGTGTATGTAAAGATTCCTTACAGATATGTTCGTTTCTGGTATTTGTTCAAGAAAGTCTTTCCAAGATCCTTGCTTGTTCATATGCTTGACTGCTGCCATGTTGTCTGCTCTGAGCATCACCGCATTGTTTGCATATAATATGATAAATTCCAGCAAGATTAACAGGATTGTCTTTAGCTCATTGCAGATGGAAACTATCTTCCTATGGAGATCATGTTACCTGAGTTCTGTAACTTGCCATGTGAACTTCCCAGCCTTTTTGCTAGTGTCCATCATAATTGCAAAAGTAAGCAGATCCTTATGGTCGAGTTGGATGATTGATGAGCAGAGAAACATATGCTTGTATGTCTGGGATTTCCCTTATAAGAAGACAGAGGTTGAAAGACATGGAGTTTCAGTAGCAATGGTGATTTTTTTATGACTTCATAGAAACAATAGTTATTTTTAGAGATGTACCATTGTCTCTGACATGCTCCTCAACATATACTATAGCTAGTTCAACCCATTGGAGTCTCAGAACTAGCAGAAAAACATGGTTTCATATTTTTAAGTATATTCTCCTTAACCTAAGTTACCATGAAAGCTAAAAATTGATTAAAAGAATCCCACACCATGGCATCGTTTTTTGTCTGAAACAGCATTCGCCAGAGAAGATGCAGATTTTCTTCTTGCTGACTTTTTCCTATGCCCTCCATCTATACTGAAAGGGAGAAGGTTAGTCTCACTACAAACAGAAACCTATATTTCTGCTATGAACCATAAAAAGTTTTTGGATTAGCGCCTAAAGCAAGCGGAGAAAGTAGAAAACAGAAACAAAAAATAAAAATATGGTGTAGTATTTTTGGATCTTTTTGGAGCACCCGGTGCTAGAAAAATGTTGGTTTTCCTTAAAAAGAGCGAATAAATTTGCAAATCTCCCGCGAAAATGCACTGGTGAAAATTCGCCGGCGTCAATTTCCGATTTTCACAATTTATTTTGTGAAAATGTCAGATTTTCACTATTTTTTTGTGAAATCCTTCAAATTTCATGATTTTTGAGTGAAATCCTTCAAATTTCACGATTTTTTGAGTGAAATCCTTCAAATTTCACAATTTTTTAGTGAAAACCTTCAAATTTCACGATTTTTTTAGTAAAACCCTTCAAATTTCACGATATTTTAGTGAAAACTAGGGATGTAGCGAACGTCGGAAAAAAAGTTTGCGAACATATTCGCGAACTTGCGTCAAAAATGCGAACGGTTCGCGAACGTCGCGAACCCCATAGACTTCAATGGGAAGGCGAATTTTAAAAGCTAAAAAAGACATTTCTGCCCAGAAAAATGATTTTAAAGTTGTTTAAAGGGTGCAACGACCTGGACAGTGGCATGCCAGAGGGGGATCAAGGGCAAAAATGTATCTGAAAAATACATTGTTGACACAGCGCTGCGTTTTGTGCTGTAAAGGGCAGAAATCACACTACGTCACAGTCAGGTGATGTTTCTGGACACGGAATGTGAAAAAGCTCACACAGCTAGGTGGCACTTGGTTAAAGACTGGGCAAACAAATTGAAACAATGCCTGCAAGGTTAACGTATACACTACTACAGCAGTGGATACGGAATATATTATTGCTGCCTGAAAAACGTCACTCGGGTGGTGTTTCTAGAGACGGTATTATTATTGATATTTAGACAGAATGCGAACAAGCTCACACAGCTAGATGGGAGTTGTTTGAAAATGAAGAACACACTGGGCAAATAATGCCTACAAGGTTAACGTATACACTACTACAGCAGTGGATACGGAATATATTATTGCTGCCTGAAAAACGTCACTCGGGTGGTGTTTCTAGAGACGGTATTATTATTGATATTTAGACAGAATGTGAACAAGCTCACACAGCTAGATGGTTGTTGTTTGAAGAACACACTGGGCAAATAATGCCTGCAAGTGCACTACTATTGGTGCACTACTATGAAGAACAGCAACAGCACTGTACACGTTAAAGAACAGTAAGATAAGTAAAAGAAAAAAAAAATATATGTATATTAAAAAAAAAAAAATTCTCGGGTTGCTGCTGCTGAACTACTAGGAGCAGCACAGCAGCACACCAGTCCCACTCCCCAACACAGCTAGACTAATAGCACTGGGCTGTTATAGTAGCAAAGTAAAACAACAAAAAAGAAAATAAAAGCAGTCCTTACAAGGACTATTGGGTTATTACAGCAGTCAGCAGATGAGATCAGAAGAGATCAGTGCCCACAGCAGGCAGCTACATACAGAGCACTGCAGTAGAAGGTAGATTACTAGCCAGCAAAGCTACCCTAAAATGTCCCTCAAATCCCTGCAGACTTCTGTCCCTCCAATACAGAGCAGTATCAAGTAGATTACTAGCCAGCAAACTTACTATCAACTGTCCCTCAAAGAAATCAGTGAAATCAGTAACAGCTCTCTCCCTACACTAGCTCTTGCAAGCACACACAGGCAGAATGAAAAAACGCTGCAGGGCTTCAGTTTATATATGGAAGGGGAGTGGTCCAGGGGGTGTGGGGGTGGTCCAGGAGGGAGAGCTTCCTGATTGGCTGCCATGTATCTGCTGGTCTGGGGTGAGAGGTCAAAAAAAAGCGCCAGGTAAGGCGAACCCAAAATGGCGAACGTCGCGCGACGTTCGCGAACATTCGGCGAGCGCGAACAGTCGGTGTTCTGGCGAACAGTCCGCGACATCCCTAGTGAAAACCTTCAAATGTCACGTTTTTTGAGTGAAAACGTCCGAATTTCAAGATTTTTTTCATGAAAACGTTCGAATTTCACGTTTTTTTCGGGAACTGTCACGATTTGTCGCTGTTTCACAAATTTTGCTGGAAATTCACAACTTTTTTGGCGAAACGGGACAAATTCGCCCATCACTAATACTGAACATAGCAGGAATATAGCATAACACTGAACCTGCAAAACCGCAGTGTTAATATACTGAACATAGCAGGAATGCAGCATAGCAATGATAACCTGCCAAGCCTCATTATTAATATATTGAACATAGCAGGAATATAACATAGTAAAACTGACCTGATCTGGAAAAGACAGCCATATGCTATTAATAGCTTAGTAATGTTTTGTCATTTAGACTGCGGAGTACTTTAGCAAAAATAGTCAGCTCGATATGCAATAAGCATTTTATCTTTCCCATGCAATTGTAACAGCGCATTCTGCAATCACAGTCTTGGCCAGAAGCTAATAGAAGAGTTGCAATTGTGCAGCTAGTATCTGGCTGATAAGTAGAAGTGTTAACTTTTCCAACGCTGCAGCCTGCAGGTGGATATAATCAAGCCATAATGGAAATTAATCAGGTTATTGGATGATCTATATGTAGGTGTGTTAGGGTGATTGCTTAATTATTCTTTTAATTCTGTCCTATCAGCTATCAGTGGCGGGAATAACCGAGTGAATGCTGCCATGGATAGCCAGGGAAAACAGAATCTATGTATTTATAATAGGTATTTTTAAGGAGTATCATTCATTGTATAATTTACAGACGTCATTGTAAGCTGCGGGCAAGCACCACGAGGGGAAAGCAGCGCCAGCAAATCTTCTCCTTTGTGAATCTGGTGACACCTGCGAAAGACTTACATATATATGACCAAAAACTCAAGGAAACAAATGTAAGTGAAACATTTAAAAAAAAACAGTATTACACTATGAAATCTCTGTACCTTTATGTTGGAGCCTAACAGTGGCCTGGGAAGAAGGGGAGGATAGTGGTTATCGAATTACACATGATAATTCTACTGCAATTTTGTAAGTAGGCATTTTAGCCGAAATTGGTGAAGGTTTTTGAAAACACTAGACCAAACTACAGTGTATGCAAGAAAGGAGGAGAGAGATTGAAAGAGCTGGCCCTCACAATTGCACCTTCCCATATATAACCTCCGAGATAGTTAGAAGTATGGAAATTAAAACATAACTTTTAATCTACAATTAAAATCGATGTCCAGACAAAGGATATAATATTAAAAGAACAGCGAGAAACAGGACGTTGATTGACTAGTATAGGAGGTTTATCACGGTTAGTGCTAAGCAACCATTTAAGCCCAGCAGACTGACTACTGGTGAATATCAGTTCTGTCGCCAGTTAAGGATTCCAACCCACGGTTTATTCAGCCAGTCCCAGCCCATTCACCCTCATAGCACACCTCACATTGTAAATTGCCATTCAAAGATAGTGCCTTATTACTTGGGTGCTCAGTATTCTGCAGAGAGCTAGAGTTCAGGCCCACGGATCAATTCAGCCCATCCAACCCCTTCACCCTCCTGGTACACCCTCCCGATCCGTTTTGTCATTCAAGTCCCTATCATACGTCCTGCCTGACTGCAAGCTAAAAAGATGCGCCTGGCGCGCGTTTCACCCGCCAAATGCGGGCTTTGTCAAAGGCAAATGCGAGACCGTCGGTGCACTCCTAGAAATAGCTTCGGACCAGCCGTTACAAATTCAAATCGGCCACTCATCGCGCAGAATGTCATGGTAGAAATCACACGGCCAATACCGTCTTCTCCCTGCTGCCCTACGTAAGAGCGCTCTGGAAGGGATTTCCTAAGCGATACTGTCATAACCATTTGGGCCATTGAAACAATGTTTCAATGATGACGCATAGCTACCAATGTAGCCAAATTGTAATATGCTGGTGTGGCTCGTTTTGAGATAAAGCTTTTTAACCCATATTGCTAAATCACAATGGGCTTGAAAAGCAGTCTTTACAGTGGGTATTAACCCTTTCATGACTAAAATAATAACAATCCTGCTCTTAAGGGATTATGAAGTACAGGATAAAAAATATTTTCTTATCATGACAAGTAAAACTGCATCTCGATGTGATGATCATGTAGAAGCCCTTAAAGGAATAGTTCAGTGTGAAAATAAAAACTGGGTAAATAGATAGGCTGTGCAAAATAAAAAATGTTTCTAATATAGTTAGTTAGCCAAAAATGTAATATATAAAGGCTGGAGTGAACAGATGTCTACTAAAACAGCCAGAATCCAACTTCCTGCTTTTCAGCTCTGTAACTCTGAGTTAGTCAGCGACTTGAAGGGGGGCCACATGGTACATTTCTGTTCAGTGAGTTTGTAATTGACCCTCAGCATTCAGCTCAGATTCAAAAGCAACAGATATGACCCATGTGGCCCCCCCTCAAGTCTCTGATTGGTTACTGTCTAGTAACCAGGGTAACCAGTCTGTGTAAACCAAGAGAGCTGAAAAGCAGGAAGTAGTGATCTGACTGACTTGTTATACATAAAATCACGCCAGCCTTTATACATTACATTTTTGGCTAACTAACTATATTAGAAACATTTTTTATTTTTCACAGCCTATCTATTTAGCCAGTTTTTTTATGTCGCGGACTGTTCGCCGGCGAACTTGTTCGCGCGAACATCGGCTGTTCGCGTCCGCCGCAAGTTCGCGAACGACGCGCGACGTTCGCCAATAGGCGTTCGCGTCAAAATCGTTCGACCATTCGACCATTCGATCGCTAAAATCGAAGGATTTTCGTTCGAATCGAACGATCGAAGCCATTGGATTGAATGAAATCATTCGATCCAATGGCTTCGATCGTTCGATTCGAACGAAAATCGTTCGATCGAACGATTAAAATCCTTCGATCGTTCGAATCGAACAATTTTCGGATGTTCGAAGTTCGCGAACTGTTCGCAAATTTTTCCGGTGTTCGCGAACGGCGTTCGCGAACACATTGGCGGCGGTTCGCTACATCCCTAATGGCCACATCCATAAGAAATATTATAATAGAAATGCTATATAATATTATGGATACTCCATACAGATATTCAAATGAGCATTTTTATTCTGATGCTTGTATTTGGGCCGAAAGGGCTCATGACATCATTTATATAAACGTATTCATTGTAATACTAGCATTTAGACCGGAGGGACTTAGTGCATTCATTAGAAAGATCCACTCACTTTCTTTGGATAAGAGAGCTGTTTCGAGATCCCCCCCTCTAATACCCAGAGAGACTCTAGATAGCCCCATTGCTTTAAGGCCCATGCTGGAGTGATCATGATTTTCAAAGAAATGTCGGCTGACCGGTGATAATTTCTTGTCAGCTTTGAGAAGGTCCACTGCATTCTCAATACTATGAACATGCTCCATGAGTCTCTTCTTGAACATTCTGTTAGTTTTGCCTGTATAAATTTTATTGCAGGGACAAGTTAACATATAGATAATGTTAACTGTATTACATGTGAAGTTGTGTGTAATTCGATGCTTCTTGCCAAACCTATCCACGACATAGCTACGATTATGCATATATCTGCATGCCCTACATTTGCCACATGCCATGGTACCATATAGTGTGGTTTGTTGCTGCTTGCCAAAATGGCTTCTGACCAAGCGATCTCTTAGATTAGGTGCCCGTCGACAACAAGTTAGTGGCCGAGGGCCCATCATTGTGGACAGGACTGGGTCTGTGTGTAATATATGCCAGTGTTTTCTCAATATTGAGTCAATGGCTGGCCATTGCTTACAGTAGGTCCCTATAAATCTGATGGGTTGTTCGGTATTATGTGGTTGTCGCTGACGTGCTTCCAATAGTGTGTTTCTAGGAGTCTGAAGTGCTCTAGAGTAAGCCCTACGGATCACATCACGTGAGTACCCCCTATGGATTAGTCGTTCAGTCAGTTCCATAGCTCTGCTCTTACAAAGTTGTAAATCTGAACAGTTCCGACGTAGGCGGAGGAATTCACCTATTGGAATTCCTCTCTTTGTTGCCAACGGATGATGACTCTGAAAATGAAGTATAGAGTTGGTTGCAGTGGCTTTACGAAACAGATCAGTGCCAATGGTACCATCCTCTTTGATGGTAATGGTGATATCCAAAAAGTCAAGACTCGTCTCACTGATAGTATGTGTGAGTTTGATGTTAAGATTGTTGGTATTCAGACATTTAAGAAAATCATTCAGCTACTCCTTGGTACCATTCCAAAGGAATACCAGGTCATCAATGTAGCGAAACCAATATGAAATAAATTGAGTATATTGTGCCATCTGATCACCAAATACCCAATTGGCCTCCCACCATCCCATAAAAAAAGGTTTGCATAAGTGGGAGCAAAAGCTGCACCCATTGCAACTCCTCTGACTTGTAAGTAGAATTTCTCGTTAAAAACAAAGAAATTATGGTTTAGACAAAAATCTGTCAAGTTTGCCATAAAATCTATATACTGTTGGTCCCAATCACTCTCAGTTTCCATGAAGTATCATATGGCTCTTATGCCTTGCTTGTGGGAAATGGAGGAATATAGGGATTCTACATCGCAACCCACCAGATATATGCCACTGTCAACTTTAACCTCTGCCAATTTCTGTAGCAGGTCACCAGTGTCCTTAATATATGAGGGAAGTGAAACCACAAATTTGCGAAGTTTCATATCAATATATTGGCTGGCCTTTTCGCATATGTTGCCATTCCCAGACACAATCGGACGACCTGGAGGTTTATTTAAATTTATATGAATTTTAGGTAGCATGTAGAAAGTAGGGGTGACGGAAAAATTGTTATGTAGTGCCCTTGATTCACCTGCAGTAATAAAGCCTGTTTGAAAACCATCTTTGATTAAATTATTGTAAGTCAGCCTAAAGCGTACAGTTGGGTCATTAGATAGTTTATGATACCATGACGTGTCGTTCAGTTGTTTTAACGCTTCCGTTAAATACATGACCCTGGGCCATAGAACTATATTACCTCCTTTAGCGGAAGGTTTTATGATTATATCATCCCAGGATGTTATTTCCTGTAGGGCAAGTTTCTCCACTTTGTTAAGATTATCATGGCCCTGACTGGGTATGTTCATGAGATCCCTCATGACCAATTCCCCAAAAGTGATTACTGCGGAGCTTATATTTCTGGGAGGCATGAATTTACTCTTAGGTTTCAGCGTTT
This sequence comes from Xenopus petersii, assembly GCA_038501925.1. NCBI lineage: Eukaryota > Metazoa > Chordata > Amphibia > Anura > Pipidae > Xenopus > Xenopus petersii. Next base: position 92,695,656 of record CM076688.1, on the reverse strand, counting down.
TCACAGGATCAGCTTGTTCAAACAATAAATCATTCAAATCTGTCAGAGCTTGCTCAAATGATAGCTGTTCAATCGTAGGATTAGGGATGACATGTGTAAGATCATGTGGGTTCATTGGATCAGGTATGGCCATTAAAGGATTTACTAGACTCCGCTCATTAGGTACAGTGTCGTGATGAAAATGTTTTTTAAGCAATAATTTACGGCAGAAGAGGAAAAGATCTTTGTATAGAGTGAAGGGATTTATATCGTAACTTGGAGAGAAAGACAGACCCCTCTTCAAAACAAGTTTTTGATTGTCAGAGAGGACATGATCACTGAGATTGATAATATTCAGCGTCTCTGTGTTTTCTTCCCTCTCTTCCGATCCCATTCCCAGTGATTCTGGCGCAGATAGGCCCATTTGTCTCTGTTTCGTAACTCTCTTCCCCCTCTTCTGACCCTCTTCTGTTGTCTATCCCTAAAAAAGGTACTGTAGTATTTACATTTGTGGAGTTAGCGGCACTATCATCATCAGATCTCTCCGATCTAGATAAATCACTTTGAGATGTGTTTCTACTGGTGACCCTACGTCCCCACTTAAACACTGTGCCCATAGAATAATCAGTTGTATCTCTCAGGTATTTCTGTTTCTTTCTATTAATAATCTCTTGTGCAACCCAGTCTATCTCTATATTAATTCTGGACATCCTTGAAATATATACTTCATTTTGAGAATATTCGGATAACTGTTTCTCGATGTCATTGATCTTTCTAGTCAGACCAGATACTACTTGTTGCTCGTGCTCACTAGTCAAAGTGAGTAATTGCATAGAGCATTTGTGTAAAGTCTCCTCCCACCTTTTCCTGAAATTTTCATCGCGAATTTCAAAGGTGGGAAGGATCCTTATGCGCAGTCCCCTGGGGATAATGTTATCTTCTATATATTTATTAAATGTCGAAACCGACCACCAGACTTTAGTCAGCTTAATCTGTTGCTGCTGGTAGTCGGATAGTAACAATTTCCAATCACCATCTGAGGGGGAGCTACTGCTACCCATTTCAGTTTGAAATACATCAGATAGCTGAGTTGACCATTTCTCAAAGCGCGATTGGAGATTAACAATTTGGGCTGACATGATTCTTTACTCACTAAAATCGAGAAGATGTGTGCTGCACCCAGACTTTCCAAAAAGATATAGGAAAGAGTAAGTAACGAGAAAAATATGGTGTTGGGGAGCACCAACCATCAAATACAGTATATGGTGTGTAAGGCCAAATAGTGATAATATGCAAGAAAGGAGCAGAGAGATTGAAAGAGCTGGCCCGCCCCTCACAATTGCACCTTCCCATATATAACCTCCGAGATAGTTAGAAGTATGGAAATTAAAACATGGGGGTTAATACCCACTGTAAAGACTGCTTTTCAAGCCCATTGTGATTTAGCAATATGGGTTAAAAAGCTTTATCTCAAAACGAGCCACACCAGCATATTACAATTTGGCTACATTGGTAGCTATGCGTCATCATTGAAACATTGTTTCAATGGCCCAAATGGTTATGACTGTATCGCTTAGGAAATCCCTTCCAGAGCGCTCTTACGTAGGGCAGCAGGGAGAAGACGGTATTGGCCGTGTGATTTCTACCATGACATTCTGCGCGATGAGTGGCCGATTTGAATTTGTAACGGCTGGTCCGAAGCTATTTCTAGGAGTGCACCGACGGTCTCACATTTGCCTTTGACAAAGCCCGCATTTGGCGGGTGAAACGCGCGCCAGGCACATCTTTTTAGCTTGCAGTCAGGCAGGACGTATGATAGGGACTTGAATGACAAAACGGATCGGGAGGGTGTACCAGGAGGGTGAAGGGGTTGGATGGGCTGAATTGATCCGTGGGCCTGAACTCTAGCTCTCTGCAGAATACTGAGCACCCAAGTAATAAGGCACTATCTTTGAATGGCACTTTACAATGTGAGGTGTGCTATGAGGGTGAATGGGCTGGGACTGGCTGAATAAACCGTGGGTTGGAATCCTTAACTGGCGACAGAACTGATATTCACCAGTAGTCAGTCTGCTGGGCTTAAATGGTTGCTTAGCACTAACCGTGATAACCCTCCTATACTAGTCAATCAACGTCCTGTTTCTCGCTGTTCTTTTAATATTATATCCTTTGTCTGGACATCGATTTTAATTGTAGATTAAAAGTTATGTTTTAATTTCCATACTTCTAACTATCTCGGAGGTTATATATGGGAAGGTGCAATTGTGAGGGCCAGCTCTTTCAATCTCTCTCCTCCTTTCTTGCATATTATCACTATTTGGCCTTGCACACCATATACTGTATTTGATGGTTGGTGCTTCCCAACACCATATTTTTCTCCTAACTACAGTATATACAGCACCAGAACAATAAGGAAAATCTCTTTTAAAGGGAAACCCACATCAGAACTTTTTTTCTAGCACAGGGTGCTCCAAAAAGAACCAAAAATACTACACCATATTTTTTATTTTTTGTTTCTGTTTTCTACTTTCTCCGCTTGCTTTATGCGCTGATCCAAAAACTTTTTATGTGACATTTTTTGTGCAGCTGGGAGACTGAAAAGGAAGGGCAGGAAAAAACTATTCAGAAGAACAAATTATTCCTAAGTGTGGTCATCTTATTATTTTATACTATCCCACAGTCACAGTCCCTACCCAGAGGTTATTAACCAACTGTTACTATAGGCACCACCATCTCTTCTTATAATACCTGCTATCCCACAGCCACAGTCCCTTCCCAGAGTCTATTATCCCATTGATACTACAGACACCATCTCTTCCTACTATACCTGCTACCCCACAGCCACTGTCTCTCCCTAGAGACTATCATCCCCACTGTTACTATAGACACCATCTCTCCCTACTATACCTGCTATCCCACAGTCACAGTCCCTTCCCAGAGACTATTATCCCTCTGTTACTATAGGCACCATCTCTCCCTACTATACCCCACAGTCACACTCCCTTCCCAGAGACTATTATCCCACTGTTACTATAGGCACCATCTCTCCCTACTATACCTGCTATCCCACAGTCACAGTCCCTTCCCAGAGACTACTATCCCTCTGCTACTAAAGGCACCATCTCTCCGTACTAAACCTGCTATCCCACAGTCCCTTCCCAAACACTATTATTCCACTGCTACTATAGGCATCTTCTCTCCCATACCTGCTATCCCACAGTCACACTCCCTTCCCAGAGACTATTATCCCACTGTTACTATAGGCACCATCTCTCCCTACTATACCTGCTATCCCACAGCCACAGTCCATTCCCAGAGACTATTATCCCACTGTTACTATAGACACCATCCCTCCCTACTATACTTGCTATCCCACAGTCACAGTCCCTTCCCTGAGACTATTATCCCACTGTTACTATAGGCACCATCCCTCCCTACTATGCCTGCTATCCTACAGTCACAGTCCCTTCCCTGAGACTATTATCCCACTGTTACTATAGGCACCATCTCTCCCTACTATACCTGCTATCCCACAGTCACAGTTCCATCCCAGAGACTATTATCCCACTGCTACTATAGGCACTATCTCTCCCTATTATACTTGCTAGTCCATGGTCACATTCCCTTCCCAGAGACTATTATCCCACTGTTAATATAGACACCATCTCTCCCTACTATACCTGCTATCCCACAGTCACAGTCCCTTCCCAGAGACTACTATCCCTCTGCTACTATAGGCATCTTCTCTCCCATACCTGCTATCCCACAGCCACAGTCCCGTCACAGAGACTATTATCCCCACTGCTACTATAGGCACCATCTCTCCCTACTATACCTGCTATCCCACAGTCCCTTTCACAGTCCCTTCCCAGAGGCTATTATCCCCACTACTACTACTATAGGTACCATCTCTCCCTACTACTACCTGGTATCCCTTCCCAAAGGCCTTTATCTCTACTGCTACATCAGGTGCTGCTGCACTGGTTGCAAATGTAAAGTGCATTATTGAGCAGTTAACTGTTATTGAACGTGCTGGGGTTTCCTCCGTTGAAGTGCCTCTTACCATTACAGTGGCTAAGTAAATCTTTATTCTCCTACAATGCTTGTGGAAACATCACAGTGCCATTCTCCTGAGACGTACCAGTATTTACTGAGGGAGTTGGCAAAGCCAATTGCTGAAGGATCTTCTTAGCTTTGGAACTTTCAGCAGGTGATTAAGTTGTTTAAATTCTCCCTTACTCTGATTAAGTAGACACTATTGGGGCCTTCAAATCACCATCTCCCCCTACTATACCTGCTATCCCACAGGCACAGTCCCTTCCCAGAGACTATTAACCCACTGTTACTATAGGCACCATCTCTTCCCTACTATACCTGCTATCCCACAGTCACAGTCCCTTCCCAGAGACTATTAACCCACTGTTACTATAGGCACCATCTCTTCCCTACTATACCTGCTATCCCACAGTCACAGTCCCTTCCCAGAGACTATTATCCCACTGTTACTATAGGCACCATCTCTCCCTACTATACCTGCTATCCCACAGTCACAGACCCTTCCCAGAGACTTATACCACTGTTACTATAGACACCATATCTCCCTACTATACCCGCTATCCCACAGTCACAGACCCTTCCCAGAGACTTATACCACTGTTACTATAGACACCATATCTCCCTACTATACCTGCTATCCCACAGTCACAGCCCCTTCCCAGAGACTATTATCCCCACTGTTACTATAGGCACCATCTCTCCCTACCAGGGCCGCCATCAGAAATCGCAGGGCCCCATAAGAAAAAAATTTCCTGGGCCCCCTGGGCTGCGCCCACCACAAGCCCCACCTACAGGTATGCCCTCCCCACCCCACAGGTCCACCCCCCACCTCACACTCAAAAAAAAAAAACATTGGTGGCTATGGTTCCCATATCTTAATAAAAATATATTGGTGGCCAGCCCCCCCCACGTTATAAGAAAATTGGTGGCTAGGGCCCCCCTTAAACGTCCATGTCAAATGCCCTGCCATGTTACACTTACTTCATTAGTGTGGCCCACCTGCTGTCAGTGAGCTGCCAACTACAGAAGGGAGGAGGGGAGCACAGGTGGCTGCATCTTCTTCCAGTGACAGCATTTTCTTCCCTTATTGGTCACAGAATTTCAAGTCCTGGTAAAGCTGCATGGTGATTGGATGAGCTGGAGGAGAAGTTCAAACCTCAGCTATCCAATCCCTGAACAGCTCAACCGGGACTTAAACTCAGTGACCAATAAGGGGAAGTAATGGACGAAGATACCTCCCCTTGTGCTCCCGCCCTGCCCTCCAGAAGTCAGCAGCTCTCAGAAAGCAGGGGGGCCCGGCTAATCATGAAAGTGCGGCGTGGCCTGGGGCCCCCTTACCCTTGGGGCCCCCTACAACTCTCCCGACTGTCCCCCTCCCTGATGGCTGCCCTGCTCCCTACTATACCTGCTATCCCACAGGCACAGTCCCTTTCCAGAGACTAATATCCCACTGCTATTATAGGCACCATCTCTCCCTACTATACCTGCTATCCCACAGCCACAGTCCATTCCCAGATACTATTATCCCACTGTTACTATAGACACCATCCCTCCCTACTATACCTGCTATCCCACAGTCACAGTCCCTTCCCTGAGACTATTATCCCACTGTTACTATAGGCACCATCCCTCCCTACTATGCCTGCTATCCTACAGTCACAGTCCCTTCCCTGAGACTATTATCCCACTGTTACTATAGGCACCATCTCTCCCTACTATACCTGCTATCCCACAGTCACAGTTCCATCCCAGAGACTATTATCCCACTGCTACTATAGGCACTATCTCTCCCTATTATACTTGCTAGTCCATGGTCACATTCCCTTCCCAGAGACTATTATCCCACTGTTAATATAGACACCATCTCTCCCTACTATACCTGCTATCCCACAGTCACAGTCCCTTCCCAGAGACTATTATCCCACTGTTAATATAGACACCATCTCTCCCTACTATACCTGATATCCCACAGTCACAGCCCCTTCCTAGAGACTATTATCCCCACTGTTACTATAGGCACCATCTCTCCCTACTATACCTGCTATCCCACAGGCACAGTCCCTTTCCAGAGACTATTATCCCACTGCTACTATAGGCACCATCTCTCCCTACTATACTGTACCTGCTATCCCACAGCCACAGTCCATTCCCAGAGACTATTATCCCATTGTTACTATAGACACCATCCCTCCCTACTATACCTGCTATCCCACATTCAGAGTCCCTTCCCTGAGACTATTATCCCACTGTTACTATAGGCACCATCTCTCCCTACTATACCTGCTATTCCATGGTCACAGTCCCTTCCCAGAGACTATTATCCCACTGTTACTATAGACACCATCTCTCCCTACTATACCTGCTATCCCACAGGCACAGTCCCTTCCTAGAGACTATTATCCCATTGTTACTATAGGCACCATCTCTCCCTACTTTACCTGCTATCCCACAACCACAGTCCCTTCCCAGAGACTATTATCCCCACTGTTACCATTGGTGCCATCTCTCCCTACACTTATGATCCCTTGCCAGTGGAGTGTATCTCTACTGCTCTACCAAGTGCTGCAGCAATTGTGAAGTGGATTATTGGGCAATTACCCCTAGTTGGACTAAGCCCTGGTGTTTTTCCACTTGAAGTGCCTCTTACCATTACAGTGGCTAAGTAAATCTTTATTCTCCCATAATGCTTGTTGAAACAGCACTGTGCCATTCTCCTGGGGCTGAACAGTGTTTACTCAAGGAGTGGGCAAAGCCAATTGCTGAATGATCTTATTTATCTTTCAGCCGGTGATTAATTTGTTTAAATTCTTCTTTACGCTGGCTACATAAAGGTCTCTAAAACAATATTATTGCACAAAAAGAGACTTCAAAAGAGACTTCAAAAGGCACATGTCATATTAATAACAATGGTATATTTGCTCAAAAAAGGGGTTTATTCAAGGCAAAGTAAAATACACAAGTTCAGTGAAAGGGCTACTGAGCTGGCCAAACAGTGTGGGGCAGCTAAGGCCCTCCTGCCCCATCCTCCCTGATAAGGGCCCACCGTCCTGTCCCACTCCGGCACACTACTACCCCCCCTCCCCCATGATTACCAATGCCACTGATTACCGAGGCAAATGATTACCACCGTATTCTAGTGCTCTACCACACTGCACTTCATCATCTACCCATGTGCCCGGGGCTGTGGGCCCCAACAACATAAGGGCCCAATCCACTGGATTGATCAATGCACACTAGGGTTGCCACCTTTTATAAAAAATTTTACCGGCTGCTGGGGGCGGGGCCTAAAATGGGTGGGATGTGGCGTCAAAAGGGGCGGAGCGGGGTGTCAAAAGGGTGGGGCCACGAAACGGAGACCCGCAGATGCAAAATAAAAGGTAAGTTGCAGGGGATTGGGAGCAGGCCGAGAGCTCCTTTTGATCGTATTACAAATTTACCGGCAGCTAAATTGCTGGTAAATTTGTAATACCGGCCCTGGCCTTGGCAGGTATTTTGCCGGTGGCAACCCTAATGCACAACCCCCCTTGAAAAAAAAGTATGGACTAAATAGATACTAAATTAGTAATGAAACGGGGCACCAGGGAATGTGCATTGATCAATCCCCCTCTGTTGAATGGCTTATCTGCACCTGAAAGTATAAGGGATTTATGTAATAATGCTGCAGTGCTAAGGGAGAAAAAATGAACACTCTTTAGAGCCCATCCACTTTCCAAATGCACCCTGATTATCAACTTTGCAGGCTGAGATCAGCTTGGCCTCAAGAGCATTGGGGATGGGCTTGAGAGCATGTTGTGGGCTTAAGAGTGTGGGGGTGGATAGAGAGCATGGGGTGGACTTGAGAGCATGAGGGTGGGCTCAAGAGCATTGGGTGGGTTTGAGAGTGTACGGGGCTTGAAGGCCGGATTTGCGTTACTGTCATTCGTTGCCCCCGCCCTTTATTCACACAAATTTTTAGAGCAATAGGTATTGGTGCACGGGAAATGCAGTTGGGGTGGGGAGCCCAGACGGAAACCTCAGTCCATTGCTGGGTTGGAAGGGAATTGGGGTGGGCTGGGGCAGAACCACTGAAGATTACAAATTTACTGGCAATTATGAGTAAATTTGTAACAACGGCCCTGGCATGTGTCTTACAACAAGGCTGATGACCTAACGGCCAGGTGGCCAACCTTCAGGTATAAATGATGGATTTCTAAAAAATGATAGAAGATCAAAGGACTTATTGGGTAGACAGATAGAGGGCAATGGGAAGAAGTCAAGAGCAACAATGGGTCATTGTGTAAAATCTGTCCTCCAATGTATTTTACAATCTTTTTCCAATTTCTGTACATTCCTGTAGTAAGTGTGCAGGGAACATAGGGACAAACTATTACAGTGGCAAGAGGTGTGGCCTGGCCCACATGTAGACAATAAAATTAACAGAGACAGGAGATTTCCAAATTCCAAACTACAGAGCTCAGTTCAAATAACACAAACACTAAAAATAAAAAACAAATACTAACAGTTCAGTTTAAGGTGAATAACCAGCGAGGCAGAGCAAACAAAACCATTGAACCTTTATGGTGCATAAATGTATGAACCCAGAGCCTCGAATGTGACAGAAAGAAACTCATAGCTCTTTAGTGCTACTATAACCGAACAAATTCAGGTCTTATACATTATCATATCTTTTACTTTCTAGCATGAGGGCACAGAGCAGCAATACACAGTGGCTATCAGGATTTTTATTAAATATTAAAAAAAGTTACAGAATAGAAGGGTTCATGAGTCAGTACAAACTGCTGTGACTTCTAAAGATTGACACCTACTGGCTACTGGCAAGAGGTGGATTTGTACTGGGCATTTGTGTATTAAAGGGTAACTATCGTGAAAATTAAAATGTAATATAAGCTTCAGCATATTGAAATATATACATACATTTCAATGCATACATTTAATTACAAATTCTGTATCATTTCTGAAATATTTAACTTTATCTTCATGATTCCGCTCTCAGCAACTGTTTCCCTTCATTCTATTTTCATGCAGCAGTTGGGTGTCAGATAAACACTGACATTAAGGCCCAATATATCTTATGGAGGGGGGGGGCTTCATTTCCTAGCAGATGAATTAGAGCTCACTCAAATAACTGATTCCAGTCAGGGCCGGAACTAGGGGTAGGCAGAGTAGGCACGTGCCTAGGGCGCAAAGCTTGGAGGGCGCCAGGCACGTACCTTTCTCCGCTTCCTACTCCTAGTCTGGCTGAGTGCGCTCCTCTTCAGTCCTGCGTACTGTCTGTGCGCCTGCGCATGCGTGCGCGTACAGGAGGAGAGCTTACCAGAAGGGGGTGCCGGTCAGTCAGCGCACATGCGCACGTACTTCCAGCACGCACGATGGAAGGGGCGCCACGGCTGGCTGGGTTGCCTGGGGCGCCTGGCCTGTGTGGCCCGGCCCTGATTCCAGTACAAACAAAATCTAACAAAATAACTGCCTTTTTCAACAAATGCATGTTGAGACACATGATGTTTGGTGATTTTAATAGAGTGAGCTCTGATACATCTTCTAGAGAAAAGGAGTCCCCCTATAAGATATATTGGATCCAACTGTCAATTATTATCTGACACCCAACTGCTGCATGAAGACAGAATGAAGAGGAATAGTGAAGATGATTATTTCAGAAACAGGTCAGATTTTTTAATTGATTGTATATAGAAAGTTTCTTATTTTAGTATGCTGAAGCTTATATTACATTTTTTATTTTTTGCGATAGTTCCCATTCAAGAGACTGCAATGTAAATAGATACACCTAAAATTTGGAACAGGACATTTTTCATAAAGGTATATTGAAACGTATTTTTGGTTGGTACCCCCCCCACCCCCAGCTGTCCGAGGGTCTGTTTTCTTCCATGTCGGAATGGGGTCGCTTAGACACAATATAAAACCTGATGACATCAGGTGCAATCTGCAGTTGCCATCAAAACCCACAGTTACCATCAGAAGCAGACCTGGGTCGGTGAGGGTTGCAGGCCCACCATGTTTTTTCCCGGTGTCCCGTCCAACCCTGCACTCGTGCATGCCTGCTAAATATTTTTATATTCCTTTGGTGCTTAAAGGTGCCCCCTTCTGAAAATTAAACTTAAACATACTCTTAAATTGTGATGGAACAGTCCAAAAGATCTGAATAAAAGCAGTAACATTGTGTCTGGAGCTTGTGACCAAAAGTAAACCAGTCTCTATCCTGAAAATGAGAGGTGAATGTGAAGGTCCATCTGGATATTATCCGGTCTCCGTGAGCAACATGCAGATGTAAAAGGAGTTCGAGAGCAACACAAGAATGAATAATGCTCCCGGGGTTGCCAAATAAGTTCTGCAATTGGCCATTTGGTAGCCCCTATGTGGACTGGCAGCATTCAGGAGGCTCTGTTTGGCAGTACATCTGTTTTTTATGAAACAAACACTTACCTTCAAGCCAGAAATTCAAAAATAAGCTCCTGCTTTGAGGCCACTGGGAGCAACATCCAAGGGGTTGGATGGAAAGCAACATGTTGCTCACGAGCCACTGGTTGGGGACCACTGGTCTAGAGGAAACAATATGGCACCTCCTACCCATATATATATATATATATATATATATATATATATATACATACATACATACACATATACACATATACACATGTTACACTGTTATACTGATCTGATCTATAGAGGAATGTGCTGGGCACAGAATAAGCCATTATTCTGTGTAAAGGAAATCATTAGATAATATGTGTATAGCATAGAATCTAAACACTGGACAAAGTAACATTTACCAGCCCAACACTTTTTACTCCACCATCACAGTTACTTTTAGAGAGAGAAAGGGGCTACTATTTATCAATTGGTGTGCCCAACTGTGCCCAAATGCTGCCACCTTACTGCAGAACTCTAATGACCAGTCTTGTGCTGTGGTATCACCCTCTACCATCTGGTAATGAATTACATGTTGTACAGTTTCAGTTGCTCCTTGAGATCCTCTTCAGACATTGCACCGAAAGTGTCCTTGTTGTTTTCCATCAGTTGAAATATGGCTCCCAGTTGTTCCCTTTGAACCCTGGCAAGGACAACACAAATGCATCTGTTTTTGCCCAACAGCAATAAAATCCTAATATGAGATTCCAACTCTGACTTCATCTGCAGAGCTTGCAATCTATAGACAGAAGTTGCCTCTGTGACTCTGGTAGCTACCACTTTAAAGCTGAATAAAACTTTTGACACCAGTACTATTATTCCTGATTTCAGGGAGGGGTGAAGGAGAACAGACAGTTTGGTGTAGCAATGAAATATTTTTGTGTGGAACCTGGGTCCTTTTGCATTGATTCTATATGAGAAAGTAAAAGCATCTACACCTTATTTTGGTACAGAACTTTTATTATTTGTATTTCTCTCTTCTGAGCTGATCTCTTTCTTAATGGTCAGGTGGGGTTATTAGACTACATTTAGGGCCAGAACAGATATGGGACCTGTTATCCAGAATGCTTGGGACCTGGGGTTTTCCGGATAATGGATCTTTCCGTAATTCGGATCTTCATAACTTAAAGGAGAACTAAACCCCCTTTCTAATAAAAAAAACCCTACTCTCCATAGCCCCCCTCCCTGCTCCGCCCACACAGGAGTTAACACAAGTAAATACCCCTAAGTCTGTAATTACCCCTTGTTGCAGAGTCAGCGCAGTGGAACTCATGGGGGACATCTTTAGCCTCTTCAGTAATATTCCGGAATATATATTCCGGTGCTTCGATAATTTCTGTCACTTTCCGCGCATGTGCAGTTGTAGCGAACCAGGAGAATGCTCCAATTGCGCATGCGTCGATACGGAGCTTCCTACTGAGATTACCGTTGCAGCTAAAAATGGCCTCCGTGAGCTCCGCTGCACTGACTCTACAACAAGGGGTAATTACCGGTTTAGGGGTATTTACTTGGGTTAACTCCTGTGCAGGGGGGGGGACAGGGAGGGGGCACTATGGAGGGTAGGGGTTTTTATTAGAAAGGGGTTTTAGTTCTCCTTTAAAGAAGGAGAATTCGACCGTAAAGTTAAAAAAAACCCTACCCTCCAACCCTACACAGACATCCCCCGCCCATCCTCCCCAGGCCCGGGCCAAGCCAGCCGGGCGCCCAAGGCAACTCGGCCAGCTGATTCGCCCCCTTGCCTGCATGGCCTGGACTGCGCATGCACGTGTGTCTGGAACTGTGCATGCGATTGTGTCCAGAAATGCACATGTGTGCCCAATATTTAAATTAGTGGAGGGGAAGACAGCACGCACGGAAGTGCGATGTTGACTGCTGCTGGGAGAAAAAGGGTCCGGATCAGGGGTAGGCTGAAAGAAGAGGTATGTTTTGCCCTAGGCACGTGCCTCTGCCTACCCCTAGTTCCAGCACTGCTCCTCCCCAGCCTAGCTGCCCCCTCGGGCAAAAGCCCCTAACCCTTTACTTAACCCTAGGTGCAGATTCTGTCCAGCGGAGTTCATGGAAGCCGTCTTCCGGCTCTTAAGCAATCTTCAGAATGAGTGCGGTGTGCATGCACTGATACGGCACTTACTACCCGAAGATTACCGAAGAGAAGTAGATGGCTGCCATGAACTCCGCTAGACAGAATCTGCACAGAGGGGTAGGTAAAGAGTAAGGGGGTAGCAGCTAGGCTGGGGGGGGGGGTCTTTGTAGGGTAGAGTTTTGTAGAGTTTTTTTTACTTTACGGTTGAATTCTCCTTTATGTCTACTAGAAAATCATGTTGCTGGTTGTGCTCCCAATAAGAATTAATTATATCTTGGGATAAGGTAAGAGAAAAATGAAATCTGTTTTAAAAATTTGGATTATTTGGATAAAATGGAATCTATGGCAGATGGCCTTTCCATAATTCGGAGCTTTCTGGATAATGGTTTTCCAGATTATAGATCCTATACCTGTATAAGCAGCTTGATGGCCAAAGCTACATATTAACACAAAAGAGCCGCCCAAAACAGGAAGTACATAGAGTCAAAGCTGTGTCCTTACGTAATGACCAAGTGACTGGATTCACTTACCCTAGCGGATCATTGCAATACGCACAGATTTTATCCAAAACTGACTTAAATTTGTATTTTCTTTGCCTTATTATAGGTCCTAATAAGTCCCAATACTTGTCTTGTCATTCATCTTTTTGCATTTTATGGGTTCTGCAGCATGAAAGTCAGGAGATTTACACTCAGAATAGGGAAGGAGTTAGGAGACAAGGAGAAGAGTTCTGGTGAGCAGAAGGGGAGGAACTATGATAATTATGTAATATGCTACTACAGAATCTCAATAAACTCCCCAAAACATACTTTTTATATTAAAAATGCCAAAAAAAAAAAGCATGGCTGACTCTAATAAAAGTCTGATATTTTATTCTCTCGTCCCAGCATGTACAGAGAAGAACTGTGTGCACCACCTAATGCATCTACATGAACTTAAGGCGTAACTTGCATAGTAATAGGCTGGCTATTGCGCCTCCAACCTGGCATGCGGAAGCCACGTAATACACTTTAGAAGTGGGGGGAATCAAAACCCCATCATGAATAAAGAAAGCAAGGCAAACTCTCATTGCATCCAGTATAAGTCCTTATCGGGTGAAGATTTTCTGCAACTCCCACCTTCTTGTCTACAAGATCTATGCACATCCCTTGGGGAATTAATACTCTATTTTAGCTTTTGGGGGGGGGGTAAAGGAAAAATTGGTCATTTCAGAAAATCTCTTTAGCTGGTGTCTAAGGGAAGCTTCATATCATCTTCAGATCTGTAAGGAGAAAGAGAAAAGGGAATAAGGTATTTTAGACTGAATGAACTGTGCCAAAGGTGCTTTAGTCTTGTAGCAAGTTGTGTTTCCTTTTAGTGGAATAGTGGGAACCAGCTTGGTTAGCTGGCACCTCTCACTACACATATATATATATATATATATATATATATATATATATATATATATATATATATATATATATATATATATATATATATATATATATATGGATACAGCTCGGTATGGTGCACACAGAATACCAAAAATGGTTATCGCGAGAGATAGAGCCAAAATGTTGTATAAATAACTATTTGTTTGCTCAATATAAGCCCTGAGAGTGATATATATATATATATGAGAAGGAATGATCTGGGCACACAAAAAGCTATACCCTCATACTGTACTGTCTAAGGGAAACAACATGGCACCTCCTACCCATATGTATAAATACAAATATACAGAGAAGGAATGTTCTGGGCACATAATAAGCTATACCATCATACTGTACTGTCTAAGGGAAACAATATGGCACCTCCTACCCATATGTATAAATAAAAATATACAGAGAAGGAATGTTCTGGGCACATAATAAGCTATATCCTCATACTGTACTGTCTAAGGGAAACACTATGGCACCCCCTACCCATATGTACTATAAATACAAATATATAGAGAAGGAATGTTCTGGGCACATAATAAGCTATATCCTCATACCCTCATACTGTACTGTCTAATGGAAACAATATGGCACCTCCATCCCATATGAATAAGTACAAATATACAGAGAATGAATGTTTTGGACACACAATAAGCTATACCCTCATACTGTACTGTCTAAGGGAAACAACATGGCAGTTATCACGAGTTGTGATATCTTTTTGTGCAATATCAGGAAACATCAAGGCCTAACAATATGGCCCCCCTCACTAAATATACATATAAATACAGATATATGGAGAAGTAGCCTTCTGGACACATAACAATCTATGCCATCTATTTTATCAACTTAAGGGTAATAAACAGGTAAAAATCTGCCTATGAGTTGGGTATATAAACTTATTACCTAAACCAGTGAAGCCACAAGATATGGTTTAATTCCCCAAAACTCAGCCAATCCCCATTGTGGTGTGATAACAATAATGAAAGCAGTTATATAACAGACCAAGCAATTTACACAACTGCAGTCAATGAGGGCTAGCAGGAAACAAAAATGTATGTGTAAGTTTTATATGGGTGCTCAAAATACACTGCATTTACAAGGAATGGAATGTGGGGTGGGGGCTCCAGCAGTTAAGGGGCTAATGTCTTGGCAGCACAGCCTAATCCAAACACAATGCAGTTCTTTCTTAAGAACACTAGAGGGGAGCAGTGTTCAACTTAACTCTCATTAAAAAAAAGTGCAGTAGTGCCTGGTTTATGTTACTAGTATCAGAGAGAGGAGTTAAAGGGAGCAATAGAAGGAGTTAGGGAGTGGTATTTGGAGCAATAGGATCAGTCATGATATTGTAGGGAGTGATAGGAAAAGTTTGGTTATACTGAGAGGTTTACAGAATAACACGCTATGGGTCACAGAACCTACAAATTATTTTTTTCATACAAAAGTGCTCCTGTTCTAGGAATTAAAACGTTAACCCCTTTTTTGCTGGAAGTACAGTAGTAATGGGCTTTGTGATGGTGAGTAAAACAGATGTGGGGAATTCAGGGCTGGTGTAGTAGACAAATTAATGAGTAGTACGGGGGTGGGGGCAGGTTATCACTAACAGGGGGGGGGAGGAGGGGGGAGCAGAATCTTACCACATAGGAACAGTGTTTGGGCACTGTTAATTTACAGGGATGTGAAGTCAGAAGTCAACTCAATCCTGAAAGGAAAATGCATTACACATATCACAGGGGTGTGCTTCATGGATCCTGAGCCCACTGGCAGCTTACTCTGGGGGCAGCCACTTATCAGGCAGGGACCTTAATTCATTTTATCTTCTTATCATCTTATCATACTTCATTTCAGTTCAGTCAAAGCGGACTGGTCAAAACACTCACGTTTCAAAAATAAAGTAAGGCTTTTAAAGTGGATGCGACCAAAATGTAATGTAAATGTATGCCCCGATCAGTGGCAGTGAATAGATTGCAAGCTCTTCAGTGCAGTACCTAGAGTGCATTGTTTTCTACAACATTACAAATAAAACAGTGTGATTTGATATAAACACTACAATTGGAACAGGGGTGCCTAATTTGCAGTCCTTCGGCTGTTGCTCAGCTATACTATAACTCCCTATAGCCTTCTCTTACTGCTGGAATTTTTTTTGGCTGCAATTCACACACACATGCAACATTTCTTACTAGATTTACTGCATAAATGTGGCCACACATAATTACATCTGCTACACTTGTGGATGCATTAGTAAATGAGCCTTAAACTACATTTCCCAGCATCTCCAAATATGGGTTGTGCAGAGAGTTATTGTTTAGGTCATTCACCCCTACAGATGACTGACCTCTGCTCTTCGTCCAGCTCATCTTTGGTGAATATCTTTTGGAACTCGCTTCCACGCATCTTTCCAGGAAGGTATTTAAAGGAAGAATCTTCATCATCTAAATAAATATCATGGAAGAAGAGAAGGTATCAAAAACATGGACAAACAGGCAAAAAGATACATGAACACGGCCCCAGGGCCTGATTGAATACACCCTCAGGTACTTAGAGAGTTTAGGTCAGATTTACCCTTGCCACTGTTTCTAATTTTCTGAAAATTAATTTTGATCTGGCATGGTACCTAACGTTTGAAAGGAAACACGATCTAACTGATAGCTATTGGCCAGTAAGTCTGACATCTTTTGAAGGTTCCCATTAAAAGTAGGAAACGGCATGGCTTTATGAGGGACAGAACATCTTAAATAAATGTAATTGCTTTTTATGATGTAGTAAGAAGGAAGTTGGACAATGGGGTTGGCATTAGATATGATCAACTTGGAATTTGCCAGAGCAAAACACTGATACAATGTCACATAATAATTTGTTGTTGTGTTTGATACATGGTACATGGATAGAGGATTACCTAATAGAGGTACATATTTGCTGATGGCAGAATTATGTAGGACAATTGAATCCAACCTGGATGGTTGGATGGTTGATAGATAGACTAAATAATTTAGTATCATATAAATATGTTAGAATGCTACAATGCATTTCACATAGGAGCAAGACGCACTATGGAGTTAGTTTTCCTTTATATCTGCTCTTGTTGGAACTTATTAGTAAGTCTCCTTGGAGCAATTCCAGGAATAGGCAGACATTCTGCTGCATTGCTTATTTCCCCTGAGCCTACAAGCATCCCACTTTAGAACAGGCTGCCTTGTTCTCTGCCATTCACAGTGCCCACTTCTATTAAAGGGACAGGCCAAGGCCCATTCCTACAATTGAAGCATACTTGTTCTTGCAGTTCTTCTGAGAAGGGGTCACATTGGGGAATCTGTTTTTTCCCCCAGTGTGACCCCTCTGTTTGTGTGTATGGGGGGGGGTGGCAGGGCACCATCAGTAATCATGGAGCCCCATACTACTAAGTTAGCAAGTCCCTCTGCCCTCTCAATTATGAATCCACTAGTCATCTGGCCCCCTGGGTGGTGGCCCTGGCAACAAATGGAATGGTCCTGGCATGAACAGCTAACCCCCCCCCCACCCATCCCTCTCAATTATTCAAAAACTTCTAAAATGAAAAAGGCTTGCAGCCTTTATGCAAGCCCCACACATTTGTGAATCCACAAGAACGACATGGCCCGGCACCTTTTAGTTACGCTACTATAACAAACCATGACAGTATCTCTTTAAATCTAACTAGCAATGCTAATACTGAGTGCAGAGATTTGATAGGTCGATGTGACAGGAGTGTTTATAGGGTCAGTGGATCTGCACAAACAAGTACAGATAAAACTGCTGGGCAGACAAAGCTAGACGTTCAGATGGCTCTGGTTAGAGTCAGGCTGTTAGCAGACAGACTGGGACCACCCCCTCCACCTATGTGGAGACCCTGCAGGCATCTGAAGGAAACCTATTAATAAGCGAATTGTCTCAGACATTAACTGCCATGTATAAAAAGGACTATAAATATATTTAAATGGATTCTGTCACTGGAAAACATCTTTTCTTTTGTCTTTTTTCAAAATGAATCAGTTAATAGTGCTGCCCCAGCAGAATTCTGCTCTAAAATCTGTTTTTCAAAAAGAGCAATTTTTAAATCTAATTTTTTAAAAACAAATCTAATTTTTTAAAAACAAATCTAATTTTTTAAAAACAAATCTAATTTTTTAAAAACAAATCTAATTTTTAAATGGGGTTAGACATGTTGTTAGTTTCCCAGATACCCTCAGTCATGTGCTCTACTAACCTTTAGTTACTATTTACTGCTGCACTGCAAGTTGGAATAATATCACCTACCCAGCAGTCCATCAAGCCTACACAGTTTTTGTTATTGCTATGTTTTGCTACTCATATTTTTATTAATGCCATCTCCTATTAATATTCCATTCCCTTATTCAAAACAATACATAGTTGCTAGGGTAGTTTGGACCCAAGCAATTATATTGCAGAAAGCCAACTGGAGAGCTGCTGAATAAAAAAAAATAAAAAAATAACTCAAAAACCACACATAATAAAAATGAAAACTTATTACAAATTGTCTCCGAACATCACTCTCTACATCATACTAAAAGTTTTTTTAAAGGTGAAGAACCCCTTTAACCAGTTATACATATATTTAATAACTACTCACCTGCATCATCAGCTTCACTGATCTTCAGCACTTTGTCACTGTCTGGCTCCAAATCGTCCTCCTGGAAAGTGAAAAAGACAGAGAAGTCTAATTTAATAAGCCTCTGATAGTGCCTGTTCTCATTAATTCACCCCTGTACTCTGGCACTAACATCATATGGCAATAACCTTTCATGGGATTTCTGCCATTTGTTATTCACAAAATATACAGCCTAAAATGTATATTGAGCTCCGGATATTCCTTCTTTGTGTATTTGCATTTACTAAAGGATTCACCTTTCTATCACTTTTGTTTATTTTTTTGTTTCAAAAGTGTTCAAAACTGTAACATTTATACACTACAGAGGCAGATTTATCAGGGGTAGAATTTTGTAGTTATAGCAGTTTCTGCAAAAATAAACTTGAAATGCGAAAAAAATCTTATTTATTTAAAAATTACATTTTTTTAAATTCAGGTGAATAGAATCAACTGTCAAACTCAAAACGAATTCGATTTTTTTTTAAAAGTCCACCAAATGACTCCAAATTGATTGTAGGAGGTCCCCCATCGGCTAAAACACCAATTCAGTAGGTTTGAGATGGCGAATAGTCGAATTCTAATTCTTAAAGGGACATGATGAATTTCGAAATTCAAATTTTTTATTTTTTTTAAACTTGAATCAAATTTGGACTATTCCCCAGTCGAATTACACTAAAATAAACTCGACATTTGAAAAATTCTAATTTCAATTTGATCCTTGATAAATCTGCCCCTAAATATGGGAGGGAGCTGCCATATTATTTCTTATGTTGGTGTATTCTTCTACTGAAATTACTTTTTCTCACTACCTATAAAGACTACATTTTGCCTTTCAGCCTAACATTTCCCAGTTATTTTGTTCATACATGGTCAGTAATAGAGACTGGCTAGTTCTCAGAGACATGGCAGCTTGCCACACTCACACTGATAATCACTAACATCTGCTGACACTAACAGTAATATAGACAGAATGGCACTCTGGCTTATACAAGGCTGCACTGTCTGCTGCCCCACAGAGGCTAATGGTACGGAGGGAATGCACAGAGCCAGGCCACACAAGGGGGATCTTCTATGGACACGAAGACGTCCTTTGTGAAAGAGAAGTTGCTCAGACTCCATTTTGCAGTTCCAGCCACAACATTGTACATTGGCTATATAGAAATTCCACCCTTTCTATTTCCTGCAGTGACATAACTATAGATGTTACTGGGCTCCACAGCAAAATCATTTTAAGGCCCCCAAAATATTCAGAGGTTGTCCAGTTTTACCAATATATATTAAAATGACTCATTAAGTAAGGCCTTGTGGGGTGCCCTTGCAGCCTCAGGGTCTGCTTCCTCTGTAGCTAAACCGCTGATTTCCTATGTATCCTGACTGGGCAAGTTAGTGATTCAATCAAATATCATTTGGCCTCACATACGGATGGGGGTATTAGTATAACCACCTAAGACAGATGTGCCCCTAGATGTTACTTGGTCACAAATCAAATTCATTTTCTTCTTTAAAGGAAAAAAAATGAAAGTGTTTTAAAGTAATGACAATATCATGTACTGTGACCCTGCACTGGTGAAACTGATGTGTTTGCTTCAGAAACACTACTATAGTTCATATAAACAAGCTGCTGTGTAGCAATGGCGGAATTTGAAAAAAGGCTATATGGCACAGGTTATATAGTGGATAACAGATATTGTTAACATTTATTTATATAGTCCCAGCATATTCCGCAGCGCTGTAATACGGATCATTAAATTCACTGGCACACAGGTACTTCTAGCAGGGTAAACCCTTGCTAATTTATTAAATAATTTGCAGCATGCAACGTTTCGGTGTAACCCCCTTCTTCAAGCATACATTATGCACATACCAATTTAAAGCGTGAGAAGGTAACGTGACCTGAAGTGAGGGCGTGGTTAACATCAAGCCAATAAATACATAGATTAATCATAAAATATCATAATAAGTGGAGTATATCATTATGAAAAAAATTTTTGAAATACATTAGTGAAAAAAATGAATGTCCATCAGATAAAATTTTAATTAGAAAAAATATTGGTTATGATGTATTACAGCAGCGCTGTAATACATCATAACCAATAGCGGTACAAAAGGCCAGGAAGGCCCTGTGCACAAGAGCTTACAATCTACAGGGAAGGGAATAAGGGAGGAACTCCACGGGCGATTTCGGCGCTATCTGACATCCTGCGCACAAACGCAGGCGTCAAGTTGGATGAGGTAAGCTACAGGAACTTCAGATGCGTCTGCATCCGTCAGTCGTGTTACGTCGGATGAACGCTGCAACTTTATCCGACATTTACATCTCTTACCTTATTTTCGATGCATCTGATGTAATGCCTGCGTTTTTACACATTGCGTTGGATCGCTCCGAAATCACCTGTGGAATTCCTCCCTAAAGCTGACCATAGACGGTGATCGTACCAATCGAGGATTCGTACGATTTTCAGACCTTGTATGGAGAGTCCCGACATTTTTCATCCGGCGGAGATCGTCGTTTGGCCGATTGGACAGGTTAAAAGATTTCTGTCGGCTGCCGATAATATCTCTGCATGTATTGCCGATCGTACAATTTTCAGTTGGAGACTGTCACTAGCTTTGGTCGGACATAACTTTTGTACGATTGCTGTCAGGGGCAGAACATTGGCTGATCTGTTCTTTTGTACTTTATTTGATCAGAATGGTTAGTGGCAGGTCGGGAGATGGGAAAGTCCGATCGTACGATGATTCGTACGATCGGATCTTTGCGTCTATGGCTAGCTTAAGACACAAGGAAGATCAGAATTAGGTGAGTGAGAAATTACACAATTATGTTCTACAGAGCTTATCTGCTGTGTAATCTGAGCCTTTTCTCCTTTGAATGGCTGCCCCCATTGCTACACAGCAGCTTGTTTATATAAACAATAGTGTTTCTGAAGCAAACAGATCAGTTTTACAAGTGTAGGGCAACACTGCATAATATTTTTAGTACTTTAAATCAATTATATTTTTTGATGTTACTGTTCCTTTAAACCACTTGTCTCCCCACCCCAGTCTGGGCTGGACAGTCACACTCAGGTGGCTACTGGGAAGCCCCCAATGGTTAGTGGAGCCGCTTCTAATCCCTTTGTTCTTCTGACCTGCCCACACAGTCAGGATGTTCCGTCCCCCCACAGGTCCTGCTTCCTCATATTGTTCTCTGTGTTAATCTATAACTGGCTCCAGTCATGTGATGTATAAATAATTGCCTAGCCTTATTAAGAATGATGCGGAACATAATCAAGAAGAAACTGCCCCAGACAGTAGAACTGTTCAAAGTATGGCACTTCAGCTGCTGAACTAGAACTTGTTGCAACCTCTGCCCAATTCCCCCCCGCCTCGAAGCAATGGAGGCTGATTGAAAAAACGGAGATTGCTATCTTTGTGGCTTACCTTTATTCAAAGTCATTTGGTGTCTTGATAGACTGGTGGCGTGTCCAGATGACTTATTTAGAAGTGCTTTATTTTTTTAAATGTAGTCAGCGTCAGACTGGAAGTGACCTCTGTCGCCACCCTAGGGTTACCACCATTGCCAATGTCTAAACCCAAACAAAGGGGACAGGGCAAATAGCATTGAGGGTGGAGCAGTGATGTTCAGGTGGGCATGATGACATCAGAGATGATGTTGTGGAGTTATGATGCTGGGTCAGGGTTCTTACATCACTTATATGCAACTGGCTGGATTTCTGTTCAGTTTTCACAATGTTTTAAATGGGACAGAAAGTTTTGAATGGACAACCCTTTGACAAACTGAGATGTCCAGTTGAAACCCACACGGCTGGAAACCCTACCTCTATCTATTCTGCCTGATAAATAAGACCAATCCTTTAACTTCAGGTATGGGATCTATTATATAGAAATCAGTTATCCAGAAAGCTCTGAAATAAAGCAATGCTCATTTAGAAAAACTATTTCTCATTTTTAAATGATTTGCTAATTACTGTTTCTGTAATAACAAGAAATTAACTGCACCTGATAATAACTGAGCCACGTCAAGGTAAGTATCATTGTATTTAATTGGTTTTCATATATTGGCCTGATTATTGTTCGGGTTTCACAAGGCTGAAAACAGAACAGAAAGTTGAGACCCGAACAGGCCTTAGAAAAACCGAACTGTTTGGGTCGCACAGGTGGCAACCCTACGCCACCCCCTATAGGCCTCCTGGCAACTGCCCCAGCCACAACCCCCCTCCAGGCCCCACATGTACTTGTGCTGTAGTTTTGGCAGCAATCAGGGCTATGGGGGGGACTTGATAAGAGACCAGCACGGGCCATAGGCGGGTGCAGGTCTGGGTCAGCGGAGCCCACTGGGTTTTTACCCGGTGTCCCGTTGTCCCAGTCCGACCTTGACCGTAGTTAAGAGATTCTGCCAGGCCCCTATCAGGATGATACAAGGAATACCCCAGTCAGGGGCAGAGGGTTTCCTAAAAGACATTAAAGTGGGATTTGTTGATAGCAAAGGGGGCAACGCTTGTGGAGTAGATAGGGTTGGCAGGGTTTTTGCATAATCAGGTGTGGCCGGGACATATCAGGAGTGTGACCATGTTACCAGTGCCAACACCCAGGGGGCCCAGGTGACCAATGGAATAATCTTTGGAGCCCCCTTGGTGGAGAGCCCTGATAATTTAATAGAATGAGATGGCCCCATGATTACTGAAGGCAGCTTAAGGGTAGGTACCCTGGCTGTGTAATATAATCCATTATATTTGGCACAGGACCACTATAATTGTGGTAGTGATTGTGCCATTCCAGTGGGGGGGTGGAGCTTAAAGGAGTGGTTCACTTTTACATAAACATTTAGTATGTTATAGAATGGCTAATACTAAGGAACTTGGTCAATTGGTTTTCATAAATTATTTTTTTTATAGTTTATTAATTAATTGCATTCTTCTGCCTTTTTCCAGCTTTCAAATGGGGGGGGTCATCTAAAAACTAATGCTCTGTAAGGCTACAAATGTATTGTTATTACTACTTTGTATTACTCATCTTTCTATTCAGGCCCTCTCATATTCCTATTTCAGTCTCTTATTCAAATCAATGCATGCTATCGCTATGGCAATTTGGAGACTATCAACCAGTTTG
The DNA here is from genome assembly GCA_038501925.1 of Xenopus petersii. Lineage (NCBI taxonomy): Eukaryota > Metazoa > Chordata > Amphibia > Anura > Pipidae > Xenopus > Xenopus petersii. Next base: position 92,671,961 of record CM076688.1, on the reverse strand, counting down.
CAGAAATAAAAAGCTAAAAAAATAAAAAAATAAAAAGCTTTCACTGACCCCATCTAAAAACAAATGCTATGTAAGGCTACAAATGTATTGTTATTGCTACTTTTTATTACTCATCTTTCTATTCAGGCCCTCTCATATTCCTATTTCAGTCTCTTAGTCAAATCAATGTGTGGTTGCTAGGGTAATTTGGACCATAGCAACCAGTTTGCAGAAAATAAAAACTAAAAAGCTAAATAACTCAAAAACCACAAATAATAAAAAATAAAATCAATTGTAAATTGTCCAGAATATTATTTTCTACATCATACTAAAAGTTAACAACCCTTTAAATGGAATACAGGTGTAACAGGGTGTCGCCATGGTGGACTGGTAGTGTAGACAAAAGTGGCCTAGATTTCAAACAAGGAATATGGAATCATTCTTTGATTAAAATAGATAACTGTATTCTAGAACCCGTTTGTTTTATTAGCCACAAACACATGAGTTGGGCACAGCTGGATAATACACTTATTAAGATAAACTATGACTGAATGTACCACTTAAAAGGTTCCTAGGAGTTGTAGTTCAAATGCAATACCATTCAATACATCTAGGATCTGACAACAATAAAAATGCAACAAAGCTGTAGCAGATTCTGGTGCCCGGCCAGGCCCGGATTTGTGGAGAGGCCACCAAGGCTGGATTCTAGGGGGGCGGCATGCTGCCCAACCATACCCACATTGGTTCAAAAACACTGGGGTTGTGCTGGAGATACAATAATTTTTTTAATTTCCCATGAGCCAATCCCGATTGTTTTGGTCCAGATGATGAAAATGTGCACATATGAGGGGAGGGAACAGCGGCGACGAATGGCAGCGGGCCTGGGGTGCCCACTATGTAAATCCGGCCCTGTGCCCGGCTGTCGGTGACATTTACTCCTGCTGCAAGCAACTTAGCCAAGCTGTTTGGTATCCACCTATTGCTTTGCGGTGATTTCATAGTAATAACTTTAGTTATGCACAACGTATGATTACTAAGAAAGGGGAACTGTTCTCCATGTGAGCAACATTCCTGCCTGGACGATGATATATTACACTGGAAAATGTAGGGGCATCAAGGTCAAACAAACAGTTCACAGTAAGCCGGGCCCTGGGGATTCCAACAAATGGCAGAGCTTTGTATGACAATAAGCCATGAGGAAATGGCTTCTCTAATGATGATCTAGTGCAGGAATGTCCATACTTTACTAATGAGGGGTCTACTTTTAGTGATGTTGTCCCATTATGATCTACATCCATAAAAGCATTGTTAGCATTCTGTTCTGTGGAAAATGCTACTTAAATATTGTATTGATTTATGAGAGCAGTTATATTGCTATATTTAACACTAACTATTTAGCTATTTCTTATGTAACCTTAACATAATACATATCTGAATGAAAAGCATGACATAGGAGGGTGATTAAAACAAACTGTTTGTTGACAGTGTCTTGAGATCTACTGATCACCAGCTAAAAGTCTACTGGTAGATCCCAATATACCTTTTGGGCATCCCTGATCTGGGGTTTAGTGTACTAAACACATAATTACTGGAATTGTGCCCCCCCCCCTGCACAATTTCAACTGCTCCATGCGATAGGTATTCCCCTGTATATAGTGAAAAGAACAGTCTCCTCATAGCCTGTACATATACATATATCACATAAATATATTAGGAGATGTATTGTATTGTACTTAGCACAACCCAGTAGGAACAGTCCCATAGGTTTGCTCATAACCTGTACAGAGAGACACCATAAAACTATGGCAGGATAGGTATTCCCCTGAACTAAGCACAATTAAGTAGCAACAACCTCCTAAGTTTGCTCATAGCCTATACAGAGAGATACTATAAAACTATGTCAGCATAAATATTCCCCTGTACTAAGCACAATCCAGCAGGAGCAGTCCCATAGCATACCTCCCAACTGTCCCGTTTTCAGCAGGACAGTCCTTCTTTTGACAGCACAATCCACAGTCCTGCGTTTGTACTGAAAAGTCCCGACTTTCTCTGCACTGAACAGCCAGAAAAAGAAACAAAGTTTCTAACTTAATTGGCTTTTGGCAGAGAGCCAAGAACAGCCACCAGGTACAACTAAGTTACTTTGTAAGAATTTTGAGATAAGCAAATAGGTAATTGTAACAATTTAGATAAGGAGGTCCCTTGGGAAAAGTTAGACTCACATCTTAAAGGGCAATTCACCTTCATTAGCAAAACTGCCATAACTGAAAAAAAACATAGAAATATGTTCAAACTTTCATAACCTGCCAAATTTTGTACAACGAACATGGTAATTAGGGGGTGTGGCCACAAAATAGGCGTGGTCAGAAAATCCCCCTCTTTTTATTTCCAAAATGTTGGGAGGTATGCCAATAGTTTTACTCATAGCCTGTATAGAGAAACAACATAAAACTATGGCAGCATAGGTATTCCCCTGTATTAAGCACAATTCAGCAGGAACAGTCCACTAGGTTAGCTCATAGCATGTACAGAGAGATACCATAAAACAGCATAGGTATTCCCCTGAACTAAAAATAATTCCAAAGAATGTTTTGCAGATATAGTGACCCTTTAAACCCAGACATAAAATCCATATCCTAAACGGCTGCATTACTCTCTGAGAGGCTGCTTAAAATCCAATGCAGCAGACATCCTAAATGAATAGTTTTTCAAACATATAAATCTGAAGGATCATCACACTAATGCTCTTCCATGTTTTATAGTCTGAAGATTGCTGTGTGTTGTTAGATTACTGTATCTAAAATTGGTGATCTACAATAGCTAAAGGTTATCAGTGGGATTTTATGAGTCATAGTTCAGCAACAGTTGGGGGCAGTAGGTTGGGCATACCTTGTTGGCTATTGGGGATGCTGGGAGTTGTAGTTTAAAATCTCACAAGGTAGGGCATTACTTGTGTAAACAACACTACACATGAATCATGGCAATAAACCAGGCGCTCAGTAATGTATTGGTTACATCACAGCCCTGATACAGTGCTCGGCCTTACAGTTGCTCTCTGTGAAGAATTAGATGCTTTAATCTCTAAATCTCCTTAGTTCCACTGCCTATTCCCAGCCCAGCCGAATACTCTGTGAGACACAAACAACAGAAGGCCCAATACAAATATCTATATCTCAGCCATACAGCAGGGCAGGGCTGCTGCTCACAATGGGTATCAGCCAGGACTGGAACTAGGGGTAGCCAGAAGAGGCACTTACCTAGGGCACAACAATGGGGGGGGCAATGGACAGGTACCTCTTCTGTCTACCCCCAGTGGGCTCTCTTGCCCCCTCCGCCACTTGTCACCGCATGAGAGGGGGCGAGGTGGCCTGTTGGGTTGCCTAAGGTGCCCAGTCAGCTTGGCTCACCTCTGGTATAAGATAGTATCTGTGTCATTGTGACAGAATGCTCTGTTATAAAGATAGCTAGAATCACAGCCATAAAGCAGGACAGGACTGTTGCCTACAATGGGGATCAGATAGGATCTGTGTCACTGTGACAGAATGCTCTGTTATACAGATAGCTAGAATCTCAGCCATAAAGCAGGACAGGACTGTTGCTTACAATGGGGATCAGATAGGATCTGTGTCACTGTGACAGAATGCTCTGTTATACAGATAGCTAGAATCTCAGCCATAAAGCAGGGCAGGACTGCTGCTTACAATGGGTATCAGACAGGCCCGGATTTGTGGAGAGGCCACCAAGGCCCGGGCCTGGGGGGGGGCAGAGTTTTAGGGGGTGGCATGCTGCCCAACTACACCCACACTGGAGATGTACGGGAGAAATAAAAGTTTTTTAAATTTCCTGTGCACCAATCCCCATTACTCAGGTCCTGATGAGAATTTGAGCAAATTAAAGGGAGGGGACTGGGGGGCGATGAACGATATCGGGCCTAGGGATGCCAGCTATGTAAATCCGGCCTTGGTATCAGATAGAATCTGTGTCACTGTGACAGAACGCTCTGTTATAAAGATAGCTAGAATCACAGCCATAAAGCAGGACAGGACTGTTGCCTACAATGGGGATCAGATAGGATCTGTGTCACTGTGACAGAATGCTCTGTTATACAGATAGCTAGAATCTCAGCCATAAAGCAGGACAGGACTGTTGCTTACAATGGGGATCAGATAGGATCTGTGTCACTGTGACAGAATGCTCTGTTATACAGATAGCTAGAATCTCAGCCATAAAGCAGGGCAGGACTGCTGCTTACAATGGGTATCAGACAGGCCCGGATTTGTGGAGAGGCCACCAAGGCCCGGGCCTGGGGGGGGCAGAGTTTTAGGGGGTGGCATGCTGCCCAACTACACCCACACTGGAGATGTACGGGAGAAATAAAAGTTTTTTAAATTTCCTGTGCACCAATCCCCATTACTCAGGTCCTGATGAGAATTTGAGCAAATTAAAGGGAGGGGACTGGGGGGCGATGAACGATATCGGGCCTAGGGATGCCAGCTATGTAAATCCGGCCTTGGTATCAGATAGAATCTGTGTCACTGTGACAGAACGCTCTGTTATAAAGATAGCTAGAATCTCAGCCATAAAGCAGGACAGGACTGCTGCTTACAATGGGGATCAGATAGGATCTGTGTCACTGTGACAGAATGCTCTGTTATAAAGATAGCTAGAATCTCAGCCATAAAGCAGGACAAGACTGCTGCTTAGAATAGGGATCAGATAGGAGCTGTGTCACAATGATAGCTAGAATCTCAGCCATAAAGCAGGGCAGGACTGAATCAGAAGTTGAGGATGGTGAGTGGGTGCAACAGAAGATGGAACAATGGAGAAATGGGAACAATGGAGGAGCTGAAAAGCACAAGAGGGCAATAGTATAATAAACACAGAGGGAAAGGATTTGGGATGTTTCCATGCTGTACACAGAGATACGAGGGAGCTCAAACTGAAGGAAGATACAGTGAGTCAGGTTCCAGGGAACTTTGCCTTGTAAGGTTGGATCGCTACATTTTTGCAGCAGTGACTCACAGGGGAATGAGATGTTTAACCCTCCTGCTTCAGTTTTATTTCCCTCTAATTTTAAAGTTTTCCCTTAATAACCTATCCCCTTACACCATGTTTGTGCAACACTAAAATACTGTACAAACTTCCAAATGTTTTTTGACTTAAACTTCCAGCATGCCCTGCCAGAGGATTCTGGGAACTGTAGTTCAACAACATATGAAAGTCATTAGGTTTTCCCATCACTACCTTAAAAAGAAATCTTAGCTTCACATCTGTAAGCAAAGGGGAATGCAGCTGTCTAATGCCTGGCCTGCTCTGCTACAGAGCCTCTTGGGTAAAAGACCTTAACCCTTATGCTGCAATGGTTGTACAAAATTATATAATGTGGTCTACGTTTTATTTTCTGGAATTTTAATTTTAGACTGCATATTTCAATGGGGAATACAGAAAAGGCAATTCCAGTCCTGGAAGATCTGCCTGGATTATAGAAGTAATTAAAGGGAACCCTGCCATCAAAACATAATCTTTGTATGCGCAGATGAAAAACACTTTAATATTTGATTAAGCAGAGAAGCATTGGGGAACACTTCATTGTGAAAAAAAAAATTATAATCACTTTTGATGAATGAAACATCTGGCTCTGTCTCTTAGCTCTTATAAAATAGCAGTCCTGTCCGGCTTTATGGCTGAGATTCTAGCTATCTTTATAACAGAGCATTCTGTCACAGTGACAAAGGTCCTAGCGGAAACCCATTGTAAGCAGCAGTCCTGCCCTGCTTTATGGCTGAGATTCTAGCTATCTTTATAACAGAGCATTCTGTCACAGTGACACAGATTCTATCTGACCCCCATTTTAACAGCAGTCCTGTCCTGCTTTATGGCTGAGATTCTAGCTATCTTTATAACAGAGCATTCTGTCACATTGGCACTGATCCTATCTGATCCCTATTGTAAGCAGTAGTCCTGTCCTGCTTTATGGCTGAGATTCTAGCTATCTTTATAACAGAGTATTCTGTCACAGTGGCACAGATCCTATCTGATCCCCATTGTAAGCAGCAGTCCTGTCCTGCTTTAAAGTTAAGAATCAAAAAGCATCTTTTATTTTATACAGTGTAACATTGCACTTAAATTGATGCCTGAAACCTTTGCACTAGTATCATTTTAAAAGGATTCTGGGTGAAGCGCATATCATGCACAATTTTTAGCTTACTTCTTTGTTAAGCTTTAGTTCTCCTTTAAATTCTGACAACCAGGGCTGAAATAATTGGTGATATGGAATTTGCCTGTTGGCTGGGGCGGTACTAAATAATGAAGTATCCCATAAAGGCTTATGCTAGCTACCAATGGGCACAGGGCGGGTACAGTTGGCAGCTATATAAAGCCATAGTTCTGATCTCTAAAGTTAGAATGTGTCCCTGGGATTCCATTAGGAGACAGGGAGTAGTGTGTTCAGCTGGTGCCATTGGCATAGAATGGGTACAGGAGCTGGAATGTTGGGAGGAAATCAGTCTGCTTCTGGCTATTCACATTCTACAGTGAGATTGTAGGATCCAGTGCAAACACAGACAGACAGACTGACACAGGGGTGGGGGTAGGCTACCAAATATCCCAGGATGGCATCTGCCTGGTAAACAGATAAACACCATGCTGTAATACAAAGACACAAACATCATAAAGCGAGAAACAGACATGCACAGCCTGGCACATACAGTGGTGATACGCAAGCAGATACAGGAACACAGCAACATACATATACTCCAGCCATGTCAAAACTGAGACCCACCAGCTGCCCCAGTGGAAGGCTGTTGAGACATGCTGGGAGTTGTAGTGTAAAACAGCCTGTGGCTGCCGATGGGACATCCTCGATACTGACATATAACTTTTTTAGGCTCTGTAGCCCTATACTGAATAGACCCCAACTCACTTACCATTCAACAGTTCTTAAAACCATTCTATAGGGGTTATAAAAATGTCTCAGAGGGCAATATTATGGCCATGAGCCTCCAGTTGGACAGCCCTGCTTCACAGACATCAGTTGAACTTTACATTATGGTAATTACAGGTTGCGGCTCGTTAGAGGCTTATAGAGAATAGTCACCAGGACATACAATATGGCAGCTCCAAGTCACAAGTTTATACGAAGAAAGAATGTTCTGGGCACACAATATACTCTCATTTTGTACTTTCTAAGGGAAACACTATGGCACTTTCTACTCATATGTATAATTAAATACATTATTATTATGTAGATTGTAAGCTTTATGGAGCAGGAACCTCTTTAGCACATGCCACTAAATTTTTGTACATCAATATAAGTTTATAATGCCTGTTCTTCTTCTCATTTTTCTACTCTGTACAATTAGGGCTGCGAATTTATGTAAGATTATAAATAATGTTATAAAGATTATAAAGGGAAACAATATGGCAACACTAACCCATATGTATAAATACAAATATACAGTGAAGGAATGTTCTGGGGATAAGCTATAGCCTTATACTGTACTCTCTAAAGAAAACAATATGGCAGCTCCCCCCATAGGGCCAGATATATATATATATATATATAGTTAATTATGGTATGCCAACCTAGGAGCAGGTTATAATTTCCTTTCAATAAATGTTAAACTCATTCAGCCCCACCCCTGCCTGAGCTGATGCAGGAATCCAGCACTATTCAAGGCAGTAGTTTTGGGACATTCCATGGATTCCCAACTTCTTGCTCAGTGTAGTGACTGCAGTTATGTTACTGTAATGGGGGGGGGGACAAGACTGGCATGAAAACCAGCAGCTGTATATCATCTGGATCATGACAGTTACACATTGGTACCCTGTTTTTTGGGTGGGTAGTGAGATAGCGCTTAGCAATGTGTTGCTGGATGGAGGTGCACTTACCTTACTGTCATCTTCCTCCTGGCTTGATTGGCTGGGGGTCCTTGTCTTATTGGCTGGAGATTGTACTGCCTCTGGCTCTTTTGCCTCCTCTAGAGGTGGCTCTTCTCTTGCCCCAATTTCCTCCACCGCAATCTTTCCACTATCTGTGTGATCCGTCACCTCCGTTGCCTCTGCAATTTCTTCCTGTATCCTTTCCTCTTTTTCCAAAGTCTCCGTTACTTTTTCCTTTTCTTCCTCCGCAACTTCAGCCTGAGGTTTCCCCCCGCCGGAGCGTAGTTTGAGCAGCAACGTGGCTAGGACCACGGCCAAGGCTGTGAATATGAGTGGCAGGGCAAAGGAGTATTCTGCTGCGTACTCCATGCTGGCTGGGGCTCAGGAGGCTTTTGTTCTGCGCTGGGACTGAGCACACTGGAATGATCCTTTCTCCTCCCAGCTGCCCCTTCCACAACACAGCTGTCATTCCCTTGGCCCGCCTATTCTAACAGGATTCCTTTCCCAGTCACATCACTCCTCCTTCCTTGGATCACAGGGAGCCAGAGGACCAAACAAGTCCACTGTAATTGCATGTATAGTCACATTCATGGCTCTTCCATGGAAAATATTTAGAAATAGTCTTTGTCCAGTTATTTCCTCTAAAATAGTAATATTTCTATTTAGTGGGAAGTGCCATATTGTTACCCATACATGTTTCCTTATATTCCATAAACAAGTATCACAACTCGTGATAGCTGCTACATTGTTTCCCTTACAGTATAGTTCAACATACATGATACAGTTTATTGTGTTCCCAGTACATTCTTTCTATGTTTATTCATATTTATTTATATTGGGGGGTGGTTCCATATTGTTTCCTTAGACAATACAGTATGAGGGTATAGCTTATTGTGTGCAAAGAACATTCCTTCTCTGTATATTTGGCCATATTCTGGCCAAGGGGTCCTTCTGATGTTTAGGACCCATTTTACATTTTTCAGGGGATCAGAAAAAAATTGTGTAAAATCAGGAAAATACATTATATATTGTTGGGACCAAAAAAAAAACGGGGGGAACTAAAATCAGGTTATGTAAAATTGCAGTTTCACTGTGTGGGGTGAATATAACTCAGCTACATAACTCCCTGCATCAGCTAAAACAGAAACAAAATAGCAGAAATACAAGAATTTGGCACGACTGTTGGAAGACAAAGGCAGATTCATGAACTTTATTGGTGTATCGGTGAATCAGTGCCCTGCAACCTGTGGCCGTTCAGCTGTTGCATTAGTAAAACTCCCAACATTCAACAGCTGTGCAGCCGAGTGAGACAAAGGAACAGCTGATAAAGATAAAGAAAGAGGAATTTCACTGCTAACAAAGGAGAGACACACTGTCTTCATTCTTCCTTCTGTTCTTTCTCTCTTTAGTTTATTCACACCAGGGTAATCGTGTTTTTTTACTGAGACCATAAATTATACTTTCTGTGTGGGTATATATAAATATATATTTCAAGATCAATGTTTCGGTCATTTTATAAAATCCCCTACAAGAAAATAGTGTAGTGTTAAAAACAGAACTTCCTTGTTTAATACGATACAGCAGGGCTGTCCAACTGTCGGCCCAAGGGCCGCATGCAGCCCTCAACCCCCCTTCTGTGGCCCCCCACATGCTGTGTCTGCTTACCATATATAAACTTATAAAAGGTATCACTACAGAGATTAACTGGCCCCTGCATTGTTTAAACCTCAAATTCAAACTGTAATCCCCTGTATTGTTCACACTTGTGACACCTCTATTGTTCACATCCTAAAGACCTGTACTGTTCCACCTGAGACCCAGACTGAAACTGCCCACATTGTTCACCTGTTCACATTTTATACAAAATGCTAATGGGGCACTATATGTAGTACATATTACAATGATAGGTTTCCCTGTCTCCTGCTCTGTTCTGCCTTCCCTCCCTGTGTGTGCCATTCTCTGCTTGCCCAGTGTTGCTTGTGTGTGCCATTCTCTACTTGCCCAGTGCTGCTTGTGTGTGCCATTCTTTGCTTGCCCAGTGCTGCTTGTGTCTGCCATTCTTTGCTTGTCCATTGCTGCCATTCTCTGCTTGCCCAATGCTGACTGTGTGTGCCATTCTCTGCTTGCCCAGTGCTGCCTGTGTGTACCATTCTCTGCTTGCTCAGTGCTGCTTGTGTATGCCATTCTCTGCTTGCCCTATGCTACCTGTAGGATGTAAGCCTGTTAGGGGTTTGTTAGCATTTGGGAATTGTTGTTAAGGGCCCATAAGGCATTTAATCATGTGTTGGGAGGTTGTTGTATTATCCACAGGGGAGGATGAGGCATATAGATATAAGGGTATGTTTTAACATGACTTCAATTTTTCACATATGAGTGATGAGGGATTTCCCTGCAGTGAGCACCAACCATTTGGTTTTTTGGTGTGCTACCACCATTAATGTGGATATGATCTTAAACGTTGTGGTGGTAACACGGGTGTGGTTTACAGTGGGTGTGGTTTAAAAGGGGGAGTGGCCAACACTGACTTCTATTATCGGCCCTCCACCACATAGGCCAGTAAAATTTTGACCCTCGGGACCACAGAAGTCAGCACTGTGATACAGAATTGCATTGTGCCAGGGCAGGACAGATGATCGGGAGCCACTAAGGGATCACTTGCATACTATAATCAAAGAGGATTGTACTGGTGATGATTTCATCATGGCGTCAAGTTTCAAATAGACCAAAATCTTAATTTTTGTAATGAAGTTTGGGATTTTTTGCAAAGCCTGAGAGTGCTGTTACATTTTTTGGTTTAGTTATGTAATAATACACAAGAGCCATGAATATTCTGTAAATTACAGTAGAAACCCCATTTTACGTATTTCAGGGGGCCAGAAAAAAAATGGTGTAAAATCCAGGGAAATGTAAAATCAGGGAAATGCATTATGCATAATATGTATATAGGTGGGACCACAAAACAATAATGTAAAATGAGGGAAAACTTAAAATCAGGGGATGTAAAATTAGGGTTTCACTGTATATGCTTATAAACTGTGCTTAATGATGTCATCAGTTATAATTGGAGCTTAGTGATGTCACATGACAAACAAACTTGTAAATTATAATAAATACAGTACGCCCAGCTGCAGAATATGAGGATATCAGAAGTCACCTCGGAGTTCCAAGACCTGTATAAAAACACTCAGCCTTCAGCATTGAACTTTTACATGGTTATGGATCAGTGACTTGCTACCTTCCAACAGGTGCGCCACCTTCTGGCAGTCATGGAGTGTAACAGCTAAAGGGACCAGAAGTCAGTGTTGATAGACCGTCTCCTGGGGGCATGACTGGGTGGGTGCCAGCGAGCATCAGCTTTTCTGCTATGCATGAATGTTTGGTTTAGGGCACAGGTAGAGCCAATGAGCCATATGCTATATGGTGCAAGGACTAGGACGTATGAGTATGGTGTAACCTAGCCATAGCAGCATTGCTACATAGTCACAACTACATACTAATAATTTTTCTGCCTGGCTGCTCGTGTTCACATGGGCAAATATTTTAGCAAACACTGTGTCTCTGGAGAAACTACAGAACAATAGCTCAAAGAAGAAACAGCCAAGTGATCAAGGCTTACGGCACACAGGTTGGTTTCTCATTGAAGCGCCAGCGGAGGGACTAACCCGTGTGCCATTAGCCTTAGAGCCGGCCTATGGCTTTCATTCTTTTTTTCTGAATGAAGGCAAATAGTCCATTCTTGTTATAATTATAAATCACATTCAAAGTAAATCTCACTGTGTGTTGCTTTTGTAGCCGGCCAGGGGAAACCATTTTTACCTGCACTCCACTCCCTCATTCTGTGCCTAGTTTGCTGCCTTCTACTACATAGGGACAGCCAGGAAGTGAGGCGTGCAGCAGGTTATGGCTTCCCCTTCAGATAAACAAGAACTGATGGGGTTATTCCTAGAGCAGATCATGCTGTTCATTTGTTTTGATTTGTGCAAGCCAACATAATGGGTCGATCTCTTTTTGCATTGCAGGTTCTAATTCTTGTTTAGGCCTTCTACCTTTTTTTCTGAGCAGTGAGATCCATTTCTTTGCTATTTTCCTTCAGGGAGTGGATGACATTTGAAATAGAAAATGGAGTACTATAGGTAATGTTTGCCCTGCAGGAATAACATTGATCAGGGATTGGCTGGTTTAATGCACAGACAGTCTGTGGGGACATCAATAGGTGTGTTTTGGTGTCAGTTACTGTATGAGTTGCATCATGTGCTTTGTTCAAGATACAATTAAGCATCTGAGTCCAGCAGAGCAGGTACAGGGCTAATAATACAAGGGAGCTAGAATATAGGAGTATTTAAGCACATTGATTTAACCTTTATGTTACTGTGTGTTTAGCATAAACACGCCGACACAGGTGATTCTCACTCAATTAAACAGGGTCTGTTTAATTGAGGGAAATCTTTAGATATCTGCCACTCTGGATGTTAGAATTCCTTCTCCTCCTCTAACCCACTGTGCCACCTCTCTTGAGCTCAGCTTAACAATTACAGTAGAACTTACAGCAGAACTTTGTATCAAAGTATATTGTGCCTGTGTAAACCTGCATTTAGCATTGCATGAACTTTACAGCATACGTTTCCTGTTTGAAGATGTTCCTGATGATGTGTCAGAGGGAAAATGGCCACTGGGAGAAAACTGCTATTTGTTTTGGGAAAATGTGGTGGTGCTGACAATGGAGGTGGTATATGCAGCACAAATGATGTGGCTTTGGTGGGGGGGAAGATATGCCCAACTGCTTGGAAAATGTAGAATTTACATGTTCTTTTCATGTTCTTTTGGAATGCAGGCTTTCCAAAGCAGATGCAAGAGAAACAACAAAGAGCCACAGGGAATTCACTTTGGGTCTTTTATTTTTGTTAGAGAAAAATATATCTATTAAAAAAAAAACAGGAGAAAAATTACAGTTTTAAATTAACAGAGCAATCACAGACTTTAAAAATCTCAGTTTTAAAGTGATATTAAAGGCAATTCTGCCACAAATTCAATCAGGATTTATCCATTTAAAAAGAATTCACTGGGATTATCAGAGCTGCAGGTGGAAAAGCATGTCTTTACAGGTAACTGGATATAAAAAAATGGTGGTTTACTGTGTTACAATTCAGAGTACAGCACTTTTTAAGTCCAAGGTATTGTTAAAGGAGATGTAACCCCAGCAATACAAAAACATCATTCAAAACAACAGACCAATATACAGTAGTTTACACTGGTTTTTAAGTGTGTAAATAGCATTGCTACTGTTTCTGTTCATTGGTTCTGACTCCTAAAACAATGTAGCAGAAGTTAGCCTTGCATGAGTCTTCACAGGAGTACTAATCAACTGCTGCCTTCTACACTGCTTTAAAAGCCAGACCCCCAAGTGCAGAGAAAACCAAGAGATGGATACTGCAGTTATAGCTACAAATAACTTCAAAACCTGTGAGAATTTGTAATGAATGTATATTGGAAAGCTGCTTAGAGTGGTATTTTCTTTCATTATTCAAATAAGATTTTTGGGTTTATATTCCCTTTAATACCTAGACAACTAGAAACGTACTAATTGTACATGCTGCTCCGAAAACATGGCACTCATTTACTTCAGGATGTATCTGACAAAGCCTTCAAGAGGTTTGATAAAGGGCCCTGCAAGATCTGAAATGTTGCCTTGTCTACTTTGTTTGAGCCAATAAAATTGCACAACTAAAGAATTGATTCACTTTATCAGTGTGCAGCAGCATTTTGGACTATATGTGACTTAACAACCTGTGGCAGGTTGGGTAATATGCTGTGTCTACCACCTGATCTGAAAAGAAGGAATACAGGGGTAGTGCACTCCAACATTGAGTGGAGCTAAATTAGTCATTTGACGTGACATTCCCCTTCATTAAGTGACCATTCTATTGATGATGTTCTCTTTCCTTTAAAACACTGCAACGCTTCCATTGGCAGAAAGCTGTAGCTGTTAATCCTTGAATACAAGAAGAATATTGATAAAAAGGCTACATATCTGCGGTGTGCTTGCAAGGCAGCTGATATAAAGCAGTGGAGTTGAAGGAGAGATGGAGCCCACAAACTTCAAAAAGAAGAAATGTCTTGTCCTAAAAGGCATCACATTTTTTGGATAAAAGACTGATAATCCCATGTATTCCAGCCTATTAAAGACAGTCTGTGATCTAATCTAAAATAGCAAGTCTGCTTTGCTCTGCAGGTGTGTAGCAGCACAGGGCAAAAGGGTAGGAGAGGGAGTCACCATATCCTTTGAAGAACATCTGAGAACAATGGTTGCTTGGCTTTCCCTGGAACCTTGTGTCACCTTGAGGAGCTACGCTCCTTGCTCACACAGTCGTCTTGTGTAGTGCTGTCCCCATTCTCCATCACGCTGCAGATTTTCCTCTTCTTCTTCCTATGGGACATCATCTCTGCTCCAGAACTTGAGTCATCCTGAAGGTCAAAAATACAGAGGTCATTAAGCAGAGAAGGTTCCTTAAAGAGCAGGAACACTGAAAGGAGAGTGAACACTCTGCAGTGCCAAGCATTCAAATTCATGTCTAGTCCTAAAGTTCACATCACACTGGGTATCTCATTTCCAGTGGTAACTATGCATGCTAAGAATACCAGTGAGAGCCAGCTTAAAGTTGCTAGGTATAGTTTTACCCTAAGAGTAGTTTTATGGGTTCCTATATTAAGTTCAAAAATGGGCAGAAAAGAAAGGTCTCACCTCTGAGCAGGACTCGGAAGAGCTGGAAGAAGAGGAACTGGAAGAATCACTGGAAGAGTCGGATGCAATACCCGTGGATTCTTGCAGGTCTACAGTATCTGCAAGTGCTGCCAACTCTGGCCGTTCCTGCTTCAAAATCCTGTTGGCATTGAGATATAAGGATGTAGGATATAATGTAGAGTCTATTGCTTACAATGAGCAGCAAACCATAACAACTAGTCAGATTATATTTTGCTATGTGTAAGTGTACTGGGTTGACCCAATTACAGAGCAACAAGATAATTATGGCACTCTGGATGATCTGTAGGATATGACCAATCCTACTTGATCTTAATAGGCCACGTATCCCCGCTCTCACCTGTACCACTTCCTGGAAAGCTTGGGCCTCCCTCTCACTGTTTTGTGCCAAACTACAGGGAAGTTAGAGCAGCTGGCAAAGTTCTGGGTAACCGCAATGGCAGTGTCCAAATTGAGGACCACATGCCACCAACCTCCTGTGCAAGAAACAATACAGTCACTTGGCTGTTTCTGGGAATCTCACACCTTGTGTTTTAATAGCAACTCGCTTGCTTACCTGGCACAAACACGGTCTCTCCAGGCTTCTGCAGGATCTCTAGAGGTTTAAATTCAGGTGGCCATGACGGAAGCTGTGTGCGAGGATAAATAACGTTGAACCAGGTGATGGCCTCATCCTGCTGATTCCCCCCCTCATCCCGTGTCACTTTGATCAGTTCCCGTGGTGTGTTAGTAGGAAAGAGGCACCAACGCTTATGCCCATGAACTAGAGAGTTCCAGGCGCTGGTACCCAATGGGTCGATATGAATTCCAGTCCCAGAACGTGCCGGTCCCATTACAAACCACCTGATGGAAGCAGACGCATAAAAGTCTATTTAGTGAACCATTGTGCTATGTCTAATTAAAGGGATTCTGTCATGATTTTGATGATGTATTTTTATTTTGAAATTACACTGCAAATAATTCACTCAGCAAGTGAATGTTTTTTAGTTGTAAGATTAGTGTGTAGGCAGCCATCTTGGGTTATTTTGCCTGGTCATGTATGATGGAACGGCTTTCTGGCAGGCTGTTGTTTCACCTGCTCATGTGACTGAATGTATGTGATTATCACTTCAACTTGCAGTACAGCAATTAAGAGTGACTAAAGTTTATCAGAGCACAAGTCACATGAATAGGGGCAGCTGGAAAACTGACAATATGTCTAGTCCCATGTCAGATTTCATAATTAAATATATAAAAAAAATGTGTATGCTCTTTTGAGAAAATTATTTCAGTGCAGGATTCTGCTGAAGCCGTGCTATTAACTGATTTGTTTGAAAAAAAAAAAAAAAATTTTTCTATGACAGTATCCCTTTAAGAAAACTACTCCTGCTGCTGTCACAATATAGAGTTATTTGAATTTGTTTACCTAGCCAAAAACAACAAAGATAAATATATAAAGATGTGCGGATATGGCCACTCCTTCCTACCATCCTCCAGTTCTGGATAACAAATTATCACTTATTTGCGAAGGAGGGCTTACACATTAGAATTAATACAGAGCGTCTGTGGTGCTACAGTCGGTTTAAAGATACAATTCCCAGAATCCCTCAGTTGGCATACCGGTTTCTGGAAGTTTAAGGGGCGGAAATAGGATGTCATGTGAAAAGGAGGGGGTCTACTATCTCTGGGAACTGATATGTTAAGCTACAAAAATGTCATAGCACGTGCCACCACTTTCTTGCAGTGGTTCCAAGAAGAAATGCAAGTAGCAAAGCTTTATTTTAATAAACTGGAGGATAACTACAGTCTGTCCCAGACATACATAATAAGCAGCAGTAATTCCATGATGACGCAAATACCATGTGATTCTGTGTGATACTAGAGAGGGTGCTTGCCAAATAAACTGGGTTATGCACAGCTGTGTTCCTATGATCACTTTTCTCAGCCAGTGTTGGCTTGACAATACTTTCCCTTTATCTCATCTACATTTATCCAACATAATCCTTTAAGAGACCCTAACACTACCTGTATGGAGGGCGACGTTTTTCCCCAGCGAATTGGAACAGATCGTCACGGAAATACTTGGGCACCTCGTAATCCTCCAGCAGTTTCTTCCTCTTAGGGTGTTCACCATAGCTGCTATCAAAGATGTACAAAGGGCTGTCATCCCGCGTCCCCTCCATATAATCAATGTAGTACTTCATTTTCATTTTCACAGAGTAACCGTCATTGTCCTCCCCGCATTTGAATTTCTGGTTGCGGTACTTGCGTTTCAGCCGTTCCAGGGTCCATTTTTCCTGGGCCGGCCAGTCAGCGGTGGCATTGACAATAACAACTGGCTTGTAGGGTTTTTCATAGCGATCAATGAACTCCTCTATGGTGAGGTGCGCATCATCCGCACGCTCAACGTTATCCTGCAGATAAATGTGCCAGGATTAATACAATCACAATAAACATCCTGAAAGCACGCTCAGATGTTTTAGGGCTATGGCACACATTAAGATTACACGCCCACAATACATCTGCTCTATCGTGGGTAACTAATCTCCTGCTAATTTGGAAAACCGAAGCAACGCATATGTTTTCCCATCGGTAATCACTATTGCTGGGGAGTCACGGGTGACTAATATGTGCCATCACCCTTATACCAAGTCACGTGTCTGTTACACAGGTGTATCACCTGTTCTCAATGATAACATCAGCAGCAAAAACTGCACCATGTGCTATTAACCTGAGGGGGAAGCGCAACATGTAATTATTAATAAGTATGATAAAGATATTGATAGTCTGGGCTACCAGGTGCTGGGGCCACAAAGCTTGGTAACCACAAAGCAGATTTGGTCTTTGACTAGATGTTCATTTATTATCACAGGTCTTTCTGTTTGTGACCTCCCGTATTAGTCAGTCATTCAAAACACAGCCTTGTTGCTAGGGTCTGTAGGCACCTAGCAACTAGCCAGCATTTACATTTGAAGCTAGAAAGCAGCAGATTAAGACAGAGCCCGGCAGGAAGATTAAAGGGCACATAAAGGCAAAAAAATAAAATCCCATTTTTACTTTCTTTAATGAAAAAGAAAGCTATCTCCAATATACTTTAATCAAAAAATGTGTACCATTTTTATAAGAAACCTGACTGTATGCAGTGAAATTCTCCCTTCATTTACTGCTGTGGATAGGAATTGTCAGATGGTCCCTAACTGCTGAGCAGGGAAACAACCATACTTATGAACAGCAGGGGGAGCCCCCGCCTTACTTCCCAGCCATGCAGAACTCAAGCAGCTTTGTTTATGACGATCCCTAAGCAGCCCAGACCACAATGAGCATATGCACAGTCTTAGTCTTGCAAAGATGTTTAACAAAGTAACAAGGTGGTGACCCCCTGTAGCCAACTTTGAAAGCATTAATTATTTTTTTGATTAGCCGTGTAGTGCAGTAAGTTCATGTTTATAATTAGTATACAAAATACAGCATTTCTAGCCTTATCCTATTTTGGACTTTACATGCCCTTTAACTAGCTCTACAGCCCTTGGCAGGACACAGGGGCCCTGTTACTCTGCTTCTGAATATAATTGGCTGCCAGGGGATACTTGGAGTTGTCTTTCAGTTAACTGCTTATCATTGGGGCCCCAGCGTTTAGTGGCCCCTGTTCCAATAAATACAGCTGTGATCAATATTAGCCAATCTGACCCCACCCCCAATTGTGAGGGTACTGCAACTCTAAAGCTGCACCTGATGTTACAACTCAGCAAGTAAAAAGATGTGCACCAGTTGGGCTCTTCCTACTTCCGTATGGGCTACTGGGTAAGACGAAATGGCTACCAGGAACAAAAGTCCCCTACTCTTCCTCACCCGCACAGTACTGGGGTTCAGCGAGAAAACCTCGCAATAATTATGGCGACACCAGTCCTGCGAGTCCTTGAGCTCGGGCCGGGCGCTACGTTTCGCCTCCTTGATGCGCTTCTTACTCTTGTGGTTCATCCCCGGTGTTTCCTGACCTCCTCTGTCCCGACAATCCCTCCAGCAGCTTCACGCCCAACCCCTCTCCTCCCATTGGATAAACGTCACCGCCCCAGTCTCGCTCAGGCAATGGGAGAAGAGTATCAGGAGGCGGCACTTGTGGAGGCATGGTTGGGGGTGGGCGCCATATTGAGTGGGTCAGGAGTCAATGGGAAAGGTGGAGTAACATTGAGTGAGATATGACCACAGGCTTACTGTATAGATTCACACACCGCTAACTTATGGTAACCATTGAACAAGAGTTGGATGATAATTTATCTCCATACTAGAGACTTGTGGGCGTTATATAAATGCTTTGAAAACGGCCATAGTAAGAGTGCTCGGTGGTTTTTTTTTTATATATTTGAAACCGTGAGATTCACCTGAAGCACTTTTTTCGAAAACAGTAAGGCGAAAACGTGTAAGATAATGGGATAAAGTATTAGCCGACTGTACTAAGATGGACACTAACGGAGGCCGCGCAGCGCATTATGCGTCATCACTTCGCGACACTACTACCCCACGTGTTGCTGCGCGGTCGGGGGTCCTTCTCTGTATAATCCCTGGAAATGGGAACAGAGAAAGAGCCGCGGATCGGGTCTATACGTTCCTGCGGGGAGATAAGGGAAAGTCGAACACGAGATGCGTCAGCGTGTGACCATCTCCCGAGGTGCTTCCTGGATAGAGCCCCAAAGTGCCATGGGCTACGTGCTGGACTGCAGGCGCGGGTTGAAGAGGCGGGGTTATGTAAACAAGATGGGCTAGGCGCGGGGATGTCCATTCTATTATCAAATTCCTAGCAACCATACACTGATTTGAATAAAGGACTGGGATATGACGAGAAGTAGAAGTAACAATACATTTGTAGCCTTACAGAGCATTTTTTTTAGATGGGGTCAGTGAAAGCTGGAAAGAGTCAGAAGAAGGCAAATAATGATAAAGCTATAAAAAAATTATAATAAAGACCAATTGAAAAGTTGCTTAGAATTGGCTATTCAATAACATACTAAAAGGAAACTGAAAGGTAAAGGTTCCCTCTCTTTGTTGGAGTTCCTCAAGGCTCTATTCTAAGCCCTCTGCTATTCTCTCTCTCTCTACTACTTCTACTACTGAAATGTATTCAGTCGTTTGGATTTCAGTATCACCTTTATGCTGATGACACCCACTAGGAGTTATATTAGACTCACATCTGTCTTTTTTACCACACATCCAAACACTTGCAAAATCTCATCGTATTCAACTGCACAACATTGCCTGAATACGACCATATCCCAGTTCCGACTCAACCAGAACAGTCTCTTATCATCTCCCGCCTTGACTACTGCAACCTACTCCTCAAAGGTATTTCAGCAAGACGCACTTCTCCAATCTGTCCTAAATGTGGCTGCTAGACTCATTCATCTATCTCACCACTCAACAACAGCTGCTCCCATATGCATGCCCCTTCACTGGCTCCTAATCTCCTCTAGAATCAAATTCAAACTACTCACACTTAAGGTGGCCATAGACGTAACAGCTATGATCTTTCTTGGAAAAATTCTTTCCAAGAAAGATAGTTTGTTTCAGTACACACGTGTAGCACTGAATCGTCAGATATAGAGGTAGCAACAATAGAATTCTACCTGTATCTGATAATTCAGGAAGTTTTCGGCATATAAACTCTACCACTAATCCTATCACAATGGCACATTGTAACGCTTCAAAGAGGTGACATCTGGAGAAATTCACAGAGGTGTTCTGTGTAGTTGTGATAGGATTATCCAATGTTTATATGCCGAAAACTTCAGTTGAACTGAAGAAGCTGCTCAGATGAGTAGTGAAACGTCTTCATTGATTACTTAGCAAATCCAGTTGTTTTTAGATTGACCTATACTAGATATACCATGACCTGGATGAATGAAAATCTTCATAGTCAATTTAGGGTTTAGTTCTCCTTTAAGACCTTATTCTACAATATCAGCCTGTCACTGAAAACTTTATGTTTTGAGATCACCTTTGCAGCCCTCACTTAACTTTACTTGCAGGCATTCCCTTTTTTCTTTTGTTTCGCTTTGTTCCCTAAATTTCTTCTTTGTTGAGATGCAATTCAAGAAAAAATGTTGCGAAGACAGCATTAAAGGGAGCAATAACCCTTGCACTGCAGAGCTTGCAATCTAATTTATGCATAAATAATTCACTTGTAATTCCTTCATTTTCCAGGTGCTGAACTGTCAATATGGCATGTATGTCTGGCCTGGTGCTGGCGCAGTATCTCTAGTGTCAAATCTGGCAAACAAAAGGGTGTTGGAGGTAAATGAGCAACTAGCATTGTAATTATTGGGCCTCATGGGCTTCCATGTAGAATTGGGTGACAAGTCCTTCCAGAGGTGTTGAGCATCATTCTATATCCTTCCAGTTTGGTGCCGGTGTGAGCCTCCCTGGCCGCTAAATGTGGTGCCAAAGTGATTCTCTGACTCAGCAGAGATGCCACAATGCTCGGAAAACTGTGTGCGCAGCTGTAAGATGAATAATATTGTCGGAGTTCCCATCATTGGTCTGATCTGGGGGGGGAAATATCTCCAGATGTTCTGGATCTGCCACCGATTGACATTATTTTGGGGTCAGATGTCTTCTATGAACCCAAAGGTAAGGCAGGAAAGTGAATGCTGGAACCCCCGCATTAAGGGGTTATTGACCTTTGAATTAACTTTAGTATGATGTAGAGCAGGGGTGTCCAAACTTTTGGCTCGCCGGGCCACATTGGAAAAAGAAAAATTGTCTGGGGCCACACATGAAATACACAAACACGTTTGATTTGTAGAAGTAGAAATGCACAGAAAATAACTACAATGCCAGTTGGATAACCAGATAGAGCTATACACTGGAATAAGGGGATTTTGTACTTACCGTAAAAACCCTTTCTAGTAGGCCCGAACTGTCAGTGCAGACGTAGTGGGATTTGTCATCCTTCACCTCTGGAGGCAGGACAGAATAAACTTGTTGACTCCTGGCTCCTCCTCCTCCTCTATATATAGGCTGGCTCCACGATTCCTTCCCCAGTTCTTTTGAAAGCTCAGTCGTTGGAGACAGTACAGGCAGAAGGAAGAGTAAGAGACAACAGACAGAGCAGATAGCGAGAAAGAGGTCCCTGTGCCCATACTAAAATCAGCCTGGGTGGGACTTACTGCACTGACAGTTCGGGCCTACTAGAAAGGGTTTTTACGGTAAGTACAAAATCCCCTTTTCTCTAGTCGGCCCTCCTGTCAGTGCAGACGTAGTGGGATGTCCAACAGCTGTCCCCTTGAAGGGTGGGTATAATGAACAATGGAGTAGCCGCAATTCACATAATCAAACTGCCACCGCGGCCTGTAAAACTTTTCTGCCAAACAAGGCTGGTTGAGAAGCGAAAACATTCAACTTATAAAACTTCACAAAAGTATTGGGAGAAGCCCAAGTAGCTGCTTTGCAGATTTGTTCAGCAGTTGCCATATTTTGAAGCGCCCATGAAGTGCTCTGTGCTCTCGTAGAATGGGCCTTAACTGCAAAAGGTCGGAGGGTATGTTGACAATCATAAGCCACGTTAATCGTCTCCACCAACCAGCGGGCAATCGTCCTCTTAGACACTGCTAAGCCCTTGTGAGTGGTAGCGTAGGAGATAAACAAGGAGTCGGACCGCCGGTACGGTAGGGACCTTTTCAAATATATCCTCAGAGCTCTCACTGCGTCCAAGGTATGAAGCGCCTTTTCCCGTTCATGTGTAGGATTTGGGCAAAAAGAAGGAAGAACCACGTCCTGATTAATGTGAAAGTCGGACACGACCTTGGGTAAGAAACCGGGCATGGTACGAAGTACTGCCTTATCTGCATGAAGGGATGTCCACGGTTCTTTACAAGAAAATGCTGCTAGTTCGGACACCCTCTTCGCTGATGTGATGGCAATCAAAAATGTAACTTTGAAGGTTAGCCATTTAAGGTCACAGGAGTCCAGCGGTTCAAAAGGAGGCTTTTGAAGGGCAGTGAGAACAAGTGGAAGATCCCAGGTGGGAAGCGGCTGTTTCAGTGATGGCCGCGTTCTGGCAACTCCCTTAAAAAATTGTTGCAGTTCGTGTTTTTCCGCCCAACGACTGTTAGTTAAGGCAGAGATGGCCGATACCTGAGTCTTCAGTGTCCGAAGTGCTAAGCCCTTATGGAACCCGTCGGTAAGGAATTCAATGACGGCACAGGTAGATCTCCCGTCACTCCATAGGTTATGACGGTTACACCATGAAATGAAAGTCCTCCACACCTTGTAGTAGAGCCGTGAGGTAGAACGTTTTCTAGCCTGCAATAAAATGTCTATCGCCTTCTGTGAATACCCCTGTTGCGCACATCCCCTGGTCTCAATAGCCATGCTGTTAAACAAAGGAGTGGCAAATTGGGATGATTGACCGGTCCCTGAGTGAGGAGATCTGGACGGAGAGGTAACCTGAAGGGTTTTGATATGGACAGTCGAATCAAATCTGTGTACCAAACACGGTTGGGCCAGTCGGGTGCTATGAGTATCGTCGTGGCCTCGCAGCTCTTTAGCTTTTCAATAATCCTGCGAAATTCCAAGGGATAACTAGGGCGTCCAGGTAGGATGTCCCGGGGTCTCTCGTCCTGGCACAGTAAACTGGAAGTTTGTTGTTGTGTCTGGAGGCCAGCATGTCGATTTCTGGGGTTCCCCATCTGAGAATCAACTGTTGAAACACCTTGTTGTGCAGTGACCACTCCCCGTGATCTATGGTAGTTCTGCTCAGGTAGTCGACCTCCCAGTTCTGTACCCCTGGTATGAACACCGCGGACAGGTGGCTCACTGTCTGCTCCGCCCAGGTGAGAATTTTGGTCACATCTTGCATGGCAAGTCTGCTGCGTGTGCCCCCCTGTTTGTTGATGTAAGCCACTGCAGTGGCATTGTCGGACTGCACCCTGACCGACCGGTGCTGGAGCAGTGTCTCCCAGCCCTCCAATGCATTCGTGATTGCTTTGAGTTCCAATACATTGATGGGTAACCCGGTGTCTCCTGGTTCCCACTGGCCTTGTAGGGTGTAATTGCGATAAACTGCTCCCCAGCCTCGGAGACTGGCATCTGTGGTTACCACTTCCCAGTGAATTGGGGCCCAGCTTCTTCCCTTGTGGAGATTTGCTGGGAGTGTCCACCAAAGCAGACTCTGTTTGGTTGTGTCTGTAATGGGAATGAGTTGGTGCAAGTCCTTGTGGTCCTTGTTCCACTGGCAGAGGAAATTGTTTTGGAGAGGCCGGATGTGAAATCTGGAGAAGGGAATCGCTTCTAGAGCTGAGACCATCAGTCCCAGTAGGCGGAGACAGTCCTCTGCTGAAACTGTTAAGGCCGCTAGGAAGCGATGAGTAGTTTGAATCAGATTGTCTACCTTGTCTGGTGGCAATAACACCCTCTGCGTGTGAGAATTGAAGTGGAGGCCCAGAAATTTGATGGTCTGGGGAAGGAATCGTGGAGCCAGCCTATATATAGAGGAGGAGGAGGAGCCAGGAGTCAACAAGTTTATTCTGTCCTGCCTCCAGAGGTGAAGGATGACAAATCCCACTACGTCTGCACTGACAGGAGGGCCGACTAGAGAAAATATTATTACTAACTAGGCAATGGGCAGAGTCCTCCCTCCTCCTATTTCCTCGGGAACCAAGCGTTTCAAACTTGGCCACATTCATATGCATCCTGGGGCGCATGTGGCCCTCGGGCCGCAGTTTGGACACCCCTGATGTAGAGAGATATTCTGAGACAATTTGCAATTGCTTTTCACATTTTTGTGGGTTTTGAGTTATTTAGCTTTTGTATTCAGCAGCACTCCATTCGCAGTTTTAGAACACGCTATTAAGTATGAAATAAATGTCCCCTTTTTAATTCAGCAATCCAGTTGCTAGGGTCCAAATTGCCTTAGCAACCATGCATCAATATGAATAAGAGACTGGAATAGGAGATGGCCTGAATAGAAAAAATGGGTAATAAAAAATAACAAATGAGCTTTCAGCAGCTCTCCTGTTTGGACCCTAGCAACCAGATGGCTAAAATTGCAAATTCCCCTAGCAATCATGCATTGATTTGAATAAGAGACTGGGATATGAAACAGAAAGTTGAGTTATGAAAAGTATAACTCCTGAACAGAAAATTGAGTTATAAAAAGTAACAATGCATTTGTAGCCTTAAAGCTTTTTTTTTTTTTTTTAGATGGGGGTCAGTGACCCCCATTGAAAGCTGGAAAGTCAGAAGAAAATGGTAAGTCAAAAACTATAAAAAAGTAAAAAATTAAGACCAATTGAAAAGTTGTTTAGAATTGGTCATTCTAGAACATTCTAAAATGCTTCATTGATTAACCCTTTAAATAGCAATAAAATGTAATTCCTTGGTAGATTTTGAATATATCTTATTAACCGTACACTTTCTGATGGAGAGGACATCACAGGCTGAATTCTGGACCGCTTACCAAGTCAGAAGGCAACGGTATATGATTTCATATAGGTCTTTAAACTGGGACTTAGTTATTGGTTAGTTACATCCCTCACACATGGGATCAGATAGATATACCTTATTCACATGTGCATTTACCATGCAGGTAAAGTCACGCCTACTGCTTGCATGGAAAAATCTTGTGTGCATGTGCCCACTTACATGACTGAACATGCTCAAATGATCGGACAACTTGGATACAAATTTTTTGCATGTTTGTCCAACTTAAAAGAACACTTTTGTAAATGTTAGCTTTATCCAGCCAGAAGTGAAATTTTAAATAAATGCATTTTACAAGCAGGGTTAAGTATTTCATTTTGGCAGTATAAAATGGTTTGTTATTGTGATGCAAAGACCACAACCCAAGTCACACTCATTATGTTGGAAGTAGTTCCCCCTCCTCCAATGAGACCCAGACTCCCTTCAGGACTATAATGGCAAAAGCAGTTGATTTCAAGGTTGGTTATAAGAGTTCCAATCACATTAAAAATTAAATCTAAACTCATTCTTTATTTAAAGTGCTGATTGGTCTATTGAAGCTCTGCTGAGCAAATGGAATCTAAAATGTACAAATATTTCACTTAAAGCGTTTGATGCCGATAAAGTGTCTGAATGGATCGGAGCTTCCCGGAAGGCACACGACAGTCATAGCCATTGTGGCCAGCAGCCTATCTAATGTTGATTCCACTTTTGGAGAAAGAATTGCAGATTATGGGAGGAGCGCAAGTTTCTCTTCATGCAATTACTTTCAACACTTTTGAGTCGTATCCTGGCCATAAATGCATAAATACTGTTGGCAAGCAATTCCTTGCCCTAAGTTTAGAAGCTATACAGTGGGCCAACACTCGTCTCCCTTAGGATTGTGTTGTTGCTGCAGGGGTTTATATATTATACTCATCCAATACAGTAAGTAGCCAACCAAAAATACATCTGGGTACTCAACCTTTAATTTTGTGATTCCCCTTTTAAGTTAATCATACTGAAACGTTATAAATATAATTAATAAAAAAAATCCTTAACAATTTTGTTGTAGCAGGACTTCAGAAATTAGATTAACATCTTTAGTATGATGCTTGTCATTATGATGTAGGCTGTCAGGTAAAATACTTCTCATTACTGTTACTCATGAAACTGTATAGCGAAATGTAGAACTTTTTCCTCAAATGGAATGGTTAAGTTTTAGCCTCTCACAGGAAAGCTTCGTAGTCCCCAAACAGTCTTTACAAAATGTCAGAAGGGTGCACAGCTATAGTGAAGTGTAAATTAGAGACTACAGACAGTCCCTGGGTTACATATGAGAGGATCTGTAGGTTTGTTCGTAAGATCAAATTTATATGCAAGTTGAAACATGCATGCAACAAGTAAGGATGCACCGAATCCTTCTGCCTGGCTGAAGAAAATCCTAAATTGCATATGCAAATTAGGGTCAGGGAGGAAATCGCATGACATTGTAAAGTCGAGTAAAAAAGGTCTTCCCCTTCCCATCCTTAATGTGCATATACAAATTAGGGATGCACTGAATCCTTCGAAAGATTCAGCTGAACCAAATCCTAACAAGACAGATGTTTGTCTTAACATACTATTTATTTTTACCTTTCTGTGTTCTGCAGTAGACAACACATACCAGAGGGGATTGGGGCAAGTGGTTTATTAAAGCTAAATGCCAAGCAAACCACAGTACATTACTGGAAAAGTCGCTGCATGGGTTGTATGTAAGCTGGTTGAATGTAACTTGAGGACTGCCTGTATCTATATTTGGATAGAGCAGCCCTTTAAAGTGTTGAGACACTCTGCAGCATTTACACAAGTGCCTTCATATTAAATAACCCATGGCAACTAAAATGTAGCTTGTGTTGTAATATTGGGGGCCATTCCACAATGCAATTTTTTTCCCAGAGCTCCCATATGGCAGAAATTTTGGAGTTATCCCTGATACAAAATTTTAGTGCACTTTATAGACCCACCTATTTCACCCACTGCAGTTACACCACTGAATTCGAGATAGGATGCAGCTGGTGTGTTACCAGCCTCCAGGACCCCGAGCTATCTTGCTCAGATTAAGGGAACAGTACAGATTAATGCCACTAGGCTATAAAGATGTGTAACCAGATTGTTTAAGCTGTAGAAAAGGTTGGAGGTGTTTATCTGTACAGTTTAAGCAGACAATGATGCTAACAGACCCCTGCAAACATCAATGATCGCGTAGCATCCCAACAGCCCAATGAAATGCCTTGTAAGACGGAAACAGAAAGTGACAATTTCAAAAAGCATCCTGAACTATTAAACAAGTTTTACATTGAAGCTGAAGAAAGTGGACAAATGGTATAAAGAAAAAAAAAAAAGTTTATTAACTACAGAAACAGTGGTTATAGTACAGAATGTGAGAGCCAGAGATATATGCAGTTCATTACATACAAAGGAATGACACCAGCATGATATTACAAAACGATGCTCAGGATTTACCAGGTTTAAAACATAAGGTGTTTCTCATCAGCTAGATGTGCTCACTGTATGCTCCGTTATTTTATGCAAGGCCCGGGCGACTGGATTTTGCAGTTGTCGTCAGGCATCCTAATAAACTGGACAGCCATGTGTTTTCTGCACGACAAGGCAGCGTTACACAGGAGCAATGAGGAGATACAGGAAACAGCCAAGCACTCTGCACTGCAACACGCCACCTTATACAGCTAACCAGCAATACAACTGCTACACAACTGCACCTAGTGCACAAAAATACACAAGAGAAGAAATTAGAGTTGTAATCAAATAAAAACACTCCCTTGCAATATTGTTACATGTACATTTCAGTTAAAGTTCCACGCATTACAAGAACATTTCACTTGGAGGAACCCTGGCCGGTCAGATGAGGCCCAGTGTTCATGCGCTATACACAGATGTGGAGCATCACAGCTGTGAGATACCTCGATTTCCCCCACAGAATTTCAATGATACTTTTAACAAAAGCAAATTACCTCAAATATCCAAGCCAATATTGAAATCTGTAGTCGGTCATTTCACTAAATTACAAGAAATTGGAACAGGAACAAAATTGTACAGAAAATGTAAAGTCTTGCGGCATGAAGCGCAACTGAAACAGGTAAAAAGTTTAAGAAATCATACAAATAACCACCTTTTCGGCAGGCTGTTGCTTTGCTCTATTTCTCAGTGGGTTGAACGGCATATGAATGATATCACCCAAAAGATGATGTCCATCTCGTAGAATTCCAGGTGTTGACTCTGATGGTGTAGAATAAAAACAAAAGGATTAGACTAGTTGCACTCAGTAGACCCTATACAGGTAAGCTTACAAACCAGTAAGGGGACAGCAACCATAAGCTTATGTGATGGCCTCTATTGCATGTGTGCTCCGCTTGCTATAGATAAAAATGGCACAAAGAGCAGCTAAATTATGAGACCGCATACAGTGGGACATTTGTAACCAATGACAAAAGTCCTCTATTTTACCTATATGTGTTGAAGGACTGCAACGTATAGCAGGAGCAGTGGGTAGTAGAACTCACATTAATTCCTGAAGTAAGGATGGTGTAGGCAGGTGCAAATGCCATTTATCTAAGCTATTTTTTTTTATAATGACAGTACTAGAGCCCAAGTGCACAATCAGAGTCACCGGCTGAGAGAAGAGAATAACTGCTATTTAAGTGTTTGTGCATCCGCACGTTTGTCAACAAGGGCCCTTTTTTCATGTGTGTTTCCTGAAACATGTCATGTGGATGCACAATAAACATTTAAATAGCAGTTATTCTGCTTTCAGCCTGTGATTCTCAGATTATGCACTTGAACCAACTATAGAGGTTGCCAGTGACTGGGCACAATTGGGAATTACAGCATCTTAACAGTGCTTTGTTATTGTTAGTTATTTTGAGAGTGATAAAGTCTACAGCCTACTGAGCAACACTGCAATAGAGCAGCTCATAGAATCCCAGACAGTGCATCTTTAACATCAGACACAAACCTGCTCCAATACACGCCCACAGAAACTGGTCCCTGGAGGATCAGGAAAAACCACTTAATATCTGCAATACAGCCCAATAATCCTTAAGCAACTGGAGCCCGCAGCTTTGAGGGGAAAATGCAGATATTGGTTTAAACAGTCATTCAAAAAGGACAACAGAACGCCAGCCAATTCTTATAACAAAGCTATAAGAGCTACAGTTTCCACCAGGTTCTGGGAGACAGGAAGAGAACTCTTGCACTCATACTAAAGGAAACCCAGTTTTAGGGTCAGGCCACACTGGGCGATTTGGGGAGATTTGGTCACCTTGCGACTAATCGCCTTGTTTTTGCGGCAACCAATCTCCCCAAATGTTTCCCTCACTCTGTTCCAGGTAAAAATATTAAAAAAAAAAAAAAAACCCTGGTGATAATCACACGCGGCGATTTGTTTCCAAAGTCGCCCGGTTTCCTTGTGAGGCAACTTTGGAAAACAAATCGCAATGTGTAATTAGCGCCAGCGTTTTTTTAGCCGTCGCAGAGTGAGGGAAGGTGTTTGGGGAGATTGGTTGCCGCAAAAACAAGGATTACTCGCCAGGCGACCAAATCTCCCCAAAAAGCCCAGTGTGGCCTGACCCTTACAGGCTATGTTTAATCCCCAATGTGTTGCACAAGCACATACCTTCATGAAGACACTGCTCCCTCTTCCTCTGGGGATTTTGGAGGGCTCTTAGAGCGGGATCTTGATTTGGAGTTCTGCGGAGGAGGCGAGTTCCTTGTTCTGGATCTAGATCTGGAGCGAGACCTTGACACAGACGATGACTTTGACTTAGATCTTCTTGCGGAGCGAGACTTTGATCTGGACCGAGTCCGAGACCTTGTACGAGAGTGAGACTTTGAGCGGCTGTAGCGAGACCTGCTACGGGACCTTGACCTACTCTTGCTTCTGGAACGGCTGCGACGACGCCTCCTAGGACTGAAAGGAAAATATACGATCAAACCATGGCTTACACACACCCCTCTATTTCTTCATATACATACACATATTAACAGACTATGTATGCTTCAGTGCATCAACAACCCCCTCTAACTTTCCCTGTGCAAAGAACAATTTAGTGTTATCTATGCTGCTAAACAGTATGCAGTTCACATTTGATGTATACACACACACGGCATTTTTGAATACAGGTCTCAAAAAGAAGGATCGGCTGAATCATGGGGGATTGTCTTTGTTAGGCACCACCTCCCAGTGGTTACAATTGTAATGAGACAAACATGAAAAAAGTCCCAGAGGATGCCAAGTAAGGGCTGTGATTGGCCATTTAATGACCCCATGTGGCCTTAAGCCCTGTATGAGGGTCTGTTTGGCAGCACACCTAGTTTTTAAGCAACTAAAGCTTACATACAAGTAACATTTTCTGGAGAAAAAAAAAATACCGGCCTTCCTATAGATTTATCTTTTTACCCCTCATTAATAACATTAGGATCAGCCATCATTTTTAGCGACCAGGCCTGTAAGATACCGGCCAGGTGGCAACCCTACATACAAGCCTGGAATCAATTATAAGCATGAGTGCTGCCATTTTAACTTTCCTTGGTTAGACTCAGTGCCCCTGGCTAAACTTTACTATGTATACACGGGGGGACTATACATGGGAGAATCAGGCCCACAGGCTCGCGTTGGCGCCTCATTAAGATAAGTGGAAATAGCACGGTTTTTACAAAAGGATGACTAGAACATGTAACTTGTCGCAGCGGTTACAAATACAGGTGTACGAGGTTGGCGCAGGAGAGGTGTATGCCGGGATACAATCACTGCAGCGGAGAGAACTCGGCGCCATCTTGGGCAGCTCACGTGGCTTCACAGCGCTATTGTGCCATCGCCATTCCTCACTCTCCAGTACCACCTCCATGCCCGAGATATAAGACAGCCCGTGCCTCACCTTCTACTCCGCCGGCCGTAGTCGCCGTATCTTCGAGGAGGAGGTCCTCTCCTTCCGTGATGGGAATCGGGCGGCCGTCCGTAACGGGCCATCTGCACCCTCAGCTCCCGCCCGTCTAATACGGCCCCGTCCATAGCGTCCATCGCGTCCTCGGCATCGCGCTTGTCGTGAAAGCGAACGAAGGCGAAGCCCCGGCTCTCTTTAGTGTAGCGGTCCCTTGGGATGTAGACATCGCCGACCCTGCCGTATTTCTCGAACACCCGGCGCAGTGTCTCCGGGGAGGTTCGGTAGGTTAAGTTATCAACTTTGAGAGAGGTCATTCCCTCCACGTCAGGCGGAGGCCGACCGTAGCTCATGGAATCTTCAGTACAGTGGGGTAATTAGCACCGACACAAATCGAAAGCTGGGGCCACGCACAACAGATAAAGAAAACATCCAGCGCTGCCGGGAGCTTAGCCCAGCAATAGAACGAATCGTGTACTTCCTTTCCTAGTTATACCCGCCACAAAATGGCGCCGACTCTGCCCATTGTCCCGCCTATCCAACAATCTTATTTACATGTACCAATTAGCGGCCTGGAAAAATAAGCGGGCTCTTTACCGACTGGCGGACTGTGTTCCGCCCTAACAATTCCGCCATCCGATTGGCTACTCCTCCGACAACCCGCTGCTTTGTTTTCTGTCCTGAGATGGCGGATGTCTTACTTGCTTGGCTTGCTTTATGTTTCCATGGAATGAAACTGTTTGTTACAGTCTGACTGCACTGAAGTTGATGCCCTGCTTAGTGACTACAAAGTATACAGGGGATAATCTACTGTAGTTTATAGGCTATAAGCACTCTCTGATGGTGCAACTAGGGTTGCCACCTTTATTGGAAAAAAATACCTGCCTTCCTATATATTTATCTATATTCCCTATTAGTAACATTGGGATCAACCATCATTTTTACCGGCCAGGTGGCAACCCTAGGTGCAGATGAGAATTAAAATCTACCCTGGCATTTCAGGTACACAGAGGCCCAATCAGCCCGCACAGAAGCCCAAACTGCCCACTAAATACTGACTTGTTATGGCATGTTATAGCAGCCTCTCTGGCATTTGCCATAACCTACAGATTGCCAGTCCGGGCCTGCCTTTGGGCAATAATGTGTTTTCCTCTACCAGTCAGTGGTCTGCAAGATAAAATAAAGAAATCGTGGCTCTTAAGGACGTTAGTTCAAATAAGATATCCCTTGTTGTATCGTAGTACCACTCGTTAAATATTTGCTATGCTCACAAACAGGTGTCCTCCTTTTATTGCCAGTACTATGCACTACTTCCAGCTAATTAAATTCATGCTCATGGACACCAAACTGGGCCAAATAGTATTGGTGCCCAAAGCAATACTACTTGACTAACCAATGTGCCTGGTGCACTTGCCACCCCTTCCCACCATCACTTGGTCTGCACTGCTCTCATTTACACAGTCTCCCTGTTTCTTGTTTTCAAGCCAACAGAACCCTCTGTCGCCCTCACCCACTGTGCCCAAGACACAGTCTTTGCCTGCCTACCCCTAGTTCCAGCATTCCAGACATTTGACAAGCCTCTTTCAGTACTCCAACCAGGCTTGGACTGAGATTCAAAATAGACCCTGGCATTTCAAGGACACAGAGGTCCAAACAGGCCACAGAGCAGCCCAAACAGCCTCCCACCAGCCCAATATACAGTCTATGGCAACTTACAGCAGCCCCTCTGGCATTTCCAAGCAGGTCTGGACTGAGAATTAAAATAGGCCCTGGCATTTCAGGTACAAAGAGGCCCAATCAGCCACATAGAGGCCCAAACAGCCCCCACCAGCCCACTAAATACTGATTTTCAATGGCACCTTATAGCAGCCCCTCTGGCATTTGCCAGAACCCACAGATTGCCAGTCCGGGCCTGTTTCCAAGAACCCACAGATTGCCAGTCCGGGCCTGCGCCCAACCACACCCGTATTGGTTCAGAAGCATTTAGGAGTACAATGGTTTCTTTTTAAATTTCCTGTGCACTAATCCCCAGTACTCAGGACCCAATACTGAAAATTTGCGCATGTACACAAAGGAAGGGGAGGGGACAGGGACGATGAACAGCAGACGGCCTAGGGGCTCCTGTTATGTAAATCCGGCCCTGGTTAGATTTCTTGTTGTATTCCCTAGCAATAGCACAAAGAGGGAAATTTAGTATACAGTACTTTAGACAGAAGATGCACCATCAAGTCCCAAAAGTTAAGGTGGCCATACATGGGCAGATTAAAGCTGCCGATATCGGCCCTTTAGAGCAATTCGGCAGCTTATCTGTTTGTGGGGGCTCCCAAAAGTCCTCCCGATCGATATCGAGACAGATATCTATCGGTCAAGTTTGATTTTTTTTTCTGCGATCCAGGACCGCATCGGCTAGTTGATGCAGTCCTGCGACCCGTCAGCTCCCATTCGCAGCATTGTAATCCAATTGTGCGGTCCCAGGGCCTGATGTTCAGATTCACCCGATATCGTTCAGCTGTTAGTGGGCATATCGGGTTAATATCTGGTCCGCATTCAGGGTGCATTAGGACTATTGTTTGGTTTAAAGCAGTGACCCACAACTAGTAGCTTGTGAGCAACATGTTGCTCTCCAACCCCTTGGATGTTGCTCCCAGTGGCCTCAAAGCAGGTGCTTATTTTTAAATTCCAGGCTTGGAGACAAGTTTTGGCTGCATAAAAACTAGATGCACTGCCATATACTAAATGGCTATTCACATCACTTATTTGGCATCATAGGAACATTATTTCATGCTAGTGTTGCTCCCTAACTCATTTTACTTCTCAATGTTGCTCACAGGTTGAAAAGGTTGGGGATCCCTGGTGTAGAGTGTTGCATTAAGTCTCTTTCCCACATGTAATTATGCTTCTTATTAGAAGTAAGTTGGTTGAGCATTTTATATGCTAGGTTTAGGATTCCAGGTGCTCCTGGAGTTTGGCAAAGATGGGGGAAGTTGAAATGTTATGTCCACATACCTGTTGATATATATAGTGTATAGGCTGTGTAGCCTGGAATGTTTCTTGAGGAAGGGGTTCATACTGCTCCAAAACTGAGGTTATGTCCGATAGCGGATCAGAGAACCCAGTGATGTAAAAAGTTTGCCAGAGCACCACCCCATGGAGTGGCCTGGAAGAATGTCTGGGTTATGCAGTAAGTGAGGGAGGAGAGATGAATTGTATTTCTTTCTCCATGAAGACCAAAGGTGCAGCATCTCTTTTGTAATTTGAGCAGCATCATTTAGGGCTCCTAAAGGTATCATAGGTAGCCAGTGTATTTGTTGAGCTAGGTATGGATATCGATGGTTGCAGGTCTAGATTGTTTTTCAAAGTAGCGCCTGGCATTCCAATACACAGAGGACCAAACAGCCCCCACAGCCCCCACAGCCCCACTATATATTGACTAACTATAGGATCTTTTTTTATTATAATAATAATAATAATAATAATAATAATTATTATATAAAAGAAAGGAAGGAAACTCCTTTTCATATAAATTAGGAGAGGGTCTCCTCATGTAAACATGCTTTTCATGTCGATGCCAATCAGAAAACCTGCCACAAAACTGGTCTATTATAGGGATTTTAATGTTTTTTTGGGTTATTCAGCTTCTTATTCTGCAGCTCTCCAGTTTGCAATTGCCGCTATCTGGTTGATAGGATCTAATTAATCTTCACAACTATGCATTGATTTAAACAAGAGACTGGAATATGAATAGGAGAGGACCTGCACTTGGATATTTTGTAAGAATTTAATATAAGGAAAGAAACATTTGAAACAATTTAAGATAAACACGTCTCTTTGGATAACTGAGACTTGCAGCTTAAAAGGCAATTCAGTTTCATTAGCAAAACTGTTATAATTCTTGCACTAAAACACCCATAATGTGTTCAAACTTTCATAACCTGCCACATGGTAATTAGAGGGTGTCCATAAAATTGGCATGGCCAAAATATTTCACAAATTTTTGTCCCTCTTTTCGTTTTTTTTAAATTTTGGGAGGTATAGGCCCTGCAAAATCTTAACCCGCACCCGCATCATCTTGCTCCTGGACAGTAACCCAGAGCAAACAATCAGTGATTAGTTTTTTCAGCCAGCTGCAGTATAAGCAATCATCTGGTTAGTTGCCATGGGTTACTGCCCAGGTGCAAATTTCCCCAGTTTTTTTAATGACCACCAGTGTGTCCACATTAGGGGCAGATTTATGAAAGGTCGATGTGAATTTTCGAACGAAAAAAAATTTGTGTTTTAGCCTATGGAGGACCTCCTAGAACCTACTTAGGTGGAAATTTACTAAAGGGCGAAGTGGCTAAAATTCACCAGCGTGACGTCAATTCGGCACTTCGCCGATTTACTAAAGGTAGCTGGCGTAATTTTGCCAAGGAGACTTGCCTTCGCCACCTCAAACCAGGCGAAGTGCAATAGAGTAGATAGGAGTTCCTCAAAAAAATTAGTGAATGCCGGTTAGTGAATTTGCCCCCTGGAGTCAATTAGTGGACTTTGAAAAATCAAAGTTTTTTTTGGGAAAAACTGTGAATTGAATCGAACGAATGCGCTAGTCCTTCAATTCGTACGATTCGACCTCTTAGACCAGAAAAAAAAAATCGAATTTCGAAGTTTTTTAAATTCAATATTGATAAATATGCCCCTAGTTGTCCAAATACTCTTTTTTTAATGAAAGCTTAGGGTGGCTAATGGAACTGTCACATGAGCTGTTTTGGCCAATGTATTTTAGAGATATATTTATTTTTCCATAATTTGGGTCTGCAGAGTAGACATAGAAGTGGAACTTTTTCCATTGTACTGTACATCATATGATTCTGCTATGTGCGGTTCTATATTATATTGGAATGGAAATTTGAAGACTCATTTGAAAGAATTAGGTCAGCATTCAAGGCGAGTATAAGACCAGTCTGCAGTTTTGGAAAATACAGTAAATAGGCTAATATATGGTGACAGAAATAAACTGTAGAATGCTGTGCTCAGTGTGGTAGGCCGATTATATTTTATGTACACCACATGTTCATAGGGTGGATTATGTGAAATTATTCTATTACAGAGAAGACCATGGGTACACAGGAGGGAAGTTTCATCACTTTTTAAGTACAAGTCATTTGTTTCCAGACTGCTGGGTGGCTCCCATAGAAGACTAAAACAGTGTATGAGGGGCCTGTCTGAGGGGCCAGTAAGATGACCAGAATAAATATTTATTTGCTCTCTTGCAAACCTGATTGTACACTTTTACACTTTATTTGTCTGTAGACTTGTTGTTAACTTAGGGGGGGGGGCTGACATAACACTGGGCAAACAAAACCAAATCTAAATAAACCTAACCCTCAATGGAAACCAGGGGATATTTACCCTAACCCCATTCCCTACTCCACTGCAACATTCAGGCGCTTATTTCTGAAGGTGTGCAACATTTTCTATGTCAAAGAAATCAGAAGTGTTTAGCATAAAACACAGTGTATTGCTAAAGCTCCATTGTAGTCATTATGCAAGTTTTATCTTGCCCTGCAACTGTGGGAATCCATTACAAAGTAATAATCCACATATTTATAGTTGTGCGCATTTAAATTTACACCACTCAAGTTTTCTGAATGAGTATCTCTTTATTCACTATTTGAAAACTGAAATACGAGTGTGAAAAGGTAAAGCAAAAAAGTCAATATGAATGAATGCTACTTCAAAATGCGCTCTGCGTATTGATAATAAAGCCTTTATTCACTTTCCTATTGATGTATTTTACCATCACAAAGAAGACAGACAGACGGACGGGCAGGTCGGGGCTGAGATTAGGGTTGCCACCTCTTTTTGGAAAAAAATACCGGCCTTCCTGTATATTTAGATTTTTCCCCTAATAATAACATTGGGGTCAAGTATCATTTTTACCGGTCAGGCCTTCAATATACTGGCTAGGTGGCGACCCAGGCTGAGATTCAAAATAGGCCCTGGCACAGGGTTGCCAGGTCTAACTTTAAAAACCAGCCAAAGTCAGCTACAACACCAGCCCAAAACTAGCCAAGAGGCACTTCAAAAGTAGGCCAAAAATAGCACAATGCGTGCACTGAAAAAAAGTCTAAAAAACACTGAATAAAAACATGAATATTTGTGAAATTTTCACTGTTTCGCAAATTTCTCCATGAAGCAGAATGTGACAGATTTGCCTGTCATCAGGGGCTTAACTACAGAGGGGAGCCCAGGAGGTATAGGGCCCCATAAAGCCCTAATACATATACCGTTTCAATAAATATTGGTAAAACAAGTCAACCTCTGGACATTTGAGGGTAGGGTTGCCACCTTTTCTGGTGGACAGATGTTTGCCCCAAAATTGAGTAAAGTGACAGGAAAATGTGAGAATGGGACAGGAGACTGGGGTACAGAGCCCAAAATCTGCACAAGTCAGTCCAATTGCGTGCTGAGTATTATAGCCTTACATTAAGTTTGGCAAATTGTTAAACAAAAACAACATTACCCAAAATGCATTGGGAGACACAGGCATGGCACTGAAAAAAAATTGACTGGTTTCCAAAGTGCAAGACCCAAAAAGTAGTCCAAATCCATACCTTGGCTAGTATGTACTTTCAAACCCCTCCTGGGCTTTAAATCAGTAGCCCAATTTAGCTGGAAAACTGACCAACCTGGCAACTCTGCCCTGGCAAGTCAGGTACACGGTAGCCAACTAAATAGTAACTGTCAATGGCATGTTACAGCAGTCCCTCTGGTGACTGTAAGTTCTGAGCCATTTTACCAGGGGCATTTTGACCACACCCCATTATGCCCCTCACCTAGGGTTGCCACCTCGCCAGTATTTTACTGGCCTGGCCCAGGAAAAATGATGGTTGATAATTTATAAATAGGGAGAAATTATAAATATATAGGAAGGCCGGTATTTTTTTTCCAGAAAAGGTGGCAACCCTACCCTCACCAGACCTAGTTATGCCCCCTGGCTAGGGTGCCACATTTTCTGGAAAAAAATACCGGCCTTCCTATATTTTTATGGTTTTTCCCTATAAATAACATTGGCATCAAGCAACATTTTTACCAGCCAGGCCGGAAAAATGCCGGCCAGGTGGCAACCCTACCCTTGATTATGCTTCCATCACTACTAGGGTTACCATCTGGCCAGCTAATCACAATGTTATTAATAAGGAAAAAAGATAAATATATAGGAAGGCCGGTATTTTTTTCCAGAAGAGGTGGCAACCCTAATCACTACCTGCATCTGAGGTGATATTGAGAGGGTTTGGGGCTTTCTGGTTGCAGGGGTTATTGTTACTAATTCAGGTACAAATTATAGGGAAAAGGAGTCCTGCCTGTGACTGGACCAAAATGTCATGACTTCCCAAAAATGTTGTGTTTCTATTCATGTTTCATTTTTCCTGGATGAGGAGTGTTCAGTAATAAAACGTAAATTCATGTTTTTATGTAGAGAACGTAAAGACAAAACTGTGTTTATATTGAGTCAGCAGCCCCTGATAAGGTTATGCAACAGGTTATTGTTTTGCTAAATCACACAAACGCTAAACAAGCAGGTAACAATGCTGCTCCCATGTCATGCTTATGTCCGTTTCCTCTCACAGAACTGGTTCTCTACACGGAAACTATTGTCTACGCCTGTTTCCAAAGAGTTAATGACGGAGAACGAGTGATGACGTGGCAAAAGATCGGTGCCTTCTGGGAAATGTAGTTACAGGCGAAAGTTCCCCGAAGCTCACAAAAGCTTATAGCGAGTGAATAAAAAACACAAATTCCCATAATGCAATTGGAGTGTCCACCTATGTCAGCTGACCACTGAAAATGCTTTCAGTCTCTACAGATCAGCTGACTTGAAATCATGCTATTTCCTTGAGACCGGCAAAGTTCGCTGCAAGGGTCCGTGGGGTAAGAGGTGGAATTGTTTTTAGACAGCTGTTGCCTATTTCACCACATAACGAGTGGCCTCTGTAATGGCTTACACTTACACGGGAGATAGACGCCCCTTGACTTGAGTCGGAGACGTTTTGATTAATAGACAAAGCACTGAACTGGCAGACGCTTCTTCTGGATTCCCCGGCCACTGTTTGATAAAATAAGCCTCTTACAACTTGCCCTTTCAGCTGGGTGTCAGTTGTATTCCTGTGTTGTTGTGGAGCTGGCAAAACGTTTGCTTCAGGACCCAGATCAGTTTATATTGCTTTGAGATAATACAGCATTCCATGGTAGTAACTAGGAATTTTTTTCCAGGGGAGGGAAGGCAAAGATATTAAATAGGCTAAGCCTGTATACATTAACTTAGGGCTAAGCTGCATGGTTTGTAAGAAAATCATTTATTGACAAAACGAGGGGGTCTGATTAATTAGTGTGTGCAAGTAATACTATAATAATAATAACAAATGTGTAATACATAAATGTAAAAAGATAATTGTTATATATAAATGAATCACATGACACTGTCTGTAGCACTGCTGTACTCAACACCTCAAGTACCCAGCATAGCAGAGGGTCCCAAAATCAGCTTGATTACATATATTTTGTGCCACTGTCATGGGAAATTTTTTTTTTTTTTTCAAAATGAACCAGTTAATAGTGCGGCTCCAGCAGAATTCGGCTCTGAAATCCATTTCTCAAAAGAGCAAACAGATTTTTCTATATTCAATTTTGAAATGTGACATGGGGCTAGACATATTGTCAATTTCCCAGCTGCACCAAGTCATGTGACTTGTGCTCTGATAAACTTCAATCACTCTTTACTGCTGTACTGCAAGTTGGAGTGATATCACCCCCCCCCTCTCCCCCCACCAG
Source organism: Xenopus petersii (assembly GCA_038501925.1). Classification (NCBI taxonomy): domain Eukaryota; kingdom Metazoa; phylum Chordata; class Amphibia; order Anura; family Pipidae; genus Xenopus; species Xenopus petersii. Next base: position 92,632,184 of record CM076688.1, on the reverse strand, counting down.
TAGCCAGAACAATGGGAAGGTAACCAGATAACAGCTCCCTAACACAAGATAACAGCTGCCTGGTAGATGTAAGAACGACACTCAATAGTAAAAACCCATGTCCCACTGAGACTCCTTCAGTTACATTGAGAAGGAAAAGCAGCAGCCTGCCAGAAAGCATTTCTCTCCTAAAGTGCAGGCACAAGTCACATGACCAGGGACAGCGGGGAAACTGACAAAATGTCTAGCCAGATTTCAAAATTAAATTTAAAAAAAACTGTTTGCTCTTTTGAGAAATGGATTTCAGTGTAGAAGTCTGCTGGAGTAGCACTATTAACTGGTGCGTTTTGAAAAAAACATGTTTTCCAATGACAGTATCCCTTTAATTCCAAGAGAAGTAGATCCACAGAAAGTAGACTAGTTGACATAACATTGCATAAGGCCCAACAGGTTCATTACACATTATAATCACAGTGCCCTCCCAGTTTCGGACTGAAAAAAAACGGTGGGCCCTGCCGGTCCAGTCCCGGTCCTTCCCTCCCTGGCCCCTAGTGCGACTGAACGAAAAAAGTGGGGGTATTTTGCAGATCGTGGGGGGGGAGCCAGAGGACGCTTTGCGTCTGGGGTGGGCAGCAGGACTGGACTGGGAGTCAAAATAAGCCCTGCCATTTCAAGTACATAGAGAACCAACCAGCCCACTGAATAGTGACTTTCTATAGAATTGTACAGCAGCTCCTCCATAAAAGTTTTTTTTTTTTACAAAAACATTGGTGCCAGGGCCCACCTTACAAGTTAAAAAATTTGGGGCCCAAAGAATATTTTTTTAAAAAAACCTTGGCTCCAGGGCCCCCTTACAAGTTAAAAAAAAATTATGACCCCATAAAATATTTTTTTTTAAAAAATTGTCAGGGGCCTATAGAGTATTAAAATAAAACAATGGTGGCCAGGGGATAAAAAAAAAACCCACATTGGTGTTGGTAGAATTGAACTCATAGCTTCAGGACTTCAATTACAGCTGTTTTCGTGACATTGGGTCTTTTCGCCGCTTCAGGACTTTAGTGTCGGCTCCTTTCGTGACTTTGTTTCTTTTCGCCGCTTCAATACTTCAGGGTCGGGTCCTTTAGTGACTTCGGGTCTTTCCGTGGCTTCAAGACTTCGTCTGTTTGGCACTTCCGCTTTCGGCTCTCCGGGACTTAGATCGAGTGGCACCGCTTTGGAGCTGCCTTCAGGCCTGGGCCCGGGACAATTGTCCCCTCTGTCCCCCCCCCTGATGGCGGCCCTGAATGCCCCTATGGCCTGTCTTATAGCAGAGAGGTGAAAGAGATGAAGCAGGTTCTGAATAAAAACCAAATATTGACTAAAGTGTGACCGTGTATGCTGCAGTCACACCGTAAGTCACAGCCTATAACTAGCTGTACACAGGGCGCTATGATCATAGCTCTTATATCTGGTCTAGCTACTCCACTCTAGCTATTCATTTTTCCTTTTTGCATCTTTGTTTTTGTATGCAATGCAAGACACAGAGTGGAACACTGTTTAAGGGAACCCAGTAGCAACCATATCCTTGTTCAAGTGGCATCCTCAGTTGCACCTGCAAGCCTCTGTTTATCCAGGGCTTGTATACTAAACAAATCACAGGGTGTTATTGCAATAAATATTCTTTACAGAAAATTCATATACAAATATTTGGATAAACAATGTTTGGCAAAACAGTACATATCAAGCAAAGTAATCAAATAGTAATCAAATACCACCCATTTAAAATGCAGGGCATACAAGGAAGCGAATACTTGCCAGAAAAAATGTTATCACATTTCATATTGGGATGCAGCATATGCACCTGACCCTGGCAGGCATATCTACAAACACTTATTAAGGGAAAAAATGGGTTTGTTTTTTTCTTGCCTTGTTTGTCTACTTTGTTAGTCAGGCTAATTCTCATGTGCTGTTTATACATTATTATTAATGTTTATGTATTTCTTTTCAGGATTGTTGCCACCTCATTTCAGATAAAGTCCTGCTGCAAATCATAAACCAAAAATGTCTCCAGAATCCAGGAAACTGCTGAATATTATTATCTTGGGTGTAGGCTTTATGTTTATGTTCACCGCCTTCCAGACAAGTGGTAATGTAGCGGTAAGATTTCATAAAATGTTCATTATTCAACACCAATATTGTGCAGACCAGTAATAGAACACTGTGCGGGGGTCTGACTGTATTCTGCATGATTGTGTGCAGGGCCGCCATCAGAAATCACAGGGACCCATAGGTTCCTGGGCCCCCTGGGCTTCACCCACCCCACTGTAAGCCCCACCCACAGGTCCGCCCCACCACCACACAGTAAAATATAAAAAAAAAAGCATTGGTGGCTAGGGTTCCACACATGTTAATAAAAAAACAAAAAAAAAAAACAATGTTGGTCAGGCACCCTCCCACATTAAAAGGGTTGTTAACTTTTAGTATGATGTAGAGAGTGATATTCTGAGACAATTTGCAATTGGTTTTCATTTTTTATTATTGAAGGTTTTTGAGTTATTTAGCTTTTTATTCAACAGCTCTTCAATTTGCATCTTAAGCAATCTGGTAACTAGGGTCCAAATTCCCCTAGCAACCATGCATTGATTGCAATAAGAGACTGATATATGAATAGGAGAGGGCCTGAATAGAAGGATCAGCAATAAAAAGTAACAATAACAATACCTTTGTAGCCTTACGGAGCATTGTTTTTTTTTTTAGAAGGGAGTCAGCGACGCCCATAAAAGTAATATTGGTGGTCATGCCCCCCCCCCATTTGTTATAAATATATTGATGGCCAGGGCCTCCCTTACATGTTCATGTGAAAGAACTGTGACCAGTCCCCCCAGAAGTTTAAAAATAAATTGGTGGCCAGGGTCCCCCCATACAATTACAGAGACCACAAAGGGTTAACTTAAGGGAGGCCCTGCCATGTTGCATTTACTTGATTAGCAGGGCTGACCTGCTGTCAGTGAGCTGCCAACTTTGGAAGGGATGGAGGGAGCACAGGCAGCTGCATCTTCTTCCAGTGACAAAATTCTGTGACCAATGAGGGAAGAGAATGTTGATTCCCGGTAAAGCTGTATGGTGATTGGATGAGCTGGAGGGGAAGTTCAAACCTCAGCTATCAATCCCTGAGCAGCTCAACTGGGACTGAACGGACAATGAAAGGCAAAACATAAGCATATTTCTACAATAAGTCTGGTGGACTCATAACTTACAGAACGTTTTTAAAGTTGTCTCCCTGGTGTTTAGTAGAAGCAGCAGCCCTCTGCGGATATTGTAGCGTTGGACTTTGGTGACGTCACCAAATTTCCAGGCAGCTTCCTCCCTGCTGCCCGAGGCAGCCTTGAGACGCATTGGGCTCAATTGTAGCATAATGCGCATGTCTCAGATGATGTGCATGCAAATCGTGCGTCATCAGTGACCCTGTTAAACATGCCCCAGTCAGAAGCGTCTCATAGCTATGGATGCACAAGCACGTATTTTTTAAATCTTACTGTGACCAGCAACCAGGTAGCATCAAGCGCTTGCTGTGCGCATCGAGGGGACAAAAGCAAAGCAGTCTACATTGAGGCACAAATCCACTGATCCACTGATTTTTCAGTTGCTTTTTACATGATAGTGGATTATTTATTAATTATTTCTCCAGATACGCTCCACTAATTTTTAACTCGCTTGTGGAGCTTGTGCTGCTAGTAATGAGTGCAACATCATATGTGATACCCTCCTGGTGTCAGGGATTCATTTTTTCCGCTCATGCGCAATACAGAGGGAGAGGCAAAGGAAGCATCCAATACCTAAGCAAGATGGCTGCTGCATGAATGAGAGCAGAACATGAAGATGGAATTCATGCGATTGGATTTGCTTAGGTGAGCTACAACTATATCGATTCAGGACATCTTTATGAGTACATCAGAGGAAGATAGCTCATGAATTTTGCCTTTCCTTCTCCTTTAAACTCTATGACCAATAAGGGAAGGGAATGGACCGAAGATGCTCCCTCCCGAGTCGGCAGCTCAAGCAGGGGGGCCTGGCTAATCAAGTAAGTGCAGCATTGCCAGGCCCGGTACAACACTCTCCCCTGTCCCCCCCTGATGGCGGCCCTGATCGTGTGTGTGCCATGTAATCAGTGCTTCAAGAATCACTACAGAAGCCAATGCCTCTTGTTAGTTCTACATACCGGGTCCACTGCATGCTCTGTATTGTCCATAGTAATGCACTGGCTAATAATTGGCTTATATCCGCCTAATATGTTGTTCCTAATTTCGTTCTTCTTGTATATACAGCAAACTGTCATCTCCAGCTTGAACAGCACCAGTTTTCACGGAAGCGGTTATACAAGGTATCTTGCATATCAATTGAAATTAATATTGTTTTTCTAGGGAGGTAACCTTTAAGGATTCAAAAAATGTACATGTAGGAGGAGTTGAGTACACATGGTACTTAGCTGTTGTGTAATTTTTAGGCACAAAAACAAGAGCTGCAGAAGAAGGCTCTTGCCTTGGGTTGAGGGTTTGAGGGTTGTGCCATCATGTGTGCTGTAATCCATTACTGTGCACCAATAATTAACAATTACATGTAGTGAAGGAGAGTTGTAGTTCAATAAGAACAATACAAAAGTCCATTTATATGTTGTGCAAGTCCATAAGAACTTAACTTAAAGGATATAAGCAAGTAATATGTGAAGGTTATAAAGGCATTCACTTAGGTAACCTATAAAGCAAACATTTAGGCGAATACAGACCTCACCAAAACTGTCCCTGCAACTAGTGTTTATTTCTTATTGGTAATATAAACAATAACACACATTACGCATATCACATACATGTGTGAATCCTTTCAGTGACTTCTTATGGAATATATTCTAGAATAATCACCTTGAGCAGTAATTAAATTGACAATGTACATATGGACTTTAACTATGTTGCTACCAGACAATTTGGTCACTTGCACTTTTTATTGTTTTAAAATACATAGAAAAACATAAAACATAGAACAAAACACATGCCATTAAGCAGTAAGGTTTCGGTTACAAAACATTTCCGAAATTTGCATTGTAGTAGTATTTGGCTCTATACTATTGGTTGGTTTATCAGTCAACTTAAAGCGGATGTAAAGGCATAAAAATAAAATCCCATTTTAACTTTCTTTAACGAAAAAAAAAAAAATCTATCTCCAATATAAACTTGACTTTATGCATTGAATTTCCCACTTTGTTTTACTTGCTCTGACTGCTGCAGATGGTCCCTAACTGCTCTGCAGGGAAACTGATCATACTTTCAAATGCCAGGGGGAAGCCCCCCCCCACCTTACTCCCCAGAACTTGAGCAACTTTGTTTCCATGTAAAGCAGTTAGCAACTGTGTAGAGATTTGTATCAACAGACCCAGTGAAGTCTGCATATTCTGATTATTAATGAGTCTCAGCTTATATGGCAGAATTTTTTTGACTTTGAGCATGTGCATGGTCTTGCAAAGATGTTTAACAAAGTTACAAGACGATGACCCCCTGTGGCCAACTTTGAAAACATTTGTTTAATTAGGCTTCTGTTCCAGTAAGTTCAAGCTTATGTTTAGCATACAAAATACAGCATTTCTAGCATTATTCTATTTTAGACTTTAGTTCCCCTTTAATGCCTGTACCTGTACCAATACATTTAGCCATGAGCATCACATAGGCTTCTGCTATTTCTGGTAAGATTGTAAGAAAATGCTTTATTCTATAAAAAGTTTTTGGGGAAAAAAGTAATATTTTGGAGACATACCGTGACTGATTCTTCCTTTCTTTCTCTGTCAGTATTCGAGACATGGGAATATATCATTTGATAAAATGTTGAAGGGGGAATAACATTCACTATTTTTTTTATACTTTCCATGAATTTACCAGACATTATCGATATGTGTGCATATAGTACAAAACGCTTAAAGGAGTTCTTCACCTTCCAAACACTTTTTCAGTTCAGTTGTTTTCAGATTGTTCACCAGAAATAAAGACATTTTTTTTCAATTGCTTTCCATGTTTTATTTTTTTCCAAAACTAAAGTTTTAAGTTCAATGTTCCTGTAGCTGGTGTTTCAGTCTGGCAGCACCGGAGCAGATTCTGAGCTGTTACATTTTGCTACTTTTAGTTGATACATTTCCCAGCAGCATCTGTGGAATATTAACAACTATTGTATTAACAACAGCTTCCGTTAATAAAAATCTGAGATTCTGCAGGGCCAAATATAAGAAATTTATCAACTAATGTATCAGTTTGGAACAGTTTACAGATTTGGTAACCCCCCCCCCCCTTCAGAGATGCTTCAGAAAGACAGAAGAAGCTGAAAAATTAATCTTTTACCTTCCAAATTATAGAAATAGTCACAAAAAGGAAATAGAAGATAATTGAAAAAAAGTTGCTTTTACTTGTCCATTAGCGCATTATTTTGTTTATGTAAATGTGTCTAGCTCCTGTATATATTAATTTAGGTTGAATTTTACGAATTTAGCAAATGTTTAGCTTATGCTAAGTATCATGTTACCTGTTAGTACATATAAGCCTGACGAGACGTATATTTTCCCTGCAGCTTGGCCATTATATACAGTGTGTTCTCAGCCTCCAATCTCATTGCGCCTTCTGTCATTGCCGTGATTGGGTGTCAGATGTCCATGTTCCTAAGTGGACTTTTATACAGGTAAGAGGGAATTCAGAGTGAAACTGTCTGTCATTTGTGTGCCCCATACATTCAGTTCTGAGCTTAGTATTTTTTCTTAACTTCTGTATATCTAATCCTTTTTTATGGTTTTTAAGTTATTTGTATATATGTTGCTATTGAAATCATGGTTTGCCCCTGTCTATTCTATGCCCTGATGGGTAAGACTGTTGAAACAATGAAAGACAATGCAGCTGATTAAAGGAACAATAACATCAAAAAATTAAGTGTTTTAAAGTAAGGAAAATATCATGTACTTTGACCCTGCACTGGTTAAACTGTTCTGTTTGCTTCAGAAACACTACTATAGATTATATAAACAAGCTGCTGTATAGCAGTGATGGAAATTGAAACAAGGCTATATTGCAGAGGTTAAATATTGGATAACACCATCTACAGAGCTTATCTGCTGTGTAACCTGAACCTGCTGCCCCCATTGCTACACAGCAGCTTATTTATAAAAACAATAGTAGTGTTTCTAAAGCAAACATAGCAGTTTTACCAGTGCAGGGCAGCACTGCATTACAGTATATGTTTATTACTTTAAAACACTTACATTTTTTGATGTTACTGTTCCTTTAACAGACCTGTTTTTGCCGGGCAACCAAGACCTTTGCAACATTGTTGAAAAAGCAACAACCAGGAGTTAAGCAAATGCAGCTTTCAATAGCAATCAGGCCCGGATTTGTGGAAAGGCCACCTAGGCCCGGGCCTAGGGTGGCAGGATTTTAGGGGGGCGGCATGCTGCCCAACCACACCCACATTGGTTCAAAAACACTGGGCATGCGCTGGAGATACAATAATTTTTTAAATTTTCCATGCGCCAATCACCATTGCACCAGTCCATATGATGGAAATTTGCACGAATAAAGGGGAAGGGACAGGGGTGGCAAACGGCAGTGGGCCTAGGGACGCCCACTATGTAAATCCGGCCCTGATAGCAATTGTATTTACTAGGGATGGGCGAATTTGACCCGTTTCGATTCGCCAGTGAAATGTCGCAGACGCCCATTAAAGTCTATGGGCGTCAAAAAATTTTGTCGCGCGGCGAAACTGTTTTGACGCGCGTCTTTTTTTTTGACGCACGCCGCCATACAAGTCTATGGGCGTCATTTTTTCGGCGAAACGAGGCGAAAAAATTCGCCCATCCCTGGTATTTACAAGTCACTTTAAAAGCACTGACATTTTTTAATTAATGTATATTGAAAAGTAGCTTAGAATTATGTGTTCTTTTATTAGGCAAATTTTAATTTTGGGGTTGACTTGCCTTTTAAAGATAGGTAGTGCACATTGCAATGGAGCTCTGTACTTACAGTCTGTCTGACCAATAGCAGGCATTAAGGCCTTGTACAGGCATGGGACCTGTTATCCAGAATGCTTGGAATCAGCCACAGACTGGCAATCTGTGGGTTCTGCCAGAGGGGCTGCAATAAGGTGCCATAGAAAGTCAGTATTTAGTGGGCTGGTGGGGCTGATTGGGCCTCTGCGTGGGCCTATTTTATTTCTCAGTCCGGACCTGCTTGGGACCTGGGGTTTTACCCCTGTCCCCTTCTGGTAAAGCTGTATTAATTGCTACATTTAGTTTCTATAACCAGCAGAGGGAGCATCTGTCACATTAAATTTCTTTTCTTTGCTGTTCCATTTTCAGTGCTGTGTAACTTCTGCCAAATTGAAATTAGGATGTTGTGCAAAGAATTATGTGTGTATAAAATGTGTAGGGGGACCTGCTGCTTGAGAATAAACCAGTAGGTAAACTCCCAACTCCAGTGGAAGGAGAGCAGCCCCTGAAGTGGAAGTAGGCAAAATTAGATCCATGGATCTTCAATATTTTTTTAAATACTTCTTCCCCCCAAAAATAGCTATAATCATAGGTAAGGCTTACTGCCTCTTGGCTTTCTTCAAAAAATGTCAGCTTGAATTTGATGTGCAAAGTGCCCCATAGGAGACAGGTGACAGCTGCTTGAATTCTTTTTTTTAGTGTTAGCAGCTTAAATATATGTTTCTATTTCTTCAGTTTTGGGGGTAACGATGTAAGCAAATATTTAAGCTACAAATGCTGAAAAAAAGGTGCTTTAGGTTATTCGGAAGCTGACTTCCGATTCAGTGCACAGAGGAGTTCAAGCTGCCTTCGCTTTTCTCCTATGGAGTACTTTGAAAGTCAAATATAAACTGAAGATTTTTAAAAATCCAAGGGGAAGTAAGCCTTAGGTATTATTATAGCTGTTTTGGGGGGAATTAAGCATTACAAAAAATATTGGTGTTGCTGTTTAGTCACTTGGCAGAAATAACACCAGCACTGCCAGTTAACTCCATAGGTTCTCCATGTCTGAGTATAAACCAATAGGAAGTTGTCTTTTATAATTCTGCCTTCTAGAGGAATATATTATCTGTTTAAACCACCATTTCTATGGATTATCCCATTTCTTTTATTTTACTACCTAGTCCAACACCTTGTAGCGTAGCAGGAGGACATGGTAGAACACACTTATTCAGTGCTGTCCAACTGGTGGCCCACGGATCTATCATGTAGCCCCGCCATTAAAGTCTGGCTGTTTTACTGCTTACTTTTTGTAACCTTTAAATGGTTTCAGTAGTTTCATATTAACTGACCCCTGCATTGTTCACACCTCCGTTTCAGACTGCAAGCTCTGCTGCCTGTGTGTGCCATACGTTGCCTGCCCTATGCAGCATGTGTGAAGTGACCCTGCTGGGGGTTGTTCTGGGAGTTTGTTAGCAATTTGAAATAGTTGTTAGGTGGTCCCTAAGGTTTCATTATGTGATGGGGTTGACTGTACTATCTACAGGGGAGGAGGCAACTGCATATGGATTTAAGTCAGGGGTGCTCAGGTAGTGATATTTTCCATGGAACAGAATGCTTTTATGTATGTAGCTCATAATGGGACAACATCACTAAAAGTAGACCTCACATTAGTAAAGTATGGACATTCCTGATTTAGGGTACCGTATATACTCGAGTATAAGCCGTCCCGAGTATAAGCCAAGGTACCTAATTTTACCTCCAAAAACGGGTAAGCTTATTGACTCGAGTATAAGCCGAGGGTGAGAAATGAAGCAGCTTCTGGTAAGTTTCAATCAAAAAATTGAGGGTTTCTGCTCCCATTGGAGGTGCCGGCGTCTCGTTTTTGGATGCCGGCGACCATTCTTGGATGCCGACGAATAGTCTTGAAGACTATTCTTGGACGCTGGCGACTATTCTTGGACACCGGCGACTATTCTTAGGCGCCGGCGACCGTTTTTGTGCTTGACCCGAGTATAAGCCGAGGTAGAGTTTTTCAGCATATTTTGGGAGCTGAAAAACTCGGCTTATACTCGAGTATATACGGTATGTCTTAATATGACTTAATAAACTTTTTTTTTTTTTTTACATGAGTGATGGGTGATATCACTTCAGTTAGCACCAACCATTTGGTTTGTCGGTGTACTACCACCATTAAAGGGGACCTGTCACCTACACATAAAAAGCTGTATAATGAAAGTTCTTTTCAAATTAAACATGGAACCTAAATTTTTTGCAAGTTTTTTGTGCATTGGCAAAGACAAATCCAAAGTCTACATGTTTACAGTTATGATAGATCTATGAAGAAAAATAATTATATTGCACAATATGGATTTATAACATCAATATAGGTATAGGCTTAGAGAAAAAATAAAGGGTGAGAAAAGAAAATAGAAGAAACTTCTACATGGAATATACAGTGATCGCAAATCTGCTGAGTCCTGATTAATCAGAAAGTGAAAACTGGTTGAGTGTTTAAGTTAGGACTGCATTGAGGCGTTCTCCTTATGCGTCTTGAATAGGATGCCATCGGTCCCAATTTTGCTCACACTTGATTTTGATTTCTGGTGATACTGCTGTCATTCTCTCCATGCTCTCTCTGGCATTTTGCTGAAGAATGAGGTGTTGCATGTTTGGGGTTATAGGTTACTTCCAAGTTTTTGCAATTATAGTGGCGGCTGAGTTGAATATGTGAAACAATAATTTTTTGTTCAGGCCAACAATTTTGTCCGGGTATAATTGTAAGAGAGCTTGCGGTTGGCAGGGAAGTGTACAACCAAACGCAGATCAAATATTTTTGTCCAGAACAGTTGTACTATGGGGCATGACCACCATATGTGTATAAGAGAGCCAATTTGTCCACATTGCCTCCAACATTGTGGGGAATATTGGGGGTTCATGGTTGCTATACGCTTTGGGGTAAGGTACCATCTATGCATAATTTTAGTATGCGTTTCTATATGGTTTGTGCAACTAGTAGGTGCCTTAGGTGGTGGTAGGATTTGTTGTCATTGACGTGGGGAGAACTGGAGTTGGAGGTCATCTTCCCATTTCTGCAGATATGGGAATTTAAAATCTTCTGATAACTGGAGCTGTTGTTTGTAGCAATCCGAGATAATGGCTTTACAGTTCCATGTTGTACCACAAAGACGTTCCATCTCAGTACTGTAATATACTATTGTTTTCTTTGTAGCTTCAGATTTCAGATGGGTTATTTGGAGGTGTGTATAATGTTGTGAGCGTGGTAACTCAAAGCTTTCCACTAAATCCTCAAATCGTCATGGAGATTATTGTTCGGGATTAGGTATTTCAGTGCTGCAATAGGAATTAAGGTTGATAGAAAAGTTTTTACATTGAGCTTTTTAGCTAGTGTGTTCCATAAGTTCAGTGAAAGTTGTGTTGTTGGTAACAAGGTTGTATTTAATGGTCTGCTACATTTATGAAGCCAAAATAGCTGAAGCAAGTTTCCAAGCTGTTTCAAGATCAACCCAGTTTCTTATACCCGGGGGGGGGGAGGGGGAATGTAGACGAACTACCGTTTCCGGTATTTTTGCAAAATAATAAATTTTTATATTTGGGATTCCCAACCCTCCGGAACACTTTCCATTCAGCACCTCCTAGATGTCACTGCTTTTCGCACATAATCGTGTAGGGCACTGCACATGGGTATTAGGTCTCCCATTCTGGTGCATACACAAGATTTTACACAAGTTGTCTTAATAACCACAAAATGGTGGCTGCTTTCTTGCTGTGATTGTATAATTCCAAGATTGAAGGAAACACAATTTAAATAATAAATATAGTGTAAGTAAAGTTTATTTTGCTCAACTATTTTGAAGAGAATTTGGAATTATTTCTTACAGTGACAGGTCCCCTTTAATGTGATATTAAATGGTCTAAAGCAGGGATCCCCTGCTTTTTTTCCCGTGAGCCACATTAAAATGTAAAAAAAAGTTGGGGAGCAACCCAAGCATGAAAAAAAAATTCCTGGGGTGCCAAATAACAGCTGTGATTGGCTATTGGTAAATCCTAATATGGACTCTTTGGACTATTTGGCAGTAAACATGGTTTTTATGCAACCAAAACTGTCCTCCAAGCCAGGAATTCAAAAATAAGCACCTGCTTTGTGGCCCCAGGGAGCAACATCCAAGGGGTTGGGGAGCAACATGTTGCTCACGAGCTACTGGTTGGGGACCAATGGTCTAAAGTGCTTGTGATAACATGGATGTGGGTCAAAAATCAGGTTAGTCAACACTTGCTTCCATTATGGTCCCTACACCATGTAGACCAGAAAACAATCCATCCCTCAATACCAAAGATTGTTTTACAGCACTACTTTAATTCATTCATATTGTTTCAGTATGCATCATATTAAAAGTATGATAATTAATATTAAAATTATTGAAAGATGAGCTTGTCCTTTTAAGCATTGTATGCCTTGGTGACTCATGTGTGTCTTTCTCTTCCATGTATGTCTTTCTCTTCCAGCGCCTACATTGCTATGTTTATTCAGCCTTATACCTGGTCTTTTTACACTTTATCCGTTTTGATTGGAATTGCAGCTGCTGGTGAGATTTACATTCTTTTGGAAACACATTTGTTTTATCGCTTTTTCATCTCTTGTTGTAACTTCTCAAACAAGGTAGAAAAAGCCAGTTTTCCTCAAGGCTTTTAAGCTGGCTTCTACTACAGGGGCCAGAACCAATAGAAAAGAAATAGAATGGTGCATAATCTATCTGCTGTTGATCGACATGTTTTCTGCCTCGTTCAGTTCTCTGGACTGCCCAAGGATCCTGTCTCACTATTAATTCTGATGACAGAACCATTGGAAGGCATAGTGGCATATTTTGGGCTCTCTTGCAATTCAGGTTAGTGCTCCCTTTGCCCCCTGTTTGTGAATCCATGCAAGAAAACAGGGAAAAAAACTGTCTTTTTCTTATAATCCCCGACAGCATGCTGTTTGGAAACCTCTACATCTATCTGGCTTGGAAAGGAGAGATAAGTATTTCTGGTATGTACCCCAAGTGACCCAATCATTTTCTAGTACTAATATGCTGAATGTAGAATTGGAGCTGCTGGAGATGTTTTAATATGTCGCTGCTCTTTCCCCCTTTAATTAGATAAGGATCGCAGGACGGTGTTTATAGCTCTGACGGTGATTAGCTTGGTGGGGTCAGTGCTGTTCTTTCTCATCAGAACACCAGATTCTGATACTGCACAAGAGGATGAAGCCTTTGATTCTGTAACTGATACAGAAGGGGATATGTAAGTGTTTCTTATCTCAGATGTAGCCCATTGCTTATGCTTGCTTTATTGATACATATTGTACTGATGGAAGACCAAACAGGCACTCATCCTACTGACAAAACCACTCCTGTCTCACTGTGAAGTGGAGGCAACTATTGGAATTAGGTATTTAGCCCCATTGTGCCCCCCATAACAATTACTGGCTCTGAGGTTCAGTGCAATTAACAAAACCCTGTATCTTTGACCTTGTCATCAAGTACTCCTCAAACCAATCATTACCCTCTTCACATACACTTAAGCTGACCATTCTGACATTCAGATTTTATTCCTAGAACCACAAACATTCAAATATTGATCGTTTGTTTCATTGCCACAATATATAACTAACCATTCTGATTTAAATGGTAGGATCAAATAGGAAAAATAACAAATCAGACGATTTTCTTGTCATTAATTTACAGACCACAATCGTATGAAAGTTATGTCCCAGAAATAGTAGCGACAGTCACCCATGGATGATGTCAGATAGGCAATACATGAAAAGATATTATCGTTAGTGGACTGAAATTTCTGTTTTGATAAGCATATTGTCATCTAGTTTGACATTCCTACACTATATGGGTCCCAGGACTCTTGGGGACCCATAAAATCTGAGCCAGTTCAGGAAGATGGCACAACATCTGCCAGTGTATGTATGGAATGAGCCAACTGTTTTGATTAAATCCTACCGCTTCTATGCCCTCCCCCTTTTAATTTTTAAATGAAATACGTTCAGAATTACGAGCGCAGCGCCTCAGTCTAAGAATGGAGAGTAGCCCTGTATTTCATTCTGCCCCAGTTTGAATTCATGCCCGTAGCTTCCCAATATCTTGAAGAATATATTGCTTTTGGCTCAAGTTCTATTGCACTACAGAACAAGCCAAGAGATCTTTTTAACGAAAAAAATATTAGATATTGTCAATAATGTGGATTTTGCATTTCATTAGCCAATGCTGACACAGCGAGATTGCCCAAAATCTAATTAGGGGTACTATTTTTAATAGAAAAACACTATTTTATGTAAAAAGGCATTATCATTTTTAATTACAATACCATGGAGCCAGTGGACTTGTGTCCTGTAGGCTTTACAGCCACACAGGCTGTGCAAGAAATCCCTGTACTAAAGGATGTAACACTGAAGTGTCACTCTCCATACCACGTGATTTTCTGCTGATTGATGCTTAATACATTTTGTACACATTTTCTTCCAGGTGTCTTTATTGTAGGGAGACTGTAGAGATTTCAGTAAACAAGAGGGGTGCTGTTTATTCACAAACATGGTGCCTTTCGGTAAAACTAAAGGGTAGGCCAGTCCTATGAAATCCAATCTTCTGTCCTGCAGACTGAACAGATGGATATCCTGTGATACTGAGTGGCCATGCAACCTATGCTCTTATAGGCCTTAATAAATAGAAGCCAGTCCTGTGTCAGGTTGACCAGTAAAATGATTATCTATGCCCAACATAGTTTTCCATTTTGTTGTTTTATTTCTGATTGGGTCAAAATAGAGAGTGCTGACAAAGGCAACCAGGCAGCCTATTAAATCTCAGACTGGAAAAATTCTGCATGATATCTAAAAGTAATCTTTTATGGAAATATTGTCAGCTTGGGCAGCCTTTTCTCATAACTTGTTCCCTCCATTTTCCTGGACATCAATGTTGGTATTATTCTTGTATCGTCAATTTCTCCTCATTCTTAAAAGAAACTTATATTCTTGCAACTGTGCTAATATCTGCATCTAATCACACTTCTGTTATTTTTCCTAACCAGGTCTTCTGAAGGTTGTTTATCAAAAGCCATGGAAGCTTTCAGTGAGTATTCTCATGCATTGTATGTAGTTTTTTGATTTACAATATCTATTTGTTTTTTTACCTTTTCTTCTTGTCTTCCTTCTGTAGGAAAGTCCCTGAAGTTGTCCATTACCAAAGAGATGCTCCTTTTAAGCATACTGGTGGCATACACAGGTAATGTAAACATGGCACACAAACATTTGGCTAGGGGATCTGGTTCTCTTATAAATATAGGGACACATTGTAAAATAGTTCAAATAAACCCTTGCACCCGTCAGCCTCTAGCTTAGACATGTCAAATGCTGTCTGATGCATTAATTTGCTTGAGTCAAGTATGCAGTGTACCCTAGTACTAGTTTTATTCAATTGTGTTGTAAACCAATATTTCCCTTCTGAAATGTAGGATGTAGGGCGTAATGTCCCTCTCACATGAACTTGCAAAATGTCAGGGTAATAAAATTGCCCATGTAGAAAATGAGGATTTCACTGGAGAGCTGATTTAGTGAAGCAGTGAAGACATTTATTCAAGATGCATATTAGCACTACATGTTTCGGACCTCTAGGGTCCTTCTTCTGGTGCAGTTACAACACACTGAGTGAGTGAGGCATTTTAAGGCCCACAATCCCATCCCACAACCATCATGTGATCAAACAATTGCATACTAGCTCCATCTTCAGGCCAAGTATATAAATAACAGTCTCATTTAGAACATGGATACTACCAATTAGGTCTATCCCACAACTGACCTTCAGTAAACATATAGTTTAAACAATATAACAGTGTAGATAAAGTATCTCCTACCATCTGGTTGTTTGTAGTCCAAAGTTGATTGGTCCATTTGTATCGATTTGACCAGATGGTAGTAACAGTCTGAAACAAATGTTACAATTAGTAAGTATAGTTTTAAGATTTATAGACTTATAAAAAACACTTTAAGCTCCAGGCTTCATTCCTTTTGGCTCTATTGTGTTCAATAGCTCTCTCCATTTGGCTTCCTGTTGCAAAAGCAAAGTTTTTCTGTCACCCCCTCTGCTAGGAATATTAACCTTCTGTAGCACCATCCATTTTAGGCTTGTGGGACTGTGTCTTGCATTAAAGAAATGTCTGCCAACCGGTGTGTGAGTCTTATTATTTTTAGGGTCAAAAGAGGTTATTGATCTCTTGTGTTCCCCTATCCTGACTTTGACTGCCCGTGTCGTCTGTCCCACGTATAGTTTGCCAAATGGGCATTTCAGGGCATAAATAACGTAATCTGAATTGCATGTATGATATTGTTTAATAGGGACCTTATTTCCTTGGTATGGGTGTGTAATATAGTCCCCCTTCATTATAGAGTTACATTTCCCGCAATTTAGACATGGGAAGGTACTTGGCCTGAAGATGGAGCTAGTATGCAATTGTTTGATCACATGATGGTTGTGGAATGGGATTGTGGGCCTTAAAGGCCTCACTCACTCAGTGTGTTGTAACTGCACCAGAAGAAGGACCCTAGAGGTCCGAAACATGTAGTGCTAATATGTATCTTGAATAAACGTCTTCACTGCTTCACTAAATCAGCTCTCCAGTGAAATCCTAATTTTCTACATGATACCTGTTCTCTGGATGTGGCAAAACCAGATCACTGTTGGATTGAGCTATTACTGATACATACGGTTTGTGGCAACAAGTTATTTGTGTTTTGGACATAATAAAATTGCCCCTTGACTCTAATTAAAAAAATGTATTACGGTAGCTAGAGTGGTGTTGGATTTGCATGTGTAGTAGTCTAAATTTTGATAAATACAAACGCCCATTCATTCTGATCTGCATTCTGCTACTCCTTTCTGATACTTCCTCAGTCTGAACACTCCAGTGCCTCACGCATTTAAAGGGGAATTAACTTTTGACTGAAGTCTAAAATAGAATAATGCTACAAATGCTGTATTTTGTATACTAAACATGAACTTACTGCACCAGAAGCCTAATTAAACAAATGATTTATGCTTTCAAAGTTGGGCCATAGTGGGTCATAATCTTGTAACTTTGTTAAACATCTTTGCAAGACCATGCTCATTGTGGTCTGGGCTTCAGTTGGGAGGCCAAGCTTAGGGTTGTCATAAATTATCAAAACAGCACAAGTCAAATATTATCTGCCATAGAAGCTGATACTAATAATCAGAATATGCAGACTACACTGGGTCTGTAGATACAAATCTCTACACAGTCGCCGGCTGCTTTACAGGAAAAAGGTTTTTGAGTTCTGGGAGGTAAGGTGGGGGGGGGGCACGGCACCCCCCTGCTGTTTGAAAGTATGGTTGTTTCCCTGCAGAGTAGCTAGGGACAAACTGGAGTTTCCTATCCAAAGCAGTCAGAACAAGTAAATGAAGGGGGAATTTCACTGCATGGAGTCAGGTTTATTATAAAAATGGTACACATTTTTTAATCAAAGTATATTGGAGATAGGTTTCTTTTTCATTAAAGAAAGTTAAAATGGGATTTTATTTTTTTGCCTTTACATCCCCTTTAACAATATCACGAGACAGCAGGGTTTTACAGTCTTGCAGTACCTGAATGGTCTGCTTTGATCCCATTCTAATGTTGGTTAGAAATTGATGTTGGGACTGCACCGCTGGTAAGAAGAACTGAGATTATTGCCCTGGAAAGAGCCTTTATACATTACAACTTTCCAGTGACAGGTGATACTAAGATTGTGGCCAGCCTTCCAGAGAGTGACTGCATAAGCAAGTCTGAAACAACAGTAACAGCTATAGCACACATTGTATTTCTTTGCTAGGGAAGAAAAGACCAATACCAAAACCGCCCCTTTATTGCATTAATTTGCCCCTTACTGCGAACAGAGGGAGAGATTTGTGACCAGATTCCACCCTGTACATGAAGTTAATGGAGAATAACTATTTAATGAAGTGTTCCTTGAAAACAGCATCCTTGGTGTTCTTCTTTTGTAAGCCCTTAGATTTTGAAATCATCTGCCTGCTAGGCTGCTGGTCATTGTCTAGGTAGAGGGTCCCCAACCTTTTCTACCCTTGAGCCACATTCAAATGTAAAAAAGAGTTTGGGAGCAACAGAAGCGTGAAAAGAGTTCCTGGGGATGACAAATAATCTCTTTTATTGGTTATTTGATAGCCTCTATGTGGACTGACAGCCTACAGGAGGCTGTGTTTGGCAGTACAAGTATGGGACCCAATATCCAGAATGCTCGGGATTTGGGGCTTTCCGGATAACGGGTCTTTCTGTAATTTGGATCTTCATACCTTTAGTCTACTAGAAAATCATGTAATCATTGAATAAATCTAATAGGCTGGTTCTGCTTCCAATTAGGATCAAGTACAAGCTACTGTTTTATTATTACAGAGAAAAAGGAAATCATTTTTAAAAATTTGGATTATTTGATTATAATGGAGTCTTTTAAAAATTTGGATTATTTGACTATAATGGAGTCTATGGGAGACAACCTTTCCGTAATTCAGAGCTTTCTGGATAACGGGTTTCCGGATAACGGATCCCATACCTGCACACCTATTTTTATGCAACAAAAACTTGCCTCTAAAAATGAGTGCCTGCTTTAAGGCCATTGGGAGTAATATTGGTTTGGGAGCAAAATGTTGCTCATGAACCACTGGTTGGGGAACACTGGTCTAGGCACAAGGCACCTCAGGAAGCAGGGCTTTGATTATCACCTTCTACAGGGCAAACCCTGGCATCAAAGGATCACTACAAAAAATAATAAAATGTGCTAACGAATTCTTCAGCAACAGCAGGTAAAGATTAGTCATTGCCCTTAAAGAAAAGGTAGAAATCAGCCCAACAGAAGAGGGGGGCACATCACTTGCTGTAAAATTCATTATCTTCCCTTCATCTTGAGAAGACAGATTTATATATTATTTATTTATTTCTTATATTTTCACATATTACAAATATCAGCTCTTCTCCCCTCACAGAGCTTCTTGGTGCTGATGATACCCTTGGTTTTTTTTCTGTCTGCTGTGCACTCATGACAAATTGGCTTATGCTCTTTGTATTAGCTGTGTGTGAATCACATAATGGGAATAGTGCTGGGTATTCACTCATCTGTGTTTCAATATATCCAGCACAAACATTCATCCTGCAGCCTGTGGTTAATTTAACATTATATATATAAGTGCTCTTTAGCGCTGTGAACTTATAACCTCAATCCTGTGGTTGTCAGACTTTTTATGATCCTTGTAGGTTTAAACCTTTGCTTAGGGCTGCCCGTTACCATAACAAGATATATAGAAATATTGGGGGTACCAGTCACCCTGCTACAGTTCCAGGGGTACCCATTACACAAATAAGCACTCACCCCAAATCTCACCATAACTGGCCTTCAGGGTGGGACCCCTTGGCTTATAACAAGGTTACAGATGTATAGAAACACTGGGGTAACAGCCACCCTGCTACAGTTCATGCGGTACCCAGGACAAAAAATAAGCTCTCACCCCAAATCTCCCCCTAACTGGCCTTTAGGCTTTAAGCCCCACCACCGCCAGAGTGACTAGCTCCACAGTATTGTTTTAAGGGATCCACTAAACTCTGCAAAGGGCAGCCAGATAGCTTCTTTTTATTCTGGTAACCAATGTCCGTTTCACTACCCCAACTGTCCCACTACCTTCAGTCTTGGGGGATAGATATAAATGATTGATATGCATACATTTAATGCCAAAATTTACAATTTGTTTTCATTCAACTTTTCATCCTAGGCCTAGAGCTGACGTTTTATTCTGGTGTGTATGGAACTTGTATAGGCTCCATGAACATCTTTGGAGCTGACGCCAAGAGCCTCATTGGTCTTTCAGGGATATTTATTGGCCTGGGAGAAGTTTTGGGTATGTTTTCTTTTCCTTGAATATTAATATTTCCTGAAACAACTGCACACAGTATTCCGCATCTATGATGCTATGATGTAGTTTCTGGGTTAGAGCTTACACTTATGTACAACATAATTTCCTAGTCACCCATGGCAGCAATTCACCAATGGGTTAAATCCACTCACCAGGCCAATGGACAGGATCTTCCCCAAGCAAGTTAAAAGTGCCCGCCCCCATCTACTCACTGTCTTTTTTTTCCTGTCACGGGTCGATGGTGCAGTTCGGATCAGTCCAGCAGTAGGGGGGCTCTCTCTCTCTCTTCTCCCCCTTACTAGCTGAGGTCCCGATAGCTCCCCCTTGTTGGGGTTAGCAGGGGAGGGCCAGGAGGTTGTAGGGAAGCAGCCGAGG
The DNA here is from genome assembly GCA_038501925.1 of Xenopus petersii. NCBI lineage: Eukaryota > Metazoa > Chordata > Amphibia > Anura > Pipidae > Xenopus > Xenopus petersii. Next base: position 92,611,889 of record CM076688.1, on the reverse strand, counting down.
CCATGCCGTTCCTCCCGTGTCTGGCGGGTTAGGAAGGCGAGAGAGGCTTTGCGTAGCCTTGCGCATACCCGGAAGTGACGTCACGGAAGCCGGTTCGGTGAATGCGGCAAGTGAGGGGCGGAAGGATAGTAGACGCCATCTTGGATCCTGGCAGCATGGCGAAAACCGGAAATGGGGGGTTTGTTCACGCCACGGAAACGCCAGAGGGTATTTAGAGCCACAATCAGGCAGGCAGCAGTCCTCTGTACTCCCAAACGGACGCTGTGTGCTGCAGGAGACTGTTTTTTTCTATATACAGGTATGTGCAGTATGTATTTGTTTGCCAGGAGGATGTTCTGTTCTGGGATGCGGATTAAAATAAAAATATATATATTATACAGCACCTCTATGGAGTCAGGAATGCCGGGCAAACCACCGCACCCCAAAGGGAAAAGGTGAGAAATGTTTTGATGCCTGTGTGCTAAGAGAGAGAGAGAGATACAGGAAGTTAATTGCTGTTTTCTTATAATTACACAGCCTTCCTGCCACTGAAAAGAAAGACAAAACGCCAGAAAAGGCTACGTCAGTTCAAGTTCAGGGAGAACCAGGAACGTCAAATCCTCTTGAAAATCAAGCTTTCGCTGAATCTTTGGCGGCTGTCATTAAGCAGGCGGTAGTGCAAGGTTTTCAAGAAGTAGCTACTGCAAAAAAGAGAACAAGACATGGTTACTCCAGACAAACAGACTCCCTGTCTGAGGTTTCAGAGGGAGAACTTTCGGAAGGTTCAGACATAGATTCTCCTATGGGATCTGAGGAGGGGGAAATTGAGGTGGAGGAAGACTCCAATTTTGATTTAACAGTGATTGATCCGCTGATAAAAGCAGTTCGGCAAACACTAACATTTCCCTTGGAACCTTCCAGATTATCATCAGCAGACAAGTTGTTCCCTTCTCTGAAGAAGAGGTCGGTGTGTTTTCCAGTACATGCTTCAATTAAGGATATTATTACAACAGAATGGAAAAAAACAGAGAAGAGACCTCAGACTGCAGGGAAATTTCTTAAAAAATATCCCTTTGATGAGGAGGATGCGAAGTTCTGGGATTCACCGCCAAAAGTGGATGCAGCGGTTGTTAGACTAGCCAAAAGAACCACCTTACCAGTGGATGATGCGGCAGTTTTCAGAGAACCGATGGAGAAAAAGATTGAATTTAATCTCAAAAAATCTTTTGGAGCAGCAGGCGCAGCATGCAGACCAGCAGTAGCGCTCACGTCGGTTTCTCGGGCCTTGAAGGTGTGGCTGGCTGAAGTGGAAGAAGCAATTTCATCTAATGTTAAAAGGCCTAAATTGCTTGAAAGCTTGGCTGATTGTAAATTGGCAGTTGATTTTATGTCAGAGGCCTCTATTGATCTGGTTCACTTTATGGCAAGGTCCATGGCGCTTTCGGTGGCGGCAAGAAGGGCTTTGTGGCTGAAGCCCTGGGCAGCGGATGCAGCTTCAAAGGCTAACTTATGCCAACTGCCGTTTGAAGGAGGAATGTTGTTTGGAGAGAGATTGGATTCAATCATCAAAAAAGTCTCTGGAGGAAAAAGTGTATTCCTTCCTCAAGAGGGCAGGTATAAGAGAATAAGATTTGACACATCCTTTCATAGAGAAAAGGAGAGATCTTTTAGAACCTCCAGACAATATAGGCCAGGAAGAGAGTTTAACAGGCAGTCGTCATGGAGAGCAGGCCGTCAGAACTCAAGAGGCAATGTCAAAAGATCAAGAGGTTTCTCCACCTCAGGCTCATCAGTTCAGCAGCAATGAGGGTGTCTTGGTCCAGACAAAGGTAGGTGGCAGATTGGCTCTATTCGCTCGTGTCTGGGCCGAAAACATACAAGATCGCTGGGTATGCGATACAGTGGAAAAAGGTTTTTATTTAGAGTTTTCAAAAGTTCCAAGAAGAGATCATTTTCTAAGTTCATCGGTTCAGGAATCAAAAGAAGCACAGAGTCTGTTCCAGGAGTACATGGATCAGCTATTCGCTTCAGACGCCATAGAATTCGTTCCTCCGTTCGAAAGAAGAAGGGGGTTTTATTCAAGATTATTCCTAGTGAAGAAGGCTTCAGGAGCTATGAGGCCAGTGTTAGACATGAGAAGTCTAAACAAGTTTCTTCAGAAGAAGAAATTCAAAATGGAATCACTAGCATCAGTAATACAGGCGATTTCAGTTGGGGATTGGCTCACCAATATCGACTTGAAAGATGCCTATTTCCATGTACCAATTTGTCAGGACCACAGGAAGTATCTGAGGTTCGAAGTGGGAGGGGTACATGTGCAATTCAAATGTCTCCCATTTGGCCTGTCTCAATCCCCACGGGTGTTTACCAAGGTTTTGGTCACAGTAATAGCCGAATTAAGAAAAGAAGGAATTTCAGTCTTTCATTACTTAGACGATATTCTGGTAACAGCAAGAACAAAGACAGAAGCAAAGGTTCAAACAACAAGGGTGTTGGAATTTCTACAACTTCATGGTTGGATAGTAAATATGGAGAAGAGCAGTCTGGTTCCAACAAAGTCTCTTATCTTTTTAGGGGCACACTTCCAGACACAAAAAAATCTAGTAAGTCTTCCCCTGCCAAAACAAGAAAAGTTGGTTCAAGCGATAGAAGACTTCAGAAGACAGGAAGTAGTCTCTGTGCGCCACTGTTTGAAAATCTTAGGTTTGATGTCCTCAACGATTCAGATCGTAAAATGGGCAAGGTGGCATTCAAGACCGTTACAGATGTTTTTGCTCAGGAAAGTAAAAAACCCTCAAGAAAATCTGCAGAAAAAGTTGACTCTGTCCCAAGAGTTAAAAAACACTCTAAGTTGGTGGTGTGTTCCAGACAATTTAGGAAAAGGCACATCTCTAGAAGAGCCAGACTGGATAACTATTACGACAGACGCATCCGGAGTCGGCTGGGGGGCCTACATAGGGGAGGTGTGCGTGCAAGGTGCTTGGGAGTTAGGTCATGTCTCCTCAAATATCATAGAGTTAAGAGCAATAAAAGAAGCCCTATTAGCCTTGGCAGATCATCTAAAGGGAAGAAGTGTGAAAGTGTTCTCAGACAACACCACAGCAGTGGCCTACGTGCGGAAGCAAGGCGGCACGAAGCAGAATTTTGGCAGAAGAAGTAGAACCAATTTTCCAGTGGGCAGAATTATGCTTAGAGAATATCACAGCAGTACATCTTCCAGGTGTAGAAAACCAAAAGGCGGATTTTCTAAGTCGAAGCTTCGCGGACCCAGGAGAATGGAGTCTTCACGAAGATATATTTCAGGATCTGGTAAATACATGGGGAGTACCAGAAATAGATGCCATGGCGACCATTCACAACAGAAAGTGCAAAAGGTTTTTTTCCAGATTCCCATGCAAGGAGGCAGAAGCCACAGATGGCCTAAGGCAAGACTGGTCGAGAGAATTAATCTTTGTGTTTCCTCCAATTCCCCTTGTTTGGAAGGTTCTGAAGAAGATAGAGCGAGAAAAAGCCAATGCTATAGTAGTAATTCCATACTGGCCAAGGAGACCTTGGTTTCCTCTACTTCACAGATTATCGCTGGGACAGCCCAAGAAGATTCCGAAGTTTCCAGGTTGGTTGAATCAGGGAATGTTTCAGTTTCACAAAGAAGATCACCTCTGCTTGATGGCCTGGAGGTTGAGAGGAGGAGACTGAGAGAATTAGTGTGCAAGGAGAAGGTGGTAGATTTTCTGTTAAAAGCAAGGAAAAAGTCTACTTCAATGCAATACTATAAAATCTGGGACACGTTTGTGCAGTCTATGTTGGCAGAAGGTCGAGACCCAAGTTGTCCTACAGCATCAATGGTGGTTGATTTTTTATTCTCTGGGTATGAGAGAGGCCTTCATTTAAATACCCTCAAGGTGCAGGTGTCAGCCATTTCAGCGTTATCAGGGAGAACATGGGCAGAAGATTCTTTGGTCCAACGATTCTTTAATGCTCTAAAAAGAGTAAGGCCACGTATCCGAAATTTTTCACCTCCCTGGGATCTGCCTTTTGTCCTGGACAGTCTGACAAGACCGCCGTTTGAACCTTTGGAAGATATTTCCTTATGGAACCTTACTCTAAAGGTTTCTCTTCTGGTTGCCATTACGTCAGCGTGTAGAGTGGGTGAACTGGCGGCATTTTCAGCTCTAGAACCGTTCACAGTCATTTTCAAAGATAAGGTGGTACTAAGACCAACTTTCAAATTTCTGCCAAAGGTGGTTTCAGACTTCCATATGGATTTGGAGGTTACTCTTCCTTCATTCTGTCCTTCGCCAAAGTCAGAAGAGGAGAAACAATGGCATAAACTAGATCTGGTCAGAGCCCTCACGATATATTTGGAAAGAACAAAAGCATGGAGGAAGTCGGATCATCTGTTTGTGATCCCAGGGGGCTTCAGAAAGGGGACGGCCCCATCCAAGAAGACGTTAAGTTCCTGGATAGTAGCAGCAATTGCAAAGACGTACAATGCAGCTGGCAGGAAGGTTCCCCGGGGGTTGAAGGCCCATTCCACCAGAGCTCTGGCAAGTTCCTGGGCAATGGAGGCAAAAGCTTCACCAGAAGCAATTTGTAGAGCGGCGAGATGGTCCTCTATCAATACGTTCATTAAGCATTATAGATTAGATGTGCTTTCCTCCCAAGAAGCAAAATTTGGGAGGAAGATCTTGCAATCAGTTGTAAATATGTCTAAATAAAGTGTGTTATGTTACTGCATTTTGTTGTCAAGTCCCTCCCTGTAGCTTTGGTAGTTCCCATTGGTGAATTGCTGCCATGGGTGACTAGGAAAACAGGAAATTTTTTATTACTTACCGTAATTTCTGTTTCCTGGTCACCTTCCATGGCAGCATTCACCAAAAGACTACCCACCCTTATATGAGCTGTTCAACTAAGACAGTGAGTAGATGGGGGCGGGCACTTTTAACTTGCTTGGGGAGGATCCTGTCCATTGGCCTGGTGAGTGGATTTAACCCATTGGTGAATGCTGCCATGGAAGGTGACCAGGAAACAGAAATTACGGTAAGTAATAAAAAATTTCCTGTTATATATGTACATATGTACAAATGAATATTCATTCTGATTCATTCTCTTGTATAGTCTTATCTTTAACTAGTGTAAAGGTTAAGGACACATGCAAAGATTTTGGGAGATTTAGTCGCCCGGCAATAAGTCGCCTCTTCTTTGAGGCGACTAATCTCCCCGAACTCCCTCCTGCCAGCTAGAATGTAAATCACCGGCGGGATGGCACTCAAAGCGATTTGTTTTTTGAAGTTTCCTCATGAGGGAACTTTGGTCGACTTTGGAAAATGAATTGCACCGATTGCTATCCTGCCGACGATTTACATTCTAGCTGGCGGGAGGCCGTTTGTTGGAGATTAATTGCCCCAAAGAAGAGGAGATTTGTCGCTTAGCAACTAATCTCCACGACTCTGAGCTTGTGTCTCTGCCCTAATGCATGAGAGTATAAATCAGAATGCACATAGAATTGTAGACTGCCAGACAGAGGCACAGGAAGCAATAGAGAGGGTGGATACAGGCCTAGCCATAATGACCCATATGATGTCGGGGGCAGGCTGTGGTTCACATAATCTCGGAAGAGAGGCACTGTGGAAAAAAAGACTCTGACAAGGGCATATAAAGGGACTGCAGGTCAGGAGATCGGGTTCAGCAGCATGAGATTGAGTGGGAGAAGGCCATGGTGCAGTGAGCAACAAGCAGAGAGAAGCTCCACAGCAAGACACAAAAGCAGCCAAGGTTGGTGGCAGATCTGAATGGAGTGCAAAAAGCTGCATCATTTCAATAAAGAGCTGCATGCATTTGGCAGTATTCGTAGAAGGTGGGAGTTACATGTAGGCCCATAACTTGTGCATTGTTTAGTTTAAGGTGCTGATTCTGGCTGCGTTGAAGTTGACATTGTTATACTCCTTGTTATGCCACATCTCACTATATTCTTAATTATTCAGTTACTGCTTTGGTTTCACTTTCGGAGATTAAAATCTGTTTCTTTGACTTATTGTTTTCTGGTGTGTTCTTATTTTACAGGTGGGGGGCTCTTTGGGTTGCTTGGAAAGAACAATTACTTTGGTCGTAATCCTGTGGTCATCCTAGGAGTGGTTGTTCACTTTCTGGCTTTCTACATTATATACCTCTATATGCCTAGCGATGCCCCCATTGCTTCTCGAGATGGAACTGACCTCCAGGCATTCATAAATCCCAGGTATCCAGCCCTCTGTGCAACATCCCCTTTATCCAAGTTCCAGTTCCAAGTTTTCCTTACATTGAGATAGTACTGCAACTTGCTACTCTCTGGCCTCCATTTTACCTGCTTTCCTCTCATATGCATGATTTAATCTTCTCTTGTTTCTTACACCCATGTGTGCCTCCAGGTATCCTCCAGAGTCCAGATCATCAGCTATCTTGCTTGCTCCCTAACATGCTGCTTCTTACCTGCACTGAAACGTTCCCTTAGATCCCACATTTCAGATATGTCTAACTTGATTTTCCAGCCACCTTAAACTTCACCTCTATTCCAGCACTGTTGGCAGGGCCATATTTTCTATAAAGGCAACTAAGGACATGTGCCTATAGGGTGGACCTTATGGTGTATAGAAAAAAAATCCAGTTTACTTGTGTAACCAATCACTGAATGAGGGGCTCTCTTTTATTCAGCCAGTGCCTCTTAATTAGCACTTTTGGCTACAAGTGTAAGCTATCATCTGCTTGTCAATTGATCTGCTAGTGTTTAAACACATCTTCTGCAGTTTAAGTCAGCTTGCAAATATTTTCCAAATAGCTACAGCTTATTTATAGACATAAAAATGTGGATTTGTGTAACACCCCTGGTCCAACCAATCAATTGAAATTCTATCTCCTTGATTATAATTGGGGTCTGACACACATCATTATAAGGATTAATTTAACTCGGATTTAGAAAGAAAGAACCCCAATAATATCAGGTTTTAATTAAAAGCCGGTTAGTCCTCAGGACTTGTTCAAACAAATTAATTAAAGCGCAGTGCAATAAATTAGAAATTCATTAAATTAATAAAAAAGAAAAATGAATTCCCTAACTTTCTGTGATTCCCACTTAATCAATTGAATGTTTTTTGTACTATAGTTAATTGTGTGGTAAGTATGCTTAATAGCTAATATAAAGTGCAGTGCATTAAATAATCACTTAATTAAATTCACTTAAATAGATTCACAGTTCATAGTACTAAATTTAAAAATCAATTAATAACCGGTAAATTGATTTATGAATAAATTATTTAGATCAACTGCTTGCAGGACATGAATTGATAGATAGGAAAATGAAATAAATAGAGGTGGAGTTGTCCCATGTTCTACTGCCTGATTTTTTTGCTATCACCACAAAGCTTTGCTGACTCTTTGAAGCTTTCAAATGGGCGTCGCCGACTCCCTTCTAAAAAAACAAATGCTCTGTAAAGCTGCAAATGTATTGTTATTTTTACTTCTCTTATTCAAATCAATGCATGGTTGCTAGGATAATTTGGATCCTAAATGAATAACATCCGTTTATCAAGCCATTGTCTTAACAATCAGAATAACCGGAAGTTCCCAGTAGGGTGATGTAATGGACCTTTTTGTGGACTTCCCCTGGTGCACACAAGGCAGTCAATGCAAACTGGCAGGCAAAAGTCCACAACAAAGAACTGAAGGGGTTAAACAGGCTCCAAGTCCATGTAATGGGGCAAGGCAGAATACAAGCAGACCAGAAATAGGATTTAATACAGCAGACAGTCATGGAAGGAGGGCTTGTCATGGGCAGAATGACCTCAACAAACTGGCAATATCATATGAGTGCTTTCTACCCATACACAGGCACATTGTTTACTGGGAAGGGTTGACAATACATAGGCACTGTCCCTTGATTATTTCTGTACAGAACTAACTTTTCTTATTGCAGCAAAACCCTAGCTCTGGCCTGCAGTTTTCTGCTGGGATTGGGAGACAGCTGCTACAACACTCAAATGCTGAGCATTCTGGGATCCCTCTACCCCGATAACAGTGCCCCTGCCTTTGCAGTCTTCAAGTTTGTCCAGGTAAGACCTATTTCAGTCAGTTCTGTATGGTTTTTGCCATAAATGCAATGCAATAAATATCTGTACCTTATGCAAGCTTCTGCTTGGGTTAAAAGGGACACCACCAAAAACTGCTTTCTGCCCATTATTATCATCAATTACTTGAGTACTAAAGTGTAAATGCGGGCAGTGGTGAGAGCTCTGTCCTTGTGTAACAGTTCTAGCTTCCATCTAAGCAATGCTTTTGTTTGCCAAGCTGCTTAAACTTTCACCCTGTGAACCAATGTAATCAGCAAGTCAAGCGCATTTGGCAATTTATTCTGATTAGCGCTTCTGCTAATGATTTTGAGCTGCACATATTTATAGGTTGTCAGGGTTCAGAGCACAGATGCACAGGAATGAACTATGCCAGTAACAATCTCCTCTTTTTGTTTCCCCTTTCTTTCCTAGTCCGTCAGTGCAGCTGTGGCATTCTTCTACAGCAACTACCTCCTTCTGCACTGGCAGCTGTTGATCCTGGTGATATTCGGCTTCTTTGGCACAATATCTTTTTTCTTTGTTGAATGGGGACTGGCACAGAGATCCCTGTATAACAGCATGTGATGTTAACCATTGAACTCCTGCCTGCCATCAATAGCAAACCTGGCAACCAGTTCTGTGCCACTTGCCGGGGAAACCACTGGTATTAAGCTGTGACATTTTTCTATGCAGCAACCTTAACCCACCATAGTGATGCAGTGCAAAGTGTGGCAGTTTTCATTGGTGAGAAGATGCTGTTGAAGACCTGCAAACATGACAGCTGCTGATATGTCTGCCAACACTGCTACCAACTACAATTAGGGTTAGGGTTGTTATTAAATGGACTAGTCCAGTTCCACTGGGCAAAACTATATTTTAAAGGGATGCTGTTAGTGTTTGTGCTGCCACATTGTTCATTTTTATTCATAATTTTAAATCTGTTTTTGTTCAGAAAAGGAAGGATTTTTTAAGCACTGCCTTTGCACAGTTTTTTTTTTTAAATACATATTGGACGCTATTGTTTAGTTCAGTATTTACACCTCTATTCCAAGCCTAGAATTGATTCAGGTGCCAAAGTAGTAGGCCAGTTCTACAAAACACTCCAGTTGCCAGAGTTGTTCTCTGCAACATTTTAAAGTGCTTGATAATTAGTCCCTGGTTTATTGCTGACTTCTTACACTCAGGGCTGCATAGAAACCAATGCTTTGTTTGTTTTACAATTTTATGTTTGGGTGGGCAATGCCCCCATTCTCTGACAAGCCGAAATATGCGCCAACAAAGGGCATTATGGCTGCTGCTGCTCTAAAGACCGCAAGAGTTTACCTTTTGAATATTACAGGTATAGCTTCAATTGTGACTTCAAATAACCTAATTATTTTTCCTTTTTATTATCTTATCAACCCTCCCGCTGTTAAAGGAGAAGGAAAGCTACAGAGCCATTTTATTGCCAATAGATTAGCTGCAATAGTGCAAGCTAGAATGCTATATTTATTCTGTAGAATGTTTTACCATACCCGAGTAAAAAGCTCTAGAAACTCTCTGTTTGTTTAGAATAGGAGCTGCAGTATTAATGGGGTGTGACATCACTTCCTGCCTGAGTCTCTCCCTGCTCTGGGCTCAGATTACAGTAGAGAAGGGAGGGGTGGGGGGAGAGGAGCAAACTGAGCATGCTCTTGCCCAGGGCAATGAGGTTTAAGCTGAAGGCAGGAAGTCTGATACAGAAGCCCATGTGTACACAATAGAAGGAAAGAAATGCTGTGTTTCTTTTGACAGGGGACTCGGAGCAACATTACTTTGGGGGTTTACTGGTAAATTTAGATGGACCTTTCTGATAAGGCTTACTTAGTTTTAACCTTTCCTTCTCCTTTAAGGAGTAAAATCAGCACTTTTCAAGTTGACAGTAAAAAGAAAACTGACGCCAGCTCCTGCTTACTTCATTGAGGGCCTGGGTAAATTGAATTACTTTAGGCAGGTAAAGTAAAATATCATTGGGATATAGCATGTGTTTCTCTGGATGAGACACTCAAGTGTTATTTTAGTCCAGAAAAAAAGAACTTTGTTAATGAAAAATATTTATTTCTTTATATATATATATATATATATATATATATATATATATATATATATTGAAACAACTGAATGTATTGAACACAATGGGAAGGTGCGTACAAACCATCTGCAGTATAAATATTTTAAACTCTGACATTTCCAGTCAATTCATCCCAAATCAGTTCAGTGGGGTTAAGGCAGAAGAGGCCTTGGGTTAGAGACTTGCATTGGGCCAACTAACCCTTGGTGGGGTAGGAAAGGAGAAAATATCTGGGCAGGAAGATTCCCTCCTCTAATGAGATAATATGGATGTCAGGGTATGATGAATATCAGATTCATTTCTACTCAGTAAGCAGTGCCATACTCTTCCCATATGTATAAATACAAATATGCAGAGAAGGAATAGTTTTATACACATTAAGGGCAGGGGCACACGGGCAGATTCAGGGAGATATAGTCGCCTGGCAGGGCGACAATCTCCCTGAACTGCCTTCCCCTTGCCTTCCGCCTGCTATAATGAGAAAACGCCAGCGCCATGCCACTCGCGACGGTTCGATTTCCGAAGTTGCCTCACAAGGAAAATTTGGGCAACTTAGTAAACTGAAGCTCTGCGAGTGGCGATTTTTCATTTTAGCTGGGGGAAGGCAGTTCGGGGAGATTAGTCACCAGAAGATCTCCCCAAATCTGCCCGTGTGCTTGAGATTATTTGCTTTTTATTCTCACATATTGTTGATTCTTCTCCATCCTTATACATTTATTTCCTTTTTTTTTCATTCTCCTTTCTGCCTGCGTATATTAATATTTATTTTATACCAAGGTACCTTTAGCTTTCCCTGTTTTGTCACCAGTAGATTTTCTTTCCATAGATCTGGCTGTTTCTGTTGCTGTTCTGCCTAGTTTGCTTATTTTCCCTCCAGCAGGACTCCCTGTGTTATAAATCTGCTTCACCCCCAGACTCCTGTCTTATTGCATGGCTTGTTACTCTCTCTTTCTCTCTTTCTCTCTAAATCTTCAGTGCTCCATTTTATACAAATAATGCAATTTTTTATAACTTTTTCCTTTTTCTCTGTAATAATAAAACTGTACCTTGTACAGTTTATTGGAAGCAAAACCAGTCTATTGGTTTTATTTAATGTTTAAATGATTTTCTAGTAGACTTAAGGTATTAAGATCCAAATTACGGAAAGATCCTTTATCCAGAAAACCCCAGTCCCGAGTATTCTGGATAACAGGTCCCACACCTGTAGTGGCTTTTAAGAGATTCAGATGGGGAATGTATGCTACATGGCACAATGTTTTTAGATCATTGCAATGTTTTTAGATCATTGTAAGAAGGTGCTTACATCATACTATAACATACAGGACTATTGCATGCTTTCTACCTTGTGGCAATGGATTGGGGAAGGCTCTTTCCAATTTCAGCACAATTATTCCCTCATGCACAAAGTAAGGTCATGGCACATTTCCTTAAGCTCATCCCAAATGAACCCATGTGGGAGGAAATGGAACCCCAACTGTGATCCAGGCCTGATCTCCAACATCAGTTCCCAAACCTATAGAAACAATTCCCAGCAAAAATGTTCCAACATCTATTGGGAACTTTCCCAGGAGAGTAGGAACTGTTAAAGGTGCAAAGGGAGGGGCAACTATATATATATATATCATTTTACCTTGAGAATATGAGATGTTGGCCATGCAATTGTATATACCTTTGCCCATATTGTGTGCCACTAATTGGTTTCCTAGGCCTGATGATATAACAAGTTACTTTTAAGGGCTTTAGCCCATGGGCAAATTTGGGGAGAGTCGTCCGAAGTTTCATCGTGAGGCAACTTCGGGCGACCTTGGAAATTGAAGCGCCGCGAGTGAATTGCCACAAGCGATTTTTCATTTTAACAGGTGGAAGGCACTTTGGGGAGATTGTCGCCCCGAAGAAGAGACGATTAGCTGCCAAGCGACTAAATCTCCCCAAATCCGTCCATGTGCTAAAGCCCTAAGACTGGCTTGAATGGGAAGATTTTTTTATGGCTTTTACACCCTTTGGAGTTCCAGCGTTTTGTCCCCCCTTATCACTTAAAGGAGAAGGAAAGCTCCAAGACAGTTTATTGCCAATAGATTAGCCACAATAGTGAAAGATAGAACGCTATATTTATGCTGCAGAATGCTTTTCCATACCTGAGTAAACAGCTCTAGACACTGTCTCCTGTTTGTTTAGGATAGAAGCTGCCATATAAGCTTGGTGTGACATCACTTCCTGCCTGAGTCTCTCCCTGCTCACTTACAGCTCTGAGCTCAGATTATAGCAGGGATGGGAGGAGGGAGGGGGAGAGGAGCAAACTGAGCATGCTCAAGCCCTGCCCTGGAGGTTTATGCTGAAAACAGGAAGTCTAATACAGAAGCCCATGTGTACACAATAAATGGAAAGAAATGCTGTGTTTCTTTTGACAGAGGACTCAGAGCAGCATTACTGGTGTATTTATATAGACCTTTCTGAGAAAGCTTACTTCATTTTAGCCTTTCCTTCTACTTTAGCAAGGTCATCATATCAATCATATCAAGAACATTTTGGACTGCAAGCATGTTTTCAACCAAATCTCATCCTATTTGACCTTCAAAGTGGGCTTTCAGTATCAGACATTTGAAGGGAGTATTGACACTGGAGAGACCACAAGTATCAAATTTTAGGTATCAACACATTTGACTGGCCTCCTTGCTCCCAATATTGTGTTATTAGCTGATATATATGGATGACTAAATTGGACTAAATTGAACTAATTTACTTGTTAGACCAAACTAAAGGATAGCAAGGGGCATGGTATCCTTGGCACTTTTGAGTCAGCCAATGATTTCCCAGATATTGTAACACTATAGGGCAAATTCGCTAAAGGGCTAATTTTTGGCTGCAAAGGCTTTGCGCCACTTTGCCAGCCGTTAATTCACTACTACTATGCTAATTTACTGCAAAGTTGCATCTCAGCAGCCAAAACGCTGGCGAAGTTTTCCAAGCGTAAATTTGTCAGTGCAAACATCTCATAGCTAACTTTCAGTAACGTTCGTTTCTACCTAAACTTCGTTAGTACACTTAGGTCATTTTAAATAGGAAGTGTACATATTGGTCATATATACATCTTTATTAGAGATGTTGGTGCAAATTCTTGAAGTGGCCACTTATTATTACAAATGTACAAGGAAGCAAAATAAAGACAAAAGAGATCCTAGACATGAGCCCACCCTAAAACAAATGGCATGTCCCTCAAATGGTGAAAAAAAAAATTAAAACAATTAACAGTTACAACTTTTAAATACAGTTTCAAATATGAAAAAATGCCAGCATTTTTTATAATTTTTTTAACTTTTGACGATAGGATGTCGCTGACATAAGATTGAGGGGGATGTAGCTTCATCTTATCAGTTCGCCAGGTCTAAGCTAGGGAAGGAAACTGTGGCAAATGGGGTAATATTATGGAAAATTCGCGGAGTAACAACAGCACAAAACTTTTTTATCGATGTACTCTTTCACTAGCGAACTGTCCTCTACACCTGTTATGAAATTGGCAATCTTCCTGTGGATTGGATTTCTGGCGAATTTTCACTAGAGACCAACACTTCTCCCTTCAGTAAAACTGCCCATATGATTTTGGCACATCACCTGGACAGACTAATCAAAATTGCTCTTCGAATACATGTACTTGGTCAGGTTGACAAATGAAGTTCTTTGCTAATTTGGCCAGTGATATGGTGGATACTAAAGAGACAGGGCATGTAACTAGAAATTGTTCCTTACAATACAGTGTCTTTAGAGTGTGTCCAACAGCATGACGTCCAACAGCCCATGAAACATTCTGAGTTATACTATTAGACTCTTATTTGGTTGAAGGATTACTGTGATTACCTGCATAAAACAACAACAGAGCAAATAGTATGGCAGTGCACCCCTCAGAATACACTTCTTTTTTCCACTAAATTGCATCCTGGAAGTGGCAAAACTAACCACAGCGTGGTGGTGGGCATCCCAAAACCCTGACAATCTGGCAACACACTTAGGTTTCTATGAAGAACTTAAGAACCTGTTGTATAGAGGCTGTGAATATACAATCACAGTAACCCTGGCCTTGAAAGAAATTGTTTGGGCATGGAACATGGTCCTAAACTTACTCCCAATAAGAGCCATTGCTTATGCACATATAAACTCCTTAACAATATATTTTTCTCTGACCTCCAACTAAGAAATGTGGTAAAAGCCCAGTTCCCAATACTCCAATAAACACTACACCTACCAAAGAGAAAAATTGCAGGCGCACAGTTTGCCTTTAAAAATAATTATTACAAAACATGAGGTGTTAGTACGTTGGCTAAAATATTTAACTCACGTGCCACGTCAAGACAGCTCATTGTACGCAAGTCCTACACTATTTGTGAGCATTCTAAATTTGTAGTGCATTTAAATCAAATCCCCAGCAACTAATGTGTCTGAATAGTAAGACCACAGATCAAGACTACACCTAGAACAGTTGAGGATCTAGCCCATTCCCCGGTACTCCCAAATCTATCTTCTATGCCCATTTGATCTATGGTAACGATTGCAAATTACCCAGACTTCTGGACCAATGGAAGAGGGACCTCCCAATACTAACTGAAGATACTTGGGCGGATATGCTCGATATAGTCTTTGATAACTTAAACTGGCCATAGACGCAAAGATAAAAATCATACAAAACGAAGGTTCATATGAATTTTGGACCGTGTGTGGAGTGTCCCGACATTTTTTGTACCATGGCGATCGGTCGTTCAGTTGGTCGGACAGGTTAAAAGATTTATATTCCCTGAGGCTAAAATCTCTTTCTGACAATATCAATGGGAGACTGTCCCTTTCAAAGAGTAATACTAACAGCACAATAGGTATCTGGAAATTTTATTCAGTATCTTACAGTAACTGCATAGAAACTCACTATATAGAACCACCTTTTTTTCTTTTTTTGTTGTTTATTGTTCTAGTTCCTGTAAAAGTCAAAATATTTACCCTGCTCTATTGTAAGACATGCAATCATTGAATGTAACGTACAACGGTTAAGCTACTTTATACTTCACAACATTACACTGTGAAAGAACTCCGCTTGATGGAACTACATTGCCATGTTCTAATATTGAATATCTCAATAAAATTGTATTGTTAAAGAAAAAAACATTGTGTAGGAGGATTGTACTGCATGATTGTATGCCTAAGGCATAGAGGAGGGTCAGGCAATATTTGATTGACAGCTGAGATTTTTAAATGAATTTACAACAGCTATGAATGCTTTAATGCCAATGCCAATTTTACAAATGTACTGGTACTTTAATTAACAGTAAATTTGCAATCCTCCAATGGTTTCCCAGCACACTCCAGTTCCCTCCTAATCCTCCCCTGCTCCCAGAAAAGGCAAGACAGGTGTAGTGAGAATTAGTGCAACTCTACTGAAATGCATGGACATCTTCAATTGTTCTATCTGTGCCCATTCACATGAAACAGCAGATCACTATGAAGGTTTAGACAGAGGTCTGAATTGATATAGGCCCTGGCATTTCAAGTGCACAGATGCCCAAACAGCCCCCACCAGCCCAATAAATAGTGAGCGTCCATTGCATTTTACAGCACAGACTGACAGTCCGGCCCTTCCTAATAATCGTGTAATAAGCTACATATCACCAGACTGCCCTTCGTTCAGGTCCGGCTCCAATCACTCACTGTACGAGGCAGACCTGTCACTTTTAAATGTATTATTATTATTAACATGTATTTATATAGCACCAACATATTGCGTAGCACTGTAAAGTAAATGTGATTATACAACTAAATCACATGAAATTATATGCATAGAACATATGGAGTTACATACATCACAATCAATACCGGTACAAAAGGTGAGGCAGGCCCTATGCAGAAAGAGCTTACACTCTAAAGGGAAGGGAGTAATACACAAGGTGTGGGAGTGGGCAAGATCGAATTAAGTGGGTGAGAAATGTGGTACTTTATGTGGTGTTGTGTTTGGTAGTTAAGTAGAGTGAGGGTAGGCTTCTCGAAAGAAGTGTGTTTTAAGAGATTTCTTGAAAGCAGAAAGGTTGGGAGAAAATCGGACAGACCGTGGGAGAGAGTTCCAGAGGAGGGGTGCAGCCCTTGCAAAGTCTTGAATGCGAGCATGTGTGGAGGTAATGAGAGAAGAGTTGAGTAGCTGGTCAGTAGAGTAGCATTGTAAGCGTTTGGGTGAGTATATAGAGATGAGTTCAGAGATGTAGGGTGGGGCAGAGTTATGAAGTGCTTTGAATGTCAGGGTCATAAATTTGAATTTATTTCTGAGAGGTAGTGGAAGCCAGTGCAGGGATTGACAGAATGGCATGGCAAAGGAGGAGCGGTTGCTGAGGTGTATGAGCCTCGCAGCAGTGTTCATTATGGACTGGAGAGGTGAGAGTCCCTGGAGGGGAAGGCCAATTAAAAGAGAGTTACAGTAGTCTAGATGTGATATGACGACTGAGTGAATAAGAATTTTGGCAGCATCTTGGGTGATAAATGATCGTATTTTGGATATGTTCCTTATGGGGAAGTGACGATTTAATAAGTGACTCGATATGAGGAGTGAATGACAGGGCAGAATCTAGGATAACCCCAAGGCACTGGGCCTGGGGAGAGGGGGTGATAGTGGAGTTGTTAGCTATGATGGATGTTTCCGGGATGTTATTGGTGTTAGTTGGAGGAAAGAGAACCATTTCAGTTTTAGAGAGGTTTAATTTAAGGTAGCGTTTTGACATCCTTGGAGGAAAGAGAACCATTTCAGTTTTAGAGAGGTTTAATTTAAGGTAGCGTTTTGACATCCAGGTAGAGATAGCGGACAGGCTGGAGGAGAAGCAAGTTAGGAGTTCTGGGTTAAGATCAGGAGATAAGAGAGAAATCTGAATATCGTCAGCATAGAGGTGGTAGGTGAAACCATACAAGTTGATTAATTTGCTGAGGGAGGATGTATAGAGGGAGAATAGGAAGGGTCCCTGGACAGAGCCTTGAGGAACTCCAACAGAAAGAGGTAGGGGAGAAGATGCTACCCCATTGTAGGAGACACTGAAGGAACGATTGGTGATGTAAGAAGAGAACCAGGACAGGGCTGTGTCACAAAAGCCAAGCGAATGGAGGGACAGGAGGAGGAGAAGGTGATCTACAGTGTCAAATGCAGCTGAGAGATCAAGCAGTATTAGTAGTGAGAAATGATTGTTGCCTTTTGTAAGGTGAGAAGAGGCCAAAAGCTTTACAGTTGAGGAATGTTGTAATTGATTTTATTTGTATTTTTTTTATTGTTTTAGCACAACTGTAGGCCCATGAGATCAACATCCTTGGATTAGTCTTATTAAAACAAAAACATGTGCTAAATTAGTCAGGAATCAGCAGGACAGAGCGGGGGATTATAATGAAGGAATGAGGGAACATTCAGCACCACACACCCCCCTATGTTCCATTTCACAACTGTTCCACCCAAGGCAAAGCTCTCAACCTGACTTCCTGATATTAGATCAATTGGGGTCACAGTAAGAAATCTAGCTGAGGATGTTATTTAGTAATATGCCTTTCCCTATGACTTTTGCCACACTTCCAGAACAGGGGTATCAGCCGAGGATCCAAACATGATGGGATCTCTAAGAGCAGCAGTTATAGAAAAGCGGCAAAGTAACCACCGACCTTTAATTGTAGTTGGAATACAACTACCTGGGAGCTGTAGTACAACAGCAGCAGGGCAAGAACTAGAACAGTTGGGTGTGGAGTGCTGACTCAATGTAACGTTGAATGTTTGAGTGAGTGGTGGGTGGTGATGAGGTGGGAGGCTAGGCCAACTATAATATTTTACTTGGCTCAGTCTACTTATTAAAATAATGTCAACACTGTAACTTGGGTCACTGCCCCCACTGCAGGGGTTGGCTTCCCCCTATGGTTACACCACTGAATAATGGGGTTCGTAAAAAGAGGATAGGATGGAGAACGCAATTCAGCAAAATATTTATTTAACAACATAATATATTAATAAAACAAGCCCTTTCTATAATGGAACATGGAAAATACAACACAAATTCCGAGACAACTGGATAGAAGCACTCACTTCACTCCTGGAATTCGCGCCAGGATTCCAGTCCATCTTATTTTCACAGCCTGCACAAAATAAATCTCAGCTCAGTAAATGAAAAAGGACAGAAACAGCCATTTTTTATTGGGGGTATTATTTGTGAGGTCTGATTGCAATGACTGCTAATGATTGCCCCTCAGCCCAGGCTCCAGTCCTGCACTCCAGAATGTTAACCTGTTATATAATAATTGTACAGCATTATCAGGCCAAATGGTCTCTAAATGGTGTTATTATTAACTTACTGGACGGTCTGGCAGACACCAGGTCACCGCTCCAAAAGCTGGTATATCATTAAACAGCGGTGCCAGTATCATCTGTACTGTTCCATGTAACTGAAAGAAAGGGAAGGATATTTATTAATATGTAGGGGAGAAAAGGGAACATACATGGGGGGTACATAAATAATGCCTCACACTCACTTCAGTGTGACTGGCTCGAACCTTTAACCTTGAAGAGAGCCACTTCAGTCTTAAAGGGATCCTATCATCGGAAAACATGTTTTTTTCAAAACGCATCAGTTAATAGTGCTATTCCAGCAGAATTCTGCACAGAAATCCATTTCTCAAAAGAGTAAACAGATTTTTTCATATTCAATTTTGAAATCTGACATGGGGCTAGACATTTTGTCAATTTCCCAGCTGCCCCTGGTCATGTGACTTGTGCCTGCACTTTAGGAGAGAAATGCTTTCTGGCAGGCTGCTGTTTTTCCTTCTCAATGTAACTGAATGTACCAGGCAGCTGTTATCTTGTGTTAGGGAGCTGTTATCTGGTTACCTTCTCGTTGTTCTTTTGTTTGGCTGCTGGGGGGAAAAGGGAGGGGTTGATATCACTCCAGCTTGCAGTACAGCAGTAAAGAGTGATTGAAGTTTATCAGAGCACAAGTCACATGACTTGGGGCAGCTGGGAAATTGACAATATGTCTAGCACCATGTCAGATTTCAAAATTGAATATAAAAAAATCTGTTTGCTCTTTTGAGAAATGGATTTCAGTGCAGAATTCTGGAGCAGCACTATTAACTGATTCATTTTGAAAAAAAAAATTTTCCCATGACAGTATCCCTTTAATAGGTCCTTCAGCACTGCAAGAAAAAGACAAACGTTATTTTGTTATTCAGTGTAGATCAAGTTCCAGTTATAACTTGATTATGTATTTGCTGTGGGACTGAATGAGTGAGGCAAGTAAATAAGATCATGCACACTACTTGCCTAACGTCCGTATCAAGGACAATTTGCTTCTTTTCTGTCTGTTTAATGGAACCTCACTGCAGTTATCTGCAGTTGCTAAACAGAACATGTAAGGGTTAGTGAATTGGGTATGAGATCTCTAAGCAATACAATATAACATGCAATATTATCAGTACAGTTATAGTGAGCCTTTGAAGCTGCTAGTATAATATCAACTGACTCTGGGAGACACTAATGCTAGATTGACATGAATATGCTCACTATATATCATATATATCTTATTTTACTTTGGCATTATTTGCTTCTAACTCCATACCAAGCCTAAAGGACTGGGGAACTGGCACATTAAATTAGCAGAAGAGTTAAATTCGTTACCTTTTTACGCCCAAATCAAATTCAAGGAAGCGGAATAACTTTAAGAACACTGACAATGCTCAGATTCGAGGCTGATAATAATCGATAAGTAGATTCTTTAAATAGCGATTAAAGTATGGCCACATTTCTGCAAGTAGCTGCAAGAGAATAAAAGAAATAAGATTAAATAAGATATGAAATGAGGGCAGGTTACTGGAGACACAAAATCATTATCATATCCGTTACCTACAGAAATGGCCTCTTACCTTGTTTCTAGGATCTTCTTGATTATCTGTCTCCTCTTTGGGCTCATCCTTTTCTTCTTCCTGTTGGCCAATCTGCAGATTTACAGAAAGAGAGAGAGAGATATTAGGTTCATTTTCTGATTCTTCATGTGCACCCACCAACTTATATACAGGTATGGGATCTCTTTCCCAACCTTAACAAAGCAATAAACTGCCATTGAATAACAACTCCAGCTTAGTCTAGGACACTTTATTTGTGTGATAAGATCCAACGTCTTAGATGGATACTACAGGATCTCCTACATTATAAGTATCTAGAGTATTATTACATGGGGCATATATTGTATTACAGGTATGGGAAATAGTGCCCGGAATCCTTAGAACCAGGGCTTTTTTATAATTCGATCACCATACCTTAAATCTGCCAAAAAAATTTAAACATCAAATAAGCCCCTTCCCAAAATTAAGAAAGATCAATTTTTTTTCTAAAATTGGGGATTCTGGATAAGAGATCCCATACCTGTTTCAATACATTTAACCCTGAGCATCACATAGGCTCCTCCTGTATCAGGAAAGCTAGTAAGCTAATGCTTTATTCTATAGAGTGTTTAGAGGTGTAGGTTCTCTCTTCCTCGGGGGTCTTCATCACAGTAGATCCACCAGAAGACCAGCAGCCCAAGCGCTATGTATCCAATGTGCACATTCACTTTTCCTAAACAGTAACCGTGGGATACGGTTACAAGGATGGGAAGGGCTTTCCAGTTTTGTCTCACTTCATGCCGGGCTGGTATCCGCTCTTGCTCGGGGGTTAAATAAAATCTCACAATCATGGAGGCAATGACATAAACAGCGGGTATATTGCTTCTTCCATTTAAATATCCAAGTAAAAATGCAATGGTAGATCTAATTATCAAAAAATTTATATTAATTTTTGTATGTAAGTTGTTGCTTCACAAACTGAAAATGTTGCAGGAGATGTATTCACTAGTGTGTGTATAGAGTACAAAATGCTTAACACATAATTTTTAATGATGAATATCAGACAAACACAATTTTCATCCACTGGCATCTATGGCGATAATCATATCATATTATATGATCGTCAGTGGTGTAACTTGAAGTCCCACAGGAAAATCATTTTAGCGCCCCTTAAATTGTGGGAGCAAGGTATTATAAATAAAATTGCCCATCAGTCAGTGACCCCCTGGACTCCTATATTGCTGTTGGTCTGACTTTAGTTATTTTAAATAGAGGTAAATGATAAAGCCACATACTGACAAATATACCGTTTATTGTGTAATGCTTAACCTGAACCTCTAGTGGTCAATCCAATAGTGCTTTGCGCCCTGCACATCTCTGACTTTTTGCTCTCCTCCAATGAGTACAGTGCTACCTGCATAATCCTCTCTACCCCATATTTGTTTCTGAAAGGGAGTGCAAACTCGGCACTTCTGGTCTGCCCAACAGAAGGCAGTATGGAAAGTACTCACCAGTGATGCACCTTGTATTGGATTTCCAATCTGGCACTAGGTACAGAATGTTGCCAGGCAACACGTGGTTTAGAATAAAATAAAGGGTGCTCTTTTTGCACTTGCATCCAGGGAATATTAACTGAGCCCTGTCCCCTTTCTGGTAGAAGCACCGAGCTGCTGTGTTAACTGCTGCATTCAGTTTCCATGACCAGCAGAGGGAGCATCTATCCCAATAAATGTTATTGTCATTACTATGAACCTGTGCCTTATTGAAATGTCGTACACAGACTTTTGTATGTATAAAATGTGCTGTAGGCCTCTTAGCCCTCCTGTTGTTTAGCACTGTCTTGAGAATAAAGGCAGGACTCCACGGACGATTCAGCCGCCATCCGATGCGATGTGTTGCGACACGACTGTCGGATGCAGACGCTGCAGTCTGCGTCTGCATCCGACAGTCTTGTCACGTCAGCAATGCAAAATGATCCGACAATAGCATTACTTACCTTATTTCTGTCGCATCCAACGCGACGCCTGCGTTTTTCCGCATCGCGACGGATCGCGGCAGCATCGTCGTGGAGTCCTGCCCTAAGGGTAAAACCGCGTGGACGATTTTGATCAGATTTTGTGGGTCAGATTTTATCTAATCTTGCAATCCAACACCATGCAGTACCACGTAACAGCACAAGATTTGTAGCAACCTACGAAATCTGACCCCCCCTGTAGCAAGAATGTAAAGTCTGATCAGATAATGTCAGATGGTGTAGTTGTTCATGCATCCACCTCTGATGTTCAATGTATTTCAATAGAAAAAAAAGTCAGGCAGACACCATCAGATTTCATCTTGTTGGATGAAAACACAGCTTGCAAAGTTTGAATACGAGTCCCATTATATTCTGACCATGCGTCTACATTAGACTTGTAGAATACGTTTTGTCAATCCGACGCTATCCTACGAAATCTCCCTTAGCCCTTAACCAGTAGGTGAACTCCAAACTCCCAATGGAAGGAGAGCAGCCCACAAGGTGGAAGTAGGCAAAATTTGATCCCTGAATGTTCACTAAACAACCTGAGAAGGCTGCTGTCAATAAGCTGAAGGTGGATTAAAGGAGATGTAAAGACAAAAAAATAAAATCCCATTTTTACTTTCTTTAATGAAAAATAAATCTATCTCCAATATACTTTCATTAAAAATGTGTGCCATTTTTATAATGACCCTGACTGTATGCAGTGGAATTTAACTTGTTTATTAATGACTTAGGGGAGGGTATTGTAAGTAATGTATCAGTGTTTGCAGATGACACAAAACTATCCAGCCCAATTAATTCCATCCAGGATGTGGCACTTGCAACAGGATCCTGACAAACTGGCAATCTGGGCAGCTAAGTGGCAAATGAGATTCAATGTTGATAAATGTAAAAATATGCAAGCCACTTATACCCTTAATGGGACTGCACTAGGCAAATCCATTATGGAAAAGGACCTTGGAGTCCTTGTAGATGATAAACTTGGCTATAGCAAGCAATGCCAGTCAGCAGCATCAAGGGCAAATAAAGTTTTGAGCTGTACTTAAAGGGGAATTGATTCACGGCAGAAAGGGGTCATTCTTCCACTGTACAGAGCACTGGTAAGGCCCCATCTAGAATATGCCGTACAGTTTTGGTCTCCAGTGTTCAAACAGAACATGATTGTATTAGAGAGGGTACAGAGAAGGGCAACTAAGCTGGTAAAAGGTATGGAAAATCTTAGCTATGAGGAAAGACTGGCCAAATTGGGGATAAGAGGCACTTAAGGGGTGATTTGATAACTATATATAAATATATAAGGTCTTTTCAGCTGACACAAGGTCACCCATTCTGATTAGAAGAAAAGAGGTTCCGCCTAAATATTCGGAAGGGGTTTTTGACAATGAGAGCTGTGAAGATGTGGAATTCTCTCCCTGAATCAGTTGTACAGGCTGATACATTAGATAAGTTTAAGAAGGGGTTGGATGGTGTTTAGCAAGTGAGGGAATACAGGATTATGGGAAATAGCTCATAGTACAAGTTGATCCAGGGACAAGTCCGATTGCCATTTTGGAGTCAGGAAGGAGTTTTTTTTCCCCTCTGAGTTAAATTGGAGAGGCTTCAGATGGGGTTTTTTGCCTTCCTCTGGATCAACTAAACACAACGGGCGACTGTGTAGAGATTTGTATCCACAGACCCAGTGCAGTCTGCTTATTCTGATTATTAATAAGTCTTGCTGTATCAGCCACTATGGCAGAAATTATTTGACTTGTGCTGTTTTGATAATTTATGACGATTCTTAAGATTAACCTCCCTACAGCAGCCCAGACCACATTGAGCATGGTCTTGGTCTTAACAAAGTACCCCTGTGGCCAACTTTGAAAACATAAATCATTTAATTAGTCTTCTGGCGCAGTAAGTTCATATTTATGTTTAGTATACTAAATACAGCATTTTTAGCATTATTCTATTTTAGACTTTAGTTTCCCTTTAAAGTAGATCTATCCTTTCACTCATCCTTTACATTTCCAGCAATGCCATAATACAATTACGTGGGGATTACACATGGAAGTGTATTCAAGTGACACATGGGCTAAGGTGAGTGTATAGGCTGTGGAAAGAATCCTACGCAAACAGTTGTGGTACAACTCCCAGCATCTGAGTCTGTTGGCAGCAGGGAAACCTCTTCTCTATGGTGGGATCCTGCGCTGCCAGCTTTCAGTTTCAATTAACCCCATAGCTAATGCATGTCTGATGGTATAAAGCGATAGGAAGTTGTCTGTTCTAATTCTTCCTCCTGGAGTACTAGATTAACTATTTATGTCCCTAGTACTCAGGGACGGATTTATACTTAGGGTGCCCCTAGGCTGGGACAACTTGTTGCCCCTTTCCCCAGTGCTTCTGAACCCATTGCAGTGTGGCTTGGTGACATGATGCCCTTACAATTCTGCTGCCCTAGGCCTTTGTGGCCTTTCTACATATCCGGGCCTGTCAGTACTGTGGATTATACCATTATTTCAATACCTAGTCCTACACATTGTAGCATATAAGGAGGATATAGTGGAGTGCAATAATTTATTCATATTTTTTCTATATGATATTAAAAGTAAAAGAATGATAAATAATTGAAAGATAAGCTTGTCCTTTAGGCACTGTTCACTTTGGTCACTCATGTGTGTCTTTCTCTTCTAGCGCCTACATTTCTATGGTTCTGCAGCCTAATACACTTTATTTGGTTTGATTGGAATTGCAGCTGCCAGAGAGATTTTGGAAACATATTTTTTCTTCTGTTGTTGTAACTTTTCAAACATGGTAGAAGTTCTTCTCCAGGCTTTCAGAGGGTGTAACGGTCGGCACCCAACACCAGAACAAACACCAGGCACCCTGGTCTCAGCTCGTGCTTCACCAGTAGTGTGACCGCCTTTGGGCCTCCGGAGGAGCCCTCGGCTTACTTGGATGCCACCTGAACTTAAACGAGAGGTGCAAGATGAGGGTTCTGGATAGGCAGAGGGGCACGACTGTAGAGCAAAGTCTTTGGACAGAAGGTCGTAATGCAAGGCGTGAGGCAATAGAGTAGTCAGATCAGGCTGGGTCGAGGCAGGCAGAAAGTCAGCGTAACAATTCAGGCCGGGTCTGGGCAGGCAGCGTTCAAAGCATTCAGGCATTCAAGAGTCAAAACCGGGAGATCAATCAGATGGGATGAGGCAGAATCGGAGTCAAATAACAGGCAAGGGTCAGGTTCCAGAGATCAGAGTAGTAAAACAGCCAGGCAGAGTCAAACACAGGAATCAAACAATCAAGAAGCTTAACAGCACAAAGTACAAGGCACCAGGAACAAAAACCTATCACGGGCAACCATAAATGAACCAATACCCCTTTAAATATTTGAATTTGGCGCCATTCGTCAGCGTGCTTGCGCCTTTAAATAGCAAGAATGCGTGCAGCGCGCGCACTAGGGAGAAAGCCGGCAAGAGGAGCGGCGGGCGTCCCCGCCACACCACTAGACCACCAGGGTAAGAGTTCCTGACAGAGGGCTTCTACTACAGGAGCTTTAGGGAATAGAATGGGGCATAATCTATCTGCTGTTGAACAGAACCATTGTAAGGTATAGTGGCATATTTTGGGCTCTCTTGCAATTCAGGTAAGTGCTCCCTTCGCCCCCTGTTTGTGAATTTGTTCTATTATCTTGCATGGATTCACAGAGTTCTTCTTGTAATCCCCAATAGCATGCTGTTTGGAAACCTGTACATCTACTTGGCTTGGAAAGGAGAGATAAGCATTTTTGGTATGTCCCCTGAGTCACCCATCTATATCTAGCATGTAAATGTAAAATCTAAAAAATTCAGGAATTTCTAAGAAAACTTTCACCAGCGTTACTTTCTTCCTAGCGAAACTTTAACAAACTTACACTTACGTCAATTTTAATAGGATGGGTAATATAGATCATATATATGTCTTTACAAGTGATGTTGGTGAAATTGCTGGAAGTGGCCACTTATTAAACAATAATTTTATTAAAAATTAAAAAATAAATGATTAAAAATAAAGACAAAAGGGAGGAGGAAGCATATGAATTTAATGGTATATTGTAATATGGCTTACATTTTTCACATTCCTGCAGTGAGCACCAACAATTTTTATTTTTTTTGATGTGCTACCATCATTAATGTGGACATGCAGGGCCCAATATGGCGCCCCTAGGCCGACAGGTCCTAGAGCCGGCTGATTTGACGTGCACCGCCCCCACGTGAGCAAGCACAGTCGCTGGGGCTGAAATGTTGTCGCCCTAGGCCCTTTGTGGCCTCGGGTGTGATTTAAAATGGGTGTGGATAAAACAATAGGTCAACTCTGGCTTCCATTATCGGCCTTCCATCATGTAGGACAGAAAAGATCCGGCCCTTGGTACCTCGGAAGTTGGACAGCACTGCTGCAGTTGATGCAGAAGAGGACATGTAAATGTATCTCATCTCAGAAGCAGCACCGTTGCTTATGTTTGCTATACTGATACATGTTGTACTGATGGAAGACCAAACAGATCCTGAAGTTCAACTCAGTTTACAGCTCTGCACCACCTTGTATCTCTGACATTATCATCAAGTACTGAGCAAACCACTCATTACCCTCTTCAATTCCATAACTTGACACCTTCTCTGGAATTCCCTCCCACTTTCCATTCAAAATTCTCCCAAATCTCTTTTGTAAATAATATGTTAAAACACTGTTCTGATAAGCATATTCTCATAAACACTATATGCCCATTCCCAGGACCCCATGGGGACCCAGGAGATCTCAGCCTGTTTAGAAAGTGGCACAATATCTGCCCAGGTGTGTGTGCAGTTTGAGCCAACTGTTTTGATTAGATTCCACCGCCTTTATGTCCTCTTACTTTTCGTTTTTATTTGTTTAAATACAGAATAATATGTGGCTCAGTGCCTCACTCTGAGAACGGAGAGTAGCCTTGTGTCTCATTCTGCCCCAGTTTGAATTCATGCCCTTTATTTCCTTGTGTGATTACCCTCACCTTATGGTTGTGTCTATCAAACAACTTTAGCTTGGAGAATGTATTACTCTTGGCTCAAGTTCTACTGCACTACAGAACAGGCCAAGAGATCTATTCAACTAGTAAGTAATGTGGACTGTGCATTTTGTTAGCAAATGCTGACACCATAAGATTGCCCAAAATCTAATTATGGGTAGTATTTTTTAATAGATGTTTTGGTAATTAGGCAGTATAAGCTTTAATGAGCCTATTTTATGTAAAGGAGCAATATCATTTTAATTACAAAGCCACAGAGCTGTTAGTGCTTGCAATGGGGTAACTACCTATACAGCAGACCCTGCGGTCACGGGGGGACCACGGTTACAGTGGGGCCCAGACCACGTGATTTGCTGCATTGAAGTCTCCTCTCCCCAGCCCCTCTCACACCTTTAAAATGTTAACTCCTGGTCCAGTCAGTAGATTATTTTGCAGGGCTGGCCAGATGCACTGATGTTATGCCACTGAAACCTTTTGTTCTGTAGACTTTACAGACACACAGGCTGAGCCAAGTAATTTCTGTACTAAAAGATTTAAAGTGTCACTTACCAACCAATGTGAATTTCTGTTGCTTGATACTTTATGCTTTATATTTTCTTCCAAGTGTTTATATTGTAGGGAGACTGTAGAGATTTCAGCAAACAAGAGGGGGTGCTGTTTATTCACAAACATAGTGCATTTCAGTGAAGGGTAGCCAATACTATGATACCCAACCTATTGCCCTACAGACTGAATGGATGGATATCCTGTGATACTGAGTGGCCATGCAGCCTATGCTCTTGTAGAAATGAACTATATAGTTGTGGTGGTGTGTACCTCTACTAATAGAGTATAGTCCAAAAATCAATGTAGATTCCAAAAATCAAAATCATTCACAGTAGTCTAATCCCAGACAGACCCCCAGTCCAAGGGCCATGTGTTTAAATGTAATCAAACAAAAAACAAATGCGGCATAGACTTACTGTTGGTTGAAAAAGGAGTCCAGATGATATAAAAAATAGAAAATCTTTATTAGGACATATTAAAGCTTGATGCGTTTGGTGCCAAGGGTGGGCACTTACTCATAGGCTGTGACGCTTCTATTTATGAGAATATAAACAAAAGAATATACACTCAAAAAAACCCTCTTTTTAAAAAATGTATTACTGTAGCTAGAGTTTTGTTGGATTTGCTTATGTAGCAGTGCAGCTACCCTCAGTTTTCCTAGCAATATCGCCTGAAATGGTCTTTTTTGTTGATGGACACATCTTACATTTAAACGATCGTTTTGATCGATCTATAACGAAAAGATCTTTTAAAGATCTTTACATCTATGGCCAGCTTTACTGTTGATAAATACAAAAGCCCAGGCTTTCTTTTCTGCATTCTGCTGCCATGGGTTCGATCAGGTAACCTCAGACCCTCAGTCCCAGACTCTCTGGCTATAGGGGTAATATAGGCACTAGAGTGTGGTACCTCTTCAGCTGAGGAATATTCCCTACACACAGACCAATGGGCACTACTGCTTTTTGATACTTCTTAAAGGCTTCAGTGTGAACATGCTGGTGCCTCACTCATTTAGTAAGCTCATGTGGTGATAGCAGGGTCTGTCAGTCTTGCTGTACCAGGACAATCTGCTTTGATCCCTTTCTAAAGTTGATTAGAAATTGATATTGGGACTGCACAGCTGGAAAGAAGATTATTGCCCTGAAAAGATCCATTGTACAAGTTTTCAGAATAATTATTAACTTGCGGGGTTTAGAGACACATTTGGAAACCTGTGACGTGTTAAGGAGCATGGTGCCAGCTTTTCAGTGATATAGTGACATAAGCAAGCCTGTAATGGTAATGGCTATGGCACACCATCCATTTTTCCCCAGTAAAAAGAAAAGACTGATACAGGCCAAATCTGTCCATTTTCTGCATTGACAGTATTCAAAACGGCCTCTTACTGCAAACAGAGTTAGGATTTTAGATATTTCCTTTGGGTAAACAAACAATAAAACCAAAACATATATATATATATATATATATATATATATATATATATATATATATATATATATATATATATATATATATATATATATATATATAAATATTTTACCTTTAAAAATGTAACACTTTGCATCTTGATGCCAAAGCCATGCGCTGTGTTTGATCACCCAGCACCTAATTTGCCATAGCACGTAACACTTAATGGTCTACGCCTTACAAGTCTCAGCCATTATATTGCTCATCTGTCTTTTATTGGGAAACTTTCAGGTAAAACAGACAGAGCATTTAATGAAATGTTCAACGAAAGCAGCGTCCTTGGTGTTTTTCCTTTTGTAAGCTCTTCTTTTTAACAGAGGGCTGCTTTGAAATCCTCTGCTAGGCTGCCAATGATTGTCTAGGCACAAGGCGCCGCAGGAGGCAGGGCATTGATTATCACCCCCTACAGGGCAAAGGCTGGCATGAAAGGATCACTGCAAAAGATAATGAAAGTGATAACGAATTCTACAATGACAGCAGGTTAAGATTAGCCAGTGGCTTTCAAAAGGGGGAAATCAGCCATAGAGGAATAAAATCCACCTCACTACACAGTGTATAATGCAGCAGCCTTTTGCAAGGGGCACGCTGGTGACAAAACATTTAATATAATGCAAGCGGGGCCGGTAGGCTAATGGAAAAACAGTCACCCAACAGGAGAGGGAGGCACATCACTTGCTGCAAATGGCAATCTTAACAGTCAATATCTTTGTTTTTGTCGTAAGATGACAGGTCTTATTTCTTTATTTCTTATAGTCTCACATTTAACACTGCATTTCTATGAGCTCTTCTCCCCCCACAGAGCTTCTTGGTGATGATGATACGCTTGAGTTTTTTTCTCTCTCCACTGTACATTCATGACAAATTGGCTTACGTTCTTTATATTAGCTGTGTGTGAATCACATTATGGGAATAGTGCTGGGTATTCACTCATCTGTGTTTCCATATATCCAGCACAAACATTCACCCTGTGGTTGTCAGACTTTTTTTTTTATGTTCAAGCTCATCCTTAAACTTTGCTCAGGGCTCCCCATTTCCATAACAAGGTTACAGATATATAGAAACATCGGGGTAACAGTCTATAGTTCCAGGGGTACCCAGCAGTGGCGTAACTACAGCTAACCGGGCCCCCCTGCAAAAAAATCTTCAGGGGCCCCGGCTTAGCTGCACGCACGCATGTACACCTGCATGCGCATACACGCGTCCGCTGACGTTCAGCGCTCGCATATCTCCTGTCCCGTCGGAAAGCCTCAGATCCGCCTCGCCGCTCCGCCGATAAATTACTTGTGGCAAGCGGCAATCTTGGTCGCCGCACACAGTGTTTCAATTCAGCAGACCCCTTGGTCCGGGCCCCTCTGTCCCCCGGGCCCCCCCGCAACCGTGGGGTCTGCTGTATTATAGTTACGCCACTGGTACCCAGTGCACAAAATAAGCACTCACCCCAAATTTCACCCTAACTGACCTTCAAGCTAGGCTTTCAGTTTCTTTAAAGGGAACAGCATTTTTCCTCATGCCTCCACCGCTCCTTCAGCATCCTTCCCCCGCCAGGGTGACCAACCGGTGGAGAAGAGCGATAGCAGAAGACTTGGATATCGATTGGTTTGTCGATCGGGCTGGTTTTAAAATTATGATCATCTGAACATCGGCCACTGTGTACTGAATCGTCATATACAGGTACACTTCTATTGTTTGTACGTGTATATCTGATGATTCAGCACTACACATGTGTATTGAAACAAACAAACTTTCCTGGAAAGATCTTTTAGAGGAAAGATCGTGTTACATCTGTGGCCATCTTTACTTCCATACCATCTTTAACTCTTCGGATGGGCCTTGGCACCCAGGTTTTCATTAGGACATGTCATGAATCTACTGTACAGTATACTGTTAAAATCTGTTGCTTTATTGGTTTACACCAGTGGCGGAACTACCGGGGGAGCAGGGGGTGCGAGCGAGCCAGGGCCTGCACCCCCTCAGAGCCCCCCGGCAGTCCGCGCGCCGCTTTGCGACGCATATTCCCGGCCAGTTCCGGGTGTACGGAGGGGGGCCCGGCTGCGCCAGGGCCCGACCCCCTCTAGTTACGTTTCTGGTTTACACGTTGTCACTGTTCTTACTGGTGGGAGACTCTTTGGGTTTCTTAAAAAGTAAAATTAGTTTGGTCGTAATCCTGTGGTCATCCTAGGAGTGGTTGCTTACTTTCTGACTTTCTACTTGATATACCTCTATATGCCTAGCGATGCCCCCATTGCTTCTTGAAGTGGAACTGACTGCTATGCATTCATAAATCCCAGGTATCCAACCATGCAACATCCTCTTTATCCAATTTTCAGTTCCAAGTTTTCCTTAATTCGAGATAGTACTACAACTTGCTACTCTCTGGTCTCCACTCTGCCTACTCTACTCTCTGTGGGGGTCATTTATCAACACTGGGCAAATTTGCCCATGGGCAGTAACCCATGGTAACCAATCAAATTGCTGCATTCATTGTTCTGCTTGCAGCTGGTTTCAAAAAGCTAATCACTGATTGGTTGCTATAGGTAACTGCCCATGGGCAAATTTGCCCAGTGTTGATAAATGAGCCCCAGTGTCTCAAATTATTCCATACTCATATGCATTCTTCTGTCTGCTCTTGTTACTTACACCCATGTGTGCCTCCAGGTATCCTCCAGATCACGGGTCCCCCACCTTTTTTACCCCTGAGCCACATTCAAAGGTAAAAAGAGTTGGGGAGCAACACAAGCATTAAAAAGGTCCCTTGGGGTGCCAAATTAGGGCTGTGATTGACTATTTGGTAGCCCCTGGCAGCCTACAGGAGGGTCTACTTGGCAATATACTTCTTTTTTCTGCAATTAAAACTTGCTTCTAAGCCTGGAGTTCAAAAATAAGCACTTGCTTTGAGGCCACTGAGAGGAACATCCAAGGGGTTGTGGGCAACATGTTGGTCACGAGCTACTGGTTGTGGATCACTGTGTCCAGATCATCAGCTATCTTGCTCTCTAACACCTTGCTTTTCCTTACCTGTACTGAAACATTACCTTATCATAATCTGGCATGGGCAAGGCTTTCTGACCTCTAGCTTTGCTTTAGTCTTGTTTCCCCAGTTCATTTGCCAGCACTGTAGATAGGGATATATTTTCTATAAAGGCAACTAAGGACATGTGCCTATAGGATGTGCATAACAAATGCATAACAAATGCAAAACTTGCATTTGGTTTGAGCCTTTGGTTGGGGATAAGGGCTCTAGCCATTGTTTTAACAATCAGAATAATGTGTTCCCAGTAAGTTGATGCAATGGACCTGTTTGTGGCCAGTCCTGGGCTTCTGTGATTTTCTGGCCATCATCTGCAGACCTACTGGTACAAACATTTATTTAATTCTTGGGGAACTTACAGTCGGGCAACTGGTCGCAGAGGTTAGACGTGATGACCAAGAAGAAAACAGAAGAGACCCAGACTGGACAGTTGTTTGAAAACAGGGACACACTTTTACAGGTACAAGGTAGGATGTTTTGGAACAGACAAGGCAGCCAAAGCAGGCAAAAGTTCACAATAGGGCACAGAAGGGGTTAAACAGGCTCCAAGTCCAGGCAATGGGGCAAGGCATGCAGTGTACAAACAGGGTCAAGAAATATGATTTAATACAGCAGACAGTCATGGAAGGAGGGCCTATCATGGGCAGAATGACCTCAACAAACTGGCAACATCCATTAGTAACCGTGAGCCCTTTTCTGCGCCGTGCACAAGCACCATGGCAGATTGGCGATATTTAGGCACTGTCCATTGATTATTTCTGTTATGAAATAACCGTTCTTATTACACCCCTCCTTGCAGCAAAAACCTGGCACTGGCCTGCAGTTTTCTGCTGGGATTGGGAGACAGCTGCTACAACACTCAGATGCAGGTAGGGCCTATTTCATGTAATTCGGTATTGTTTTGCTATAAATGCAAAATATATCTGTACAGTATGCAAGCTTCTGTGTGGGCTTTAAGGGGAACTCCACCCAAAAACAGTTTTTGCTTAATAAAGAATATATCATTGTTTCATTATTATCACCAATCACTTGGATACTAAAGCATAAATGCGGGCAGTGGTAAGAGCTCTGTCTTTGTGGAATCAATCTTCTATCTAAGCAATGATTTTATTTGCCAAGCTGCTTAAAATTTCACCCTGTGAACCAATGTAATCAGCAAGTCAAGCGCACTTGGCGATTTATTCTGATTAGCGCTTCTGCTAATGATTTTGAGCTGCAAAGTGCACATATTTATAGATTGTCGTGGTTCAAAGCACAGATGCACAGGGATTAACTATGTCAGTAACACTCTCCTCTTTTTGTTTCTCCTTTCTTTCCTTGTCTGTCAACTCAGCTGTGGCATTCTTCTACAGCAACTACCTCCTTCTGCACTGGCAGCTGTTGATCCTTGTGATATTCAGCTTCTTTGGCACAATATCTTTTTTCTTTGTTGAATGGGGACTGGCACAGAGATCCCTGTATAACAGCATGTGATGTTAACCATTGCACTCCTGCCTGCCATCAATAGCAAACCTGGCAACCAGTTCTGTGCCACTTGCCAGGGAAACCCCTGGCATTAAGTCTTAACACACCGCAGTGATGCAGTGCAAAGTGTAGCAGTTTCATTTGTGAGAAGATGCTGTTGAAGACTTGCAAAGATGACAGTTGCCAATATGTCTGCCAACACTGCTACCAACCAGATAAAAAAATAAATAAAATTAGGGTTTTTATTAAAAGAACTGGTCCCCTTTGGTTGGGCAAAACTGTATTTAAGGGATGCTGTTAGTGTGTGTGCTGTCGAATTGTTTGTTAATTTAATTAATTGTTAAATTAGTTTTTGTTCACAAAGGGAAACGTTATCAAGCACTGCCCTTGAACAGTTTTTTAAATACATGTGATGTACTATTGTCTAGTTCCAAGACTAGAATTGATCCAGGTAGTAGGCCAGTTCTACAAAACACTCCCGTTGTTCTCTGCAACATTCCAAAGTGCTTGATAATGAATCCCTGGTTTGTTGCTGACTTTCTTACTCTTTACTTTCTGACTTATTTACTCTCAGTGCTGCATAGAAACCAATGCTTAGTGTGTTTTATAATTTTATTTTGTGTTTCAGTGTTTGGGTGGGCAATGCCCTCATTTGCTGTCAAGTCAGAATATGTGCCAACAATGGACATCATGACTGCTGCTGCTCTGAAGATAGCTAGTGTTGTTATAATTTTAGCGAATATTACAGATATAGCCATGGTTATTGTGACTTCCAATAACCAAATTATTTTTCCTGTTGCTTTGTTTTAGTATCTTAGAAACCCTCCTGCTGCTGAGGGGTAAAATCAATTCTTGACAAGTTTGCAGTAAAAAAAATTGGTACCGGCTTCTGTTAATTCATTGAGCCCCTTAAACCTCATTACTTTAGGCAGGTAAAGTAACATATAATTGGGATATAGGTATTTTGGCCCAGAGGGAGCAAGCATTGTATTTCCTCTTCCTGAAAAAGACAATTTTGTTAATAAAACTGTTATTTCTGTACATTTATATACTGAAACAACTGAATTGTATTAAACACAATGGGAAGGTGCTCACAATTGGCCTGCGTGATATAGATATTAACCTGTGACCTTTCCAGTCAATCCATCCAGGTCTGGACTGACCACTAAAATAGGCCGTGACATTTCAAGCATATAGAAGCCAAAACAGCCCCCACCAGCCCAATAAATATTGACTGTACATTGCAACTTACTGCAGCCCCTCTGGCATTTGAAAGAATCCACATATTTCCAGTTCTGGCCTGTATTCATCCCAAATCAGCTCAGTTGGGTGTAGGGAGAGATGGAACTAGGGGTAGGCAGAGGTGGCCTTGGGTTAGAGACCTGCATCAGGTCGGGTACTTGTGGAATACCCACAAATAAGTTAGGTTGCTGTCTGAGTCCCCAAATCCTTGACTGTGTGAGCAGTATGTGGGTAATGTGTCTGGTACCTGGGTAAATTACACACTGTAATCGCACCCATCACCCCCACAAAATAAGTTTTTTCAACCTAAGCACTAGGATTGTGCTCATCCCTAAGCAAATTTTGGATTCGCTTCATTCCTCATACAGACATACAAAGCAAAGTGACAGTTACCAACATAATTAAACTAATTAGCTGTCAACCAGCATTAATTGGGATACATAATTATACGTCAGATGTCTGTAAGGACATCCTGAACTTTCCGTTCAAGAGATATTGATAGTTTCACAATTTATTTCTGATTACCGATTCATGAAAATTCACAGGGAGCTTTAGAGATTGGTAGGAAACTGCCAGACGACATTCAGGCTGGAATGTACTTTAAGGGGCAGATGTACTAAATTCGAGTGAATTCGAGTGAATAATTCGAATTAAAAAAAATTCGAATTTCGAATGATTTTTGGGCTACTTCGACCATCGAATTGGCTTATTCGACAGTCGAATTCGAACGATCGAGCGATTCGAACAAAATCGAATAGTCGAATTGTTCGACTATTCGACCATTCGATAGTCGAAGAAATGTCTCTAAAAAAAATATTTGACCCCCCTAGTTCGGTAGATAAAACCTACCGAATTGCTATAAAAGCCTATGGGAGAGTCCCATAGGCTTTTTTTCCAAGTTTGTGATCGAATGAAAATCCTTCGATCGAACGTTCGATCGAAAATAAAATCCTTCGATCGAACGTTCGATCGAGCGCCTATTCGACTATCGAATATTCGCCAATTCGAATATTCGATAGAACGTTAATTAGATCGAATTGGCTATTCGATTTTATTCCATTTTATTCCCTAGTCGAATTTCGAATTTTTTTACAATTCGAAATTCGACCCTTGATAAATCTGCCCCCAAGTGCTGCAGTCGCACAGAGTGTCATTCGGAAATTACATATCACAGTTAGGGTTGGCACTTTTTTCTGAAAGAATACTGGCCTTTGGTTCCGGGACTGGGGATGATGGGGTGAAGTGGAGAGAACATATGGGGGCCTCTCCACATAAGAAGCAATCTGTCAGTTAGAGGGTCAGGGAAGGGTGGGATTTGTGGGGTATTCAAAATTCACTAGCAAGTAAATTTGTAATTTCGACTCCGACCCTAGCTGGTAATTTACTGCCTGAGCTGGTCAAACTAATCACAGCTAATGTCATGATGAATTAAACTACATTGTTCCCTAGTATCATTCAGACTTATACATAAATAAAATATTCAAATATATAAAATATATATTTCATTAATATATATATATATATAATATGAAGAAGAGCACTGAATGAGACAAAGATAGATGGTACATACATATATGGTGATAAAATTAACATAACAAGCAGAAGAAGAGCAAAGGTTAAACTCCACAGTTCTAATTACTTGTATAGGGCTCTGGATTTTCTTTTTCTGCCTAATTGTCTCATTACACTTTGATGAATGTATCCCAGGGTTTGAAGGGATTGTTCTCACTGCCGGTGGGGGTAGGAAAGGAGACAATATCTGTGCAGGAAGGCTCCTCTAAAGAGATAATATGGATGTCAGGGGTTAATGGTTATCCTTACCACTCCGTAGGCAGTGCAATACTCTCCCCATATGTATAAATACATGCAGAGAAGGAATAGTTTTTATACACATTAAGTGTGCTTGAGATTGTTTGCTATTTTCTCACATATTGTTTATTCTTCTTCATCCTTTACATTTATTCCCTTGTCCTTTGCTTCCTGCTGCCTACTTATATTAATATTTATTTTATACCAGGGTACCTTTAGCTTTCCCTGCTTTGTCACCAGTAGGGATCCCTAACCTCAATTTCCTACCCAGCAAAAAGGTTTCTTTCCATAGATCTGGCTGCTTCTCTTGCTGTTCTGCCTAGATTGCTTATTTTCCCTCCAGCAGGACTCCCTGTGTTATAAATCTGCTTCTCTCTCAGACGCCTGGCTTATTGCATGGCTTGTTACTCTCTCTCTAAATCTTCTCAGTGCTGCAGGGCGGCCTCACAATCGCCACCGTCTCTGGGATAAAGATATTTCTGTTGGAATTGTGCTAAACTGACTGCAATTGAATGAGAGTTTAAATGTGAAGCTGTGGAGAACGCATGCTATATGGCCCAATGTATTCCGACGCCATCATTGCTAAAACAGGTGCTCACACCATATTATGGTATCACATGACAGTTGCATGCTTCTTACCTTGTGGCAATGGATTGGGGAAGGCTCTTTCCTATTTACACGAAGTGAGGTCCATTTAAAATTGGTTTGCTGAAATGGGACTGGTAGAACTTGACTGACCTGCACAGATCTGTGAGGTCAACCAAACTGAACCCCTGCGGGATGATATGGGACCCCAACTGCGAGTCAGGCCTTATCTCCAACATCAGTGCCCAACATCTTATGCATGAATAGGAACAATTCCCAATTCTAACATCTAATGGGAACCTTCCCATGAGAGTAAGGACTGTTAAAGCTGCAAAGGAATGGGTCTCTTCATATTAATCCCTTTGATGTGGGAGTAAGATGATGGAAAGGAAGAATGTCACTATTTGGTTTCTTATGCCTGATGATATGACAAGATGCTGTTAAGACCGACTTTAGGGAAAATATGCTTTATAGCACCCCCCCAAAACCGTTATGATGTAGAAAATATTAAATTGAGGGTTATTTTAAGAAGTAATTGCGATTATATTGATGGAATGATAGTATTGACCTGAAGCCGCCAGTTGTACTTAAGTAAGTGAGTAATAGCAAGTGACAGCCATTCATGCTTTCAATACCCTGCTTAGATGTGCAGCTCAGGTCAAGCATGGAACAACCCACTTTTTAATTCCATAGACCAGTGGTTCAAGATCCACTTTGGCGTTCCAGCCTTTAGTCAGAGCCCCCTTATCACTTAAAGGAATTGTTCAGTGTAAAAATAAAAACTGGGTAAATAGATAGGCTGTGAAAAATAAAAAATGTTTCTAATATAGTTAGTTAGCCAAAAATGTAATGTATAAAGGCTGGAGTGACTGGATGTATAACAGGTCAGTCACAACTCTACTTCCTGCTTTTCAGCTCTCTTGGTTTACACTGACTGGTTACCCTGGCTACCAGGCAGTAACCAATCAGAGACTTGAGGGGGGGCCACATGGGTCATATCTGTTGCTTTTGAATCTGAGCTGAATGCTGAGGATCAATTACAAACTCACTGAACAGAAATGTACCATGTGGCCCCCCTTCAAGTCGCTGACTAACTCAGAGTTATAGAGCTGAAAAGCAGGAAGTTGGATTCTGGCTGTTTTATTAGACATCTGTTCACTCCAGCCTTTATATATTACATTTTTGCCTAACTAACTATATTAGAAACATTTTTTATTTTGCACAGCCTATCTATTTACACAGTTTTTATTTTCACACTGAACTGTTCCTTTAACAAGGTTACTGATATTGGAAAATATCAGTGTGCGAGTCAATCAATCATAGCTCCAAGAATATTTTGGACAGCAATTGTGTTTTCAACCCAAATCTCACCCAAATTGACTGTCAAACTAGGCTTTCAGCATCAGACATTTGAAGATAATATGGACACTGGAGAGACCACACATATCATTAAGGTTTCAGAGCATTCAGTACGGTAGTGCACCCCTCTGTGTTCACCCCCCCATGATGGGTCAGATACGGATTATCTGGGTGTTCAGGCCTTTGTATAAACTATTGGTTCATAGAGGGGACATCTTCATCTTAGCCACATAAATGGGCTTGTGCTTCAGATACCCTTATTTTCTTACATTAAGATTGACTGGTGAATGTGGCCAATCTCATATATGTTGGGAAAGGGCATGGGCTGCTGGTTTTATTCAGAAAAGCTAAATCACAGGCAGTATTTACCAGTTTATTTGACAATTTAAATCTGTGCCCACACAGTTTTTCTGCAGGGACATCATCTCATCTTCAAAAAAAAGCCTTAACGATAGAGTGCCTTCATGACAGCTTACTTTGTGCGCTCTGCTTTGGCACTGATGTCCACACTCATTATTGTTACCACATTATTGTTTGCAGGAAATTCTTTTTAAACTTGTCATGAAAAATGACATTTACTGGGCTAACTACAAGCAGCAACATAACACTTTATTCTCTCTCTCTTTGTGTTCTCTCCCTGCTGCTTAACAAATACTCCTCTCCATTTTAAATACCGTACATCCATTCTTTGCAAGAGACTCTTTATGCAGTTTGTTGTTCAAGCAATCAATAATAGGTTTCAAGAGTATTTCTTCTCTCCTTTGATGGGGAAAGTGAATTTCTGTGGCTTAATTGTAAGCCTCTTCATTTGGCAAGATGTGCGTCAAACGTGGGACAGTAGATTAAAGGGATTTCTGAACCCGATGCAGATCACTGCATGGGGAAAGGAATCTTATTAGTCATGATTACAGTGCTCTAAAACAGTACAACACAATATTGTTTTACGTTATTGCTCCCAATAGATATCTCCTAAGTTGATGTTTTCTCCACAAAATAATTCATATTTTTTTGGTTTAGTTGCAAAGGATTCATCCATCATTTGAAATAATTTTGTCACCATCAGTCAACTGTTGGAACATTGGTTCCCCACCTGTGGGGCTGCATCACGCTAGGGAAGAATAGAGCAGTGGAGCATGATGGCTTGGTTGAGATTTGGGAAGAAAGCTTAGTTCCTACACGTGAAAGCAAAGGTAGAAAGGGCTATTTGGGATGAACATTTGGCTGACACAACAATATTCACGTTTATCTATAACCTTATTGTAAAATAAGGGGGACCCTGACCAATGTGTTTCATATTCAGGGGGAATTTCAGCCTAAAACCCCCTTTGGCTCAATTAATTTTTGCTAAGCATTAATGCAATGTTTGCAAGATTTGGCCAAATCGTGAAACAAAATTCTGGATCCAACCCTAAATATTAAATGGCAGCAAGAGTAGTTCAGGGCTTCTTTTAGGATGTGCTCTCTTTGGGCAGGGGGCTGTAGATATTGGTACAAGAGAGAGATTGTACCATATACCAATTTTTAAATCCTTGGTGGTTTGTAGTTCTGTGGTGAGAAGGGGAGATTATTTGCACATGAAAGGGAAAAGAGAATGATCAGAGGACCATCCCAGTTGATACAAACATAAAACACAACTAGCTCTACACAGATTTCTCCTTATTTCAACATCCCCCCCCCCTCCCATCACTGAACAAACCCAAGACCAGACCAGAGATCAATAGAAAAGTCATTATTAACTGTTTTAGACGGTATGGGCTCAGTAAAAGCTTTAGAGACGCTAGATTCCTCCACCCCTGAACTAAGGGGGCTCATGCAGGGATAATGGGACCGATCAATTGGATTGTTTCCAATGCGGTGACTTGATTTTGTTTGCCTTTTTCTTGTTGGCTGGATCTGCAATACCTTTATATCGACTCTGCTGATTACTGAAGCGTTGTGCACCCCTTCCCCCCCGCTCATTATATGATATGTGGTGTCTGTATATGTGAAATTCACAGCTGATATGTGCAATATTATCCTGCTCATTACATGACACAATTACGACCAGAGCCATTGCATAATATAATGAATGGAAATACTCAGGAAATCATTATAATTTTTTAAATAAACGTCCATTTATGGTAGTGGCAAATACATGCTTTTTAAACATTTAATCTGAGCCTACTCTAAAGGCGGTGTTAAAAGTATGTTTTCGGGTTAAAGTTGCCATGTTTTTACCCACAATGCAGCATTTTTTCCTGTAATTCCTGCACCACGGGAGGGGAGACACAATTGTGCACAAAATTATTTTGTGTTTGGATTTAATTTCTGATGTTGGGCATCAAAATGCTATCTGAGTGTGCTTCTTTAGGTGAGAGTACCATGCTTCTATTGACTATGAGCTACTGCTCATAATTTATCCGAACAGACTAGCGGGGCAAATTGCTGCTTGGTGCCAAACCACACAAGTGCAAAGAGCAGCTTTGATTCAATTATCTTTAATGAATGGCACCAATTTGCGCAGTGACTGCAGCCATCTTTGAATCTGCACGAGGTTCTGCACACCATATTCTTGCCTTTCTATTGTTCTGATCATGCAGGCAATCAGACCAGTGATCAGAGCTGTGGTTCCACTTCTCTTTCACATCTGTCGATGCACCATACCATGGCCAGCAGAGTGCATCAGTAGATAACATTGTGAAACCCGCTCAACTGAGGAACCACCCAATACCCACAGTACATAGATATCTCTGGCTCTGGGGAAAGTTGGACCACCATACTGTATGTGTGGTTACCCTATTAGCTATGCACTCGCGTGTGTCCACTGAAGACAAAATCAAGTGGGTGATTAGGTTGATCTATTGTCTCTGTTACTATTGGCTCGTGAATTCATTAGCAGTGATAAAACAAGGTGCAAAGGGAGAGGAAGATGAGTCTGTTGGCCATAATATATCATGATATTTCAAGTGACTTTGATGAATATAGAACCATTTTATGGACAACATTATTTAAGAATGGGGATATTAGCTCAAAGACGTATAGAAACAGCACAGAACAGATTGGGTTGTTTTATAACTTATTAGAGAGGTGGCAGACCCTTTGGCTGCTGGAGAAATGGGGCACAGAGTGGATCTGCTTCTCTCAGCCTGAAAAAATACACGGGCTGAGAGCAGCGGAGCCAACACTCTGTCTGCCCTTGGCCTAAAGTTTATTGAAGACAGGGCCGGGCCAAGGTATTTTGGCACCCTAGGCAAGGGCTTTAATCAGTGCCCCCCCCCCCACCCGGCCCTACATTATCATTTCCCACCTTCTGCCAGCAGCCATTATGTTGCCCCATGTACCTGTGCCAGCACCTATCATATTACCCCCATTTGTACCTGTGCCAATGGCAGTCAATCACTCAGATTACCCCCAAGCCCCCAATCTGTACCTGTGCCAGCATAAGACAAAACATCCATCATGGTGTTACCCCCAGTCTGTAATTATGCCAGCAGCAACCAAAATCCATCATAATGCCCCTAATTTGTACCTGTGCCAGCAGAAGCCAAAAATCCATCATAATGCCCCAAACATCTGTGTACCTGTGCCAGCAGCTATCATATTACCCCCATTTGTAGGTGTGCCATCAGTAGCCAATCCCTCATATTGTGCCAGCAGCAGCCAGAAAATCCAC
Organism: Xenopus petersii; assembly: GCA_038501925.1. Taxonomy (NCBI): domain Eukaryota; kingdom Metazoa; phylum Chordata; class Amphibia; order Anura; family Pipidae; genus Xenopus; species Xenopus petersii. Next base: position 92,569,696 of record CM076688.1, on the reverse strand, counting down.
ATTATTTCTCCCAAATATGTACTTGTGCCAGCTGCAGCCAAAAAGCCACCATATTGCCCACAAATATGTAGCTGTGCCAGCAGCAGCCAAGAGGGAGGTGGGGAGTGCCCACAGTACAAATCACAGGAAAGAGGGGCTTGGAATAGGCGAATTAAAAAACTATCAAGGCCAATCAAACCAGGGTTTAAAAAAAAGAATACAAAATCCCCCTAAAAGTGCGCCCCCATCATGACCCTAGGTGGCGGCCTACCCCTAGTTCCGGCCCTGATTGAAGACGGGAATCCTTCAAAGATTTTTCTGCAGCCGACCACCTTACTCTAATTTTGTCTAAAAACATATACTTACATATATATATATATATATATATATATATATATATATATATATATATATATATATATATATATATGTAGGACTTATTGTACCCCAGTTTAGATGTACAGCAGCCCTGTGAAGACCTCTGCCTCCGAAATTTACCCTTAGCACCATATGCTTCTGACCTTGGTTGGTCTTCCTTGTATCAGTGGCATTGTATATACTTTGTGTGGTTATAGTGGTCTCTTACAGGACATTCCTAGTGCAGATCAGCACATTCTTTGTGGGTCTGATGATATAAAAAAACTGAAAGCTGGCATGTACAAAGTACATGATTTATAACTTAATACAGTGTGTTTTATTCAGGGTTGGACTCAGGCCCGGACCGGCAAACTGTGGGTTGAAATACTTGAAATGCCAAGGCCTATTTTGAATAGGGATGTAGCGAACGTCGGAAAAAAAGTTCGCGAACATATTCGCGAACTTGCGCAAAAATGCGAGCGGTTCGCGAACGGTTCGCGAACCCCATAGACTTCAATGGGAAGGCGAACTTTAACATCTAAAAAAGACATTTCTGGCCAGAAAAATGATTTTAAAGTTGTTTAAAGGGTGCAACGACCTGGACAGTGGCATGCCAGAGGGGGATCAAGGGCAAAAATGTATCTGAAAAATCTGCCTGTGTGTGCTTGGAAGAGATAGTGTAGGGGGAGAGCTGTTAGTGATTTCAGGGACAGATGATAGTAAGTTTGCTGGCTAGTAATCTGCTTGATACTGCTCTGTATTGGAACAAAAAAATAAATAAAAGCAGTCCTTACAAGGACTACTGTTATTGCAGCAGTCAGCAGATGAGATCAGAAGCAGGACAGCTGCCCACTGCAGCTACATACAGAGCACTGCAGTAGAAGGTAGATTACTAGCCAGCAAAGCTACCTAAGCTTAAATGTCCCTCAAACCCCTGCAGACTTCTGTCCCTCCAATAACAGAGCAGTATCAACACGATTACTAGCCAGCAAACTTTCAACTGTCCCTGAAATCACTAACAGGCAGCAGCTCTCTCCCTACACTATCTCTTCAGCACACACAGGCAGAGTGAAAAAACGCTGCAGGGCTTCGGTTTTTATAGGGAAGGGGAGTGGTCCAGGGGAGAGCTTCCTGATTGGCTGCCATGTACCTGCTGGTCTGGGGTGAGAGGGCAAAAAAAAGCGCCAACAATGGCGAACCCAAAATGGCGAACGTCGCGCAACGTTCGCGAACTTCCGGCGAGCGCGAACACCCGATGTTCGCGCGAACAAGTTCGCCGGCGAACAGTTCGCGCCATCTCTAATTTTGAATCCCAGTCCAGGCCTGGTTGAACTGGTCTACCAGAATACTAAAAGCTCTTCTGATAGGCTCCAGTCTAGGTGAATCCTATCAGCCCATCCTTGGATCCTATATAAAACCAGGCCAGGTTCTCCAGTAGCCGCTAGGAGATTTAGCTTAGTAAAAAGAATCCCTAGTTTGAGTATTTTCCATTGTGGATGATGGATCCAATGAAAAATAACACTGAATATTAGTCTTAGGTCAGCCAGAACATCAGTTTTCAAGGAGCTTTAGAATTGGCTGGAACTCAAATGAAGGCAATTAAAATTAAAATTGACTTGAGGTGAAGGATTATTGATGTGCACTTAACCTGTGAATGTCAGGCCAAATAAAATGTTTAATCTGCAAGACTGGATGATTTTCTGTGCTATAAAGGCAAATGCTTAGCTACCCCCATCACTGTTAAACTGGCATATTTATATAATTGCCTAGATTTTGAGCCACAGCTCTATATAAGATTCAACCCATACATTCGGTTTAATGCAAGTTCCCTTTGGCTTAAATTTTGGGCAGTTTGCTTTAGCATAATAAAAGTTATTAATCGAGAACAAAAGCCTAACTAATGAAGTAGCTTCATATGCTGTACATTATGTTTTGGGCTGCAGTACCAGTCCAAAGCAACCACAGCCCTTTAGCAGGGAAGATCTGTGTTTCCAAAGATGCCCCAGTAGCTCCCCACGTTCTTTTCTGCTGATTCACTGCACATGCTGTGCTGCTGTCACTTACTGAGCTTAGGGACCACTCAAAATAGAATAAAAATGTCACAATAAAAGGCTAATTAGCAGTGGCGTAACTAGATGTTGCTGGGCCCCACAGCAAATTAATTTTAGGGCCCCCAACATATCCAGTATTTGTCCTGTTTTACCAATATATGTTCAAATTGCTCATCAATGAGAGCCTCATGGGGCCCCCTGTACCTCCTGGGCCCCCTGCAGCCGCAGGGTCTGCTTCCTCTGTAGTTACGCCCCTGCTAATTAGTAATTAATACAGATAATTACTAAATGGCAGAACAGAAACCAGTTCAACTAGCATCAGACTTTAATAATCAGCCTTGTGGCATCAGTTTATATTACAGGCCAACTTCATTTTCTGCTTGATAATATGTAGCAACTCCTAAGCTTAGCTTCTCAACAGCTGCGCAGAGACGCAGACACTTTCCAAGATGGTAACAATTTTGAAGTCCTGGATCATTGCTGCTATTGAGAAGTCGAAACTTTATGCTGGTGCAATAAGTTCAGTATATACAGTAAAATGTGGAATTTTTAGCCATATTAATTTTAAGGGTTTAGTTTAAGGGTTTTAACTTTCCCAAAATTGTTTGGATTGGATGGATGATCTGAATTCTTCTGTCACATAAGGTTTGGATTTCTCCACAAACACTTTTTAAAACCTTCATGCAAAATTTTCAATACCGTACATATACTATAGTTACTTCTCTTGGACAAATCTCTGGTCTGGAACCTTTAAAATCTGGTTCCTTGTATGAACAGTAGGCTTCCATGTGATATATTGGACATCTACCCAGTTAAATACCTAATGCTAACAAGCTGCTGCTCCTTAATAGCTACAGCTGGCAATATGGAGGGGTATCTGCTGTGATGTTGCAAAAGATACCACCCAATCAAAAATGTTGCCCTCCTCTCCTACACGGTACAGTGATTATTCAGGAACACTGTCTTGCAGAGACGCTGTACAGTGATTATACCCGCACATTGAGACACTGTACAGTGATTACAACAGAATTAAGGAATGCTTTAGAATACTTTAATTACTCATCAGCAGAGAGCACATGCAGCAGTTAAACTGAAGCATAACCCCTAATAAACAAATAATCAAGCTGAACTTCTTTTCCTAAGACAGTTAGTGTAAAATTACAGACTGTAATGAAATGATTAAATGTAGGTTCATATAAAGATGCTTCCGTCATGATCCATGGGGCTCTTGAAGAGGTAAGCGCAATGAAGCCCACATTGACAAGCCCTTCTAGTTCCTGGAAACACACACTAGGGCCCACCAGAAAACCTGATACCCTGGGTCCACTCTCTCGCAATTAGATATTGACATGGCCCCAATTTGTACCAATGTCTGGCCTACTGTACCCCACTGAGGGCTCTGACTGGCTATGAGCATATCCCTATACTAATTGCAGCTCTTTTCCACAGACACAGCGCTACAGGTTATATGATTATCTGCGGTCATGGTATGGAAGAGCATTAACGAGTATTGACTTGATTTGTTTTGATATTAAGGATTATGTTGATTGTTCATAAGCTCTGGCTGAAACTGCAAAACCCTCCATTTTTATTTCTCATTACAAGTATCAACTCTGCGGGGTTTTGGCATCAGCCAGGGGGAAATATTATTCTGAAAATTTAGGGTGTTAATACCCACACTTGACATCCATTCCTGTACAATTTCCCACCTGTGACTGAGCAGCCAAATGCAGGCAGTATTATTATGACAAGACAAGAGGCGCTGCAGGAAACTATAGGTACGTTCAACCGAGGCCAGAAATATACTATATGCAGTACTTGCATCTGACCAGCACATTCATGCTATATGCAACTTGCGCCTGATTTGGAGCAAAAGCCAAGTGTAATTCCTGCATCAGGTGCAGTTGCAGCAGACACAACTGTCAGATAAGAGATAAAGCCAACAAATGGCTGAATGCCCTATTTAAGGAGCAACTGGTATTAATACTCCTTGTGCAATATTGATCTATGCACAGATTTTGACTGGGGTTGTCTTGTGAGTCTTCTTTAAACCTCAGATACTATGGAATTACTGGAAAGCAAAGAATTCCATCATGTGTATTGATACTGGTGACTGGTGAAATCCTGGAGCTATTGGCAGCTTAAAGGAAACAGTAGCACAGCTTATGCCCAATTTGGAACAGATGTTGGGGTGGATGCAATGGCACCAGGTGCAACATTACAGGTAGTACAAAAAAGTGACTTTGGACCTTTAATGAATCCATTCATGCAACAACAGCTTCCATTCTTGTGCAACCACATACCGTACTGTACATTGTTGCAAGCTCTACATTGGGAGGGGGGGTATCGGAGAGCCCTATACCAAATTAAAAGAGGGATTTACCTCATGCTGTGAACTCTGTATCCACCAGGAAAGAGCGGGGTTGGTTTATGTTGTCAGAAAAGCAGGCGCTGCAGTTTCTTAACAGTGTTGCTATGGCAACACGAGCATCATTTTTGCAATCCACAGCAGGTTAAAAAAAAAGGGAATCATTGCTGAATCCATTTAGAAAACCCAGTATCTCAGCACAAAGAAGGTCAGGAGAAACCTGCTCTGGTGCTCATTATCCAATCTGTATACTCATACACACACCACATAGGGTCAGCTGTAAGGTAGAACATTGGGAGGGTGAGGCTCGAGCATTAAAGGACAACTAAACCCTAAAAATTAATATGGCTAAAAATTCCATATTTTATATACTGAACTTATTGCACCAGCCTAAAGTTTCAGATTCTCAATAACAGCAATGATCCAGGACATTAAAGTTGTCACATTGGGTCACCATCTTGGAAAGTGTCTGTGACACTCACATGCTCAGTGGGTTCTAAGCAGCTGTTGAGAAGCTAAGCTTAGGGGTTGTCAAAAATTATCGAGCAGAAAATGAGGTTGGTCTGTAATATAAACTGATGCTACAGGGCTGATTATTAAATTCTGATGCTAGTTACTCTGGTTTCTGTGCTGCCATGTAGTAATTATCTATATTAATTACTGTCAGGGAGCTGGGAGCTCCCTCCAGGGAGGTAGTCTGGATCAAGGAGGAAGCCCACTGTGGAATCAAGGTCGCGGTATCCAAAGGATAATCAAACGATTAAACCAAGTCCAGGCAAGAGTTCAAAAGGCAGGCAGAATAACAAGCGAAGTCCAAAGTCCAGGCAAGGGGTCAGGCAACGATCAGAAGCAAGATATCTTAATAGTTCACAGGAACCCAGGAAACATGTAGGAAATGGATCCTATACTTGGGCGCCATTCTGGCGTCTAGTTTGCGCTTTTAAGTTTGAATTTGGCGCCATAGTGACGTCATTGACGTCCTGACGCTGGCGTCGATGTGCTGGCGTGTCTGCGCCAGCGCCGCTACCCACGTGGCGGCCATGGGCGCCGCCATTTTGGGAGCAACGCCGGAAGGAATAAATGCGCCGCCCGGAGCTCCTGGAACTGCTCCGGGCGGCGTTCGTGACAATTACTAATCAGCCTTATATTGTGACATTTCTATTCTATGTGTACTGTATATTGTGAGTGGGTCCCTAAGCTCAGTAAGTGACAGCAGCACAGTGCATGTGCAGTGAGTCAGCAGAAAAGAAGATGGGGAGCTACTGGGGCATCTTTGGAGGCACAGATCTTTACTGCTAAAGGGCTGTGATTGCCTTGGGCTGGTGCAGAAGCCCAAAACATAATGTACAACATTTCTAGCTACTTCTTTAGTTACGCCTTAGTTCTCCTTTAAAGGGTATATGTTATTGAGTAACAGTATTGTCTCTTCAATTATGTTACATCTGTGATTTATGTTAACATTCACTCTCCCGGTTGGGTTGCCTCCTGGCCGGTATTTCACAGGCATAACATGTAAAAAAGCTGCTAGGATCGGTGGGAGTATTACAAATTTACTACCACTGCAACTGTCAGTAAATATGTAATCCCCAATGGTTCCCCCACCCATCCCTCCAAAATTACCTCCAAGTCTAACTTCAACCACTCTCTTACCCCTTACAAATCTCTAACCCTGCCTGCTCATCCAATCCCCACCCCATCTGACCATCTATGTCTGCAATGGCCCCTTTAACATCACAGCTGCTCCCCTCATATCCCCAACCGCACCCCTTACATCATCACCCAGACCCTTCTCTGCTCAGGCCAGTATTGCTACTGACAAGAGTTGGCAGCCCTATCCCCTGGGGCCTTCACTCTATAGATGAGAGCCCTAGTATCCAGTAGTTCTCTAATTATGACTCTGTACTTACACATTAGAAAAAAATATCCAATGAATGATAAGGCAGGACTTGGCCTTCCCAGACGAAGTCAACATCTCACAGGCCTGTGTATGAGGCCTTCCCAAATGCTGCCCAACCAATATCTGGCTGAAAAATCTGGCATGTTAGAAATGAAAGGTGCAATGCCTTCCTTATATGATGGATCTGAATATGAAGCCTCCATTATGATCCAGTCCAATTTGCTTCACTATGTTGGTGGCTAAATTGGGCAAAGAGACTCTTGCTTGCTGATCGTGCCATACAACTTTTTGTCTATTCTTCCATTCCAACTTGTACAGGAAAAGATACTTGGGTACCTCATTTTCAATCAGCCCTGACTCAAGTATAAAAGCACTAAGGGGTGTACTGGGTCTGGCTGATTCAGCAGAAAAGACAAAACAGATGCAGTGGGAATTAGTGAAACTGTAATGAAATGAGTGTGTTTGGACATCGGCAAGTGTTCAATCTGTGCCCATTCACATGAATGCAATAGCAGGTCACCATTAAGGCTGAGACACAGTGCCGGATTGACATTTGAAAATAGGCACTGGCATTTCAAGTGCACAGAGGCAAAAAGAGCCCCCACAGGTCCAATAAATAGTGACTGTCTATGGCACATTACATCACAGACCATGTAATAAGCTATAGGTACATATCACCAGATTGCCCTTCCTTCCCGTCCAGCTCTGATTATTGTATGAGGCAGGCCTGTCATATTGACATCCCTGGATTAGGCCCAGTGTTCCCTCTAATTCTTTATCGTCAAAAAAAAAATTTTGTGCACACATTTTATGTGTGCACCATTTTAAAAACTGCATGTGCAGGTCAGAATAAATGCAAAATGTTCTGTTTTTACGCAAAATTCTTTGTGCATACCACAATTTATGTGCGTTGGCCTTAAAATGTGTGCGCGCGCACGCTATCGCACACCTTAGGGGGAACATTGTTTAGGCCTATTAAAATAAAGTGCAAGAAAATTGCTAAATTAGGCATGAGTCAGCAGGACTGAGCGGGGAATTATAATGCAATTTTTTCCACCCCGAAGACAGGTGGAAAGCAGCAGAAATTGCAGGAATTTATAGCAATCGTTGTGAAGTTGGGAGCATTGCAAGGTAAGATGATAAAACACATCATTGAGGGAACATTCAGCACCACACACCCCCCTATGTTCCATTTCACAACTGTTCCACCCAAGGCAAAGCTCTCAACCTGACTTCCTGATAGTAGATAAATCGGGGTCACAGTAAGAAACCTAGCTGAGGATGTTATTTAGCAATATGCCCCCCTCTTGAGAATGTGCATCACTTACTCCAAGAATTGATTCATTAGTAACACAGCTTTCAGAGACAAACTCCCTTCCTGCAATTAGGCCTTTAAAGTTTATAGGAAAGCAGCCCCCCATGTCTGTACTGGGCAGGTGTCAATATTGCTGTTCATGGTCTTTGCAATGAACTGACTGTAACATCTTATTGGCTACGCTGCTCCTAAACGGGTTGTTCACCTTTGAGTTAACTTTGAGTATGATGTAGGGAGTGATATTCTGAAACAATTTGAAATTGGTTTTCATTTTTTCTTGTTTGTGGTTTTTTAGTTTTTTATCTTTTTACTCAGCAGTTTGGAATTTCAGCAATGTGGTTGTCCAATTACCCTAGCAACCATGCATTGATTTGAAAAGGAGACTGGAATATGAATAGGAGATGTCTGAATAGAAGGATGAATAATACAAGTAGCAATAACAATAAATGTGTTGCCTTACAGAGCATTTGTTTTTAAATGGGGTCAGTGACCCCCATTTGAAAGCTGGAAAGACTTAAAAGAAGACTAATTCAAAAACTATAAAAAATAAATAAATAATGAAGACAATTTGAAAAGTTGCTTAGAATTGGACATTCTATAACATACTAAAGTTAACTTAAAGGTAAACTAACCCTTCAAATGAACTTAACAGGAGGTTGCAACTGAAGGGGGTGAAAAGGGAAAGGGAATAAGAGACAATAGAAAGGGGAGTTAAAATGGCCATAGACGCACTGATAATATTGTACAAAAACATTTTCGTACCATATTTGATGCGTGTATGGTGGGAGTTGACTGATATTAGCAGAAGACTTTAATATCAATCGGCTGGTCGATCAGGGTGGCCAAATAATTTCGATTGGGCGACTTTGAAGGCACTCGAAGGTCAGCCGCTGTTAGTGCTGAGTCATGAGATACAGGTATCATATATTGTTTCGAACTGGATATCTAACGATTCAACAGCCAAGAGAGGCTAGAATAAGGGCTTTAGCACACGGGCAGATTCGGGGAGATTTAGTCGCCTGGCGACTAATCGCCTCTTCTTCGGGGGGACAATATGCCTGAACTGCCTTCCCCCTGCTAAAATGAAAAAACGCCTGCGGCATGGCACTTGAAGCGCTTCAATTTCCAAAGTTGCCTCATGGGGAAACTTCGGGCGACTTTGAAAATCGAAGCGCTGCGAGTGCATTGCTGCAGGTGTTTTTTCATTTTAGCAGGCGGAAGGCAGGGGGAAGGAAGTTTGGGGAGATTGTCACCCCGAAGAAGAGGCGATTAGCCGCCAGGCGACTAAATCTCCCTGAACCTGCCGTGTGCTAAAGACCTTAGAGTAGTTTACTTTAACCCCAAACACAAGTAAAAGTGGTATAAGGGGCACACAAGTTCTCATTTAAAAAGCACATTTGTCTAGGGGTCTGCCTGTGTGTTGTATCTAGGTGCAAAGGGCAGTGCCCCGGGTGCAAAGTAGGACCATGTTTTGCACTTTGCACCCTGCACACAGGTCTAGACTGAGAATCAAAAGGTCCTGGCATTTCAGGTACACACAGGCCCAACTAACCCAAAACAGAGGCCCAAGTAGCCCCCACCAGCCCACTATATAGTGATTGTCTATAGCAACTTGCAGCAATCCACAGATTGCCAGTCAGGGCCTGCAGTCTGCACATAATAAATAACCCCCTACAAGACCAATATCATAACTATGTGGGCCCCTCAGGTGAAATTGTGGGTGACCCATGATGCAAAAAAAAAAATGTGGCTCACCAAAGGCCCCCTAGAGGGGAAGAAGACATGGGACCCTACAGCCGTTGAACAAGACCCTTAAGATTTCCTGGTGAACACTAGCAAGTCTCACAACTGTTCCACAAGAGAACGTCCCTAATGCACATCTATGTGAATTGGCACATTTAGACATATATGTCTAATTAAATAATCTCTTCTGCCATTATCCATCATAAATCGACAAATATAGCATATCTGCACGTCATTAAGCACAAATCTAATTATACCCTGGCAATCACCAGTGCCCCCATAGAATGACAACAGACGGACAGACACCCACACAGCTGTAAATATTCAGCAGCACAGACAGGCAGGCCTTTAAACACACCCACACACCCTAACTGAAGGCATATGAACTGACAAAGACAGACAGAGACATTGTACGGATGTTGCTACTTGCACTTGGGTTCTATCAATATTTCATCATAAGTTAGCCAGCGCCTGTAACCCTTTAACTGCCAGGGAGAGCAACGTATCTGCCCCATCTGAGCCTGGAACCACTGAATTGCCTTGTATATGTTTGAAGACAAGGAATAAGAGTGTATGAAACCCACACACCATAAATCAGAGGGTTGCATGCTATGTATGAGCAAACCAGTGTGTAATTTGCAGTGACTGCTTATTTGTGCATTAGATTCCCTAATGTTTCTATATATCTGTAACCATGTTATGAGCTAATGGGGCCCAGCCTGAAGGCCAGTTAGGGTGAGATTTGGGGTGAGTGTTTATTTGTGCCCTGGGTACACCTGGAAATATAGCAGGGTGACAGTTACCCCAATGTTTCTATATATCTGTGACCTTGTTATGAGCTAAGGGAACCCAATTTGAAGACCAGTAAGGGTGAGATTCGGGGTATTATTTGTGCCCTGGGTACCCCTGGAACTATAGCAGGGTGACTGTTACCCAATGTTTCTATATATCTGTAACCTTGTTATGAGCTAAGGGGGCCCAGCCTGAAGGTCAGTTAGGGTAAGATTTAATGTGAGTGCTTATTTGTGCCCCTGGAACTAAACCATAATGTTTATATATATATTTCTCTCTTTTCATAATACTATAGCTCACCAATAGTTTGCAGACCAAGATCCCTTTCTTTCCATTATTATATCTCTCAACTAGAGTGTGCAGGCCTAATTCGTTCCCCTTTTCATTATAATCTCTCTCTCCATACTGGAATATGCAGACCTAGAGCATTCTTGCAGCCCTTATACATCTCTGTCAGCTGAAATTTCTACGTGTAGATCATTCTTCGCTTTATTATTATATTTCTCCCTCAGCTCTAATGTGAAAGCCATAGGGGAAATTCAGGCATTGCACAGACTATGCCTCTGTAACTTCTCTCATTATTATCTGTATTTCGTTCTTATACACCCCCCTTCTCTCCCCTCTCCTGCTGATAATTTACTCTCCTTACATCTCTCTACCTTCACTTTCTCTTCCACTGCCTTGAAGGTTCGGTTGTTTCTGATATTTCTTATTCGCTACCTAATTATCATCGTATCTCTGTCTTTGCATACAAGGGACTGTATATAATTTTTTCCCAAACACAAAGGGTAAGACCACACATGCTTACCCTATTCAATATCATGGCTTCACCCACTGAAAAGGTCACTGACTAAATTATATTTATATTTTAACAGGTGTCATAAGTGGATGCACAGAGGGGCAACCACTTTCCTCCCTACGCTTTGTTATCCCCACAAGAGGATTCAGTTCTATTCAGTCTGAGTGTAAAAAAACACCTTAGTGCCCCCCAGAAGAAAAGGGGCTACAAATGTGGAACAATGTCTGGAAAGTTTCAAATTCAAATCAACTCTTAGAGCACCCTCCAGCATTGCCTGTTTGAGAAGGGGATTGAATCTGGACACCCGACAATAGAGGAACTCCTTGGGGAAAACATAGATGAAAATATAAAGTATGTGTATTGCATATTCTGTTCCAGTATATGCATCATGAAGACCGGACACTCGTCATTTACATGTCTTCTTCCTATCTGGGGGCTCAGCCTTTGTGCTTTCTCAGGGACCCCTTTTTTTCAGGAAAAAATACCGGCCTTCCTATATATTTATCTTTTTTCCCCTATTAATAACATTGGGATCAACCATCATTTTTACCGGCCAGGCCAGTAAAATACCGACCAGGTGGCAACCCTACCTCCAGTCCTGTCCACTGCTCCATCTATAATCTTGAGCCCCAGAAGCTGCTTGTTCTCTGCAGTTATACCCCATATGAGATAGTGGGAGAGGTTTTACCAGTAGAGAAAATATTTATTGGCGATAAAGTGCAGATGCAGAGTGGGTAGGGAATTCAGTAGCTCCAGTCATCTCTGTGCCACAGACACAATAGAACGAGGTTTAGCTGATAGGAAAGCTGGACTACAGACAGATTAGTTGTGGTTTCCAAGATTGGTGCTTTGTACAGTTCAACCAGGATGATGTGAGCATTGAATAGACATTGCCAATGAATATGTGTATTCATCTTCTTCTAGCTCTTTCATGTTCTATGCTATCGTAGTCTGACTTTGTAAGCACCTATAATAATGCTCAGTGCAGCTTTATAGTGTACCATGAAACTTGTTCTGTATTATGAACTTACTTGTGCAAAACAGACTTTGCAGAATCCCAAGGTCAAGATAAACTAACATTATCTTTAAGCTTATTTCTGTATTGATTTTTTTTTGTATTATAGATTTTTATTGAATTTGCAACAGTTAAATGGGAGAGCGGGGTATAGAAAAAAGGAATGGGGTAGGGTGGAAGCAATACATAGCACCAAATATAAAATGCAAGTATCCTCATTTTAGACATATTTATAAATATCCATCCAAAATGCTTTTTCAGCTATACAATGTCAAAGCCACAGTATAGAACCTTAAAAACAAACATTTACTTACTGATGATATATTCAAGAAGAACCCACTTATAAACAGTGGGCAAAAACTTCAAAATACATTTCCTAAGCTTTCCTATGAACCCATAATTTGTTTGTACTCTGCTGTTTCATTAAAAAGAAACCATTGCACTCATGTATTCCCAAAATGTAAGCCTTATTTTTCTGTCAAGGTTGACAATTCTTCAAACTTTGGGGTATATTTATCAAAGAGTGAAGTTAGAATTGCCACAGTCCTCTAGAGTGAAATTCTGTCACTGTCCATTAATTTCTATGGGATTGTTATAAGAGTATTTATCAATGGGTGAAAGTTCATCCTCTGATAAATACGCCTTTCAAAATCCCATAGAAATGAATGGAAAGTTGCAGAATTTCACTCTAGCTGATGCTCTGTTGAAGTTGAGATGATCTGTTGAAGCTGATCCTCTGAGCTGACACACAGTTGGGTGCTGTGGTTGGACTGTAGACTCCATTGCTTGTAACTTTACAAGCTTGGCGTATAGAGGTATTTCTGCAGTCCCTGGTTGCTGAGGAATCCTATTGATTTGGTCTGTAAGTCATAAGTTTAGCTCCTACTGGGCAGTTTTCTCATTTGTAGAGCAAATCAAATAGAATTGCTGTGAGAGGGTTTTAGGCCAGACTTTGTTCTCACTGGGGATGTGAAGACACAAATAGGAACTAAACAGACTGACATATACCCTGTAGGGCAGAATTGGATTTCCATCAACACTGTACTAATGAAAAGGAAGGGATAGCGAATTGGAAAGATTGCCATTTAGTGACACATGGGCTGAACTGTCACTTGAATATCCGAGTGTGATAGAATGGTGGTTACACTTGTATAGTAAAAGAGACAGAGGGGCAGTAAGAAGACACTGAGCGATGAGTTTATGGGTAGATCTAGTAGAGAGGGCGCAGTTGGGCAGTGAGTAGGGACAGAGATTTGTGTAAGTCTGGGCCAGACACTTGGTATTACAGATATGTTGGTACTAATATCAGTGAATGAATGATAGAATTATAGGGAATATGCAGAAAGAGATATCTGAGATGAGTGGGCGTGTTGGAAAAGAAATTGTAAACAGTAAAAAGACAGTAAAAAAAAACAGTCTAAAGCCGCAAAGGGCACCCATAGCCCCACAGGGAATGGTTTTGGCAGGAGCACTGAGTAGTAACGCTTTCAGAGGCGATTTTGTTACCAGGGAGACCATGCTGAGTACCCCTCACAACCCACAGTTCAATGAATATCAAGTGTTTGGCAGGTTGCCCTCCACATGAGATCCTGCACCCTCTTTCTTCTCCCTCATTCATTAACCCCAATAGCACATAGTTCTGCAGTCCCCCACATTTATCACTGAGGCAGCCTCAGATGCAAGCAGCTTTGTAATTAACAGAGTTATGCACATAGGAATATGCTACTACTTTGTTTTATTCTAACAGTACAGTGGGTGACAGGTTAAATATTAGATTCCCCCGACATTTCTATACATCTGTTAACTTGTTTTAAGCTAAGGGGTGGGGGCAGCCTGAAGGCCAGTTAGGGTGAAATTTGAGGTGAGTGCTTATTTGTGCCCTTGGTACCCCTGGAACTATAGTAGGATAACTGTTACCCCAATGTTTCCATATATCTCTAACCTTGTTATGAGCTACAGGGGTCCAGTCTGAAGGACAGTTAGGGGGAGATTTGAGGTGAGAGTTTATTTGTGCCCTGGGTACCCCTGGAACTATAGCAGGGTGACTATTACCCCAATGTTTTATATATCTGTAACCTTGTTATGAGCTAAGGGGGCCCAGCCTGAAGGTCAGTTAGGGTGAGATTTGGTGTGAGTATTTATTTGTGCCCTGGGTACCCCTGGAACTATAGCAGGGTGACTGTTACCCCAATGTTTCTATATATCTTTAACCTTGTTATGTGCTATGGGGTCACTATAAAAACTATTTTTATAAATGTGACTAAGGGCTCTAACAGGGTTTTTAGATGCGCTCCCCTGCGTTCCGGTTTCACGCGTTCAGCCGCAGGATTAGACGCACTGAATTCTTTTCAATGTACTCACACAGGCACATGTAAGCACCTAACGCAGGTTGGGACACAGCATGTTGCATTTCCCTGCGTTCCGCGCTTACATGCATCTGTGTGAGTACAGCCCCATTGAAAAGAATTCAGCGCATCTACTCCTGCGCTCCCCTGCGGCTGAACGCATGAACCCAGAACGCAGGGGAGCGCAGGTAAAAACGCTCGTCTTTAAGAGCCCTTATGCTGTCTCTGGTCACAGCAGCTCACCTGCCTTATCCAGATCTAACTACCCCCCTCCATACAAGTCTCTGATCTCTAGTTCTGTGCATCATTAATACACAAAATTCCACATAATAAACCAATTAAACTCTCAGCTGGAGGAAATCTGCCTCCCTTCCCTACTGGCAGCTGGGTGATGCATAGTTTCAGTCTGTGAGCAATAAGACGATTGTGATATCATCTATGGCTCATCTGCCTCTCCATCTATTTATGCCTCTGTCTCTCTCCTGCCCACACACTGCCCCCAAAATACTCACAGCAAACGTCATCATTTGGGGCTGGCTCCAGATAATGATAGTAAATGCACTGTAGGTGTTAGGCTACCTCCCTAAGGCACCTATTACACCACTGGACCCTGCTATTGATACTATTTACCAACATGTATACGGGAGTCTTGCCCAGTCAATACATATAATAAAAGGGAATGGGATGGGAGTGATATTAATCTCTACATCAGTTTGGAGACATTGGAATGATTAAAATGAAATGATTAAAAAGCCTCTTTGGGTTTTGAGTGAATGGGCTTATAACTGGTCCCCAGTGATTAATATTGTAAGTAGCATTAACCCGATAGCTCTCTCGCCGAACCTTACAACGAAATGGTTAACCTCATGTTTAATAGGGCTGGGTGCAGTACCCCGGCACTGCCTGTAGATGTCGCTGCACCTGCGTTAGGTGTAATGCAGCTGGTGCTCTCCCCGGTGGAGACAATGCAGCCCCCCATATTCTTGTGGCGAAGCGCAGTGAACAGGCGGGAGGGGAGGCACGGGCAGCGCTACGGGCATGGGGCGCACTCTCACAGCCAGGACAGACGCCATTATCTGACCTCACGCTCTGCAGGTGGCGCGCCAGACCCGGTGAGTGGACTGTTACATTGTGTGTGTATTAGGGGGGACGGAATTGGTGTCACTTGGCGTATTGTTTAGAAATGTAGGGCAAGGTGGGTAAGAGCTGTGCTGGCATCCTGTGTGAGACTGCTGAGTGCCATTATAAATTGTGTATTGTGTAGTACTGTAGGGAAAGGTGGGTAAGAGTGCTGCTATCCTGTGCCATTATATACTGTGTATGAGCAGCGAGGTGGGTGTCCTCATGTTCTATAAGGACAGGGGTAACTTCCCATGTATACTGTGTGTGTGAATGAGATACAAGTATCATTATATTGTCTGTGTGCAGTAAATGAGGTGTCTTTATATTCTTTAGGGGAGAAGGTTAAGTGTCCTTGTATGTGTGTGAAATGCAGGTAAGTGTCAGCAGCATGGTGAGCTCAGTCTGTGGGGTAGGTGTCATTATATTCTGTAAGGGAGAGTAGAAATTGCCTTTATACGTGTGTGTGTGTGAGACACTGGTCTGAGCCATTATATACTGTGTGTGTGACCAGCAAGGTAGACATCAGTTTTTCCAAATTCCATAAGAGAAAGGAGTAATTGCCCATGTATACTTATGTGTGAGAGACAGGTAAGTGCTGTGAGAATAGGTAGGTATTCTCATATTTGCCTTATATACTATGTATATGTGTTAGAGACAGGTCAGTACCAGCATATGCTGTAGGCGTTAAGCAAAATGGGTCTCCTCATATTCTATATACTGTGTATGTGAGACAGACCGGTAGCAATATATATCGCTTCTTGGCATTTGACAGGCAAGTGCTGTTATATAAATACTCTGCCAGTATGGTAAGTGCCTCACAGAATGTGTGGCAGGTAAGTGGCACTGTATTTTTGCTGTGAGCAAGGTAGGTGGGTATATTAATGCTCTGTGGGAGAATGAGATAAGTACTCTCGTATCTGAATTGAGGGTTTGTATGTAAGTGTTGCCATTATACTCTGTGTGAGACAGATAAAGGGCTATGTATAATTGATATATTACGTGCACGTGTGAGAGAGAGAAGCGAGGCAGTCTTTTATAAATAGATATGATGTGTATACTGTGTGTATGTGAGAGTGAGGGGGGCTGTACATGCAGAGACACAGGTTGTACTTAATATTCTCTTTGTTATGATAGAGATATTATTTATATTATATATAAATAATATATGCATAGAGAAAGGGTTGAAATGGTAGGTTTTCTAACATTCCTCCTTGCCAGAGGTAAGTACCATGAAATCATAGGTAGTAGCACTTAAGTTCAGCTTGTGTGAGACATGGAAATGTGAGCAGCCTGACATTATATGTGTCTGTGCCCTTGTACTGAGAGTGGAATGTATGAGAGGTAAGTGAGCTGATGTATTGTGATTGTGTTAGCTTTGTGCTGCCAAGGGGAGTCTGTATGAGGCGTCATATTGTGTGTGGGAGGTAAAGGTCATTTAACTGTCATTATTAGTAGTAGTAATAAAGGGGTACTTAAGAGTGGTAGCTGGGAGGTATAATTGATATCAAATATGAAAAGAAAAATCATGTATAAAAGAGCTATACAGGGGTACAATAAAAAGAAATACATTGCAATGATCAAAGGTTCAGGGTAGTGTTTCAATGAACAGAGTCCAATTCAAGAGCATTTCAAACACAAGCCCATGTATTCTATATCCAGCGCTGCCTTCTCATTGAGTTGGTCCTTCTCAAGGTTCTGCAAACAAGCAAAGGAAGAGGGGCATGCTCCCATAGTGTAAATCGCAACAAACTATTTATTTAAAATAAATGTAATGTACTTCCCTGAGAAAGTAGATGCTTGGTGAAACACTTTGGGCTTTACGCTATGTTTCGTTCAAACTGTCTGATGAGCCAAACTTACAAAAGATCTTTGTAAGTGCATTAGATGCATTGTATGTGCGAGAGGTACACTGTAAGAGCTATGGGGCAAATTCACTAAAGCGCAAAACGGCTAACGCTAGCGCAAATTTGCCAGCGTGACGTAATTTCGTTACTTCGCCGATTTGGCGGGTTCTGTCGTAAATTCGGTAGCGAAGTGGACCTACTCTAGTGCTACTTCGCACCCTTATGCCAGGCAAAGTTGTGCTATGGCGAAAGAACATAACTACGCTAATTCACTAACTTGCGCATTTTACTGAACGTTACCTCTTGTGCCAGACTTGCCTTCGCCACCTCAGACCAAGCGAAATGCTATAGAGTAGATAGGGCTTGCTTCAAAAAAAGTTGACAAGTCCCAAAAAATGCTGGCTTCTTCTACTTTTTTAAGGGTGATAGGCTGAAAAAGATCGTACATTTTTTGGGGGTACCCACCTTCCCCCCCTACATTTCCTAACATATGGCACATAAACTATACAGTGGGCACATGTATAGGGCAAAATAACAACTCTATTTTATTTGCTGATACATATACGTCCATTGTACTTTATCTTTGTGCCGTATGCAAATTAGGCATCACTAGCGTAACTTCGCTTTGCTTGACAAAGTAATGCTAGAGCAACTTTGCTACCTTTCTCCTCTCTTCGGATTTTAGTGAATTAGCGGCGCCCTGGCGAAGTGCGGCGAAGCTGGCACAACTTCAATGGTAATTAAATTTGCCCCTATAGGTGCAGTTTAGTACCTGTGGTTTTCCCGTAATGTGTAGAAAAACACATTACGAGGATGTCATTTCATATCTGCAACATTACCACAGAAACTGTGAGTTATACTGCCCTTTAGTGCAAAGGGTGGACATATGTGGACATAGTTGACCAAATATTCAGAGCAAGTCAACCTAAATCATCAACTTACCTTTTACATGTATACAGCAAGTCTCTCAGTCTGGTTATTATCTCATTGTGCATAACATGCTGGGTAATTAGAGCGACATTCCATATTTTTCAGCCTGATGTAACTGTTGGTCACATGATCAACAAACAATCTGGCAGTTTGCAGTAGTAAACAAATGCAGGAATGGCATCTGTGCCCACTCGAACACTGGGTGAAGATTTTTATTTTACAGCAGGTATCACCATAGACTCTTTGACCTAGATTTTTTTGGGTTCAATCTTTCATTGATTAAAGCCCCCCTTATTTTACAGTCATGGATACCTAAACATATCAGGGTATCAGTAATTCTGCTTTCATTCAAATGATATTTTATACCTGTTCATCTTAATTCTCACCCTAGCTGGACTTCAAGCTAGGCTTAAAGGACTATATAGAAGATCAAACAGATATTTCTTCCAAATCTCATTCTAAATTCCATTCAGGCTGGGCTTCCAAGACTATCTACGGGAGCCAATAGGTGCTCTCCCTAAATCCTGCACTAACTTACCTTCCAAATGGGCTTCCAGAACTAACTAGATGAGCAAATAGGTGCCCCCCCCAAATCACACCTAACTGATGTTCAGTATGGAATTCAATGACTATTTAGAAGATCAGAAAGACATTTCTCCCAAATCTCACAATAACTGACCTTTAGGCTGGACTTCCAGGACTATCTTCGTAAGCAAATGGGCATTCTCCCCAAATCTCATGCTAACTAACATTCAGAATGGGCTTTCTAGAATAGCTTGGCAACCAAATAGATGTTCCCCCTAAATTCCACTTAAGTTAGGGAACCAAATGGGCATTCTCCCCAAATCTCATGCTAACAAAGATTTAAGATGGGCTTCCAGGGATATCTTGGCAGCCAAATAGATGTTCCACCTAAATGTAATCTAACTTATCTTCAAGATGGGTTTCCAGGACAATCTAGGGAAGCAAATGGGCATTCTTCCCAAATCTCATGCAAACTAATGTTCAAGATGGGCTTCCAGGAATATCTAGGCAACCAAATAGATGTCCCCCCCTAAATTTCACCCAACTTACCTTCAAGATGGGCTTCCAGGACTATCTATAAAAGCAAATTCAGGCATAGCTCTACCAGACACTGCTGTGTTCCCTCCAATTTACAGCATTGCTCTTTACACAATTTTTTTTTTTACTTGTAGTGAGAAGATGCTGTCGGTAAACTCTGATGGGAAGGTCCTTGTCAGAAGATGTTTCCTCACCCTCAGACCCTTCCGGTAAGAGTGCCCCAATTGACTTTAATTGCTACTGCACTGCCTACTTGATGTACATCAGGAGAGCAAACATGTGCTTCTATGCTATCAACATGGTGATTTCTATGGAAGGATGGTGATATTGGGTCCCCTGATTTTGGTGATGCAGAGCAATGAAATTCAAGGCTAATTTGTTTGTGTTGTTTGCCTCTCCACTAAAATAAAGGGGTCATCAATAAATGCTTCTTGGGCTCAAAAATCAGTTTAAAGGGGAACCATAATTATGTTTTAGTATAATATGGACAATGTCATTTGGGGTGGGTACAGGGCAGATTAGGGGAAGTAATCTGTTATGGAAGCTGAGCCAGAGGGGCATAAATGGGCTTGCTGGGGGTGGAAAAATAGCAAAGACTTAACATACTGGTAAGCGTATTGCCAATAAACCTGACATACTGGTCCTCGACCTTAACTTGTCTTTTGGACTTGGCTAGTAAAAAAAGAGATGGGTTGCACCATCCCACCCATAAAATATAATGATAACTAATTCCAGCTTGTGAAATTAATGGCTTGTGAAATGGATTGGCATGTAGGTGCAGCCCAGGCCTGGACTGGCAATCTGTGGGTTCTGGCAAATGCCAGAGGGGCCGCTGTACGTTGCCATAGACAGTCACTGTATATTGGGCTGGTGGGAGGCTGTTTGGGCTGCTGTGTGGCCTGTTTGGGCCTCTGTGTACCTGAAATGCCAGCTCCTATTTTGAATCTCAGTCCAGGCCTGGTGCAGCCAATTGCTTTTGAACTCTTGCTGATGTAGCAATATCATCACTTTCCTCCCATGCCAGTCCCAGATCAGAAATGGCCCTACTGATGTGCCCACTTTTTTACTGGTATCTGGTGAAATTGAAATGAGTTATTATGAACATGTTGTGCAATGTGGTAAGATACCCACCTGTTTCCATCCTAGGATATTTGTTCTGGGCATCGGATTTTTTACACTGTGCTTCCTGATGACCTCACTCGGTGGTCAGTTCTCAGCGAAACGCCTGGCAGACTCCCCCTTTACCATTCGGACAGAGGGTAGGTGATCGGTTGGAATGAGTTACACTGTATGCTTGTGAAAAATTATATTGCAAGTGACATATCTGTAATGACGTTTTATTTATATTAGGGATCCACCGCATCCAGGATTTGGTTTGGGATTTGGACAGGATTCTGCCTTTTTCAGCAGGATTCCGCCGAATCCTTCTGCCTGGCCGAACCGAATACAAATCCTAATTTGCATATGCAAATTATGGGCTGGGAGGGAAATCGAGTGACTTTCTGTCACAAAACAAGGAAGTAAAATTTTTTGCATATACAAATTAGAATCCGGTTTGGTATTCGGCTGAATCTTTCGCAAAGGATTCGGGTTCAGACAAATCCAAAATAGTGGAATCCGTGCATCCCTAATTCACATTGACTCGAATGAATAAACCAAAGCCCTTCATTTCGCCAGCTGGGAAATCTGTATAAATCCCTGACCCTTTAAATGTGACAGCACCTCTACTTTGCCTTTAAAATGGAGTGATGCAGCTGGAGAGCTCAAAAGCAGCTGAGCTACATACATTAGTAGTTACACCCGTTGCTAGCGCAGATAGCGAGTTGCATGTAGCCCATAGCCCTTCTATTATAGGCAAATGGTTTCTCACACTTTGGTGCCCAGATAATGAAATCCTCAGCATGGTGGGAAGCGGCGAGGATATTGTCACAGCAGATTATGGCCCTCAGGGAGTTTTTGAGATACAGAATCAAAGACGATTTCATAAACCCCTTCGAGGTATTTCTTCCTCCCCCCCCCCCCCCCACCTTGTGAGGAACGACAGAATCCACAGGGATTCTGAGAGAAGAGGAGAACGAAGGGAAGGCAGGAATAATTATACAAAAACATGCATATTCAATGTGCGAGTTTTTCTTGTGTCCCCTTGTTGTGCTGGGAGCCTGCTGAGCAGGTTCCATAACCCAAACTTGGCACATTATTCCTTCCAGTACTGAGGGGACTACATGCTGCTGTGTCCTTGATTTTGTTCCCTCACACCAATAATGCAATGCTCAGTTCAAGGGGAACTAACAGAGTTTAATAGAAATATAAGCTTTTTTTTTTTTGCCTGCTACAAACAATGCAACCATGCTGTTTGGCAGCAGTGCATTCAAATTAGTCCAAAATTATGGGGCTCCCCTATTGATTTGCTTTGCAGTCTCATGCTAAGTTGTTTGGAAAGTTTCAGCAGCTTTATACTATGTGTTTGAGCTTCTCAAACCTCATAGTGTCTGTAAGCGCCCCACTGTGTCTATTAGTGGGGAAAACACTAGCTCTGTCAGCTGCTGGTCTGTGTGTGTAGTAATAGGAATACATGGGATTGGCTTTGTGCAGATGAGTGCGGATTTTAAGGCAATCACTGCACACTTGAGGTTGACTATTTGTGAAGCTAATTTATTAAACATCGGATACAGTTTAATATCTTATAACAGCAATACTTCATTTTTAAAGGTTAAGTTAAGCTTTTAAGTAAAATTCAATATGTTGTCAATGGAGTCAACAACATGCTACTTAATCTACCTCTTGTTCATTTTCCATTGCCACCATCAAATTAATCCTTTGTAGCTAAGATCTGTGAGCCTAGCAACTGCATAGTAGTCTAAATTTCAAACTAGAATGGACAACAAATGTAAATGCATTGTCTACATGATATAAAATACTTTTTGAAACATCTGATAAAAGGTGATACTTTTTCTGCCTTTTATACTTGTCGCTATGTTACCTGCCAGTCAGAGGCAAAGGCTTTATGACAGTTGTGCAATTATATGTGCAACATTTCTTCCAGTCCAGTAACCCTTAGCAACCAGGCAGTCTGGTACAGTTAGAGTGTTGAAAGCAAATGTCTAATTGTTTGTTATGGGTTACTAGACAAAGGACATTGTTTTCTATATTATAACAAATCCTGCTTTTTATGGCTTTAAGTGGTACAGTCTGTATCAATGGACTATGCTCTTGGGCAGAGGTTGTGACTCTAATGACTAAAATTATGGCACACTGAGGGATAGCATGTTAAATAATGAGAGACAGTGCCTTTAGTTGAAGTGGAATAATATCCTCTGGGAAGGGACTGTGGCTGTGTGATAGCAGGTATAGTAGGGAGAGATGGTGCCTATAGTAACAGTGGGATAATAGTCTCTGGGAAGGGACTGTGACTGTGGGATAGCAGGTATAGTAGGGAGAGATGGTGCCTATAGTAGTAGTGGAATAATAGTCTCTGGGAAGGGACTGTGACTGTGGGATAGCAGGTATAGTAGGGAGAGATGGTGCCTATAGTAACAGTGGAGATAATAACCTCTGGGAAGGGACTGTGGCGGTGGGATAGCAGGTATAGTAGGGAGAGGTGGTGCCTAAAGTAACAGTGGAGATAATAACCTCTGAGAAGGGACTGTGGCGTTGGGATAGCAGGTATAGTAGGGAGAGGTGGTTCCTATAGTAACAGTGGAGATAATAACCGCTGGGAAGGGACTGTGGCTGTGTGATAGGTATAGTAGGGAGAGATGGTGCCTATAGTAGCAGTTGAGATAATAGTCCCTGGGAAAGGACTGTGGCTGTGGGATAGCAGGTATAGTAGGGAGAGATGGTGCTTATAGTAACAGCGGATATAGTAGTCTCTGAAGAAGGACTGTGGCTGTGGGATAGCAGGTATAGTAGGGAGAGATGGTGCCTATAGTAACAGTGGGGATAATAACCTCTGGGAAGGGACTGTGGCTGTGGGATAGCAGGTATAGTAGGGAGAGATGATGCCTATAGTAACAGTGGGATAATCGTCTCTAGGAAGGGACTGTGGCTGTGGGATAGCAGATTTAGTAGAGAGAGATGGTGCCTATAGTAGGGATGCACCTAGGATTCGGTTCGGGATTCGGCCTCTTTCAGCAGGATTCGGATTTGGCTGAATCCTTCTGCCTGGCCGAACCGAATCCGAATTCTAATTTGCATATGCAAATAAGGGGTGGAAGGGAAATTGCGTGACTTTTTGTCACAAAACAAGTAAAAACTGTTTCCCCCTTCCAACCCCTAATTTGTATATGCAAATTAGGATTCGGTTCGGTATTCATCCGAATCTTTCCCGAAGGATTCGGGGGTTCGGCCGAATCCAAAATTCTGGATTCGGTGCATCCCTAGCCTATAGTAACAGTGGGATAATAGTCTCTGGGAAGGAACTGTGACTGTGGGAGAGCAGGTATAGTAGGGAGAGATGGTGCCTATAGTAACAGTGGGATAATAGTCTCTGGGAAGGGAGTGTGACTGTGGGATAGCAGGTATAGTAGGGAGAGATGGTGCCTATAGTAACAGTGGGATAATAGTCTCTTGGAAAGGACTGTGGCCATGGTATAGTAGGGAGAGATGGTGCCTATAGTAGCAGCTAATATACCAAAAGCAGGCTTGCAATATGTGAAAAAATAAAGACAGGAATGTTGGTATAATCCCTGAAGTACAAGCATTATGGTTCCATGTCTGAGCAGTAAGGATCACATTCTGGTTTTAGTGCTGGGCGTAGGAGAGTCGAGGGGTGCTTTGCGAAGAATGAACGAAATTCTGGAGACGCTGGTGAGGAGAATGGACATCTTGGCACGTCTGGAGAATGCCAGCGAATATCGTAGAGGAGAGGAAGCTGAACATTATGGGCTGGATGGGTCTGTAATCACCTACTGTACCATAATGAATCTATTACATAGTATATGCCCTGTGTTGACCTTGGTCTAAACCCTCCTTGGCACTAATCACTCTGACTGTATCTTACCTTTATCTCCCATCAACAAGACTAGAGGCAGTTGAATGCACTTGCCAAGCTCTGTTACTGTCTCAAAATTGATTTTATAATCTGTGTTGCATCTCTGCTTGAGGAACTTCTTTTAATTAAGTGGATAGAAATGAGTTTATCACGTTAATTACATAGTTTTTGTGACCAGAAACAAAATCCCTGCAATTCCTGATATATCTTTGGTTAATGTGGAATAACAACACCTGATGCAGCGACATAAACCTCAGGCCATCTGGCCAGTGCCAGGACAATAGGTAAGGGTGCCCAAGGTAAGCACCCTGCCATCATCCCCCCCACACACACACACACACACACTTGACACCTCCCTGGCATTCCCTGCTTGACTCACTCCACTAATGCTCAGGAATGGGATTACGTAGAGGCATGTGCCTAGGGTCCTAGTGCTTTCTCCACCGTTATGTCCTAGGCACGTGTCTCTTCTTACTACCCCTAGTTCCCTCGCAAGCTATGACCCACAAATCTAATTTTCAGATCTCAGGTCCCCCTCTGTCACTTGAATGCTGACTACAGTACCCCCTGTTGTGGCCATTGTTTGTTGGGCAGTTGTGGTGTTACTGCTTCCATCTTGCTCCACTATCACCATCTTCTTCTATGATTCCATTCTTCCTACCTAAAGCAGAAGCTATAAGTAGCAATTCTTGTGACCCTAAATTCTCACTTTTAAATCTTAATGTCTTTTTTCTCATAACAACCATTGTTTCGTGCTTTTGCATAGAATCCCTGTGAACAAAACTGGCCAATTTCTTCCCATATAACCCCTCTAATCATTTTGTATTTGAAGGTAACACGGCAGAAGGTGAATGGTGCACAGGCAGCAAACAGTTTACCGTGTGCATAGCCTTAAAAGTGTAAATAACTCCTGTGTTTGTATTTCCCAGCTTGCAGTCAGTTGGGCTGATGGAAAAGATCCAGGCCATCGCTCAGAACGTGTCTGACATCGCAGTGAAAGTAGATCAGATTTTGCGGAACAGCCTTCTCCGATCAAAGAGTGAGCATGGCCAATGTGCCCTGATCTAGTGTGGGAGACAACTGTGTAACTGGTCATCGGGAGTCATGGTTTCCATTATTTTATCTAACTAGTAAGTCCGTCTGTCACAGGGTGGGTCATAGGAGTAAAAATGGCAATCACAGTACAAGTGTCAGTGCCGCCTCTTTCATGTAAATGCCACCAGCATTATGAGTGTCAGGAAGAGGTAATGTGGGTCATTGTGTAGAAGGCCTAAAATCTAACAGGAGTATTTTCTTTGTATCTCTAGCCGTGGAAGGTCAGCGAGACCTCTGTGACATCCCTCGAGACCCTCGGTTTCCAGACTGTTCTGGGAAGGTTGAGGTATGTCCAGCACTGTTGCCCATTCCTTATTAAGGTGGAATGAATGTTTCATTTATACTAAGTCTGTAAGTGTCATGGTCGGTAAAGGCCTTACCTTCCAGCCTTTTGGTGTGCCATTTTTTTACTGTCCGACATTTACTACCAAGTTGACTTGTATGTGTTCCCTTTCAGTGGATGCGCTCTCGCTGGACGTCCGATCCCTGCTATGCCTTTTACGGGGTGGATGGCACAGAGTGCTCCTTTCTGGTTTACCTAAGTGAAGTTGAATGGTTCTGCCCAGTTCTACCTTGGAGGAATCAGTCATTCAGTTCTTACTCCAAGCAAAGGCCCAGGAAACAGGTGCCCAATAAGTTTAACACTAAAGGATAACATTGGTACCTATTATCCAGAATACACGGGACCTGGGGTTTTCTGGATAACTGATCTTTCTGTAATTATATGTAGTAGTCCTATAACCTTTTATTATTTCTAACTATAATAGTCCCCCAACACTAGGACAATGTAGTACCCACCCTCTGTCCTATTCTTTTATTTTCACTTAAAGGGATAGTGACCTCTTTTTCATAAAAAAAAAAAAAAAAAAATAGTAATGGAGTGGTCTCCGGCTCTTGCTAAAGTCAGCTCCAGTTGGCCTACTTTATGTGGGATGCTGGGCAATGTAGTTTAGCTGCAGAGCCAATAGCTTACACTCCCTGCTCTAATGGATAAAGTGAAAGTGCTGCATCTAGGGAGGAATCACATTTATTCGCTATAGTCGTTCCCAAATGGCTTCCTCTTGCTTTCTGGCCTGTATTAAGCACCGCCCTCTTGATTCTTCCCCTAGGCTGCCTTCCGCACAGAGCTCTCCTCCCTGCTGGACTTAATGGGAACTGGAAAGGAGTCTCTGATCTTCATGAAGAAGAGGCTGCGCAGATTAGAGACTCAGTGGCTGGTGGCAGCTAGGAGACTGGAGAACAAGATTTTGGAAACTCCAAAAGAGCAGAAGCAGGTAATATAAGCTTTGTTTTAAACTGTCTTCTTTTCCTGAGCCCCGTAGTCATTTTCTGATTTTTTTTTAATAATAGTTCTTATAGTAGTGTGACTACAGCCTCTAGCCTCAAAACAATACCAATACATGCCATTGTCCCAAAATGTTTTTTTTTTTAAAATGTTTCATTTCGGTTCTAATTAGTTTCTGTTATTAAATACATTACATACAGTGCTTTTATTGTGTTCTAAGGCAATCTGTGGTACTGTAATTACGTGTGTATGTATTTATATAGCACCACAAATGTATGTGCTTTACAAGGTGTAAGCACAAACAGGGGCATAGTTATGATAAATTTATAAAGGGACAATAAAAAAATCTGTTTAAGTGCTTAGGTGAATACACAGTTCGGATGAGGTTTCTACCCCAAAGTGCTTACAATCTTTTAATCTGTGACAAAATGCTCTTATAAAGATAGCTAGAATCTCAGCCATAAAGCAGGACAGGACTGCTGCTTACAATGGGAAGCAGATAGGATGTGTTCACTGCGACAGAATGCTCTGTTATAAAGATCACTAGAATCTCAGCCATAAAGCAGGACAGGATTGCTGCTTACAGTGGCTTTTATATAGCAACTTACATATTGCACTGTAGCTAGGTATGGTATGTGAGTCCACTGACTGAGACTACCACTCTAACAGACCAGTTAGCTAGCAGCTATGAGTTGGAGTTGACTCGTACAGCCAGGTGTGGTCAGATGCCTCCATCTCATTCATACAATGTTGTTACCTAGTAGCTGAGTGTTTCCCCTTCCCACCCCTATTCTGCTGAATCTTTCGAGAAGGATTCGGGGGTTCGGCCAAATCCAAAATAGTGGATTCAGTGCATCCCTAACATTTTCAACTTTCCTTCTCCCTCTTGCTCCTTCCCTCTCTTTTCACCAGATCCTTGTTCATATCGGATTCCTGACGGAAGAGTCAGGCGATGTTTTCAGTCCCCGGGTGCTGAAGGGCGGGCCTTTGGGCGAGATGGTGCAGTGGGCGGATATTTTAGCGGCTCTCTACATTTTAGGGCACAACCTGAAAATTACTGTGGCTGTGAAGGACCTGCAAAGGTAAGAATGCAAAATGCTATAGCATGGTACATATAGGAACGCAGACTAAATACCTATAAGCTTGTTTCCATGGTAACAGAAGGGACAAGATCCCCCTTAGCTAATTGTAACTAACAGGTTCTCCCTAACAGCATTACAGAGACAGCCCCACTGCACCAGGCACACACATCTTTTGTTTCCCGGAAAGTATTCATAAACTCCAGGTAGTTGTTAAATTACACCATCCAACAGCCTTTGCTAGTAGATATAGTTCAACTGCATTTTATTGCTAGGGATGATAGGTTACAAATCTTTGTTATACCCAGTATAACAAAGAGCAGAAAGATATATAACCTGGAAGCCAACTAACGCAGTTTATTATAGTTATTTAGGCGTTCCTCCTGGGAGGGGCAATTGTCCTCTGACTGACCCGCTGCCCTTTGACCTCATCTACACGGATTATCACGGAATGCAGCAGATGAAGCAGCATATGGGCCTCTCCTTTAGGAAATACAGGTAAGTGACCTGCTATATCAGGTTTTAGCCACTTGGCAGTGGATTTGGGAATTGTAGTTTCACATCAGATGGAGAAGTCCTTAAAGGAAAACTATACCCCCAAAATGAACACTTAAGCAACAGATAGTTTATATCATATTGAATGACATATTAAAGAATCTTACGAAACTGGAATATATATTTAAGTAAATATTGCCCTTTTACATCTCTTGCCTTGAGCCACCATTTCGTGATGGTCTGTGTGCTGTCTCAGAGATCACCTGACCAGAAAGACACAACTCTGTCTGTTAATTGGCTCATGTGACCTAACAGGTATGGTTTGTTGGTATGGTTGTGAGTACAGTGAATCCTACGATCCCAGGGGGCGGCCCTTATTTTTTAAAATGGCAATTTTCTATTTATGATTACCCAATGGCACATACTACTAGAAAAGTATATTATTATGAAAATGGTTTATTTACATGAAGCAGGATTTTACATATGAGCTGTTTTATGCAATATCTTTTTATAGAGACCTACATTGTTTGGGGGGTATAGTTTTCCTTTAATCTGGTCCCTGCAAAGTACCCCGAGTTCTGGAACTACTTTTCCACTAGTCATATGCAGATTAAGAGTTTCTCATCCCAACTCACTATTAAACTCTCTATTCGCTCTCTCTACTAGCTACCTTTCTATGTAACATAAGGAGATTATTTGGCCATTTTGTTAGTACACCTGAAGATTGCATGTAGTGCTGTATATGTGTTTGGTGCTGGAGAATGTCTTAAATGCCTTCAGCATTGACCTCATGAATTAAACAGGGAGCCGGGGGTATTTACAGAACAGGCAGGATTCCAGTGGAGGATACTTTTTCTTTAAGAATCCACCTCGTTGCTGCATCACAACTCCCAGCTAGAATCCTTCAGAATATGTTGAAGTGTGATGGGAGTTGCATCCTCTTTAATGCCGAAGTGCATATCAAGTAATGCAACTGTAGAGAGGGATAATGTACACAAAGGGTGGAATTTATTCTGGCAGCTTTTATGATCCATGGAAATTGACATATTGAGCTGAAACGGAGGTAATTAAATCCAGATTCATAAAATATGAAAGGCAAGGGAACAAATATAGCCATGGAAAAGTCAGCAGAGGTTAGCAAACCTCGTGCTAGGCTCAGTGATGTGTCAATAGAGAATACAATTAATTCAAGTCCTTTGTCGTCATCCGTTTATAAATAGTGCCTATTATCAATCAGCTACTGCTCATCAGTATGGCGTCTCCACTTTATAAACAACCGGACAAGGGGCAGAATTGTTCATGAGTTTCTTACAAATCAGACTCCATTGCATTCAAAATTGTTGCATTGGGGATTGTGTCATACCTACAGCTAAAGATGTTGCGTTTGTGTGATCCTTTAGGCACCAGTCTGCTAAGTGTATTGACACAGCCAACCTCAGGAACTGTAGAATTAACTCTAGGGTTCCCATGCATCAATAGGCACACTTGCAGACTTGCATCACTGGCTGGTGCAGGGGGGCATTTAGGGCAGTGGCCGATTTGTTGCAATTATTTATGCATCACTGCAGGCAACAAATCTCCCGAAATTCGTCTTCATTGGAATTAACTGAAATTGCAATAAAAACCAACATATCGCAAAGTCATCCAATGTTTCCTCCCGAGGCAACTACAGACGACTTCAGAAGAATGAAGCGATGTGTTGGTTTTACTGCCGGCGATTGCATTTATTTTCAATTGAGATGCATTTTCAGGCTATTTGTTGCCCGCAGTCGTGCATTTTTTTTTTTGCACCACAAATCTCCCCATCGGCCACTGCTCTTAGGCAACAGGGGTGTAGGAGCCAGGGTTCCCACCTATATATTTTCAGGCTCTCCACAAGCCCCCATATACCTCCCCCAATGCAGGTGGACCACCTTGTGGTTGGCCGTGGTGGCAGCAGGCAGACCATACAGCAGACACCACTGTATGCTAGTTAACACCACTAGAGTATAGAGATGTGCAGCAATTAAAAAAAAATCACCTGTTTTTCACACTTTGCACCCTGGCTTTCACTTAGTAAATGACATCCATTTTGCAAGGTGTATATAGTACACACTCCTGCTCCACCCACATTCAGCAATGCAGGGCAATGAGAGGAGCTTATTAGACCTGAGAATGGAAGATTGCACCCACAGGATACTCCAGAATCCGCCATAAAAGAAATAAAAGCACTTGGTGCTGCTGTACAGAGCACGACTGTCTGCTAAATCAATAGCTGTTTATTTGGCTCTATTTCCCCTTTATTGGGCAGAAACATTAAAAGTTTCCCTTAACACAAAGCACAGAAAATAGAAAGCCTCCCCCTTCCCCATGTGATAGATCTCAGAGACAAAGATGAAGCCTTCAGGGACACGGCTAAACATTTTTATGATGTGTATTGGCTGCTGTTTATGGCTCACATTTCTCTGCTCTATATAGATTTAGCTCACAATAAAATACCTTTTAGGGAGAATATTGCGGAAATCCTGGTACAGCAGTGCAGATTGCCCTGTGCCCGCCAGTCGCTGCTTACAGTATGGTGTTTGCGCTAAATTCTTTATGTGCCGCTGAAACATTTATATGGTTGCTCTCTGACTATTTCAAAGGGGACGTATTCTATAGCTGTTAGTAGGCTTTTTGTTCAATTTATTTCCCTGCAAAAGCCCTGTAAATTATACTGGCACATTTCTGTGTGCAGGGAACCTCTGTATGTTTGATATTCCTGGGCCACCATCAAGGGGGTACAGGAGTACTGAAGTCAGGGCCCATAGCAGAGGGGCTTTTAAGAGAATTAAATATGTGATTTGTGGGTGGTGAATGGGGTGTGGCTTGCAGGCGAGTGGATTTGATTTGGGTGGATTGTGGGTGGGGTTCTAGTATACTGAGGTCATGAATGGATGGGTCAGTGAATGGCCATGTAATTTTTTTCCCCAATTGGGCCTCATTCTACTTGTTGGCAGGGCTCTCCATTCAGGGGCCCAGGTGACCAATAGGTTAATCTGGGATCACCTCTTAAACGCAGGCCTGGTGTCGGACAATGGGGAGCTACATGAGGTGGGGATAGGGGAAAAATGTGAATGTGTGCATTTTCATGCTGATCTCCACTCCGTGTAGAGAAACGAGAACTATCTGCTTAGTGTGCCCTTGCCCTAAGAAGCAATTACTGTAACTGAATGTCTCTCAACACAGCAAAACTCGTTGCATTTACGTACTCTCCTGATCAATTTTAGGGGTCATTTACAACCATGCAATTTGGCGGTAGCAGTTGCAATTAAGGCCTGACGTTCAGTCATGCAGGGCCGCACCTGCCATGAGGCAGCAACAAGGGGCCAGTTTACAGGGGCAGCAAAAAGCCACTTCTGGTAACCTAAAAAGCCTAATTTACATTCTTTAAACAGATATTTGGCTCTTCTAGTGCAGAAAGTGCAATAGCACCCTCTGCACAAGGGATGCGGCCTTCCCTTTGACCCACTCTAACGCTAAATTTCAGGTGGCAGCAGCCCCTTAGTAACCCCTTAAGGACACTGATAGTTGCAGTTCATCAAGCTCTTGTAGACCACAGATTGGACCTCCCTGTTCTATGTTCTTGTGTTTCCAGTCTCCGCTCAATAGAGTGATTTTATCACTTGTGCTCATTACAGCAGCGGTTGTGTCCTCCATTATGCTTTTTGATTTATGGCTCAATAAAAATTGCATTTGAAACGCATATCTTTATACTTGTCGACCAGAATGGTTGCAATCTTACAGCCTGCCTCTAAATCAGCTCCTGGCCAGAGCACACTGGTTTCTTTTCATCTAGACCAAATGTAAACCCCCCTCCCCAGATTCATCCTTATTTCTGGAAGTAAACACAGGTGGGGAGCCAGGGGCATGAAAAAAGTTTAGTGCAATGTCAAAACCTACCTCCGCCTTCCCCCCCTGACAAAGATAATCTTTCACAGTACTTGAATTGTGACCCCCAGCTGCTTCCACATAACCCCAAATACCCTCCCCCCCCAAATGGTACAGTTGCTCTCCTACCTCTGTTGTCCACTTTTCA
Organism: Xenopus petersii; assembly: GCA_038501925.1. Classification (NCBI taxonomy): domain Eukaryota; kingdom Metazoa; phylum Chordata; class Amphibia; order Anura; family Pipidae; genus Xenopus; species Xenopus petersii. The sequence goes on along the minus strand of CM076688.1, from coordinate 92,537,076 downwards.
GGATATTTAGTTGTATTCTTCTATTTGTTGTTGGAACAAATGAACTAGAATTGTAATTATTAGTGTTTATATTTAACTAATGTTCTGTATATCTACTGGGTGTAGCTGGAGAGTTCCAAAGTCAGGCAGGTTATATAAAGCAGATTCCAGGGCCACCATCAGAGTGTACAGGAGTACTGTATTCAGGGCAGAGTGAGACCCAAGAGATGTAAAACTATGATTTGCTGGTCACAAAGGGGACAGGGCTTGTGATGAGTTGGTGGCATTTGAGTAGATTGTGGGTTGGGGCATTGGTAGAATCTGTGTGGATAAGGGGTGCAGTTGTGTGAGCTTGGGCCTTTTTTTCCTCATTAGGGCTTCACTTTATTTGTTGTCAGAGCCCTTTGCCTAGGTAACCAGTGGGTCAATAAATTAGGCCACATGTGGGAGGGACCTGCTGACTAAAGGTGGCCATACACGGGCAGATAAAGCTGCCGATATCGGTCGTTTGGACTGATTTGACAGCTTATCTGCCCGTGTATGGGGCTTCCGACGGGTCTTCCCGATCGGTATCTGGCCACGATATCGATACAGAAGGTTGGATTTTTACCCGACCCGTCGGAGCCGCTTGGCGCATCGTAATTCGATCGTTCGGCCATACGGCTGAACGCTCGAATTACCCCCGATATAGCCACGCAGTTTAGTGGCATATTGGGGAAAGATCTGCTCGTTTGGCGATGTCGCCAAACGAGCGGATCTTTAAGTCTATGGCCACCTTTAGTAATTCTGGGTCCCTGTGATTCTGATGGCAGCCCTCCAGTAAATACAACTAACAGCTCTGTTTGGGCTGAGTGTTAACAGTAAATCATTCCTCTTCCCAGGGGGGGCTCCAGTTATCAGCCCACTGGACTCCTGGGTGCTGAGCACTACCAGCATCTAAAAACGGGGCCTCAATTTAAAAAAAAAAAAGCACAGACCATGTCCCAGTTATGCTAAAAGACTTCTCGTAATCTCACTAAACTCCAGTCTTCTGTAAATTCCCTTAGAGCAGTACCCCCGGTAATTCTCTAATGTTTGCCCTGCTGGCTACGGAATTGGCTCCAGACATAAAGACAATGTTGTGCAGGAAAACTGCCCATATTGCAAGTTACTTGCCATTGTGGCACCCCTATATAATAACCATGATTTCACTATACAGAATATACAGAATATACAGAGTACCTTCTCTTAAGAAAAAGCGACTTGCATGTAGTGAACCACTATGCCCCTGATGCTCATTGGGTGTTGCTCTGCCAGTGACAGGGAGTGGCACTGTGCAAAAGCAAATAGCGAGAATTACAAGCCAACTGAGTGCTTTTTCACTATAACTCCCATAATCCTTGGTTAAATCACTTTTAGACATCCCTGGACTAGACAGAGGCTTACAGACCACTAACCCTTGAATATTTCTATAGGTGCCGCCTGCGGGTAGTGGACACCTTTGGAACAGAGCCGGCCTACAACCACGAAGAGTATGCCACGCTCCATGGCTATCGTACCAACTGGGGCTACTGGAACCTGCATCCCAAGCAGTTCATGACCATGTTCCGTGAGTCTGGAGCAATGTGTGGTGGGATATGTATGAGAATATGAATGTGTAGGTTTTCAACTGTCTGTGCGTAAGCTCCCATTCTCTGTTATTATCCAGTCTGAGCTTGCTTGCTGATGGATCTTAGAAAAGACCCCATATTCCTTAAAGCAAATTTACGGACTGTTCCTGCTGAATTGTGTCTGCAAGACCCCTTGCATCACCCTTGCTCTCCTTTCTCTCTATCCTCAGCTCACACTCCAGACAATTCCTTCATGGGTTTTGTGACAGATCAGCTAAATGATACGGAGCGCCGCCAGGTGGCACAGAATAAAGTCCGGAATATGGCTGTGGTTTACGGGAAAGAGGCTGCCATGTGGAAGGTTCTGCCCTTACTCATATCATCTTACTCCACCCTTGTATCACACAGACCCTCCCAGAGATATTTCTACCTCATTGAATACCTCTCTGCACATCAATCTATTTCCTTATGTTTTCTGCCTGCTATCTATGCGATTGTAACATTAGGCGAGCTTATGTCTGAGTATACAATGGGTCAAAGATGTCTGCCAGTAGAGAGAAGCTGATTTGGCCCTTAATTCCTTAACTTTTTTTTTATCCCTTTACCATCCTAGAATGCTTTATTCTTGCATGATTTACTATTCTGCTGTATCTCTATCTTCTCTACTCACTGCCTTTATTAATAAATATTGCAAGGGCTGTCCGCTGGCAAATCTATTGTGTTACCCACAGAGCTCTCTCTCTTGCTTAATTTTTCTCTCTTTGTCTGCCGCACTTGATTCCCGGATGGCTTCACACAGCTGCAGGTACCGTATTAACTTCTATCTGCTTTGCACTCCCATTCGCAAAGCACTTCAATTCATGTTAGCACTATGCCCTAATGCATGCTGGGAGGCAGGTCAATGTCAGCTGGACTGTGAAGTTGTAAGGTGGGTTGTAATTGGTATCACAGGCTCAAGGGACAAAGTGAAGCGAGTTAAGAATGAAAAGAGAACAATACCATAACCATATACAGTGAAGCTAAGAATACATGGAACTAGCACTTTGTGTTTCCTGCCATGTGTTCTGGGGGCATTATACTTGAAACTGGCAATTTGTTTAACATTTCATGTGCTCTGGGAGATATTTTACATAAAACTGGTGGTTCTGTGGTATTATATATAAAGCTAGTACTTTAATTATCTTGTCGTGTATGCAGGGGGCATTATACCTGAAATTGAAACTCCATTTTACATGTTCTGGAGTATTATTCCAGTTATAGATTGGCGCTGTATTCCATTTGCCATATTTCTGGGTACATCATACCTAAAATTGGTGCTCATTTTAACTTATGTTAAATGGGGGTAGTATACATAAAACTGGCCCTACATTTATGCTGTTCTAGTGTATCATACATGGAACTGTTTTTATGGGGGAATCATACTTGGCATAAACACTGCAATTTTCATACCATGTGTACTAGGGTGTATTATAAATGAAACAGGCACTGTTTATTATATTATATTGTCATGTTTTCTGGGATATTACACCTTAATCTGGCACTACATTTATGCTTCCGAATGCTTAGGGTCACTATTATTCAGATAACTCTTTGAGTTGCATGGCACAATGGTAATTCTATCACAGTAACTACACAGCATTCACAAACTCTGTGAGTTTCACTTATCACCTCTCTGGATAGTTACACTGCTTCATTGTGATTGGATTTTTGAAAGAGTTTATATGCCGAGGATTTCCCGTACCAGTAGAAGCTGCTCGGATGAGTAGTGAAACGTCTTCAATGATTACTCAGCAAGTCCAGTTGCTCTAGATTTACTTCTACTAGATATACCATGGCCTGGACGAATGAAAATCTTCATAGACAAGTTATTCAGATACTATCCGATCGTATCTGATACTATTTGTGTAATTAATGTATAATTAGACTACCCAAACACAAAAGTCAGCTTTGTGGTTATGACCACAGTTTATAATGTCATTCAACACCATGTGAAAGAGCAAAATAAATAAATGCTGTGGATTGTGTAGGAGCGAAATAAGGGGTGATAGCAACTGATCCTTAAAACTGATCATTTTCTTCTAGGGAAAAGAGAAGTTCCTGTCTGTGTTGCATAAGCACATGGAAATCCACGGCACAGTTTATTTTGAAACACAGCGCCCCCCTGAGGTCCCTGCTTTTGTGAAGAACCACGGCTTGCTGCCCCAACAGGACCTGCAGCAGCTGCTGAAAAAAGCTAAGGTGCTTGGAAAATGGACTTATCAAGACTAGGCTGATATGGTGTATAGAGGGCAGGGATAGTGGCGGAATGTCATAATTCATAATGGTGTATTACATGTTTTATCCCACAGCTCTTCATTGGCTTTGGTTTTCCTTATGAAGGCCCTGCCCCTTTGGAAGCAGTAGCCAACGGGTGTGTGTTCCTACAACCGCTATTCAATCCTCCTCACAGCTCTCTCAACCATGAATTTTTCCGTGGGAAGCCCACCTCCCGTGAGGTACTTTTATGTTTTCCTTACCCAGGATGTAGTGGAGACTAGAGAGAAAAGGGTCAGTAGCAACACCCCTAGTAGTGTTTATAAGGGGTTTGTGGCCCCCTGTTTGAATTTAAAATGTATTTACCCCATAGTGGTCCAAGAAAAAAGACGCCATGTAATACATCAGCTTATACAAAATGTCCAAAGCGACTAGTGCTTAAACATAGCTGTGAGATAGGTGTCCTGCAGCCGTTCAGATTGCTTGTGGGAATATTCATCATAAGCAGCTGACAAAAACCCAATTACCAGCGTTAAATAGACAAGTCAACCAAGTGAGTCGTGAAAATGTGTCGGAGAGAGAGTGCCAAGGCTTAGGAGTCACGTGGAACTGTGGTAGTGTAAGTAGCCCAGGGGGAGATCGTAGGGGGTGAGGGAGGGAGAGAGAGATGAAAGGAAGAATTATTAAGGACTATCTCTGTAGGATACAATCAAAGGAAAACAGACACTACTGAGAGGTGATGACAGACTATGATATATGAAAAATACATGGAAAGTCAACCGGCAGCTGAACAATATATGCTGACAAAATACACGTTTCTTTATATATATTTGTCATTGTCCGCATATATTGTTCAGCTGCAGGTTGATTTTCCATGTATTTCCATATATTTGTCACATGATGGGTTTGTCACTTGTCATAGCCTTTCTATCCTGTAGTACAATAGACAGCAGTAGAGCATTGCTGATTTGTGTTGCAGACAAAACGCTGATATTTGGAATGACTTCTCTAAATCATGCATCTCAAGGTTACAGGTTTCTTCAAGACTGTAAAAAATAGTTATAGCTTTTTGCAACTTTGTAGACCCTAGGGTTATCCAGGGCTGTAGGAACCAGGGTTTTAGCGTTCTGTAAGGTTTGAGGCACCAGGGTTATATGGTTCTGTAAGGGTGTAAGATTCAAAGTGTCCTGACAATTTGTAGGCACTAGGGTTATAAGATTCAGCAAGACTGTAGACACCAGGGTTACAAGGTTCTGCAAAATTGCATGCACCAAGGTTCTGCAAGGTGTTAAGCACCATGGTTATAGGTTGTAAGCTCTAGGGTTTTTGTTTGTTGCCTTCACATTTGTAGTCACTGGGGTTATAAGGTTCTTCAAGGTTGGGTTATAGAGTTCTGCAAGGTTGTAGCTATCCGGGCTGTAGGGTGCTACAAGGTTGTAGGCACAAGGGTTATAAGGTTCTGCAAAGCTGTAGGCACCAGGTTTATACTGTTCTACAAAGATGTAGTCACCATGGTTATAAGGTTCTGCAAGGATGTAGGCACTAGGTTTATAGGGTTCTGCAAGGTTGTCACCAGGGTTACAGGTTTTCAGAAGACTGTAATTATTGGGGTTTTAGGTTCTGCATGGCTGTAGAGCCCAGGGTTACAGAATGCTTAAAGGCTTTAGACACCAAAGGTTTAGGAATCTGCAAGTTTGTAGGGACCAGGTCTATAAAGATTTGCAAGGCTTTAGGCACTAGGGTTACAGATTTGTAGAAGTCTGTGGTTACCGGGGTTATAGTGTTCTGCAATGTTGTAGGCATCAGGGTTATGGGTTTATAGAAGGCTGTATGCACAAATATTTTTACAGGGCTGTCAGCACCAAGGTTTCAGGCTACTACAAAGCTGTCACCATGGTAACATTGTATATTGGCTGAAACAATGATGGATTTAGAGCCTTCTCTGTCCTGTCTGCAGGTCTCTTCTCAGCATCCATACATGGAGATGGCCATTGGGAAACCACAAGTTTTAACAGTCGACTACAACAACACACTGGAGTTTGAGGCAGCTATCAAAGCAATTTTGAGGAGCAAGGTATGAGGGAAAGGGATAGGTCTCCCCCTGTGTTTGGAAAACATTGAACTGGTGCACTTTTGATTACTAAATGAATGCCTAGCTGACTGCAATGTACAATGTAAGATAAAATTCACATGTACCAATTAACCTGGCACCAGAGCTTAGAGTCCTGCGCGGGTCCATTTTTTGGGACCCGTACCCGACCCGTACCCGCAACCCGCACCCGCAACCCGCATTCTTACCCGCTTGGACCCGCTACCCGACCCGACCCGCAAGTACCTTATCCGCAACCCGGACCCGCCACCCGCTGACCATCAAGAATCAGGAAGTGCTGTCATTAGAAACCGGAAGTGACATCATCAGAAGTCGATATGATACGGAAAAAAGAAGTAAAACAGGAAGTACATTCATTGTAAACCGGAAGTGACGTCATCGGGATACGGCGTGACCAGAAAAAGGTGCAAATATCGTTAATGAGAAGATCCGCGGCCCGACCCAGGACCTGCACACCCTCAGAATCACCGCCCCGCGGGTATACCCGCACCTGGAACTTCTCAGCACAACCCGCCAGGTACCGCAGGTTTTTGCGGGTAACCCGCGGGTACCCGACCCGCTGCAGGACTCTACCAGAGCTTCCTATTAAGACTTCAGACCAGGACAGGATCATTTCGCTGACTGAATAGTTTGATGCTGCCAATATGTCAAATAAGGGGTGTTTTATGTGTCAATATTTCCAAGTAGCCATTCGAGCAGCCTCATTATCTAGACGTTTCTATGCTGGAGAATGATGTTTCATGGCTCAGGGACAGTGCTCGAGGGAGATCATTAGCAACTGTGATTGGGGGAGGTGGAGAAATGCTTTAGTCACAGAAGCTAGACGCTGTTATCCAGTACATCGCTGATCAGCCTGAGGGAATGAAGAGCGGAGGAGTGAAGGCAGATGGAGCTGTGTCCCTAGTCACAACCTTGTTGAGTCCTTTATTTGTCCCTCCTGTTCCTCGTGTAGAAATAGGTAGGCATGGAGCCCACTCTTCTACTGCTATTGTAGTGTCTTCTCATGAGACATGATTGGCTACCAGCTGCTAGTCTTCATTGCTGGTAACAGACCACCACAATTAGCAAAGATTGCAGCACAATGCTATTTTGTAGCCAATCACAGGGAGACTTTCTTAGACCTGATGTTATACCGACTGAACAAAAGCACTCTGACCTACCCAGCATCTCAAGAGCAGTCCTCCCTTAATACATTATCTCTCTAGAGGTACCTCTATTAGACCACACTGACTTTTTTACTGTAGTTATTGCACCGTGATATGAAAAGATGGGACAAAATAATAATGTAGAAAAATAATCAATAAACATAAAAACACACACCAAGGGGTGGCGTATTTATTAGCATTAGAGACATCACCAATGTATATAGCACAACTGACCAAACTCGCCATTTTACATAGGTGGAGCCATACTTACCTTACGAATACACTAGCGAGGGAATGCTGCAAAGACTCCATGCTTACATCCAGCATCAAGTAAGTGTCTTCTGCATTTGTTACGAGGGGTGACAGAGAGTTGGGGTGGGGGTTTTCCAGAGTTGAGGTGGCCTAACATTTTGGGGAAGTGACCCCAGACCATCAAAGATTAAAGTCTGCATATATATATGTAGCTGGGATCCACAGACCAGTGGATGGAAACTTTCTATCCCCTACTCTCTCGCTAGTTCTGAATGTCGAAGAAAAGTCCCTCACGTTTTCTTCCATTTCTGCAATATCTTGAGAGAAGCACTTCCTTACTACTGCCTTGGCTATTCTGCTTCAGGACATTTGTAATATGTAATAAATGGTACAAAGTTTGCCTAGTTGCAGTCACCCATTGCAACCAAACAGCTAACCAGTAAATGCTACCTTCATATTTGTTGCTATGGGTGACAAGATCATAAGAAAACTTTTTTTTAAATTACCCCCTTAGTTACATACTTGACTTTTCATTATTTTGTGCTCTTTACTGTCCCCCTCTTTTCCATTCCAAATCCTTCCAATATTTGTCCTATATTTTTTTTTTCCATTCTGTACATTCCTCTGTGTTCTGTCAGGAGTTTTGCTCTCTCACTTTTCCCTCCCCCTATCCCATAAATGGGTCCCAAGGCCTTCACACCCCTTCCATGCTCCTTGTTAATCACACACACCTGGTGTGGCACCCAAACACACCCCTTCCCCATATCTGGCCCCCAGTCACTTCCATGCAGGTTTGGCTGTCGGAAGAAGGGGAATCCTGCACCAATGCATGCTGGGAGCGAAATTTAGTCTGCGAGCCAAGCTTCTTCGTCTTCATCAACCAGCAACGGTTACTAGAGCAGTGAGTATACGATGGCACTGTCAGGCTCTGCGCCCAGTCTGCCGTGGGCTTGGCTCCGCTATGTTCAGAATATTGGGGCTCTCAGCTACATAATACAGCAGCCAGAGATAGACGGACATTCTGTTCCCTGTACGTTCTTTTACACCAGCTGTTCCTTATAGCCAAGACTCCGTTACACAGTGATCCAATGAATAATTGATTCAATCACTCGGCTGCCTTACTATGAAATCTGGACTCTGCTCTGAATCAAAGGAACACGTACTGCTAGTTTCTAGGCATCATTTATATTTAATTTATTTTCCATAAAATTGACAATACAAGTGTAGTGTGTTCAGTGAATAGAACTTCTCTGTATATTTGTATTTATACAGTATGAGGGTATAGCTTATACAGTACAGTATGAGGGTATAGCTAATGTGCCCAGAACATTCCTTCTCTGTACAGTATATTTGCAGTTATACACATGAAAAGGAGCTGCCATACTGTTTCCCTAAAGCTGGCCATATATGCAAAGATCCGATCGTACGAATCATTGTACGATCGGACTTTCCCATCTCCCGACCCGCCACTAACCATTCAGATCAAAGTCTTAGTTTTAAAGAACAGATCAGCAATGTTCTGCCCCTGACAGCAATCATACGATATCTATGTCCAACCAAAGCTAGCGACAGTCTCTCTCTGAAAATCGTATGATCGGCAATACACGCAGAGATATTATCGGCAGCCGACAGAAATTTTCTAACCTGTCCGATCGGCCAAACGACCGATCTCCGCTGGACGAAAAATGTCGGGACTCTCCACACACGGTTCGAAAATCATACGAATCCTCGATTCATACGATCAGATCTTTGCGTCTATGGCCAGCTTTAGACAATACTGTTTATGATATAGCTCATTGTGTGCCAAGAACATTACTTCTCTTTTTATTTGTATTTACCTTAGACAGTGCAATATGAGGGTATAGCTTAATGTGCCGGCAACACAGTCCTTGTGGGTCATTTATAAATACTGGGCAAATTTGTACTTGGGCAGTAACCCATGGCAGCCAATCAGATGTTTCCTTTCACTGTTCAACCTGCAGCTGGCTGAAAAAAAGATTGGTTGCTATCAGTTACTGCCAAGGTGCAAATTTGCCCAGGGTTTATAAATGAGCCCCCTTGTTGTATAAATCAGGACATTATAAAATATATGAGTGCCTTAGATCTGTGATTATAACTGTGCAGTTACGTGCACCCTCAATCCCAACCTGAAGATGGTACCAGTAGAGCAAGACAGTAGTAGTAATGCTCTCTGTCATTTGGATCAGCCGTTGAAATCCATTCTCTTCCCTGTAGGTTGGGTGCTGTGTGTGAAAGCACAGAGTCAGTGATGAGCCACCTCTACCCGGCGGTGTCCCTGTCGGTGCGTGAATGTTACCTACAGAGGGAGCCATTGCTGTTCAGCTGTTCCGGGCATAGTAACAAATTCCGCCGGTTGTGTCCCTGCAGAGACTTTCAGCCTGGACAAGTAGCCTTGTGTCAGGAATGCTCTTGAGTCAACGGATTGTCAAGTGCTATGTGCCACTGTCATACTCCAGACAGCCGTTCGAGTGACCACAGCATGGAAAGATTCTGCACCCTTACTAGGTTTCTACTCAATCCCATTAGCTGCTGATTCCCAGCCCTGGGGTTTTTATGCTGCAGCATATGGCAATACCAAGCACTGACGTTACATGTATATGGTGACCACAAGCCACGTCCTTTGGTGATCTTTCATCTTCCCTCAATGTCTTTCTACAATTAAAAGCACAATGCTCAGGCTGAGCCCCTGAGTAGGGAAGGCATCTGCAGCTCAACTATTTCAGAAACGCGGGAGCTGTTGGCATTAGTCCCAGACTGGCAATCGGTAGATTCTGGCAAATGCCATAGACAGACACAACAGATTATTTATTGGGCCTATATAAGGCTGTTTGTGTACTTGAAAGGCCGGGCCTTATTTGAGTCCAGACCTCAACGGCAACCATTGTAGGGAGCTCTGTAATTTTGTCCTGAGCCCACCCTCCCACTCCCACATTGTAACTATGAAGACTAATGGAGGATAACAAGTATCCATAAAACACCACGAGTCCGGAATAAAATGTAATTTTTCTAACATGCCTAAATATTTGGACCAAATACAAAGGTTCCGGCAGTGGTTACAGGACAGTGCTCTATGGGATTGGAGTGCTTAGAACGAGGCAAATCTGAGCAATAGACTTCATGTTCTCTTGTGTGTGTTTATTATTTGTTTTTTTCATTCTAAAGATTTATTTCTGGTAATAAAGATTTGAGGGGAAAGTACACAAAGACCAACAAGATGGTGTCCCTTTGGTTTGGGGGGTATTAAGTCTGGCTAGTTTCTTTTTAATGGGCAGTAATGCATGGGAGTATAAGGTCAGTGGCATTTGGAACTGCAATGACTATAGAGGAAGCAGACCCTGTGCTCGAGGAGGCCCTAATCACAACTCAGGGCCTGTGCTCTTAAAGGAGAACTAAAACTTAACCAAAGAAGTAGATAGAAATGTTGTACATTATGCTTTGGGATTCTGTACCCAGGCCGAGATTTGTGGCAAGGCCACAAAGTCCCGGGTCTAGGGTGGCACATTTTAGGGATGGCATGCCGCCCAGCCGCATCCATAGTTCCGAGTTCCTACAGGAAACCCGAAGCGGAGTTTCCTCTATAGTGGGAGCAGCATGGTGAGTTCTAATGGAGGTAGGGGGGCACACGTGCGTTGGTGATAGCTTGAGTAACGGTAGTAGAGTGCTCACGCGACGGTTGCGTTCACACACGCCTGGGGTAGGGGTGCAGGAGGTGTCCTATTTGGAAATCCGGCGCTGTCTGTACCAGCCCAAGGCAACCACAGCCCTTTAGCAGTAAAGATCTGTGTCTCCAAAGATGCCCCAGTAGCTCCCCATTTTCTACTTGATAATTTGCAACGACCCCTAAGCTTAGCATCTCAACAGCTGCTCAGAGCCCACTGAGCATGTGAGTGTCACAGACACTTTCCAAGATGGTGACAAGTCTGAAGTCCTGGATCATTGCTGCTATTGACAAGCTGCAACTTAGGGTTTAGTTCTCCTTTAACAAGGCTGTAAATCAAGCATTATGTCTTTATACATGTGCAACAACTTTATTAACCATGGGTAATAATAATATAATAAAGGTCCTATTGCTACACACAGGGGCCCTGCTTTAATATCTCTATATTGAACTATGCTTTGGGTAAATGTGTAGTAAAGTATGCAAAGCAGTTTGGGTTATTAAGCCTGGCAAGTAAGGCATCTGCTGGCATTGCTGGAAATGCTTTAGGGTGACACAAACCACAATATCTGAGCCCTGGAGCTGCTTATGAAGGCTTGCTGTGCTAGTAAAGGGGAGGCCAATTATTTCAAACTTTAGTAAGTTACTAAAATTCAAGGGCCATTTATGAACATGAGCACTGTGCAAAGTGCAATTTATGGATGCAAATCACCGTTCTCTTTACCCACAACGAAGACCATAGATCAGGGATCCCCAACCTTTTGAACCCGTGAGCAACATTCAGAAGTAAAAGGAGTTGGGGAGCAACACATGCATGAAAAATGTTCTTGGGGTGCCAAATAAGGGCTGTGATTGGCCATTTGGTAGCCCCTATGTGGATTGTCAACCTACCTTGAGGTTCTGTTTGACAGTGCACCTGGTTTTTATACAACCAAAATTTGCCTCCAAGCCTGGAATTCAAAAATAAGCACCTGGCTTGAGGCCACTGGGAGCAACATTCAAGTTGTTGGAGAGCAACATGTTGCTCACGAGCTACTGGTTGGGGATCACTGCCATAGATCAAGGAGTTTAAAATGCTAAAGCAGGACTGCTGCTTGCAATGGGTATCATTCTGTATAGGATCTGTGTCACTGTGACAGAATGCTCTGTTATAAAGATAGCTAGAATCTCAGCCATAAAGCAGGGCAGGACTGCTGCTTACAATGGGTATCAGATAGGATCTGTGTGACTGTGACTGAGCACTGCCAGTGTGCATTATAATATGGCTGGCATTTATTTGGCACTACAGTAATAAAAGCATGGCAACAGAGGGAGAGTGCTACATCCAATTAGAGGTGAGCCCTGCAGTTTGTGAATAGAGAGGTGCTACGATGGGTGCAAGGATAAAACCTAAAGTGAATTCTAAGATATGGGGAGGGGAGGGAATGACTCTGCAGCTCAGTCTGCACAGAGCAATAAAATGTCTAGAGTCACTATATTAACTAAAGCCGCTCCCTGCCGTGCAGCTTCATATTCAGGATGAGACAGAAGTCAATGTCATTTTGCTGTGAGTGCTCACTTACTGGAGATAAAGGGAACGTGGTGGCTGCTGAGAGAAGCATAATATCAAGTGTAGTCTTAAAAGGGGTGCATGAATAACATTGCTTTCATCCTATGTGTGGGGCCCTTTGCCAAATACTTGAGCCTTCTTTATGAAGTTGGGTGATTTTTAGTCAAGGCCCAGTTTTGCCCTGACCATACAACCCGTTTTACCCCTGTCAGGGTTTGAATATGGTTGAAATATTCTGGACATCTACATAGTTGCTGATCAGAGCATTGAAGAATATCGAGAACATCTAACAATCATCATAAATATTATCCTTATTATCTTCCACAGGGTCCCCTGTTTAGAAGACTCTGATGTGTGCTGTGGAGTCCTGCAATCATTCGCCCATTGGATTTGCTTTTAGGCCAATGACACACGTGTGCTTTTCTGCCTCCCTTGGCTCCCATTGGCTTGATCGGCAAACATGTGGAAGTGCAGGTGTGAGTGCTTTTATAAAAGCAGACAGCAGATGGTTATGGTATGATTTTGTGGCTAGTAGTTAATTTACCCTTTGATACTACCCCCCAGGGACTGAAGAGAAGCTGAGCGGCTGATCTTTTCTGTATGAGGAACAAGGTAGAAAATGAGAGCTGTTCTATTATGAGATACCCAGGAAGAGAATTAATAATGAGAGAATAAATGTATCATGAAAAGGAACAAGGGAGAGAGGCGGGTAAGTAATAGGAGGGAGCAAAGATTGAGAGTTTATTCTGCTCTGGGGAAGAGGATAGAGAGGGTTTTATTGCAGAGAGGCAAATGTGAGTTATAGGAAAGAGAGAAACAAAGAAAAGGGGGATTTATTGTGTGGGATAAGAGAGGAAAAGTACAAAAGCAACTGAGATGTTTGTATTGTGATTGTCAATAAGTGCTCACCACAAATCTCACCATAACTGGTCTTCAGGCTGCCCCCCCTTAGCTCATGACAAGGTTAAAGATATAGAGCAGTGATCCCCAACCAGTGGCTCATAAGCAACATGTTGCTCCCCAACCCCTTGGATGTTGCTCCCAGTGGCCTCAAAGCAGGAGCTTATATTTGAATTCTTGGCTTGAAGGCAAGTTTTGGTTGTATACAATCCAGGTGTAACAGAGACTCAATGTAGGTTGACAATCCACATAGGGGCTGCAAAATGGCCAATCACAGCACTTATTTGGCTCCCCGATAATATTTTTCATGCTAGTGTTGCTCCTCAACTACTTTTACTTCTGAATGTTGCTCACATGTTCAAAAGGTTGGGGACCCCTGATACAGAGAAACATTGGGGTAACAATCACCCTGCTATAGTTCCAGGGGCACAAATAAGCACTCACCCCAAATCTCACTCTAACTGGCCTTCAGGCTGGGCCCCCTTAGCTCATAACAAGGTTATAGATATATAGAAACATTGGGGTAACAGTCACCCTGCTATAGTTCCAGGAGTACCCAGGGTTCAAATAAACACTCACCCCAAATCTCACCCTAACTGACCGTCAGGCTGGACCCCCGTAGCTCATAACAAGGTTACAGATATATAGAAACATTGGGGTAACAGTCACCCTGCTATAGTTCCAGGGGTACCCAGGGCACAAATAAACACTCACCCCAAATCTCACCCTAACTGGCCTTCAGGCTGGGCCCCCTTAGCTCATAACAAGGTTACAGATATATAGAAACATTGGGGTAACAGTCAGCCTTCTACAGTTCCAAATCTCAATTTAACAGGCTTCAAGCTAGGTGTCAAAATGAAACCAAATAGTCATTCTTCCAAATTCTCAGCAGTGCTACTTCTGCTACTAGGGGAACACGGAACAGTAAAGCTCCACTGTTTGGGAATCACTGGTCACGTGAGAAGGCTGTGCTGACCTCTTACCTGATGCTGTTCATGATCAATATGATTTTCCAGTGTCCTAAGTGACCTCTAACTGAGCCCAAATCAGATGCCAATCTAGAAGGACACCTGCATTGGACCAAGAAGCCCAGTCAAGCATGGGTTATAAGCCAATTGCAGGCTGCATATATTCATCTTTAGTCACAGCCGCTTGATTTAGTTAGCAGCATATGGGTGCTCTAATGAGATAGCCTTAAGGAATTTGATGTTCAGTCAGGCTCATTGCAATTAGCTACTGGCTAATGAAGTGATTAGTTAACTGTGTGGTGTGGCTTACCAGCACAGAGACCAGTCAGGAGGTGATGCCAGAATCCTACCTGGAGAGGTAAAGCATCAAATGCAAATGAGGTGGAAATATGCAACAAAAGGACTCTAACAACCCTTATATTCTGGAGTTTCTTAAAGGGGAAGTTCTGTTTGAATGAAGCTGTCAAGAGGCAGGAAAGGAAGGCAAACAATTCAGAAACTATAAAAATGTAGACCAAATGGAAAGTTGCTAAGGAAAGGACATATTAAAATAAATGTAAAAGGTGAACTACCTCTTTATGATCTTTTCATTGCTTGAATTCTGGCAGGCTTCTTGTCACTGGATGCTTTGATCAATTGTATTGTGATATTATTGTGCTGGTCAAATGAAGCATAAAGAAGCCATTCCTGCATGGACTTGTTTCAGCAGTTTTGGAGGAATTTGATCTCATGGTCTGACCATCTAAGGACACTGGAAAGAAACATTAGAAAGAACATCCATAGAAAAGAGACTGGGGAAACTGTTCCTAGACTAAACACTAAACTAACCCTCCCTTGAAATAGTCTTAGTACACAAGAAAATATAGAGGGAGGCCCACTACACATGGCCAGATTTTGTTTTGGTATCTTGTATCCTACCACACCTTTAGCTGCACATCAACTGAACAATTGGCATGGTCCATCAGCTGTTCCTAAACTACAATACTACCATTTTACTGTCTCCATCTTTTCCTGTCGATATATTTTCCTACTGTCTCCATCTTGATTTAATCTCTCCATCTTTCCCTACTCTCTCCATCTTGCTTTACTGTCTCCATCTTGACTTAATCTCTCCATCTTTCCCTACTCTCTCCATCTTGCTTTACAGTCTCCATCTTTCCCTAATGCCTCCATCTTTTCCTACTGCCTTCATCTTGCCTTACTGTCTTTATCTTTCTGTGCTGTCTCCCTCTTTGCTTACCATCTCCATCTTGCTCTACTGTTCCCATCCTTCCCGAATATCTCCATCTATCCCTACTGACTCCATTTTTCCTTGCTGTGCTGTCTCCACCCCTATCCTTATGACCTGCAGCTGCTGTTTTGCAGGATCTCACCCAATTTTTTTCTTTATCCCCCTGAAGACAGATATATGGTGTTACAGCACCTAAAATCTCCCCCATTATATAGTACAAGAGAACGAGGCCATATGGGTTTTATTGCTAAGCAGAGAAGAATGGATCAAATCAAATGAAAAAGAATCAGCAGCAGAGTGATTGTTTATTTGAGCAGAGCAGAGGGATGAGCTGTGCAATCAGATTGAGGGAGACAGATTGTACACAGACAATAGTAACAAGAGGAATGGGTTATGTTATGTGAATAGAGGAAACACTGTTCTTATCTAATATATAAACTGAAATTGAAATGCTTGAGGCAACAAATTTGTATGAAGCGGCCAGTAGAGGCTGGAGTCATTCCTGTATGTGTTTAAATAGATCACAGATAGCCCATGGGTCTTATACAACATGCCCAAACATTTCATGGACACGCCATGGTCTTTGCAACAATAAGCTATACCCTCATACTGTACTGTCTAAGGGAAACAATATGGCACCTCCTCCCCATATGTATAAATACAAATGTACAGAGAAGGAATGCTCTTGGCACACTATAAGCAATACCCTCATACTGTACTGTCTAAGGTAGTGATCCCCAACCACTGGCTCATAAGCAACATGTTGCTCTCCAACCCCTTATGGATGTTGCTCTCAGTGGCCTCAAAGCAGGAGCTTATTTTTGAATTCCAGGCTTGGAGGCAAGTTTTGGTTGTTAAAAAAGCTGTACTGCCAAACAGAGACTCAATGTAGATTGACAATCCACATAGGGGCTGCAAAATGGCCAATCACAGAACTTATTTGGCAGCCTAAGAACATTTTTCACACTTGTGTTGCTCCCCAACTCCGTTTACATCTGAATGTTGCTCACTGGTTCAAAAGGTTGGGGATCCCTGGCCTAAGGGATACAATATGGCAGTTGCCATCCTTATGTGTAGACATTGGTTATATTTGCTGCTCTGGTGGGGGTGTAAAAGTGGTTGCCCCAATTAGGGAGAGCTGGTATTGCAGTCATTCTCTGCCTGTCTGAGTGAGTCTATATGGATGGGATACTCCCTTTTTGCACCTTATCTTATATTCATAAATATTTCCGATATCTCTCTTGATTCCTATTCTTCCCCAGTACTATTCTCCTTGCTTATTCTCCTCTCCTGGCCTTCTATCAATCCCAGTACAATATGTCTCTTTCTTGCTCTCACTGCTATCTCATATACCTCCCATTGCTCTACTCCATGTGTCTACTAATGGTGCTGTCATACTCCTGCTCCTTCCATCCATCTCAATTTAACTGTCTCTGCTTTCAGCGTGTGTGTGACTTATGTCTCTCTCCCTGAAGCTGAGCCCCTACTCACTAATGTATTTACTCTCGGCTCATTCAGAGCCATATCAGCCCAGCCATCCATCTCCATCTTCACCTGCTCTTGGGAGGATTTAACTTTGTCTACACATCTTATCCATCTCTCTGTCTGGCTGCCCAGCCATATTCATTTTGTGCTAACAAAAATCATTTTGTGAATTAAAGGGGAAAAAGAAGTTATGTTTTAAGGGCTCAGCATGCACATTAACATTGGCCATGCGAAAAGGGAAAGAGACTTATTTAGAGAATGTGGAGCCCCGTCCTTATTGCCTGCCCTATCCAGAGCTACAGTAACACCAAGAAAGTGAAAGTTTATCAAAGTAATTCAAATATAATTTACTGTTGCTCTGCTCTGGTAAAACTGGTGTGTTCGCATCAGTAAGACTACTATAGTTTCTATAAATAAGCTGCTGTGTAGCCAAGGGGGCAGCCATTGAAGCTGCTGGAAAAAAGGAGAAAAGACACAGGTTACATAGCACATAACAGATAAAACACCATTGTATTGGACAGGGCTTATTTAGTCTTTCTGAAGCAAACACACAGCTTTTATCAGTGCATGCTAACAGTATATTAAATACTTTAAAGTGGACCTGTCATCCAGACACAAAAAGCTGTATAATAAAGGTCATTTTCAAATTAAACATTAAATTCTATTTTTCATTAAAGCATTCATAGCTGTTGTAAGCACATTGAAAAATCTCAGCTGTCAATCAAATATTGTCTGCCCTCCTCTTCTATTGCTATTTTGAATTCCCAGACTGAAGGAAACAAGATTCAAATAATTTATACAGTGTAATTAAAGTTCATTTTGCTTGACTAATGTGATAAAATAGGATTTTGAATATTTTTTTTCGGCGACGGGTCCCCTTTAAAACTCTTTCAATTCTGTGGACGATTGATATACCGGAAATAACAATGGAGGTCTTATTCAAGATGTATAAGCAACTATGGTATACTCTGCCTTCCAGTATATATAGAGAAATGTTTCTAAATCTATTGCACAGAACGTAGCTGACTCCAGAAATACTTTTTAAAATGAATAGGAGGGATAGTAGCGATTGCCCGAAATGTGCTCAAACCACAGCTAATCTTATGCACTATGTCTATGGGCCTGCCCGTTCATCAGGGGATTTTGGAGTCAGATACGAGATTATGCAACAAAACACTTGGTTAACTATATTCCACTCACAGCATCGTGGGCGCTCTGGGGCGTAACCACACACGTTCATACCAAAATTTCGAGGGGTGCTAGAAGGCTCCTACTGATTATATCAGCAGTGGCAAAAAAAGTCTGGATATCCAACACCCCTCCCACTATCAAACTCTTCCTGGAGAAACTGGTTAGAGTTTTTTTACATGGACTGGATCAGGGGTGTCCAAACTTTTGGCTCACCGGGCCACATTGGAAAAAGAAAAATTGTCTGGGGCCACACATGAAATACACAAACACGTTTGATTTGTAAAAGTAAAGAAAATACACAGAAAAGAACAACAATGCCAGTTGGATAACCAGATGGAGCTATACACTGGAATATGGGACACCTGGATAATAAATAGACGTATTATTATATTATTATTACTAACTGGGCAATGGGCAGGGTCCCCCCTCCTCCTATTTCCTCGGGAACCAAGCGTTTCAAGCTGGGCCGCATTCATAAGCATCCTGGGCCGCATGTGGCCCTCGGGCCGCAGTTTGGACACCCCTGGACTGGATAGAAACATCTTTAAATAAAAACTCAATAATTCAAAGGTTTTTTGATACTTGGGAGACATTTATTGAGATTATACCACACACAATGAAGGTGAAATTGCATGAATGTTTTCAACATAATGAGTGGTATGTTCCGAGAATTATAAGTGGGGATCCCCCTATTAACTTATGACTGAACATATGCACGACAATTAACATGTTACATATGTTGTTAAGTTTACACCGCAACATACTGACCATTCTTGCTACTTAACAATTTATTTTGATCCTCCATCTCGATACATGCAAGACTAAATGGTGACTCGATTTATGCATGCAATTAAATTAACGGTATTCTGTATATACCTTATGTGACCTATATATGATTATCTTACCTTGTATTATTGTTGCCATGTACTCCCGACTGGTACAGTGTACCGAATTATACAGGAACTATGTGTCACTACCTTGAGATGGATGTAATTGTATCTGAATGTTTTTTAAAAAAAAAACAACTCATTTTTTGGTGTTACTATTACTTTAAAGGGCACAATTTCACCTTGATAAAAAAAAAATGGGGGTCTGGGCCTTGAGGAACTGGGCCCAGGCCCCCAAACAGGTGAACGATAATATTTAAAAAGAAGCAGAAGAAAATTCATCCTTCATGGAAAATGAGAATATTGATTGGAGTATTGATTGTGTCATAGTTACATTGTATATAGAGGTGCATGGTGGAGTAATAGGTGTACTAATGTGCATTGTTACTGTATATTGATGAAGGAAGCAGAGGCAGGGAGGAAAGAAAAGGGCGGGGTGTGGAAGAGGACAAGGGGAGATAAAGGATGGAGACGGAAGAGGTAAAATGGAGATTGGGGGGAGCTATAATTATTATTATTATAGCTTTGTTTGTCCTGGAATTTTGTGAAATGTTGGTGCCCTTTTGTGTGTGACTATAGCTGTGATTGCAGTTGTAACTGAAGCCTAATAAGCACTGCTAGATTTTGTATTTGGTTTCTTCAATCCCACCACACCTTGAACTGCAAATCAACTGACCTATTGGTCTGCCTGGCTGATCCTCTTCAAGCTCAGATGCCTTTAGTCTCTTATAACAGTTATCTTTGTCTCTAGAACAGGATTTTGAATTCAGGCATTTGTGGGATAATATTTTGGGAAGAAGGAGCTCAGGAAAGGGGTATGTGGTCTCAGTAGGGGAGGACACTGGGCAGCTTAGGGCCTAGTAGTCTAATAGAAGGTGGTCTGGGCACGTGAACATTTTAATTCATATGCAATTGGCTTTTTTTTATCAAGTTGCAATTCTGCATGAAATGGAAGAGTTATTAATGATCATGTCTGAGCTGCACCTTGTGGTTGGCTGGTTCTAGCGTCAGGCTACAAGTTGCATCATTTACTAAAGGGGCAAGTGGGGTTACGGGAAGGGAAGGCAGAAGGATTTATTCTGCACATGCACCTGGAGTGCGCAGGCAGGCAATTCCGTAGAGCGATGGGGCCTGACTAGTTATGGCACTGGATCTACCAGACTCTCCCCATTGCTGTACCTATAAAGGAAGCAGACCCCACGGCCATGGGGGGGGCTTGGCTCTGCTTTCTCTATTGAGAGCCCGCGGGTGACCTTTGACACACAAACAGGGTCGGACTGGGGGGCCCAGGGCCCACCGGGACTAATGTCCAGGGCCCCCCGCCCCCCTACTATGACACGCCGAGCGCGCATGGATGAAGGCGCCGAGGCGCTCGTCGCTCCTAAATCAATAGTTGCCGCACAGATGTCGCTGCGCAGCGCCTGAATTTTTTTTCCCCAAATCTGATCGAGAGAGGGGCCAGTCTGCACACAAAATCATGGGTCATCCACAAATTTTGTGGGTGACCTAAGATTACAGGCAGTGGTTCTGGGCCCCCAAAGTTACACCACTTACCCCCCTTTTCCTTCAAACCATTAAACGCTCCCTAATCTGTTTGTCTGATGCAACCTGATTGAATGACTAGTTGTTTCCAACATCCCTACATGTCAGCCATTCCCTCTTGCTGTATTTATGTTTCGTCTTTGGCAAAAGCATTTGAGACAATAACACACAGAAGGTTACTGATGAAATGACGGAATTTAGCAGTAAACACACTCTACAACTATTTCCCAGAATTCATTTTAAATAATTATCAAGTGCATCAATTATTTAAAGTGCTGAGAGCCAATTCATTCATCCCAGGTGCTTTAATATCTAAATCAATTCTGTGCCATCACATTAATCAATTAAGTATGAATTCATATCAAAATGACTCAATTATTTCAATAGATAATTGATTAAAAAAGAATTGATAAAAGCTACTGTGCTTAATAAATATTTAAAAAAAATGTAGAAAGTGAGTTAACTTATAATTTAAAAATGAATAGAATAGAGGTGAAGCTGTCCCAAAGATTCCTATCTGATTGATTTTCTATCTTGGCCCTGGGACACCACCCAAGGGAGAAGGCAGGACCAACTGTGGTCTTGTAATTTAACTTTCTATCTCTTTTGGGAGAAAGAAAAAAAAACACAAATCCTCCCATGATTTATATTACAAGTGAACATGGAGATCCAGCGCCCAGACTGCAAGCTTCTCACTCCCATGTCAGGCTAATACCATATGTATAATAGGAGCCAGATATACGGTATAATAAGAAATGTGCATGATTATGTTGATTTATTACCAGTGTTAAACTGGTAAACTCCAGCGAGAATTGATGTTGTTGCAGCAAGTTAGGCTGTTATTTTGCAGGCTTGGGAAAAGATGGATAGATGGGTCCCTGGAGTGAATGGAGGAGAGCAAGGTGGGCCCCCTATTCCATGCTCCATTGAGTGTTTTGCAGCTGCTCCAGTTACAAGTAGTTGTGTGATTAGGCTGCAGGTCAGGGGCGATTCTAGCCTCTTTGCCACCTGAAGTGGCTTGCAGTATATTCTGATGACTATACAATATCTAAGCACTTCCATTACTGACGGCACTTATATTTTTATTTCAAATTACTATGCAGGCAATTAAACAGGTTTTTAAAAAATATTTTATGACAGTATCAATTCAGCAACCCATTCTGGGCTGATACATTTTTCCAGGACCACCCAAGAACTAATGCCGTATAGAACCCTAGGGCTGCAGAATCCTACCCCGTCGCCTGCAGCTACGTCTGCATTTCATTCACAAGCATCGGACTACTTGAAGGACCAGCTTCCTTTCAACTTCCAGCCTCCAGGCAAAACAAGCTGTGCCAGCACAGGCAGCATCCAGTTGAAATAACTGCTGAACACAAGCAGGGATTGTCTCTAAACACTCAGGGGGGCGAGAGGTACCTCCTCGCTCTTAAATGAGAAAAAGAAGGGAACAAACCATTTCTCTATTGCTCAGTCTCCTACCCATTCGCCTCTGCACATCTCAGGTCTCTTATTATCCCCCCCAACTACCCTGGCCTTTCCTACCAATGAAGAAGCTTATTAGGTTATATCAATTACACTGTTCCACCTGCACTGATGAGTTTTGGGGGGATATCAGGGACATTGACTACCCTTGAGATGTTGCAACCTTTTATTTCCTTTTCAGTTTGCCAAAATGAGCAGCGGGTGGCATTTTGAATGCAGGGCCGCGACAGTTGCCAATCCATATATGGGCAGGGCATGACAGGAGAGGTTTAGTCAGAATTTGGGGGTTGGATTTGGGAAAATAAGGGCGTGACCTGGGCGGATCATTGGCGTGCAAAGACAGCGTGGCGTTGTGCCACTGGTGGCCAGGATCCAGTCGGCCGTGGGCTATTACATGGGTCCCAAATATCATCTTGTTTTAAGCAAAAGATTTATTTTCCCTTTCATTTTGCACAGACTATCTTCAGCTGTTTGGCAGCTCCCGCAATGATACAAGTGGATGCTGCGGCTTTCACATTCATCCTCTATGTTTGTTCTCTCTCTCTTAATGGCTTGTGGGCCCCATACAGTATATTCAATTGCTTAGACACGTTGTCTGACCCAAGGCTCCTTGTTGACTGGATGCTGATGTCAAGGGATTAACAGGCTAGGCTATGCTAGGTCCTGAAGAGTTTACATTTATTTTTAAAAAGTCAGATGACTGACAGCACAGAATAACCAAACCCTATAACCATAATAATCCAGGCCTTCAAACTGTCCACAACAGTACCACATCTTGGATCTTGTGAGGAAATCTTTGTGTGTCAGTGGCACTGCACATGCTCAGTGGGCTCCGCTGAGAAGTGCCATAAAGAGGTTTCAGATCTTAAAACTGAATTTAAATTCAAGTATCCAACTGAGCTATATCCTGTCTGCTCATAACCTTGCGCTATAACTCCCAGCAACCCATGATGGGCAGTGTTTTGTATGTGTCTTTACTATGATCCTTTGCTAGACTATATTTGGAAAACCAGGCAGGCATTTTTGACCTGGACAGCCCTTTAAAATAAACAGGATGTCTGGAACAAAACCGGACAGGTGGCAACCATCATTTTACCACAAAAACTTTTAAGACCATGTCCACATTTATGTCCACATAAAGGTTGGTGCTCACTGCAGGGATATCACTCATCATGCAAATGTGAAACAAGTTTATTAAGACTTACCCATACCATATGCCTCATCCTCCTCTGTGGATAACACAGCAACTCCCAGCACATGATTAAACACTTTGGGGACCCTAACAAGTATTTCCAAATGCTAACAAACCCCAACCAGACTCACATTCCAGGCAGGCAGCGTATGGCACTTACAGGGAGCATAGGGCAGGCAGTGTATGGCATACAGGTGGTATAGGAGGCCCATTAGACCCTAATTAACGAGCCATTTCAATAAATATTGGCAAAACAGGACAACCTCTGGATATTTGGGGGGCCCTAAAATCAATTAGCTGTGGGGCCCAATAACATCCAGTTATACCACTGCCTCTAGCAGGGTATGAGGTATGAACATTCCAGGGCTTTAGGTATGTGAATAATAGAGGTGTCACGGGTGTGAACATTAGAGGAGATTACTGTCTGAATTTGAGGTGTAAACAATGCAGGGTCAGTTCATCTCAGCACTGATACCTTTTAAATCTTACATGTGGTAAGCAGACACAGCAGGTAGACTTTCATGTGGGGGCCACACAAGGGGGGGGTCGTGGGCCACCAGTTGGACAGCCCTGCCCTGGAGGAAGATATAACAGCAGTAGTTACAACAGAAAGCTGTATAACTCATTATTTGCTTGTTACAACACAGAGTTTTATGGCAAATTCTTTTTAATGCTTTCAGGATATAGCAATAAAAATGTATTGGCAGACCTGTGATTGTAGGACATGTTATTGCTGCCATCTAGTGGTCACTGGTAATCACAGACTGGGCAGAGGAAGAAAGATGGCGGCACAAGGCTGCATGTTCTTATGCAGAGAACTCTGGTATTATAAGGGAAGGTGCAGGGCCGGGCCAAGGTGGTTTGGCACCCTAGGCAAGAGATTCAATCAACGCCCCCCGTCCTGCATTACCATCCCCCACCTTACCAAGATGGTTTTTAAATATGAAAGCAACAAAGTGTACAACACAGCCCCCCTGTACCTGTGCCAACAACCATCATGATACTGCTTCCCCTGTACCTGTGCCAGAAAGCCCAGTAGCCTTCATCTTACAGCCCCCTGTACATGTGCCAACAAGCCTAGCAGCCATTATCATACAGCCCCCACTGTGCCAGCAAGTCCAGCAGCCTTCATCTTACAGCCCCCTGTACCTGTGCCAACAGCAGCAGCCAAAATAAATCATATTGCCCGCAAGTATCTATGTACCGGTGCCAGCAGCAACAGCAAACATATGGCCCCAAAATCTGTACCTGTGCCAGTAGGAAGCATCACAATACAAGCCCAGTCAGGTTTTTTTGTTTCTGTTGGAATTTGGAAAGAATGACTTCAGTTCGAGGCTGCGTGCAGAGATTCACACCAACACACCAGGCCTCCAGCTCTCTGCCTATTTCTTTCTTCCGCATCAATGACTTCATTAAAGCGTGTAAGCACGCTAAAAATTCCTCTTAAATGTGTGTCCTTCAATGAAGGCACCCTAGGCAGCTGCCTACTCTTTCTCCCGCTAGTTCTGTCTCCTGGGTAAATATAAATTATATGGACATTAAAAGATATTGGAAGTCACCGAGGAATTCTGTGACCATATAAAGGCACAAGGCTGCAGGCTGAGTTATACAGGGAACTCTGAGTATCACTCGTGTATTATAAGGGATAATGTACACCCTACTGTAAATTATAAGGATATTAGAAGTCACTGAGGGGTTCTGTGACCATATAAAGGCACAAGGCTGCAGGCTGAGTTATACAGGGAACTCTGAGTATCACTCGTGTATTATAAGGGATAATGTACACCCTACTGTAAATTATAAGGATATTAGAAGTCACTGAGGGGTTCTGTGACCATATAAAGGCACAAGGCTGCAGGCTGAGTTATACAGGGAACTCTGAGTATCACTCGTGTATTATAAGGGATAATGTACACCCTACTGTAAATTATAAGGATATTAGAAGTCACTGAGGGGTTCTGTGACCATATAAAGGCACAAGCCTGCAGGCTGAGTTATACAGGGAACTCTGAGTATCACTCATGTATTATAAGGGATAATGTACCCCCTACTGTAAATTATAAGGATATTAGAAGTCACTGAGGGGTTCTGAGACAATATAAAGACACAAAGCTGCAGGCTGAGTTATACAGGGAACTCTGATTATAAGGGATAATGTACCCCCTACTGTAATTACTGTAAATTAAAATTAGATGAGCCGCTTTTCATATATCTTTATGAAATGAAACTAAGGCAGGGGCATACATGGTACTGCTGATATATATAGATAACTTTCCCTTTGCTATATAGTGGGATAACCCTTATGATGTATAGAACAGAGAAACTGAGCTGGAATAATATAAATCCCTCCTTAAAGGAGAGCTAAACCTTAACAATGAATATGGCTAAAAATGTCATATTTTATATACTGATCTTATTGTACCAGCCTAAAGTTTCAGCATCTCAATAGCAGCAATGATCCAGGACTTCAAACTTGTCAGGGGATCACCATCTTGGAAAGTGTCTGTGACACTCACATGCTCAGTGGGCTCTGAACAGCTGTTGAGAAGCTAAGCTTAGGGGTCGTCACTAATTATCAAGCAGGGCTGATTATTTATTAAATTCTGATGCTAGTTGCACTGGTTTCTGTGCTGCCATGTAGTAATTATCTGTATTAATTACTAATCAGCCTTATATTGTGACATTTCTATTCTATGTGTACTGTATATTGTGAGTGGATCCCTAAGCTCAGTAAGTGACAGCAGCACAGAGCATGTGCAGTGAATCAGCAGAAAAGGAGATGGGGAGCTACTGGGGCATCTTTGGAGACACAGATCTTCTCTGAAAAAGGGCTGTGGTTGCCTTGTTCTGGTACAGAAGCACAAAACATGTACAATATTTCTAGCCTATATCTTTAGTTCTGCTTTAGTTCTCCTTTAACACCTGTTACAGGTCTCCAAGTGTGTCTATAATCCCCTAAATTAATAACAGTTATTTTAAAAAGTTGTAAGGTATAATAGCTCTTTCCAAGGCAATAATCTCAGTTGCTCTTCTTTTCAGCTGTGCAGTCCCAATATCAATCTTTAATCAACATTAGAATGGGATCAAGGCAGATTATACAGGTACAGCAGACACTGCTGTGACTACATGAGCTTGTTAAATGCGTGAGGCACCAGCATGTTCACACTGAGATCTTTAGGAAGTATCAGAAAGCAATAGTACTACCCATGTCTGCCCATTGGTCTGTGTGTAGGGAATATTCCTCAGCAGAAGAGGCACCACACTCTAGTGCCTACATTACTCCTATAGCCAGAGGGCCTGGGACTGTTTTCTAAGGTGGCCTGATGGAACCCATGAACGCAGAAAAGAAAGGCTGGACTTGTCTGTCTGTATTTATCAACAGTTAAGTTGGCGTCATACTTAAAGATCCTTTCGTTTGGCAAGTTCACTGAAGGAGAGATTTATAGGGCTTAAAGGGGAAATACTTACTAAATAAGTAGGTAGAAATGTTGTACATTATGTTTTGGGTTTCTGTTCCAGCCCAATGCACCCACAGTCCTTTAGCAGTAAAGATCTGCGTCTCCAAAGATGCCCCAGTAGCTCCCCATCTTCTTTTCTGCTGATTCACTGCACATGCTCTGTGTTACTGTCACTTACTGAGCTTAGGGGCCGACTCAAAATATAAAGTACACATCTATTTTTACCTCCTATTTATCTTTTTTTCCATATTAATAACATTGGGATCAACCATCATTTTTACCGGCCAGGTGGCACCCCTAGCCTGAGGCCAGCATCAGCCTGTGTTTGGTAGCCAGCTTCTATCTATTAATACTTATAAGATCATAGTCTGCATGGCCACTCAGTATCACGGGATATTCATCTGTTCAGTCTGCAGGGCAATAGGTTGGCTATTGTAGGACTGGCCTACTCTTGTCTACTAAATTCTCTACAGTCTCCCAACAATATTCCTACAATAAAGACACTTGGAAGCTTTGTTTTATGGGAATTAAACATTATATTGCCCTTTTACATAAAATAGGGACATTAAAAGGTATATTGCCGAACTATAAATATATCTATTTAAAATACTACCCCTAATTAGATGGCAGTGTCAGCATTTGCACAGTCCACTAGATCTCTTGGCCTGTTCTGTAGTGCACTAGAAATTGAGCCAAGAGCAATACATTCAAAAATTCAAGCTGAGGCAGAATGAAACACAAGGTTACTCTCCATATGGGACCTGTTATCCAGAATGCTTGGGACCTGGGTTTTTCTGGATAAAGGATCTTTACACAAGTCTACTAGAAAATCATGTAATCATTCAATTAACCCAAAAGGCTGGTTTTGCTTTCAGTAAGGATTCATTTTATTTTACCTGGGATCAGTTACAAGGTACTGTTTTTTTTACTATGGAGAATTTTTTAAAAAATGTGGATAAAATGGAGTCTTTTGGAGATGGCCATCCCGTTATCTGGATCTTTGTGGGTAATGGGTTTCTGGTTAACAGATCACATACCTGTACTCACAAGTGATGCACCTTGCAATGGATTCCCAGGTAAGATAAAATGAATCCTTATTGAAAGCAAAACCAGCCTTTTGGGTTAATTGAATGATTACATAGTAGACTTATCCTTTATCCAGAAAAACCCAGGTCCCAAGCATTCTGGATAACAGGTCCCATGCCTGTACAAGGCTGTACTGTCCTTATTGCCTGCTGTTGGGCATTGAGATTGTGATTGGAGGCTGAGGACACACTGTATATAATGGCCAAGCTGCAGGGAAATAATACGGCTCATCAGGCTTATGAGGTGGATTCAAAATACATTGGGGCTCATTTATCAACACTGGGCAAATTTACCCATGGGCAGTTACCTACAGCAACCAATCAGTGATTAGCTTTTTGAAGCCAGCTGCAAGTAGAACAATGAATGATGCAATCTGATTTGGTTGCCATGAGTTACTGCCCATGGGCAAATTTGCCCAGTGTTGATAAATGACCCCCATTGTGTCATATGTACTAACAGGTAAAATTATACTTAGCATAAGCTAAACCTTTGCTAAATTCATGAAATGCTACTTAAATTAATATATACAGGAGCTAGACACATTGACATATAATGTAATAACAAAATAATGCGCTAATGGACTTTTTTCAATTACTTTCTATTTCCTTTTTGTGACCATTTCTATAATATTGAAGGTAAAAGATTAATTTTTCAGCTTCTTCTGTCTTTCTGAAGCATCTCTGAAGGGGGGGGTTAACAAATGTGTAAACTGTTCTAAACTGATACATTAGTTGATACATTTCTTATCTTTGGCCCTGCAGAATCTCAGATTTTTATTAAAGGAAGCTGTTGTTAATACAATAGTTGCTAATATTCCACAGATGCTGCTGGGAAATGTATCAACTAAATGTAGCAAATTGTAACAGCTCAGAATCTGCTCCTGAGCTGCCAGACTGAAACACCAGCTACAGGAACATTGGCCGGTAAAATACCAGCCAGGTGGCAACCCTACTGTCCCCCAAAGGCAGTTGATTTCAGTGGCGCAACTTGGTAGAGTCAAGGCCCCCCCACCAAAAAAATATAAGGATATTATAAGTTACCGAGGAGTTTCACCATATAAAAACATGAGGCTGATGGCCTCATATTTTGCAAGGGGGGTACTTTATTTATTATAATACATAAATGTCAGTGAGTCATGTGACACAAATTACATCAGAACTCACCGTTTATAACTGATGACATCAGAACTCACCGTTTATAAGGATATCATTTACAAGATATTCATGGCTTTTGTGTATTATACACCAATAACATACACCAAACTGTAAGCGGAACGTCTAACTGTGAATCGATCACAGCAAATAAAAGGTTTTCCACTATGGGGGGTGCACATCTCTCCTCTTAACTTCGTTATCATATTGCCATGAGAGGGACGGTTACAGCAAGCAAGAGTGATCTTTGTAAGGAACTGGGAGAAAGAGTGAGTAGGCACTCCTCCCATACAAACTGGTGAAAAAGGACATTGTGGAGATAACATTTTAACTAATCCTTACACACCAATGTTTGTGGTCTGTGTGTTTAAAGGGCAACTAAACCCAAACTTCTGGTCATACACTGATTGGTATGATGATTAAGTTTAAACATAAATATTACACTATTTATTATTTTCTATTATTTCACCCCTTTTTTGTTTTGTTATACTCCTTCCTCCTCAAATCTTCATCAAATAACAACCAGTGTGTTATGTAGTGTCAGCTACACACTGTTGTCCAATCCACCCATGTGCCAGCTG
The DNA here is from genome assembly GCA_038501925.1 of Xenopus petersii. Lineage (NCBI taxonomy): Eukaryota > Metazoa > Chordata > Amphibia > Anura > Pipidae > Xenopus > Xenopus petersii. Next base: position 92,507,366 of record CM076688.1, on the reverse strand, counting down.
GATTGCTATTAAGACATTTGGTACATGAGACAGAACACTAATCCTTGCTTTCCCAGGATATCAGTAAGTCCACACGAGTGATGAAAAAAGCCTTTATCCTGCTTATTCAGATGTGATATTGTGATCTTGTCAGAATTAAATTTCAGAAACCCAAATGGAAATCCCCCTAATCCAAACAAATGTTGTTTAACCCCTCCTGACTCATGATAGTTTATATTTACCCCAAATCTCACCTTAACTGACCTTCAGGCTGGGCCCCCTTAGCTCATAACAAGGTTACAGATATATAGAAACATTGGGGTAACAGTCACCCTGCTATAGTTCCAGGGGTACCCAGGGCTCAAATAAACACTCACCCCAAATCTCACCCTAACTGACCATCAGGCTGGACCCCCTTAGCTCATAACAAGATTACAGATATAAAGAAACATTGGGGTAACAGTCACCCTGCTATAGTTCCAGGTGTACCCAGGGCACAAGTAAGCACTCACCCCAAATCTCACCCTGCTATAGTTCCAGTGGTACACAGGGCACAAATAAACACTCACCCCAAATCTCACCCTAACTGACCTTTAGGCTGGGCCCCCTTAGCTCATAACAAGGTTACTGATATATAGAAACATTGGGGTAACAGTTGCCCTGCTTTACTTCAAAGAGTTATCCAAATAAAGTCCAAGAAAATATAAAGTCCCAAAGTTCAATTGGATTCACAGTCCTTATCCCGGCTTTCACTTGTATCCCCTCAAGTCTAAATATTATAAGCCTTACTTCAAGGAGTATCTAGGGCTGCAAATAAGCGCTCATACCAAATCCAACCCTAACTGGCCTTCAGCCTGAGCATCTGCAGGTCATACACCTGGGCACCAGTAGTTCTCCAGTCTCAGCCGCTGACACTTTAACTCCTTCATAGTTGGATGTGTAATTCTTTATATTATGAATAAGAAATAAACACTGGTTGCAGGGAGAGTTTTGGTGAGGTCTGTATTCACCTGAATTATAGGTGAATGCCTTTATTCCTCAAGATACCTTCCCATGTTACTTGTCTACATCCTTTAAATTACTTTATGGACTATTTTCTGGAATAATCACACAGCACAGTAATTGAACGGACAATGTACAAATGGATTTTATTTTTTGTGAATTTTGTATCATTATTGAACTACAACTCTCCTTCACTACATGCGATTGTTTAGTGTTGGAGCACATATTTAAGGTGCTCAGTAATTGATTGCTGCACATCTGATGTAGGGGCACAACAACCGAAATATTGAGATTGCCCTTAATTCATAACCCAGAGGGGAATAACCTTAGGCAAGAGCATCATGTGCTGGTCATTAAGGGCAACCTCCAATAGAAAATCATTATAATTTCAAACAATATTGCCAGGTACCTTGTATAACCACTTCCATTAAAACTGGTGCTGTTCAAGCTGGAAATGTCGGATTGCTGTATATAAAAGAAGAAAGAAATTAGGAACAACCTATTAGTCTGATTATAGCCAATTATAATGCAGTGCTTTTCTAGGAACAACAAAGGGCATGTGTTGGACCCATTATGTAGTTAACAAGAGGAATATGTTTCTGTAATGATTCTGTAAAACACTGGTTATATTGCACACACAAGATAATGCAGAATAAAGTCCAACTCATGCACAGCTAAATGTTCTATTATTGGCACTGCAGGATAAACATTCTATAAACTCTTACTCCTACGTTACCACTTGTCTGGTAATGAAAAGTGGGGGGGGAGGGGCTTGCATTGGGCACCCTTACCTATAGACCTGGCACTAGCCCACACAGCTGAGGGTTTTGTTGAGCTTTTGCATCAGAAGCTGTTATTCCACATTAATTAAAGATATATCAGGAATTGCTGGGATAAAAACTATGTAAATTATTTGCTGCAAAGCACCCTCAACTCTCCTGTGCCCAGCATTGAAACCAGAAAGTCATCCTTACAACTGAGGCATGCTTGTCATCTTTACTCACATTGCAAGCCTGTTTTTGGCATTTCTTTTGCTACTATAGGCACCATCTCTCCCTACTATACCTGCTATCCCATAGTCACAGTCCCTTCCCAGAGACTATTATTCCACTGTTACTATAGGCACAATCTCTCCCTACTATACCTGCTATCCCACAGTCATACTCCCTTCCCAGAGACTATTATTCCACTGTTACTATAGGCACAAATTCTCCCTACTTTACCTGCTATTCTAGTCACACTCCCTTCCCAGAGACTATTATGCCACTGCTACTATAGGCACCATCTCTCCCTACTATACCTGCTATCCCACAGTCACAATCCCTTCCCAGAGACTATTATCCCACTGCTACTATAGGCACCATCTCTCCCTACTATAGCTGCTATCCACAGTCACAATCCCTTCCCAGAGACTATTATCCCACTGCTACTATAGGCACCATCTCTCCCTACTATAGCTGCTATCCACAGTCACAATCCCTTCCCAGAGACTATTATCCCACTGCTACTAAAGACACTGTCTCTCCCTACTATACCTGCTATCCCTCAGTATGCCATAAACCTTGCACATACAACTACACAACTGTCTATTTCTCTGACTGGCAGGCAGGTCCGGACTGAGAATTAAAATAGGCCCTGACATTTCAGGTACAAAGAGGCCCAATCAGCCCACATAGAGGCCCAAACAGCCCACACCAGCCCACTAAATACTGACTTTCTATGGGACCTTCTAGCAGCCCCTCTGGCATGTGCCAGAACCCACAGATTGTCAGTCCGGGCCTGCTGGCAAGAAACTTAGCGACAAGTATAGAAGGCAGAAAAGGGTCACCTTTTATCACTTGTTACAAAAAGTATTTTATATCATGAAGCCAATGCATTTTATTGTCTATTTGTTCCTTTCTAGCTTGAAACTTAGACTGATATGCAGTTGCTAGGCTCACAGATCTTAGCAACAAAGGATTAGTTTGAAGGTGACAATGGAGAATGAGTGACGGAATATTATAGCATACTATAAGCAAAGAGAAAGCATTGCTGTGCCACTTAATTTTGAAGGGGGAAGCACAGAAGCTGTCACATCTATAGGCCAAAAAAAAAGGAAATGCATACCAAAGTGAACATTTTTATTTGTATACTATTAAATAACATTAAGTTGCCATAATTATTAAATGACCTTATTACTGAAAAAGAACAAATTTGTTTTATAAGAAATATAATTAAAGCACTGCACATGCAGTATAAATGAGTATAAATCTTTGAACACACGTGACTGATAGGAATGTGATAGGGCCTTCTGATAGTAAGCTCCACTGGGGAAGAGACTAGTAGGAATGTGATAGGGACCTTACATTGTAAGCTCACTGAGACAGTAACTTATGTGAATAAGATAGGGACTTTAGATTGTAAGCTCAATGGACAGGAACTGATCAAAATGTGTTAACACCTGGTATGCAAAGTCCACACAACTGAAGCTTTAAAGGCAGCCCATGTGCAAATAAAGTAGGAAAACTACATTATACACACATTTTATAAACACCAGTACTCATTAGCTTTATGAATTGCATTCCATTTAATCAACTGCAATTCATTAATTGATTACAAATTCATGGTATATACTGCATTCATCAAGTAAAAAAAAAACATTGAGCATTTCATTTATTTTATCATTTTTATTTTAACCCTTCCCACCCCAGTCCCAGTAAAATAATTCATATGTCCGCTTCAAACCAGAGATAGACAGAAGACAGGTGAAGCAACTACTGGCAGAGACTGGAGATGGTCAGATTAGAAAAATGGCTTATGGGTGTAATTAAGGCTATTGACCAACATAGTTCATAGTAAGACCATGTCCCCCCCCAACCCCCCACTGTCATTAATACATAGTCCCAGTCCCCCCCAATCCCCCCCCCCTTAAATCATTTGCTCACCAGGCAGCACTGTATTATAAATTTATATTCTCCAATAAAACTGGACTGGCAGAGGAGAGAAGAGGTTAGAGCGCAAAACCAGAGCCCTAACAAAAATAGATTAGAGTGTGGTCGTGGGGGCCCACATGGACTGGGGCCCATCGGGATTTTTCCCGGTGTCCCGGTGGGCCAGTCCGACACTGACCTCTTACTGATCACATCGCTTTGGAGAATGGGGTAGAATGATTTTATATTAAAGAGACAGTTCCATGTAAAAATAAAAACTGGATAAATAGATAGGCTATGAAAAACGAAAATATTTCTTATATAGTTATCTTAAAATGGAATGTATAAAGGCTGGAATGATTGGATGTCTGACATAACAGAACACTAGTACCTGCTTTGGAGCTCAGTGTTAATCAGAGCATTTAAGGGGGGCCACATGGGACATAACTTTGCAATTGATCTTTAGCATTCAGCTCAGATTCAAAAGCAACAGCTGTGACCCATGTGGCCCCTCTAAAGTCACTGATTGGTAATGGTCTGGTAACCAAACAATGGAAAGCAAGAGAGCTGCAAAGCAGGAAGTAGTGTTCTGGCTATTATAGTTACATAGTTAAATTGGGTTGAAAAAAAGACAAAGTCCATCAAGTTCAACCCCTCCAAATGAAAACCCAACATCCATACATACACCCCTCCATACTTTTAATTAAATTCTATATACCCATACCTATACTAACTATAGAGTTTAGTATCACAATAGCCTTTGATATTATGTCTGTCCAAAAAATCATCCAAGCCATTCTTAAAGGCATTAACTGAATCAGCATCACAACATCACCCGGCAGTGCATTCCACAACCTCACTGTCCTGACTGTGAAGAACCCCCTACGTTGCTTCAAATGAAAGTTCTTTTCTTCTAGTCTAAAGGGGTGGCCTCTGGTACGGTGATCCACTTTATGGGTAAAAAGGTCCCCTGCTATTTGTCTATAATGTCCTCTAATGTACTTGTAAAGTGTAATCATGTCCCCTCACAAGTGCCTTTTTTCCAGTTATGTTGGACATTCGGTAACTCCAGCCTTTATAGATTATATTTTTGGCTAACTAACTATATTAGAAACATTTTTTATTTTGCACAGCCTATGTTTCCAGTTTTAATTTTATACTGAACTGTTCCTTAAGAAGTCCAAAGCTAAAATGGAAAAATACCAGACTCCGCTGCAAAGATGAATAGAATGTATTTAAGGCCTAAGGAAAAGGCCTTAAGGATCATTTAAGCATATAAGGTCAGCGGCTGCATAATCATAATATCTCTGGTATATGAAAGTAGCAATAAGGTAAAGTCAGTGTCAGACAGACCCACTGGGATACCAGGAAAACTCCCGGTGGGCCCAGGTGTCAGTGGCCCTCAGGCTGCTAAACTTTTGGCCTATTTCATGGCCATTCCCTATTTCTATGAGAACAAAGAGGATAAATAGATGGAATAATTGATTATAGTATGTAAAGAATAGAGACTAGGAGAATAGAGGTTGATTGAGGAGATATTATTATTATTATTTATTAACATGTATTTATATAGCGCCAACATATTGCGTAGCACTGTAAAGTAAATGTGATTATACAACTACATCACATGAATTACATATATAGAACATATGGAGTAACAAACATCACAATCAATACAGGTACAAAAAGGTGAGGAAGGCCCTATGCATAGGCATACAGTCTAAAGGGGAGGGAGTAATACACAAGGTGTGGGAGTGGGCAAGATCGAAGTAAGTGGGAGAGAAATGTGGTACTGTATGTGGTGTTGTGTTTGGTAGTTAAGCAGAGTGAGGGTAGGCTTCTCGAAAGAAGTGAGTTTTCAGAGATTTTTTGAAAGCAGAAAGGTTGGGAGAAAGTCGGACAGACCGTGGGAGAGCGTTCCAGAGGAGGGGTGCAGCCCTTGCAAAGTCTTGAATGCGAGCATGTGAGGAGGTAATGAGAGAAGAGTTGAGTAGCAGGTCAGTAGAGGAGCGTAGTAAGCGAGTGGGTGAGTATATAGAGATGAGTTCAGAGATGTAGGGCGGGGCAGAGTTATGAAGTGCTTTGAAAGTCAGTGTCATTAATTTGAATTTGATTCTGAAAGGTAGCGGAAGCCAGTGCAGGGATTGACAGAATGGCGAGGCAGAGGAAAAGCGGTTGCCGAGGTGTATGAGCCTCGCAGCAGTGTTCATTATGGACTTGAGAGGTGACAGTCTCTGGAGGGGGAGGCCAATTAAAAGAGAGTTACAGTAGTCTAGACGCGATATGATGAGAGAGTGAATAAGAATTTTGGCAGCGTCTTGGGTGATAAATGATCATATTTTGGATATGTTCCTTAGGTGGAAGTGACATGATTTAATAAGTGACTGGATATGAGGAGTGAATGACAGGGCAGAATCTAGGATAACCCACCGGGCCTGGGGAGAGGGGGTGATAGTGGAATTGTTAGCTATGATGGATACTTCCGGGATGTTACTGGTGTTAGTTGGAGGAAAGAGAACCATTTCAGTTAGGAGTTCTGGGTTGAGATCAGGAGATGAGAGATAGATCTGAGTATTGTCAGCATAGAGGTGGTAGTGGAAACCATACAAATTTATTAATTTGCCAAGGGAGGAAGTATAGAGGGAGAATAGTAATGGTCCCAGGACAGAGCCTTGAGGAACTCCAACAGAAAGAGGTAGGGGAGAAGATGATACTCCATTGTAGGAGACACTGAAGGAACGATTGGTGATGTGAGAAGAGAACCAGGACAGGGCTGTGTCACGAAGGCCAAGCGACTGGAGGAGGAGAGGGTGATCTACAGTGTCAAATGCGGCTGAGAGATCAAGCAGTATTAGTAGTGAGAAATGATTGTTGGCTTTAGAGGTTAAAAGGTCATTAGTTAGTTGAGTCAGGGCAGTTTCTGCTAAAATGTTAAATAAGTTATAAAAAAAACAGACATTATTAAAAAAAATCATTGACAATCGCATTGGATTTGACAATTGACATTCAATTACAGAATAACTGCATTTTTCTTAAAACTTATTTCAAAACAAAAATGTTAAAACCAATTTCAGCGGCAACTGGGAAATAGTCTTAGCAGTGACATGAGAATTATACATAAGTAACAAATCAATCTGGGGCATTGTCACAAACAATATATCCCAATGACAATAGTAATGACTTTCATTTATGAAACAAAATATACTCAGGAACAATTCAATTGCTAAGGACCCCATGGAAAACGCTACCCTTTCCCTCTTGTTGGGGGTCACCTGCTTAACTAAAGAGGTCCATCATACCCAGACTCTACCTAAATTGACATGAAGGACCTCTATGAGGCTGTCATCCCCAGCAAAGGGACCCACCCCCTTGGGGAACCAGCAATTTAATTGTCTAAAAACCAAACCTTATCTATAAAAACTCACCCTCTACCAACCCTGCCATGAAGGACCACTTTGGTTATCCACCATAAAGGGACACAACCTCTTGGTGACTCAACAATTCAATTGTGAATCAATTACCCAATACAGGAATCAAATTCAAAAAAATCGAACACAAAAAATCCTAAAGAACGGCATAACCATATAGAGAACCATATATAGAATACAACACACATCTAATAATACAAATTGCCAACTATAAAACAATAAAGATGTATATTGAAAAACCTTATCAAGTATCCAACCCTATGAATACATGAATCACATTCACTTAAAAATCTCACACCAAAATTTTTTAAAAACAACATAACCATACAGAGAATACAATACACATGTAAAACAAACCGCTATCTATAACACTATCCAGATGTATATTGTAAAACCTTATGTAGAATCTATCCCTAACCATCACAATATCAATCTAGATTTAAAACTGTATATATATATATATATATATATATATATATATATATATATATATATATAAATAAACACTTCATTAACTAAACTATCATTAGAAAAATAACAATATACTATTTATTAGAACAATTCAATTGCAGAGGACCCAAAGGAACCCATACCGTTTACCTTTGCTTGGTGCAACATGCTAGACATTAGCACATTACTTATCTGAGAGATCGGCAATTTACGTGTAATTCCGCTTATGCACTGTTGCGCAAACCGGCAAACTGCTCCAACTGCGCATGCGCAAGAATACCAGTATCGCAGTGAGCTTACAGAGGACGCAGAAGATGGACGTGTGGAACGTCGCTGGAAGAATCTGCAGCGAGTGGTAAGTATAAAGTATGGGCATCTCCCCGGGGGGTAGTTAAGAATAGGGGGAGGAGGGTTTTTTTTCAGGACAAGTTGATTTCTCCTTTAAACTAGTTATCCCCACAAAGACCCAACTAGCGCTTTTTACCTACTACTTCTTACAGAGAGAAAAGTCAAATTAAAAGGTATGCTTAGCTGGCATCTAAGCCGGCTAGTGATATTTACCTACTACTTGTTAGAGAGAGAAAAGTCAAATTAAAAGGTATGCTTAGCTGGCGTCTAAGCCGGCTAGTGATATTTACCTACTACTTGTTAGAGAGAGAAAAGTCAAATTAAAAGGTATGCTTAACTGGCGTCTAAGCCGGCTAGTGATATTTACCTACTACTTGTTAGAGAGAGAAAAGTCAAATTAAAAGGTATGCTTAGCTGGCGTCTAAGCCGGCAAGTGATATTTACCTACTACTTGTTAGAGAGAGAAAAGTCAAATTAAAAAGGTATGCTTAGCTGGCGTCTGAGCTGGCTAGTGATTTTTACCTACTACTTGTTAGAGAGAGAAAAGTCAAATTAAAAGGTATGCTTAGCTGGCGTCTGAGCCGGCTAGTGATTTTTACCTACTACTTGTTAGAGAGAGAAAAGTCAAATTAAAAGGTATGCTTAGCTGGCGTCTGAGCCGGCTAGTGATTTTTTCCTACTACTTGTTAGAGAGAGAAAAGTCAAATTAAAAGGTATGCTCAGCTTGGCGTCAGACCCGACTAGCGCTTTGTACCTACTACTTGTTAGAGAGAGAAAAATCAAATTAAAAGGTATGCTCAGCTTGGCGTCAGACCCAGCTAGTGATTTTTACCTACTACCTGTTAGAGAGAGAAAAGTCAAATTAAAAGGTATGCTTAGCTGGCGTCTAAGCCGGCTAGCGCTTTTTACCTACTACTTGTTAGAGAGAGAAAAGTCAAATTAAAAGGTATGCTTAGCTGGCGTCTAAGCCGGCAAGTGATATTTACCTACTACTTGTTAGAGAGAGAAAAGTCAAATTAAAAGGTATGCTTAACTGGCGTCTAAGCCGGCTAGTGATATTTACCTACTACTTGTTAGAGAGAGAAAAGTCAAATTAAAAAGGTATGCTTAGCTGGCGTCTGAGCTGGCTAGTGATATTTACCTACTACTTGTTAGAGAGAGAAAAGTCAAATTAAAAGGTATGCTTAGCTGGCGTCTAAGCCGGCTAGTGATATTTACCTACTACTTGTTAGAGAGAGAAAAGTCAAATTAAAAGGTATGCTTAGCTGGCGTCTAAGCCGGCTAGTGATATTTACCTACTACTTGTTAGAGAGAGAAAAGTCAAATTAAAAGGTATGCTTAGCTGGCGTCTGAGCCGGCTAGTGATTTTTACCTACTACTTGTTAGAGAGAGAAAAGTCAAATTAAAAGGTATGCTTAGCTGGCGTCTGAGCCGGCTAGTGATTTTTACCTACTACTTGTTAGAGAGAGAAAAGTCAAATTAAAAGGTATGCTCAGCTTGGCGTCAGACCCGACTAGCGCTTTTTACCTACTACTTGTTAGAGAGAGAAAAATCAAATTAAAAGGTATGCTCAGCTTGGCGTCAGACCCAGCTAGTGATTTTTACCTACTACTTGTTAGAGAGAGAAATGTCAAATTAAAAGGTATGCTTAGCTGGCGTCTAAGCCGGCTAGTGATATTTACCTACTACTTGTTAGAGAGAAAAAAGTCAAATTAAAAGGTATGCTTAGCTGGCGTCTGAGCCGGCTAGCGCTTTTTACCTACTACTTGTTAGAGAGAGAAAAGTCAAATTAAAAGGTATGCTTAGCTGGTGTCTGAGCCGGCTAGTGATATTTACCTACTACTTGTTAGAGAGAGAAAAGTCAAATTAAAAGGTATGCTTAGCTGGGGTCTGAGCCGGCTAGTGATATTTACCTACTACTTGTTAGAGAGAGAAAAGTCAAATTAAAAGGTATGCTTAACTGGCGTCTAAGCCGGCTAGTGATATTTACCTACTACTTGTTAGAGAGAGAAAAGTCAAATTAAAAGGTATGCTTAACTGGCGTCTAAGCCGGCTAGTGATATTTACCTACTACTTGTTAGAAAGAGAAAAGTCAAATTAAAAGGTATGCTTAGCTGGCATCTAAGCCGGCTAGTGATATTTACCTACTACTTGTTAGAGAGAGAAAAGTCAAATTAAAAGGTATGCTTAACTGGCGTCTAAGCCGGCTAGTGATATTTACCTACTACTTGTTAGAGAGAGAAAAGTCAAATTAAAAGGTATGCTTAGCTGGCGTCTAAGCCGGCAAGTGATATTTACCTACTACTTGTTAGAGAGAGAAAAGTCAAATTAAAAGGTATGCTTAACTGGCGTCTAAGCCGGCTAGTGATATTTACCTACTACTTGTTAGAGAGAGAAAAGTCAAATTAAAAGGTATGCTTAGCTGGCGTCTAAGCCGGCAAGTGATATTTACCTACTACTTGTTAGAGAGAGAAAAGTCAAATTAAAAGGTATGCTTAACTGGCGTCTAAGCCGGCTAGTGATATTTACCTACTACTTGTTAGAGAGAGAAAAGTCAAATTAAAAAGGTATGCTTAGCTGGCGTCTGAGCTGGCTAGTGATTTTTACCTACTACTTGTTAGAGAGAGAAAAGTCAAATTAAAAGGTATGCTTAGCTGGCGTCTGAGCCGGCTAGTGATTTTTACCTACTACTTGTTAGAGAGAGAAAAGTCAAATTAAAAGGTATGCTTAGCTGGCGTCTGAGCTGGCTAGTGATTTTTACCTACTACTTGTTAGAGAGAGAAAAGTCAAATTAAAAGGTATGCTTAGCTGGCGTCTGAGCCGGCTAGTGATTTTTACCTACTACTTGTTAGAGAGAGAAAAGTCAAATTAAAAGGTATGCTTAGCTGGCGTCTGAGCCGGCTAGTGATTTTTTCCTACTACTTGTTAGAGAGAGAAAAGACAAATTAAAAGGTATGCTCAGCTTGGTGTCAGACCCGACTAGCGCTTTGTACCTACTACTTGTTAGAGAGAGAAAAATCAAATTAAAAGGTATGCTCAGCTTGGCGTCAGACCCAGCTAGTGATTTTTACCTACTACCTGTTAGAGAGAGAAAAGTCAAATTAAAAGGTATGCTTAGCTGGCGTCTAAGCCGGCTAGCGCTTTTTACCTACTACTTGTTAGAGAGAGAAAAGTCAAATTAAAAGGTATGCTTAACTGGCGTCTGAGCCGGCTAGTGATATTTACCTACTACTTGTTAGAGAGAGAAAAGTCAAATTAAAAGGTATGCTTAGCTGGCGTCTAAGCCGGCTAGTGATATTTACCTACTACTTGCTAGAGAGAGAAAAGTCAAATTAAAAGGTATGCTTAGCTGGCGTCTGAGCCGGCTAGTGATTTTTACCTACTACTTGTTAGAGAGAGAAAAGTCAAATTAAAAGGTATGCTCAGCTTGGCGTCAGACCCGACTAGCGCTTTTTACCTACTACTTGTTAGAGAGAGAAAAATCAAATTAAAAGGTATGCTCAGCTTGGCGTCAGACCCAGCTAGTGATTTTTACCTACTACTTGTTAGAGAGAGAAACGTCAAATTAAAAGGTATGCTTAGCTGGCGTCTAAGCCGGCTAGTGATATTTACCTACTACTTGTTAGAGAGAGAAATGTCAAATTAAAAGGTATGCTTAGCTGGCGTCTAAGCCGGCTAGCGCTTTTTACCTACTACTTGTTAGAGAGAGAAAAGTCAAATTAAAAGGTATGCTTAACTGGCGTCTAAGCCGGCTAGTGATATTTACCTACTACTTGTTAGAGAGAGAATAGTCAAATTAAAAGGTATGCTTAGCTGGCGTCTAAGCCGGCTAGTGATATTTACCTACTACTTGTTAGAGAGAGAAAAGTCAAATTAAAAGGTATGCTTAGCTGGCGTCTAAGCCGGCTAGCGCTTTTTACCTACTACTTGTTAGAGAGAGAAAAGTCAAATTAAAAGGTATGCTTAACTGGCGTCTAAGCCGGCTTGTGATATTTACCTACTACTTGTTAGAGAGAGAAAAGTCAAATTAAAAAGGTATGCTTAGCTGGCGTCTGAGCTGGCTAGTGATTTTTACCTACTACTTGTTAGAGAGAGAAAAGTCAAATTAAAAGGTATGCTTAGCTGGCGTCTGAGCCGGCTAGTGATTTTAACCTACTACTTGTTAGAGAGAGAAAAGTCAAATTAAAAGGTATGCTCAGCTTGGCGTCAGACCCGACTAGCGCTTTGTATCTACTACTTGTTAGAGAGAGAAAAATCAAATTAAAAGGTATTCTCAGCTTGGCATCAGACCTGGCTAGTGATTTTTACCTACTACTTGTTAGAGAGAAAAAATTTAAATTAAAAGGTATCCTTAGCTGGCGTCTGAGCCGGCTAGTAATTTTTACCTACTACTTGTTAGAGAGAGAAAAGTCAAATTAAAAGGTATGCTTAACTGGCGTCTAAGCCGGCTAGTGATATTTACCTACTACTTGTTAGAGAGAGAAAAGTCAAATTAAAAGGTATGCTTAGCTGGCGTCAGAGCTGGCTAGTGATTTTTACCTACTTCTTGCTAGAGAGAGAAAAGTCAAATTAAAAGGTATGCTTAGCTGGCGTCTGAGCCGTCTAGTGATTTTTACCTACTACTTGTTAGAGAGAGAAAAGTCAAATTAAAAGGTATGCTTAACTGGCGTCTAAGCCGGCAAGTGATATTTACTTACTACTTGTTAGAGAAAGAAAAATCAAAATAAAAGGTATGCTTAGCTGGCGTCTGAGCCGGCAAGTGATTTTTACCTACTACTTGCTAGAGAGAGAAAAGTCAAATTAAAAGGTATGCCTAGCTGGCGTCTGAGCCGGCTAATGATTTTTACCTACTACTTGTTAGAGAGAGAAAAGTCAAATTAAAAGGTATGCTTAGCTGGCGCCTGAGCCGGCTAGTGATTTTTACCTACTACTTGTTAGAGAGAGAAAAGTCAAATTAAAAGGTATGCTTAGCTGGCGTCTAAGCCGGCTAGTGATATTTACCTACTACTTGTTAGAGAGAGAAAAGTCAAATTAAAAGGTATGCTTAACTGGCGTCTAAGCCGGCTTGTGATATTTACCTACTACTTGTTAGAGAGAGAAAAGTCAAATTAAAAAGGTATGCTTAGCTGGCGTCTGAGCTGGCTAGTGATTTTTACCTACTACTTGTTAGAGAGAGAAAAGTCAAATTAAAAGGTATGCTTAGCTGGCGTCTGAGCCGGCTAGTGATTTTTACCTACTACTTGTTAGAGAGAGAAAAGTCAAATTAAAAGGTATGCTTAGCTGGCGTCTGAGCCGGCTAGTGATTTTTACCTACTACTTGTTAGAGAGAGAAAAGTCAAATTAAAAGGTATGCTCAGCTTGGCGTCAGACCCGACTAGCGCTTTGTATCTACTACTTGTTAGAGAGAGAAAAATCAAATTAAAAGGTATTCTCAGCTTGGCATCAGACCTGGCTAGTGATTTTTACCTACTACTTGTTAGAGAGAAAAAATTTAAATTAAAAGGTATCCTTAGCTGGCGTCTGAGCCGGCTAGTAATTTTTACCTACTACTTGTTAGAGAGAGAAAAGTCAAATTAAAAGGTATGCTTAGCTGGCGTCTGAGCCGGCTAGTGATTTTTACCTACTACTTGTTAGAGAGAGAAAAGTCAAATTAAAAGGTATGCTTAGCTGGCGTCTGAGCCGGCTAGTGATTTTTACCTACTACTTGTTAGAGAGAGAAAAGTCAAATTAAAAAGGTATGCTTAGCTGGCGTCTAAGCCGGCTAGCGCTTTTTACCTACTACTTGTTAGAGAGAGAAAAGTCAAATTAAAAGGTATGCTTAACTGGCGTCTAAGCCGGCTAGTGATATTTACCTACTACTTGTTAGAGAGAGAAAAGTCAAATTAAAAGGTATGCTTAGCTGGCGTCAGAGCTGGCTAGTGATTTTTACCTACTACTTGCTAGAGAGAGAAAAGTCAAATTAAAAGGTATGCTTAGCTGGCGTCTGAGCCGTCTAGTGATTTTTACCTACTACTTGTTAGAGAGAGAAAAGTCAAATTAAAAGGTATGCTTAACTGGCGTCTAAGCCGGCAAGTGATATTTACTTACTACTTGTTAGAGAAAGAAAAATCAAAATAAAAGGTATGCTTAGCTGGCGTCTGAGCCGGCAAGTGATTTTTACCTACTACTTGCTAGAGAGAGAAAAGTCAAATTAAAAGGTATGCTTAGCTGGCGTCTGAGCCGGCTAATGATTTTTACCTACTACTTGTTAGAGAGAGAAAAGTCAAATTAAAAGGTATGCTTAGCTGGCGCCTGAGCCGACTAGTGATTTTTACCTACTACTTGTTAGAGAGAGAAAAGTCAAATTAAAAGGTATGCTTAGCTGGCGTCTAAGCCGGCTAGTGATATTTACCTACTACTTGTTAGAGAGAGAAAAGTCAAATTAAAAGGTATGCTTAGCTGGCGTCTGAGCCGGCTAGTGATTTTTACCTACTACTTGTTAGAGAGAGAAAAGTCAAATTAAAAGGTATGCTTAGCTGGCGTCTAAGCCGGCTAGTGATATTTACCTACTACTTGTTAGAGAGAGAAAAGTCAAATTAAAAGGTATGCTTAACTGGCGTCTAAGCCGGCTAGTGATATTTACCTACTACTTGTTAGAAAGAGAAAAGTCAAATTAAAAGGTATGCTTAGCTGGCGTCTAAGCCGGCTAGTGATATTTACCTACTACTTGTTAGAGAGAGAAAAGTCAAATTAAAAGGTATGCTTAACTGGCGTCTAAGCCGGCTAGTGATATTTACCTACTACTTGTTAGAGAGAGAAAAGTCAAATTAAAAGGTATGCTTAGCTGGCGTCTAAGCCGGCAAGTGATATTTACCTACTACTTGTTAGAGAGAGAAAAGTCAAATTAAAAGGTATGCTTAACTGGCGTCTAAGCCGGCTAGTGATATTTACCTACTACTTGTTAGAGAGAGAAAAGTCAAATTAAAAGGTATGCTTAACTGGCGTCTAAGCCGGCTAGTGATATTTACCTACTACTTGTTAGAGAGAGAAAAGTCAAATTAAAAGGTATGCTTAGCTGGCGTCTAAGCCGGCAAGTGATATTTACCTACTACTTGTTAGAGAGAGAAAAGTCAAATTAAAAGGTATGCTTAACTGGCGTCTAAGCCGGCTAGTGATATTTACCTACTACTTGTTAGAGAGAGAAAAGTCAAATTAAAAGGTATGCTTAGCTGGCGTCTAAGCCGGCAAGTGATATTTACCTACTACTTGTTAGAGAGAGAAAAGTCAAATTAAAAGGTATGCTTAACTGGCGTCTAAGCCGGCTAGTGATATTTACCTACTACTTGTTAGAGAGAGAAAAGTCAAATTAAAAGGTATGCTTAGCTGGCGTCTGAGCCGGCTAGTGATTTTTACCTACTACTTGTTAGAGAGAGAAAAGTCAAATTAAAAGGTATGCTTAGCTGGCGTCTGAGCCGGCTAGTGATTTTTTCCTACTACTTGTTAGAGAGAGAAAAGTCAAATTAAAAGGTATGCTCAGCTTGGCGTCAGACCCGACTAGCGCTTTGTACCTACTACTTGTTAGAGAGAGAAAAATCAAATTAAAAGGTATGCTCAGCTTGGCGTCAGACCCAGCTAGTGATTTTTACCTACTACCTGTTAGAGAGAGAAAAGTCAAATTAAAAGGTATGCTTAGCTGGCGTCTGAGCCGGCTAGTGATTTTTACCTACTACTTGTTAGAGAGAGAAAAGTCAAATTAAAAGGTATGCTCAGCTTGGCGTCAGACCCGACTAGCGCTTTTTACCTACTACTTGTTAGAGAGAGAAAAAT
The DNA here is from genome assembly GCA_038501925.1 of Xenopus petersii. NCBI lineage: Eukaryota > Metazoa > Chordata > Amphibia > Anura > Pipidae > Xenopus > Xenopus petersii. The sequence goes on along the minus strand of CM076688.1, from coordinate 92,491,444 downwards.
CAAATTAAAAGGTATGCTCAGCTTGGCGTCAGACCCAGCTAGTGATTTTTACCTACTACTTGTTAGAGAGAGAAACGTCAAATTAAAAGGTATGCTTAGCTGGCGTCTAAGCCGGCTAGTGATATTTACCTACTACTTGTTAGAGAGAGAATAGTCAAATTAAAAGGTATGCTTAGCTGGCGTCTAAGCCGGCTAGCGCTTTTTACCTACTACTTGTTAGAGAGAGAAAAGTCAAATTAAAAGGTATGCTTAACTGGCGTCTAAGCCGGCTTGTGATATTTACCTACTACTTGTTAGAGAGAGAAAAGTCAAATTAAAAAGGTATGCTTAGCTGGCGTCTGAGCTGGCTAGTGATTTTTACCTACTACTTGTTAGAGAGAGAAAAGTCAAATTAAAAGGTATGCTTAGCTGGCGTCTGAGCCGGCTAGTGATTTTTACCTACTACTTGTTAGAGAGAGAAAAGTCAAATTAAAAGGTATGCTTAGCTGGCGTCTGAGCCGGCTAGTGATTTTTACCTACTACTTGTTAGAGAGAGAAAAGTCAAATTAAAAGGTATGCTTAGCTGGCGTCTGAGCCGGCTAGTGATTTTTACCTACTACTTGCTAAAGAGAGAAAAGTCAAATTAAAAGGTATGCTTAGCTGGCGCCTGAGCCGGCTAGTGATTTTTACCTACTACTTGTTAGAGAGAGAAAAGTCAAATTAAAAGGTATGCTTAGCTGGCGTCTGAGCCGGCTAATGATTTTTACCTACTACTTGTTAGAGAGAGAAAAGTCAAATTAAAAGGTATGCTTAGCTGGCGTCTGAGCCGGCTAGTGATTTTTACCTACTACTTGTTAGAGAGAGAAAAGTCAAATTAAAAGGTATGCTTAGCTGGCGTCTGAGCCGGCTAATGATTTTTACCTACTACTTGTTAGAGAGAGAAAAGTCAAATTAAAAGTTATGCTAAGCTGGCGTCTAAGCTGGCTAGTGATATTTACCTACTACTTGTTAGAGAGAGAAAAGTCAAATTAAAAAGGTATGCTTAGCTGGCGTCTAAGCCGGCTAGTGATTTTTACCTACTACTTGTTAGAGAGAGAAAAGTCAAATTAAAAGGTATGCTTAGCTGGCGTCTGAGCCGGCTAATGATTTTTACCTACTACTTGTTAGAGAGAGAAAAGTCAAATTAAAAGGTATGCTTAGCTGGCGTCTAAGCTGACTAGTGATATTTACCTACTACTAGTTAGAGAGAGAAAAGTCAAATTAAAAGGTATGCTTAGCTGGCGCCTGAGCCGGCTAGTGATTTTTACCTACTACTTGTTAGAGAGAGAAAAGTCAAATTAAAAGGTATGCTTAGCTGGCGTCTGAGCCGGCTAGTGATTTTTACCTACTACTTGTTAGAGAGAGAAAAGTCAAATTAAAAGGTATGCTTAGCTGGCGTCTGAGCCGGCTAGTGATTTTTACCTACTACTTGTTAGAGAGAGAAAAGTCAAATTAAAAGTTATGCTTAGCTGGCGTCTAAGCTGGCTAGTGATATTTACCTACTACTTGTTAGAGAGAGAAAAGTCAAATTAAAAAGGTATGCTTAGCTGGCGTCTAAGCCGGCTAGCGCTTTTTACCTACTACTTGTTAGAGAGAGAAAAGTCAAATTAAAAGGTATGCTTAGCTGGCGTCTGAGCCGGCTTATGATTTTTACCTACTACTAGTTAGAGAGAGAAATGTCACATTAAAAGGTATGCTTAGCTGGCGCCTGAGCCGGCTAGTGATTTTTACCTACTACTTGTTAGAGAGAGAAAAGTCAAATTAAAAGGTATGCTTAGCTGGCGTCTGAGCCGGCTAGTGATTTTTACCTACTACTTGTTAGAGAGAGAAAAGTCAAATTAAAAGGTATGCTTAGCTGGCGTCTGAGCCGGCTAGTGATTTTTACCTACTACTTGCTAAAGAGAGAAAAGTCAAATTAAAAGTTATGCTTAATTGGCGTCTAAGCTGGCTAGTGATATTTACCTACTACTTGTTAGAGAGAGAAAAGTCAAATTAAAAAGGTATGCTTAGCTGGCATCTAAGCCAGCTAGCGCTTTTTACCTACTACTTGTTAGAGAGAGAAAAGTCAAATTAAAAGGTATGCTTAGCTGGCGTCTAAGCCGGCTAGTGATATTTACCTACTACTTGTTAGAGAGAGAAAAGTCAAATTAAAAGGTATGCTTAGCTGGCGTCTAAGCCGGCTAGCGCTTTTTACCTACTACTTGTTAGAGAGAGAAAAGTCAAATTAAAAGGTATGCTTAGCTGGTGCCTGAGCCGGCTAGTGATTTTTACCTACTACTTGTTAGAGAGAGAAAAGTCAAATTAAAAGGTATGCTTAGCTGGCGTCTGAGCCGGCTAGTGATTTTTACCTACTACTTGCTAAAGAGAGAAAAGTCAAATTAAAAGTTATGCTTAATTGGCGTCTAAGCTGGCTAGTGATATTTACCTACTACTTGTTAGAGAGAGAAAAGTCAAATTAAAAAGGTATGCTTAGCTGGTGTCTGAGCCGGCTTATGATTTTTACCTACTACTTGTTAGAGAGAGAAAAGTCAAATTAAAAGGTATGCTTAGCTGGCGTCTGAGCCGGCTAGTGATTTTTACCTACTACTTGCTAAAGAGAGAAAAGTCAAATTAAAAGTTATGCTTAGCTGGCGTGTAAGCTGGCTAGTGATATTTACCTACTACTTGTTAGAGAGAGAAAAGTCAAATTAAAAAGGTATGCTTAGCTGGCGTCTAAGCCGGCTAGCGCTTTTAACCTACTACTTGTTAGAGAGAGAAAAGTCAAATTAAAAGGTATGCTTAGCTGGCGTCTAAGCCGGCTAGTGATATTTACCTACTACTTTTTAGAGAGAGAAAAGTCAAATTAAAAGGTATGCTTAGCTGGCGTCTGAGCCGGCTAGTGATTTTTACCTACTACTTGTTAGAGAGAGAAAAGTCAAATTAAAAGGTATGCTTAGCTGGCGCCTGAGCCGGCTAGTGATTTTTACCTACTACTTGTTAGAGAGAGAAAAGTCAAATTAAAAGGTATGCTTAGCTGGCGCCTGAGCCGGCTAGTGATTTTTACCTACTACTTGTTAGAGAGAGAAAAGTCAAATTAAAAGGTATGCTTAGCTGGCGTCTGAGCCGGCTAGTGATATTTATCTACTACTTGCTAAAGAGAGAAAAGTCAAATTAAAAGGTATGCTTAGCTGGCGTCTAACCCGGCTAGTAATATTTACCTATTACTTGTTAGAGAGAGAAAAGTCAAATTAAAAGGTATGCTTAGCGGGCGTCTAAGCCGGCTAGTGATATTTACCTACTACTTGCTAGAGAGAGAAAAGTCAAATTAAAAGGTATGCTTAGCTGGCGCCTGAGCCGGCTAGTGATTTTTACCTACTACTTGCTAAAGAGAGAAAAATCAAATTAAAAGTTATGCTAAGCTGGCGTCTAAGCTGGCTAGTGATATTTACCTACTACTTGTTAGAGAGAGAAAAGTCAAATTAAAAGGTATGCTTAGCTGGTGTCTGAGCCGGCTTATGATTTTTACCTACTACTTGTTAGAGAGAGAAAAGTCAAATTAAAAGGTATGCTTAGCTGGCGTCTGAGCCGGCTAGTGATTTTTACCTACTATTTGCTAAAGAGAGAAAAGTCAAATTAAAAGGTATGCTTAGCTGGCGTCTAAGCCGGCTAGTGATATTTACCTACTACTTGTTAGAGAGAGAAAAGTCAAATTAAAAAGGTATGATTAGCTGGCGTCTAAGCCGGCTAGCGCTTTTTACCTACTACTTGTTAGAGAGAGAAAAGTCAAATTAAAAGGTATGCTTAGCTGGTGTCTGAGCCGGCTTATGATTTTTACCTACTACTTGTTAGAGAGAGAAAAGTCAAATTAAAAGGTATGCTTAGCTGGCGTCTGAGCCGGCTAGTGATTTTTACCTACTACTTGCTAAAGAGAGAAAAGTCAAATTAAAAGTTATGCTTAGCTGGCGTGTAAGCTGGCTAGTGATATTTACCTACTACTTGTTAGAGAGAGAAAAGTCAAATTAAAAAGGTATGCTTAGCTGGCGTCTAAGCCGGCTAGCGCTTTTAACCTACTACTTGTTAGAGAGAGAAAAGTCAAATTAAAAGGTATGCTTAGCTGGCGTCTAAGCCGGCTAGTGATATTTACCTACTACTTTTTAGAGAGAGAAAAGTCAAATTAAAAGGTATGCTTAGCTGGCGTCTGAGCCGGCTAGTGATTTTTACCTACTACTTGTTAGAGAGAGAAAAGTCAAATTAAAAGGT